>JBAIAA010000568.1:0-600000 GCA_037893245.1 Crossaster papposus | reverse complement strand
CATAAATTGGACAAGAGGATGCAATTATTTTCATGCGGGCTGCCTTAATGATGCACAAGTTTTGTCTACATAGTCAACAACCTTTCGATGGCTCCTTCACCCCTGACTGCCTCACTGCTCCAGTAAATGAGGAGATGAGAAGTTTCTTTAATGTAGTGCTCCGGGGCCCATCATCAGCTCTTCAAGGATGTGAGAAGATTGGTGAAGACGGTAATTTGGATGCGAGGGAGAAGATTGCATGCAACATCTCACAGCTGCTTATCTACAATACTAGTAAGGGTACGCACCATGCAGTCAAGACTGCTGCAGTACGCCACAACAAGGAGCGATAAACCCCCTTCCCCCTATATCATGGTCTCAAGCTGCATGGACATGGGAGGAACAAAAAACAGATTGGGATTGACCATGAGCATGGTATTTCAGTATCGTACAATCGCGTCATGGAAGTTAAGCGAGGTATTGCACGTGCGGTGTGTGTTCGCCATGCTCAAGATGGAGTGGTGCTTCCAACCAACAGCCGTGTCAATGTCTTCACCACCCACGATGTGGATAATATAGACAGCAAGGCTCAGGGCAACTTATCACTTGATGAGTTCCACGGATATGCCCTAAGTGTGACCAACCATCTCTCGCACGAGAACCCTGGTATGAAGCGGGCTCCAATCAAGCTTGACCCATCGAACACGTCAACTCCGAAACTACCAGACTACTACGTGATCCAACCCCCAGTCGAACTCACTCGAACGGATGTCTTTGCCCCCAGACTCGGCAACAATGAAGTAAGACCACCCCTTGATGTGCGAGGTGCCAAAGTCAAGGATGAGGCCTGGATGACACATGTCAACAGTGTGCTGAAGCAAGGCACACTTGCAGAGGGTGACATAATCACCTGGTCTGGATATAACTTGATGCAAGCAAGTGACGAGACAGTGAAGCCCCCAGCCGAGATTGGCGTCTACCCCCTATTCCCAGACAAAGCTGCATCGGCATCTTCAATGAAGCACGCGATGGAGCTAACGATCCAGGGCACTCAGTTCCTCAACCCAGGCCAGACAAGTGTCCTCGGTGCAGATCAGCCACTCTACGCGATCATGAAACTGCTCCAATGGCAATACCCCGACACTTTGGGAGAAGACAAACTGGTTGTTATGATGGGCGCGCTGCACATTGAAGACAAGATGCATCTTATGATCGGGAAGCTGCTGCCCCACTCTGGATGGGCCACCGTCCTTTCAAAAGCTGAAGTCCTGACATCGGGTCGCGCACAGTCTGCGCTCAATGAGCATCACATCAAGCGCACAAGGTATGCCCATCAAGTCTCTCTAATGTCACTTAACCTGCTCAAGGAGAACGCCTACTTAGAGTATTGTAAGAATATAATGGGCCCACCTGAGTCATTTCATATGTGGGATCAACGTTCCCAAACTGTTCCCCAGTTCAAGTTCTGGTCAACCGTAATTGAGCTGGAGCTGCTGATGGCTCGCTTTGTGCGGTCACTGAGGGAGGGGAACTTTCCACTATATATGCAAGCATGTGACGAACTCTGCAGCTGGTTTCACGCCTTAGACCACACAAACTATGCGCGTTGGCTGCCGGTCCATGTGCGTGACATGGTCGAGATAGCTGAGAAACACCCCCAAGTACATGCTGAATTCATTAAGGGAAACTTTGTTGTGCAGAAATCAGCTAGGAAGTTCAGCCTCATGGCCAAGGACCAAGCCCATGAACAATCCAATAAAAGCCTCCAGGTGCATGGCGGAGCCGTTGGACTCTATGAGAATCCTGAAGCCCTTACACTCTTTATGCTGGCTGGACCTGACTGCACTCGGATAGTTGAGGAGTTTGAGGCCATCAATGACCCACCAACGTCATCCACCGCTCATCATGAGGAAGGACACAGCTTGCAAGAAAAGTTTCGAAAGGATGTGCTATCGTTCATTGAGGTGGTAGAGCAGCTGGGCAACCCTTTCCTTGCTACAAGTCTGGAGCTTGTAGTACTCGATACACAGAATGTCATGGAACAGGCAGTTGCAACTTTTTTATCTAAAATTCATGAAACTGGTCAAGCCCTTCATGCAGCATTCGTCATGGAAAGATTGGAAAAGGCTACAGTACCAGTATCTGATACCATCAAGCGGAACAACATGCTAACCTTCGCCAACCGACCTGGCCCAAAGAAAAAAGGTACAAAGGACAGCGGCATACAGAGGCAGAATATGCTTTTAATCACGCAACTGTTCCTCTCACTCCAGTCGCGTCCCAATGCCGACATGACAGACTTCTTTCGGTTCGAAAATCCATTCGAGAGCCACCAAGCCTGGCAGATCAAGGATCTCTGCGATCTGGGACGAAGTCTGACATTCTTCAATGCCTCAATGCACCCACTGGCCGCGCAGCTTCTGCCAAACAAGCCACGGTCGTGGTGTTGGATATGGCAGCAGTTATCCACATGGTGCGCCCCACAACAGCAAAGACATTTAGCGAGTATGTCTGGCTCAACATTGTACCATTTCTGGAGGCACAAATGACGGAGAGTACCCAACGCCTTGACGCTGTATGGGATAATTACCCCGAGGAAAATAACCTCAATGCTCTTACGCAACAACGACGTGGGAATGGCCCACGGACAAAAGTTGGCGATGGCAGTACTCCAATCCCGAAACATGAATGGAACAGCGGCTTCCTAAAAAATGAGGAGAACAAAAAGGAGCTATTCTCATTCATCAGCACACAAATCTCCAGGACTGACATGGGCGGAAAGCTCCTTCTGAGTACCCGGTTCGAGACCGTACTTTCCAACAACCAATGTGACCTCACAACTCTTCAGCCATGCAACCATTCTGAGGCGGACACCAGAATCCTCCTGCATTTGGCACATGCGGCAGAGCAGGGTCATACAACAGCCTATGTTCGCACTGTAGACAGCGATGTTGTAGTTTTGGCAATCCGGTTTTTCGAGATCCTCGGCCTATCGGAGCTGTGGGTGGGTTTTGGTAGTGGTAAAAAATATCGTGATATACCTGTCCATACCATCTACTCTGATCTCGGTCCGTCGAAGTCCTTGGCACTCTACCCCTCTTCCACAGCCTAACAGGTTGTGACACAACCTCACAGTTTCTTGGATGTGGCAAGAAGACAGCCTGGGCAGCCTGGACAAGCATACCAGATCTCACCGACACACTTGTGGCTATCACGCATGACCCTAATCTCTTCAGTCTCGAGTCTGTGCATATGCAGCGCATCGAACGCTTTGTCATATTCATGTACAGCAAGGGGTGTGCTGCAGCTGGTGTTAACGCTGCCAGACATCGCCTCTTCACAACTGGTAGCAGATCGCTGGAAAGCATCCCACCTACCCAAGCCGCGCTGTTCCAGCATGTAAAGCGAGCGCTATTACAGGCAAGTTTCTACTGGAATCAGGCCACATCGGTCCAGCAGGAAATTCCTGACTTCGGTGAGTGGGGCTAGCACAAAGATGGCACCGGCACATGGCAACCACTATGGACCACTCTCAGCGATGCTTCAGTGGCATGTGCCATTCTCTTGCACTGCGGGTGCCTCAAGGCATGCACGGGAAGGTGCAAATGCAACCGTGCCAATGTCCAATGCACAGTCCTCTGCAAATGCGAAGGCGGGTGCCTTAATAACGGAAGTGATGACCAGTAAAACTCATCGCTGGCATCATAGAGCGCAAACCAGAATGTACAGGTAGTAATAGTATTATTGGTATGTTGTTGTGTTGCTAATCCTTGTATTGTATTTGGATCATTTAAATGTACACAGCGGCATATAGCATTTTGTCACTGCAGATGTCATCTCTAAATAATATTAATGAAAGTTGTTCCTGAATATAATCTTCACTGATTTGTTTATTGACATCGAGGGTATGTTTCAATATCAAAATGATAAGATACAATACAGTTTATAAATTTTGTAGGTGGGATTTGGGATCGCGCACCTAAAACACTGGATTTGACCCCAAAATATAATTTTCGGTAATTTTGAGGGGTCAACGTGCCCTCAAATCATTGAAATAACGTCAGAATCAGATTCCCCAACCCCTAAAACCCCTAAAAAAATGTATCATATATGATTCTGGCTCTTTTAATTTCTTCACTGCGATTGACCTCTGACCCAGATGTCGGCCATATTGGATTTGTCCAATATGGCCGCCCCAGAGGGCGCCCATCTTGGCGGCCGGCAAAAATCGGAAAGGTATGGTATGGGCAGCATCTGGGCCAAAATATCCCTAACACCCCTGACTTATTCGTGGGTGACCCGCAACTGGTCAACTGTAAGTCTGTACCTGTACATGTACACCTTCACTGCACTGACACTAAACAATGCATTGACCCATCTGTATCAAGTCATTCAAACTTCAACTGTTAGAGTTTGGCAGGTTTGGTATATTTTTTAGTGCAAGAGCCTAGGAGGTTAGGGTTAAGGAGTTAATTGGTATACATTTCATGTTCATTGTCTAACAGCTCATACAGATGTTAAAGAAGAACCATTCAACATCTACCCTTTAAAATGTCCTTGAATCAACCATCAAAAAGGGAAACCCTTCGACTGTCTATACCTCGTCTAGCATGTCGTACATTTCTTGTGCAGGTAACTCATACGTGCTAGCTGATTCAGCCTGTACATTTGTTTTAGATGCCCGGGCCATCACACGCTGATTGGAAATCCTAAAAAGCAAAGAAATACAAGTTAGCTATTTGCAGAACATCCAGGCATTGATCCCAGAGGGCAAGCCTATTTTTTGTCGGGTGGGGTTTCAGATCGGTTTCGATTCGGATTTATATTTTAAATATTTTGGGTCGGTTTGGCCTGGTCGACCCAATGCGATTCACACAGTTAGAAGGGCAGGGGGTGGGGGTTCTTGTTTATAGAACATCTACACTATAATCCCATGAATCTCTGTCTATGTGTCTGTCTATATTTCGATTATTTCCAGAATCAGGCACTGTATGAGGCTAAGAAATTTGCCTGTTCAAAACAGGCACATTTAATTGGGTTTTGCACTAGTAATATTACAAAATTAAACAATGCACTTTGACATTTGTAGTGGAACATGTCTCTGATGTCCTGAGCAATGCTACTTACAGGTGGAGTCGTGCTTTCTGGGTCTCCTTCTTTTCAGCAAACTCTGCTGCCCTCTGTATGGCAGCAACTGAAGTAACGGCAACATTCATATTCTGCAACAAATAAAACAGATAGTAAAATCCAGGCGTGACATATTATTATGGTTCCTGCACGACAAAACTAGCCAGTAAAGGCTTTTTAGACACACTGCGGCATTATGCGGTGCTGTCAATAAGCTACACTGCCAATAATAATAATAATAATATCAGGATTTGTAAATCGCTATTCCTTCTAGATCATGGCGCTAAGCAACACAAGATAATGCAAACATAGACATATCAAAGGGAAATTGGAAACAAGTGAGTTTTTATGTGGTTTTTGAATATTGATCAGTGATCTGATCGGTCACGTTCCAAAGTTTCGGGCCGGCAATTGTAAATGCTTTTTCAGTTAAAGTGTTCTTAGATCTCGGCACTGACAACTGCATACCATCACAACAAGAACGAAGGCCGGGTCGACTAGATACGTTAAGCTGAATGATATGGTCAAGATATTGAGGAGCTAAGTGATGGAGACATTTAAAGACTAGGAGGGAAATCTGAAAGTTAATTCTTTGCCGGACGGGAAGCCAGTAAAGTTGTGTTTACTACCGAATTATTAAGAAATATCATACTCATTTAAAAGTAATTAGTGATTGTAGGCATCCATCAAAATGATTGCGCTTGATATCGTATAGCGTGGGAAAAAACAATATGGCCGACCTGTGCAATCGAATAATATCGTTCTAATTGCCACGTTGCTATGGCATGTTTATTGCTCAAATTGGCTCGAAATAGTTCATATAAAAATAGTAAAACATGTTAGTAGTCGTAACGAGTAAGCTTTGGATCGATTTTAGGTATTCTTCATTGAGCTTGAGCATACATGTAGTTAAAAGCAAATGACCGGGCGATGGATACGAACATTTGCCGGTGCCTAGCCTTGTATTTTGGGTAAATACCAGGCGCTACAACTTGTGAACCAGGGGGTAAAAATCGCCCGGCGCCTGCTTATCTACAGGCTTGTATTGGTTTGATGTAGATGGTGAATACCAATGGGCCCAAGACGGACCCTTGCAGTATTTCGTAGTGTAGTGGTTTCGTATGTGAGAATTTGCCGTCGATACACAAACTGCACAATCTGTTGCTAAGGTAACCACGAAACCAGGATACAGCGTTTTCCGTCTAATGGAGTCACTGAGCATTTGTAGAAGGATCTGATGGTCCACAGTTTCAAAGGTGGCACTTAAATGCAGCAGGACAAGAATCACACCTTGGTTGTCACCAATTGCCAGCATTATATCGTTTTTGTTTTATTGAGAGCAGTGCGGTTCAGTGCTGTGTCTGGATCTGTAGGCGGATTGATGAGATTCCCATAACTTTTGATCGTTCATGTGAGAATTTATGCGAGAAACTACAGTCGACTCCCGGTAGTACGAAAACGGATGTAACGAAATTCTGTTTATTACAAAAATTATCCTTGCAGTCCCGGCAAAACTGTGCACGTTTCTATAGGGAAATATTCGCTTATAACGAAAACAGTCTGTACGATTATCCTGTTACAACGAAAGGTTTTGGTAACCCCGTGAATAAAAAAGCATTATTATTGATCCATTTATAACGAAAACTCTCAAATCTTGGCCCATGACTTTTCATTGAGATCAAAATTGAAAGCAGTATTAGTCATCAATTGATGTTTGTCATGTCAGTTAATTCATCTTGCTGATGGAATACCTATTCAGGGGGATGGTGCTAATTGTTTGAACAGTGCACAGTCGTTAATCGGCCGTTGCAGTTAGCAACAAAGGCCCGTCTTATAAAAGTGCTGGTAACAAGTGCCAATCACCCGAACCCCGAACCAACTTGATCACGGCAATTGTCGTTCGTGTCGTTAAGGGCCCCTTTTTATTTTTGGTCCAATTCGAGTCAAAGGTACTTTTATCAATAAATAATGACTTTAACAACCTAAAGTATACTTCTCTCAACTCTTATGACACAATTTTGAAAAATTTCGAACACTGTTTGTTGGGTAGAAAATGTGATTTGCTTACGCATTTTGCCTACCAAATTAACAGTTTCGCGGGGATCGCCATTATTATTTGCGTGTTTCGTGTTGTTGTTTTTGTTATCATTTGATATCTCAAAATTTTCCACCAAAAATCACAATCCTGCCCTCTGAAGACCAAAGGATAATAAAAAATGTCTCTTCGTCACAATTTGTGCAAGAGAGACTACTTACGTTGAAACAACGGATCCAATTAGTTGATTCACTCTTCCCTATCTGTTACGTTGACTTCATTCTCAGCTGTTATCGAACATCAAGATCTTTTGTAAATTTGTATTATTTTACACCTACATTTAACATTTTGCTTCTCACAACAAAGTTGTATTTAAAACATTTTATTACATAAACAACACTACGTGTAAATTGTATTTGTGTTCATATTGCAAAGGTGTATTTTGGTCATCACGTACACGTACGGGGTCTACACAAAGTGAACAATGGGTTAGAAATCATTGGGCTGGATAATACAAAATTTGAATATAACGAACACTTTGACAAGGTCCCGCGGTGCCGGTTATAACGGGAGTCGACTGTACTACATTTTCAATGACCTTCGACAAAAAAGCCAAGTTCGATACTGGACGATAGTTAGCAAGGTCATTGATGTCGAGAGACGGCTTCTTGAAAATTGGGGTGACAATTGCAAGTTTATGTGAATCTGGAAAAGCGTCTGTAGAAATCGATGTATTGATTATATGGGTGATGATCAGAAGAAATGTGTCAATGTTGGACTTTAAAAACCAGGTTGGAATAAGATCCAGACTGCATGATTTGTTGGCTGAAGAGCTCATGATTTGACGAATTTCACTATAAGATGCAAAATCAAAATCCAAAGGTGACAACAATGCAGGATTAGGGTGACGTGGGACTGGAACCGTCCCACCTTCCAGATTGTTGCAAATTTTTGATATTTTGTTGTTGACGAATTCATTAGCCAATGATTGGCTTAAATCAGACGAAGGGCGTGTTTGATATTCTTGCTGAGTAGGCTGCCCATATTACACTGCACATATTACACTGTAGCCTCATTGTACCCAGTCTTTTTTGTTCACAGCCTTTTATTTATTTTGTGTGGGGGGCCTAGATTTTATATAGGCTAATAGCTTCGGAACGCCAATACCAGAAATAATCTAGCTTAGCGCCGTGTGCCTTGCCCGGTTAATTATCTTGCTGGTATTGACGTGTTCCTCAGCCATTACCCTTTATATACAGTGAAATCACTGGTTACCAGAGGATCTTAGGGAAAAAAGAAAGGCCAGAGTTGTAATGACTCGATTCAATGACTCAACTTGAGTCACAATTTTTTGTGACTTAACTTGAGTACCAATAGGTAAATGACTCGACTCGAGTCACTGCAGGTAAGAGCAAAACTCTGCGATTTGTTTTTGCAATGACTTACGCCGGTGCCGGTTTATGTTCACGTCACATTTATGGTATACATACTGGTAAACATATGCAGTGGCTGTCGATTCCTTCCTCCATGATACAACAAAGTTACGTACACCGTGTATTGGATTCCGACCTTTTGTTTCTGTAGCACGTGTTATAGTGTTCAATAATTTGTGACTTGAATTGATTCGAGCTAAATCGAGTTATTCACACTCAATCTTGTAGCATGGAATGTACTGCTACTCTGCATGTGTGTGTGTGCTCATTGGGTATTTGATACCTATAGCTAAAGAGCATCTGTATTAGTGTGAAGTTATTTGGTGTTGGGAATTGATCTGTACAATCCTACGTTGAATCTTTTTTATACATGGGCTCACTGTACTGAATTACCACTGAAGTGTTGGTGAATGAACAGTACACATTCCTTATATGACAACAGCATAGTAGTACTGGATCCTAGGCAAAATCTATACATTTCACCGGCACTGCTTCAGGCCTCCTGGACCAATTAAAAGCCTGCCAAAATCAAACAATTGAGGAAGGGCAAGGGAAAAACTTTGGCGGATTTGGGACGGTTAATAGAGTTAACTCCTTTTGGTGATTTACCAGGAACCGTCATCATCCTATCAAATCCTAACACCCTGTGCTATTAAACTGTGCACTAAACAGCTGGACTCCACCAAACCCCTGTGTTGGAGTTGTACATAATGTTGTATTTTACAGAATATTGCCCATCTACATTGTATGTTTCAGTGAAAACTAAAATTCAAAGATTTCCGAGATTGAAGTAAAAACCGTAACACATTCACAAAAGATATATGTACCTCTTCCATCTGTTGTCGGTCAACTGTGGTCTCGCGCTCCTCTGTGACAATGCGAAGGAAACGGCGACCATCTGACTTGGTGTACTTGATCTGAACCTGTGGACAATTTTAGGGAGAAAACAAATAAGAGAATGATGACAAGATCATTATCCGGTCTACATTATACTACAAGCAGGGATGTGATTTTCCCGTTTTATTCTGGAATTCCGTTTTTTTGCCGTCAAAAGTCAACCCACATAAATCATGTGAATTTGTTAAGAAAATGGGAGCGGGAGGGGGTGGGGGGTTAGAACGTGCTCATTAATTTTTGGGCGCTAAATTTTACTATCGGTAAAATTTAAGATTGGTAAAGTTGTACTTAAGTGCATTTTAGGCCATTTTTCAAACCACAGTTTCGTCTTTTCAGCTTCGTTCATGCAGTTTGGCAAAGGACATGGAACCACACTACAGCCTCAGCTGTTTAGAAAACAACCGTAATGTCTAGTTCCCGTGTCTAATTACAGTGAGTACTGTATTATTGCGATAGTCTGGGGTACAGACTAAAGGACATTTTTAAGGGTCTTTTTGAATCCCTGGGTTCGTTTCGTCTTAGGCCGAGTAGATTGTTGGCCCTCATCAGCTGCGGAAATTCCATTTAAATTCTAGTGTGAAATTTGCCTCAGAAACATTCAATCAGTTGATATGAAATAAAACGTTAGGCTATACATAGGCAGCTTTGATTTGTTGTGCTTCGTCAGTCAATGGCCAAGCCGAATCCGAATCGAAACCCCACAATATGCACAACTCGTACAAATCTGTTCAAGTCGTCGTGGCGTGGCGGGCTGAGCCGATTTTCGCAGCAAGCGTAGCGGGCCCGCCACGCCGTAGTATATGCCTGGCGAGAACGCTGCGCGTTGATAAATTTAAAGTTCCTTAATTTTCTCAAGAACAAAAGTGAACTTGTTTATCTAATGAGTCAGATACTCACCTTATTTTATACTTTTTAAATGAAGAAACACTTGATCCTTTTTCACATAACATTTTGTTCAGGAGTCAGTGTCCGGAAATTGGGCAATGGGTTTACTGTACATGTACATCGTGCACGCCCCATATAAGCTAGTGATAAATCATGTTTTCCATGTGCTTTAGTTTAAAGAATAAAGTTTCATCAGTAGCGTAATCTGCTGTTAATGCAAGGATAACACTAGGTTATTTTATATTACAAATGGGTAGCAAATTAATTATGTTAAGATTAGACATAATATTCTCGAAAAAATATATAAAAATCTGGCAAATATTGTTGCTCAAAAGATGTTCCAGAATGGCTCAGATTACACCAAAGAGCATCTACAATGTACATTTCAAAATGTTCAAGGGGTCCTTAGGCAGGCACCGGACCTCACGCCGTTCAGGGCTTCACGCTTGCTGGTTTCCGACCTGGCCAAAGATTTTTCAGTTTTTTTTTATCAAAGCTTAATCACATCCCTAGCCTATCATTATTCTACATTCATAAATACCTAAAGACAGTATACTTTTCAAATTGATCAAGAGTCCATCACGTGTCCGGTATTAAACGAATGATAAAGACATGGCTGGCTGGTCTTGAACACTTTTCTGGTGTCACATGAAATGTTGGACTCCCATAAAATCCAGTGCCTTTTACAGTTTTGTTGGTTGAACGTTCACAATGCATGCGCAATATACTTAACAGTGAGTCAGTATTTCATGGTCCTAAATTCACAAAGCATTCGCTACAAAGTACAACTGCATCTGTACGTTAACAATTTTGACTTGTTTCAAATTTTAGACCGAAAGGTTTTGATTTTTTAAATAAAAATGTGGTTGGCCGGTATTAAACAAGTATGTTTAAAATCAGCTCATGGGCCAGAACATTGTTAATGCCTTCTCTTTCGTCTCAGACATTAACACGTCAGGCCCATCAGTCGGTTTTAAACATACTTGTTTAAAACCGGCCAACCACATGTTTATTTCCTAGTTATCCTACACGCGTGAACACTGTATAGTGTGCTTTATCCTTTGGTTCAAGGATTCAAAAATAATTATCAGCTGGACAAGTCTATATAAAAAATATCAGGCAGGTCATCATCAGGTGGCCGAATTTCATAAGCCAAAGATGTTGCATTAATAGCTTGCTTAGCAGAATTGTGTGGAAAGCAAGAAATCAGGGTATGCTGATTTACTTTTTAAACTGCTTACCTGGAATGGTAGTTTGGTCAAGTCTGAAATGTCGGCTTCCGGACGCAGCCGGAAGCTGAAGGTCAGGTCGGTAGACTGCTGGACGTTGCCATAGTTCTTGAGAATCTTGCTCTTCCCCGAAGCCTGCAATGTTTAAGACCATATGACAACATTAAATTCTGTAAATTCATGTTACCCTGCGCTCCACAGCTTATCACAAGCAAAAAAGCAAAAGCTAAATGGCAGCTAGGTAAACTTATTTCAGATGCAAGACAGTACATCAGGTGTATATATAAAAGTCTTTGGAAACAAGTTGCTGCACCAGCACTGAGCTGTGATGAACGGCCAATTGTGAGGAAATAGGAGCTAGTTGGTGACCACAGAGACTGAGGCAGTTTGGTTTTGAGATCTTTTGTATATGCTGGCTACACTTACCCTGTGAACAAGTAAAGTTTATTTTAGTGCCAAGTAACAATGAAATTTCATTGTTTGTGTGCCGTGTTTCTTGATGTTCAGAGTTTGAGCAGGCTTGTCATTTTGACAAGTTGCAAGGAATTACTGCCTTCATCAGCAGATTTTCTACAGCCAAAACATTATGAACTACTGAACAGTAACAAGGCATTCCTTGGTCACTGCAACATGTGATCGACTTTTGATCACCGACTTATACAATTATTAACTGGACTCTGGTTCTTAAAGGTCATACACACCATTTGCAGACATTGAAAAATGTTACTACCAAATTATTAAGAAATATCTAACTTAAATTTATGATTCAGGTATCCTGTCACTGTTCCGAAATGTGAATTACAAAAAACAAATACAAAGAACAACTGCCCGACGGTTGAAAATAAATGACGTTTTACTTCCTTATTTTTCTCGGCATCCATGATTAAACTCCAGACAGGTCAGTTAAATGATATTAACTATAAAATACAACCCCCAAAATTCACTCATTTCTGATGATTAAGACTTACCTCTGGTCCTTCGGTCTCGGGGTCAAACTGCAGGGTTGGGTGCAGCATGAGGGTGACCTCCACGTTGGTGGCCACTACCTTGTCCTGCCCTAGCTGGCGGATCTGTCGTGTCAGCTCGTGGGGATTCAGAATGTTAATGGTCCCCGAAGAGATTGACACGCACTTGCTGACTTGCTCAAAATCACAGTGGCTGTCAGTCTGTATGCCGATGATGGATATGGTGGTCTGTTGTTGCTCAGCGATACGGCCCGCCTAGCAAAACAGTTTTGAAGTTGTACATATAGAAAAAGATGGTTCTCGAACCACGTGCATCGCCTACTTTTGCAATTACCCTATTCACAAACATGACCTCAAATGCCCTTTGACCTCAGTACTTGACCTCTAACACAACCATGATATAGTCTGGGTCAAAGTCTGGGTCAAAGTCTGGGTCAAAGTCTGGGTCAAAGTCTGGGTCAAAGTCTGGGTCAAAGTCTGGGTCAAAGTCTGGGTCAAAGTCTGGGTCAAAGTCTGGGTCAAAGTCTGGGTCAAAGTCTGGGTCAAAGTCTGGGTCAAAGTCACGTATCAAAAGTCACAGTGACCTCCTTTTTTATTTGAGGGCACTTTTGATTAGAGCATTTAATTCTGATCATTTTGATACCAAACTTGTGTATTTTTGTGGAAATCTGACCAATTTATGTTTTTTTCATGTAAACGAGGTGGTGTCAAGAGCTGTAAATATCCATTGTTTGGAGATGCACAATGGCCTTATGAATGAATGGATTCCACAACAAATTGGCATGCCTTCATTACTCATTGATACTTACATGCACAGCAATTTGTTTTTTAAATTAAAGGACCCAAGGTCTGAAGGTGTGTTGGTCTGCCATGGACGAATGACCCGTACCAGTAGTTGAACTACATGTAGCCTCACTTCATGAACAATTCCTCTTCCCTTTTCCCTCGGAAGGCTAGTGACTCTTGAAGCAGTAAATAGCTGTACTAGCTCTGCGTACTTACCTCATTGTAGAAATCGGCATCGTAGCAGCGTCTCTGCAGAGATCCCACTCCCTCATTAGGCATGCCATCAGTGCACAGCACAATCTCGGATCCTGGCAGTTTAGCAAGGAGTCCCAGGCTGACTGCGAGAGCTGGGCCCAAGGCCGTGGAGCCACCCTCATTGAGACCTTCGACTTTAGTCTCTAGAGAGCTGTGGGAATTACAACAAAATAGAAAAAAAAAAGAAAAAAAAAAAGGGAAACCACAACATTCTTTAAAACCTTGTTTTCTATCATGTACCGGACTAAGCCTGAATTTGGTTTAACCAATAGGAAAAAGGGTCCGATTTTCATAGGAGTCTGTTTTTATAATTACAACGGCTAACGTTTTCATAATTTTGTGACGTGTAGCCATAGCTGTAGCACAGCATTTCGGACAGCGCTACAAAATGCCTGCCGCGCGCAGACAATTAGACGTACAAACTTATCGCGGAAATTCCCATATGCAAATTACGCTCATTATGACGTCATCGTACGTTCTTGCTTTACGCGTGTTATCGCCTTTGGCCACTTTCGGGTATGAACTGATGGGGGCGGTATACAGACATTATCTTAAGTCTGCATCGAGCGTGACTATGGGAATCGAGCAGATATTTATTTAATGCACTCATCGAGCGGAGATCGAGTGCGAATTGAGCGCGAATCGAGCTGAGTTCGATCGCGCATCGAGCGACGATCGAGTATGCACTCAGTCGGCATCGAGCGACGATCGAGTATGCACTCAGTCGGCATCGAGCGGCTCTATAATCGAGCCTTTCTAGCGGCTCGATATGTAACCTAAATTCTTAAATGTACTGTATACAGCTCAATGCAGCCATTTTGACGGAAAGCAGCTTAATCAATCAAAATAATCATCTCTGCCCTCACAGGTACCCAATTACTTATTGGCGGAGAGAAGCAATGAGTGACAAAATGCCTTGCCCAAGGGCACATGCACCACAACCCTAGGCAGGACTAATTGAACCAACCTGCAGAATTACTGACAGACCACAACATCCATATTCTAGACACCGAAACCACAGCATATTCCACATAAAATATGCATAAAACAACAAGAAGTTACCCTTTTATTTACTTGTGCCTCTGTCAGAACCCAAGCACATATTCTGGCCTATATCTCAAAATCAGAACTTCAGACTCAATTTTATTTGCTTGATTGCATCATGATCGCATCACACATTTTACAGAATTTAGCTGAATGATCTGACCTTGCTGATTGAGTGAGCGGCTTGATGTTCAGCTGAGCAACCAGCTCCTTCCCCTCCCTCAGCAGAACATCCAGCTGGTTCAGCTTTTGACCGGTGATGGTCGTGGGCAGCTGACTTCCATCGCCATGAACTATGACCTCATGGCTAAATGTCACCAGAATGACCTTCTTGTCTGGGTGCTCCAGCTTGTAGCGCTCCAGCTGCCTGCACGAGTCAAAACAAAAATAAAACTAAAGCATTATAAGCTGAAGTATACCTTTTGCAGCTATCCAAAAAGTAAACCAACAACAACATTAATATTGTTGAAAGGCTGTTGTAAAAATATTATTGACAGTCAACCCCTAAATAAAACTGTCATTTTGAAGATAATATAATTTGTGGAGTGCTGTGCATGGCCTCGTGGTCTGGAGCATTGAATCTTCCGTCTGTGGGTATCAAAGCTACCGGTTGTAGGTTCAAGTCAATCTGGCCACGGGCTATGGTGCATCTGCTGCCTACAATCTCCTACGGCAAACCAAATTCTTGAGGCTTCCTCATCCATCACCCATTTTGCGGACTCCGTCACTGGTTTTAGCCCAGCAATGTTTGAGAGAGTAGTTGCTGATCACAACATCTCGTCTTGTCAAGAGCATGTTTTAATTCTTTTTGATGAAATGAAAATAAAAGCGGAACTGGGTTTCTCTGTGAGGTCATCGGCTTTACTGATGTAGGCAGTATTGAGATCGCTAACTTCGAGAGGAGAAGTCAAGGGGAAAAGCAGTCACCAGCATCACATGTCATGGTCAGAGAGGTATTTTCAGCAACATGCTGCTGTTGCACATTATAACACCTCACTAACAGATTCTGTGTCTTGATTGGCCGAGAGCGCGTCACGTGTCACTTGCTATTTTTACTATTTTTTACTTGCGCTCCAAAAAGACTATACCACGCAGCCTCGTTCTGAAAAAGTACTATGCTAAGGTTCCGTATGGAGTACCACAGGGTTCTGTCCTCGGTCCAATTCTTTTTACACTATATACTTCACCCCTGGGTCACATAGCGCGCCAACATGGCTTACAATATCACTTCTATGCAGACGACACCCAATTATACACCTCATTCAGCCCCACTACCACAGGTGATAGCTCCAAGATGCTTGAGTCACTCGCCAACTGCCTGACCGATATCCAAAACTGGATGTCGGCCAATTTCCTCAAGTTCAATCCTGACAAAACCAAATTTCTTGTCATATCGTCTCCCCAGCTCAAAAACAAAATACACATCCAAGACTTACAGATTGACGATGCTATTGTCCAACCCAGCTCTGATGCGCGTAATCTTGGAGTGTCATTTGATCGTTTCATGACTCTAGAGAAACATGTCTCTAACACATGCCAGGTGTCCTATATGCACATTAGAAGGATTGCAGCAATCCGGCGCCTACTCACAACGAATGCAGCACAGCAGCTCATACATGCCTTCATCACCACCAGACTCGACTTCTGCAACAGTCTCCTTGCTGGACTGCCTCAAAATACACTGCGTCGATTACAATCAGTCCAAAATGCTGCTGCAAGATTACTTACAGGTACAAAAATGTCTTCTCATATCTCTCCCATCCTACACAATCTACACTGGCTACCAATTAGTTTCAGAATTCAGTACAAAATCAACCTCCTGACATTCAAAACACTTCATGGTTCAGCCCCTCCCTACCTTCAGAGCATGCTTCAGCACCGGCATGCCAGGCCAGGTCTGAGGTCATCAGGCAGCATGCTTTTTGTTCCCCGGAATCGCCTTGTCTCTTATGGTGATGGAGCTTTCTCTAATCTTGCCCCCCGCCTCTGGAACTCTCTGCCTCAAAGTCTAAGAGATACACATGACATTTCTCACTTCCAAAACTTCCTTAAAACACATCTTTTCAGACTGGCCTTTGAACACATCTGAGATTTCTTTTATTGACCTGGACCGGCGCCTTTGAATGTGTATACAGAGAAAGTGCGCCTTACAAATGCTGTGTTTTATTTTTTATTATTATGCGCATAGCAACACACGTACTATGCGCATAGCAACGAAAGCGTGACTGAAACCCAGACGTGTGTTTCGGTGCATTGCGTAAACATTGCTCTATCACCCTCGCACCTGTTCATCAAGGCAACAAAGTACACGTATGATCGTTTGATCACTGAATTCGGAGATTTTTTGTCATTACTATACTTTCAGGAAGCTTAAATTGTGCAGAATCTGTGAGTGAGGTGTTATAAAACAAATATTGACTGCTTTATTTCGCGGTATAGTAAAACTAGCCTCCCTCGGTGATCCATGGAGCATTCTATTTTCCCTCGGCTTCGCCTCGGGAAAATAGAATGCTCCATGGATCACCTCGGGAGGCTATTTACTATACCACTCAAAGAAGTCAATAATTGTATACTATCCTACCACTGGTGCAACTAGTGACCAGCTTTGCTCAATTCTCTGGGAGGCTATCTTCTTCTTCGAAGTCGCAGGCTTCAAAGTGCGAGCACTCGTCTCTGATGGTGCTTCGTCTAATAAACAGAAGATGAAGTACATATACCTAATCATTATGACCAGACCCGCAAAGTCTTCTTTATTTGTGATGTCCCCCACCTGATCAAACGACTCGCAATAATCTGGACAATTCAGGCTACCACAACTAGACGAAGACAGTGATGATAATATTTTCTTTTTACAATGCTTGAATTTTCCAAAGTGCACGTTGTAATAATGCATGTAAATCTCAAATGACCAGTACGACAATTATCTTTTGCAAATTTTTGATGCATTTTATTAGGTACATGTACAGCAGGCATGCAACTTTGAAGTAAAAACTCAGGAAAGTGCAATCTTTACAAGACGATGTACTGAATTTTTCTACTCAACAGTTCAACAAAGAGGCTGTTTCATGGGTACAGCTGCTGAAGCTATATGAATGGGATGTTGGAGACAGTCACCAGGTTTGCGTTGCCTCCCGAAGCTAACTCATGAGCATTTCCACCTCACTCCATTATTGAGGATGCGAGTCTACTTGGCTGCTCAGGTACATTACGACTGACTATATGTGTTACAGTTCAAGTTGGATAATATCCTGCCACAGTCAGTTGAACAATCATCAGAGATGTTAGAATCAATGAAAATAAGGAATTAAAATATACATTGTTTTTATTTGTTTTCATTTTATTAAACTATAGTAGCTATTAATACTGAGTAGCTCTGTAGCGAACGCGGTGGAGGTACAGAAGAAGTGAAGTTTGTTCGCACTGGTGAAGTTTATTCGCATGTTCGACAAATTCTTTGATTGTCTGAATGTGTCAATTATCTACAAATTAAAGGTATCCGTCTCAGGAAGTCGGCTTATTTGGAACCCTACAGATCAGGGTTGTAGTCAAGTCCCTGCAAGTCCGTTCACAAGTCCTTTCGTGAAGCCAGTCACAAGTCCCTTCATAAAGACAGTCACAAGTAACTGGATGAACAATGACAAAGGAATGCTTTTGTCAAAGCTGATTTGAATATCTTGTGATTTGAATTGGAACTGAATGACTTGTTTTGGACTTGCAGGGACTTGCAGGGACTTGTGATGGACTCGACTACATCCCTGCTACAGATCCACTGAGGACTGGAGATTTGAGGTATGAACACAAAAATAGTTAAGTCCTGTAACCCTATCAGTCCTCAATCCTCCAAAATCATTATGATTTTGCACATCCAAGGGAGTTAAACAAAACATGTTGGTGTTAAAATGAAACTTTGTCTAACAAAATATCCAAAAATATTGGTGTTATGAATAGGTTGAAGTTCTTTTTGCCCTCCGAAATTCTTTTAAAAATTTATAATTCCCTTATTCTATCATATCTAAACTACGGAATCCTATCATGGGGCAGCTCAAGCACTCAGTGTCAGAAACCCTTTCTTTTGCAGAAAAGAGCAGTTAGAATAATTACAAAGGCCGATTATCTGGCACATACATGTACCTCTTCTTTGTTTTCAAAGCTGTGAGTAAGTTTAAAGATTTATAAAATCTTAACTTGGGTAAATTTATGTTTAAGTACAACCATCGAATGCTGTGTCTAAACTTAAACAACATATTCACAATGTCTTCATCTGTTCACTTATACAGTACTCGTGGTGCATCAAAAGGTGATCTTTATATACATTACCATATAGAACATCGTTTGCAAAACCAAGCTTAAAAACTCGGGGTGTTCTCCTTTTGAATAAATTAGACAGAAAACTTAAAAACACCACCAGTTTGAAAGTGTTTGCAAAGGAGTTAAAAGATAATGTTCTAAGTCAATACTAGTTGTTGTTATTTAATTAGATCAGATTATCAATTTTAGGGTTTTTTTAATAGAAAAAAAAATAGTTCCTATCATACACCATTCAAGTACATTTCTGTATTGTTGTCCCTTGTCCGTAAACACTTGTCACTAGTAATTATTGATGTACCGGTACAGTGTATCATTTTACATACTGTCACTTAAATCTGGTCTCATAATATTTGGTCTCGTAATACCACTGCCTCTACGTGGGTAGAAAGTTTTGTGTAATTTGTCCTATAGGGAGAACATAAAAGCTTGCTTGGCTCTTCCTACATGTTGGTAATGCACTGTATAGTAACTGTAATACTATATTACTGATTTATTTATGACAATTAATTATGGATAATATTGTTAACTCAATGAATTATCAATTGTTAAGTTACTTGCATTGTATATCAACATGAAAACAAATGTGCGTGTGTAAACACCATCGATCGTGAGCGGGAGACAAATTTTTTTAGTGGGGGAAACAATGCTGTCCACGATTGACACAAGGTTCACGATCTCGACTTGTGCGCAAATCCTATGGAGATCATCCAAAAACGTTTGAGTATAAACAAAAGAAGGATAACGGTCAGACAATGCCCTGTCCACGATCGAAGGTCTTTACACACTTGTATGCGTTTGTATTGACTGGCAATCGTGGTCGTCGGACAAAAGAATTGGGAGTCAAACAATGGGTCCACGATTGCACAACGTCCACGATCTTTTCCCGTGTACAAATCCTATGGCGATCATCCGAAAACGTTAGAGTATAAACAAAAGGGGGAAGACGGTCGGACAATACCCCGTCCACGATTGCCGGTCAAAACATGGATGTGTGTGTGTGTGTATGCACACGATGAATACAAAAATTTAAAATGCATACCGGTATGTGAAATGTAAGTATTTACTAGCAGAACAATCTTATTTTGTCTAATTAAAATACTATAGGGGCCATTGCTGAAGTAAAATCTTGACTGTTAATGCAGCAAATTCGTTTGACCATAGCAAGCGACATAAGCGAGAGTGGTAATAAATGGCACTGTATAAGATATCTGCCATTACAATTATTATTTGAATAAACCAAAAGTGAAATTTTCTTTAATTGCGAATTGAAGATCCTAACACTCAAATAATGTGTAAAATGTAATTCATGTCGACTTGTCTACATAAAATGCTATATAAAAAAGGAAAACTAAAATTATAAAAATATGGGGCCTGGGCCTAAAAACTATTTTTCAAAAAATGTGCAGAAAAACACTCAAACCTTTATTTAGTTTAATATTAATTTTGATTTTGATTTTAGCAGGTTCTAAATACGCCTAGCCTGCTTTATTTTTAATTTATCCCCTACTTATTGTGCTTTTAGCAGCAAATTGTCAATTTGCAAATTGGTAGGCTTACAGTTGCATTAGCTGCCAAGGGACAGAGCAGAAATGAAACATCTGTAAAATTGTTGTCCCTATATATCTGCTCATGATCATTTTCCTGTGCATGAACTCACCAGTATTTGCAGTATTAACATTTGATGGACCAGGACGACACTGTTCACAAACTGATCAACATCGCAAGCTATCATCTCAGTTAACAGTTTTCCACACACGCAATATTGGCGACTGTCATCTTCTTTATCGGAACTTCAATCCGAAAGTTCCCTGGGGTTCATATTTTCTTCGTAATATCGCTTAAATCAGAACCAGTAACGAAATCATCCATCCCGTTCGGCGCCATCTTGAAACAAGGACAAACGTACTGTGCACGTGCAGTAAGGGTACATTCAGGAAAAACCCGTCCTCAAGTGACAGCAGGGCGCTTGCCCTAATGCGATAACAGCTCTTGCGGGCTGTTTTAATTGAGATTTTTAATGCAACTAAAATTAAGTGATACATTTCTCACCAAGATAAAAAACTACATGCACTCTGTGCAATCTGAATGCTGAACTGCAAAGACAATTTATTTCTAGTCACTAAAATGTCGTTTGAGAGGAGTGTTTTTTTACTTTCAATTCTAGAAATTGTTAATTTATACTGAAAGGAATTACAACAATTCCAAACACACAAAAAGAGGTCTTGAATCCTACCTGGTGACTGCCATTTTCATGCAGGCCAGTCTTGATATGTATGTTGGACTACCACCACCTTCTCCCTGAACAGCCATCCATTCAGCTAAAACGTTGAGGAAAACAAATAAAACAGATTTAAACATAATGCAAGAGTCGGTGATAAAAGTATTATATTAATGTAGTACTTTTACTTTTCCTCAAATTTCCTCAAGTAGCAGTGTCAGACCACATATGCAGAGCTTAAAATTCTTTGGGTAAATAATTACTTTAATATGGAAATAAATGTGTATTTTTAAAATAATCAACAAACGCTACAATTTGTGTGCTTGCGGCAGCCCGCACAGACAGTCAGTGCGCAGCCTTTAGAAAAGGGCTTTCGTTTATTTGCAGCGTATGTACATGGATCGTTCGGTTTTGCAAATATAATGAGATCGAAGGTCACATTTTCTAAATTCATTTTTGTGTAAACCTGTCTTTAAAAATGTTATTTTGGTCGGCTATACAATAGCCAACATTTCAATGCTTGATTTAATTTCTTTTTAATAGATTTTTGAAGATCATTTTTGTAGAATATAAGGGCGAAAAGATTGACTTCAGTGTACAGAATTGACGGTCAAAGTAAAACGGTTGTTTTTTTTCATGAAAATAAATCGTGCAGAAAAATCATCCAACATGTGATAAGTTTTGTTATTCATCTTTACATACCCCTTGACCGTATTTCTGGAGATGATTCTAAATATTGAACTTTGCGAGCTTCAAATTCACAAAATACTACGTCGTGGAAATGTGCGAATTGCACAAGAGCGCGTACGTGATTGGTCAAGACGCCAAACCCTCACACGCGTTCACCAATCACGCAAAGCAAGATGGATACTGCAAGGCAGCGTGGCGAGAACTGACATCCCGACGTCGAGATTTCAAGGGTTAGGAGACTCCCGAATAATAGACCGGTTTATGATAGCACTAATTTGTGTTATAAATTTATACAAACCAGAGTTATTGCACTTGTGACGTCATCATATTGCGAGTCTTACGACAAAATGTGTGATTTTTGCAAAAGTTTGACATCAAAATTGTGCTAATGGGAAAACTTGCAGAAGTTATTGCGGTATCGATGAAATGCCTTACATTTTGTGACACTGACAAACACCACAGTTTTCCCATAAATATCTCGAAACAGTCAGGAGCACCAAAAATGTGGAGCCACTCCCGAAAAAGTCAACGACTTTTAAGATCTGGTCGGTTGGGGAGCGTGAGAGGTGAACAAGGAGGTTTAGGAGACGAGGAAACCATGGTTGTCAGGGCCAAAAGGGGGCTACGAGTTTAATCCTGGAGAATTCTGTCTCGATCTTTGTCAGAACCCGTGGTAACAGGGAAGTTGGAGGGAAGGCATAAGCGTGAATTCCCGTCCAGTCGCAGCTGAGGGCATCCACCTTCCACGCCATGGGGTGAGCATGACGTGTGCAGAATGTTGGGAGATGCTTGTTCAGATGTGATGCAAACAGGTTCACATGTGGCCTTCCTAGGATATTGAAGATGTGGTTGACTACTGCCTAGTGAAGAGACCATTCTGATGGAGTAGCCCGCCCCCCTAGAAAGAGCGTGGAATGCACCAACTGAGAAGCTTGAAGTGGCTAGGCAAAGAGACGGAGAATGGGTTCCCCCTGACTCTTGATGTAGGACACCACTGTAGAGTTGTCCGATTTGACCAGGACCAGTTTGTCTAGAACTCTGGGTTTGAGTGACTGTAGGGCCCTGACAACAGCAAGTAGCTCCAAGTGGTTGATGTGTAAATTGTTCTCGTTCTTCGACCAAGTGCCGGCCACCGATAGATCTTCTAGATGGGCTCCCTATCCCAGAATCGAAGCATCTGTAGTGAGTATGGCTGAAGTAGAGGGGTGTGGGAAAACCACTCCGCATTGAAGATTGTCTCGAGATAGCCACCACCGGAGTTGGTCCTGGATTAGCCGGGTTACTGGAACCAAAATGGAGATGGGATCCTTGCGTGGCCGGTAGTGGTACAGGAGGTGAAGCTGAAAGGGACGCATGTGCATCCTGCACCACAGGACTATAGGTCCACCAGGCTTGTCATGAGACCCAGCAAGCGAAGCCATGCCTTAGCTGGAAGATTCTAGGAAGACATGAAAATGCTGATACATACCGTAGTGTTTGGCATCACTCTCCGGTAGGCATAGCCCTGGCCCTGCTTGTAGTCAGATTCAAAATAACCACAAGGTACATGTAAGTGGGCTGTTGTGAAGAAGTCAGGAAGGATTTCTCTACATTGATTATAAACCTCAGATCTGTGACTAGTTGAACTGTCTGTATTAGTGCCCTCTCGGTATCCTAATAAGTGGGACCCAATATGAGCCAATTGTCTAGGTACAGGAACAAATGAATCTGTCTTCACTGGAGAAAAGCTGCGACAACCTTGGTTATTCTGGAAAAGACCCGAGGTGC
The DNA here is from genome assembly GCA_037893245.1 of Crossaster papposus. Taxonomy (NCBI): domain Eukaryota; kingdom Metazoa; phylum Echinodermata; class Asteroidea; order Velatida; family Solasteridae; genus Crossaster; species Crossaster papposus. The sequence goes on along the minus strand of JBAIAA010000568.1, from coordinate 576,382 downwards.
TGTCGAAAGACCAAAGGGAAGATATCGGAACTGGTACGTGGTTTCCCGATAAATAAATTGGAGGAATTTCTGGTAATCTGCATGGATAGGTACATGAGGATAGATACATGAAGATAGGCATCCTTCAGGTCGATGGACGTAGCCCACCAATTTCTCTTCAGAGAGGATGGTCGAAAGAGTTTCCATACGAAAATACTTTGGCCTGATGTAAGAGTTGAGAGGACGCAGGTTGATGATGGGGCGCCACTCGCCCAATTTCTTTGGAGCGAGGAAAAAGATTGATGTGATGCCAAGGGTGGATCCAGCAGGAGCTAGAATGATGGCATTCTTTTTTTTGAGTTAAAACAATTTCCTTTTCCAAGGCAGCCCGATGTGCAGGGTTTGTGGGAACAGGAGTTGATCATCAGGGAGACTGTAAGGGAGGGTCAATGGTGAACTTCAGGCGGTACCCCACCGAGATAGTCTAAAGAACCCAGATGTCTGATGTTATAAGAAGCCACCTTTGGCTGAATTCTGCCAGACGACCACCTACTGGACCCAGAGCTGGTGAAATTAATACACTGTTGCAGTCAGAAGCCCTTGTTAGCCCGCAACCCTCGGTGCTTGGAGGGCCGCACGAATCAGGGTGGCTGACGTCGAGGGAACCGGAAAGCCGAAGAAGATGCAGAACCCCGGCCTCCAAAATGCCTAGGTTGGTAGGCCGATCTCTTGTCAGAAGAGGCAGGTCTAGGTTTCTTCCAACTGGACTGGATGGCGACATCGGTGGATGGTTGTTTAGCAGAGCAACGGCGAAGATCCAATTTGTCTTCGGTTTTGAGACATTTACTTCTTGCTTCATGGCCTCATCAAACCGGTTGTCAAAAAGGTCGCCCCCACACCCAGAGAAAGATCTAGCAAGCGTTCCCTGGAACCGACTGATGGAAGGAACAAATTGTCCAAGACGAAGGAACGCCGTAGCAAGGAAGTAGCAGCAAAACCTAATGCGAACTCCTTAAGGCAAGCCCCCAGACAATCATCGAGAAACTGAAACATCTCTGGCATTTTACTAGCATCAATCAAGGCAGGATCCTCATGGTATCTAGCTAGAGTTTTGGACAACAGCATGAAAAAGGAAGCAACCTTAGCCCCATGAAACAAATGTTTGTCCAGGTCAGAAATACTCTTATCCAGAAGATTGGTCTTTGAATAAACAAACTTCATACGGAATCTTGAATTTTCGTGCCTGAGTAAGTCTTTGGCCTCAGAAGATAAGGTAGGGGTAGAAAAATACCCCTCGGAATCATGCTGATTATCATGCTGGCTACGTTGTATCTGAGGGAGAGATTGCTTCTGTTGAACCTGATCTAGAGACATATTCATGATATCGGCACACAAACTACCAGTATCTCTACGGTATGAGGGAAAAGAGGGCTCTACTGGGGAAAGAGGGAGAAAACTTACCCACTTCATTTATGGTAAGAAAAGCCCGCTGAGTGACGGAGAGGTTATCCTCATCAACTGACTGAACAGAGGAAATGGAGAACTCTGAACAAGATCTGGAACGGGTGTGTTGACCCCGATGCCAAGATTCATGCCGTGAGTGGTCATCAAAAGACCGATGTCGAGCCCAAGCGGGACCGCGAACTGGACCGAACTGGCGGGTAACACGCCGCGATCTCCCGGTAGTGGAGTGGCCGTCATGATCATCAGACCGATGTGGACTTTGATCTTTGTGCCCAGTAGTGCTTTTGAGAGGCACGCCAAAATCCCTCGAAGAATGTGAAGAATGTTCAAAAGGGCGGGAAAAGCCCACAGGAAAGGCCGAAGAAAAACCACGTAGGTCGAACGTTGGAAAACCGCGTGGAAATGAAGTGCCGTAGTCGAACTGAGGGACTCAAAGTTATCTGAGGCCATACAACCCCGCCGTCCCGCTGGCACATGTGGGTTGGTCTCCACTTCCATTGCTTGCATGTGCTCCTGTAGGCTACCGAAGGTATGCGGGATTTCTCGGGGAATTGCAGTCATGCCACTAGTGCTTGTCCACAGAGGATTTCTGACCGCCGAACCCGGGGGAGTAGGCCCAGTCGCTACGGTTGGAGTATCACGCTTGGATTGAGGAACGGAAGGTGATTTTCCTGATGAACGGCTTAAGATTATAGCTTTCTTTCTTGTTTTGGCGACGTCCGCCATTGCTATTTATTATAACGTACACGTGTGTGTATTTCAAAACGGTTTGAGTAGCGAAGTCCACTGAACGCATTGCTGAAAAAACTAGGACGAGTTGTTGTGCTACAGGGTCCTTCATGGGGCATGCAGTGGGCGCGGAGGGTGTGGCTTGGGCGATATTTATTTCATCCCGACGCACACAGTGAATAACAACAAATGCATAGCGTTGGTCTGGCGCGCTCGACGAACGAAGTAACGAATGCTGAAGCACACCCAGCAATCAAAAACGCACTGGCCAAAATTGCAAATTGTTCAGTGCCCGAGCCGTGCGTCGTGTATGTGTTACTGGCGTATGACAGCAATTGTGCGTTGATCACGCGGTGCCATTCGTTCCACGCGCTAGCAACATGCTGTGCATTCGTTTGATTGTTTAACATGTGCGCTCTGTATATGCTCTGTATATGCTCTGTATGCGCTCTGTATGCGCCTGTATACGCGCAGCTTCTCCCCAATCCAGACAAAGTTTGGGCGCACAACGATGCACTTATCTTTTTTTCTTTTGTTATTAATTTTTAATGTGCGACCGTGCGTCGCTTATTTGTGACCGAGCCATAAATAAAGATTGTAGGCATCAAGCAAAAGGGTTGCGCTAGATGTCCTGTTAATTGTTCTGAAAAAAAATGAATTTTATAAAAACAAATTTACGATCGCCGGACAGCAATCGCAAAAAAACAAGAACAATAAAGAATCACTGATAAGAATCCTGACACCGGTTAAACAAAAAAGACGTTATTTTGCTTTTCTCAGCATCCCTTTTTTTTACTTCGGAAAGGTCAGTTAAACGATATTTACTATAAAATACAACCACACAAATCCACCCATTCCTGATAATTCAAGCAAATACCAATGGTGTATCATACCTTTAACTACACGAATACAAAGGGTGCCCTGTGGCACAGTGATAGTAAGGTTTGCATAATTGGGTGTGTGTGTTTGTGGTTTTTTTTGGGGGGGGCCTTCAACATAGAAAAATTCAACATTTAATGGCTATCATTAGACAGTCTTGGTACTAACATTGCAGAGCCGAGAGTTGTGTAGTCGAGGACATGGATCCACTGGTATCAATGCAATACACCACAGAGCCAGCCCCAGACAGACTGACCTTGGCATCACCCTCAGCCGTAGTATCAACCCTAGCTGGGGCCGCCTCCAGGAGATAGTCCACACTCTTCTCCTTAGGAATCTAAAAAGCAAATATTCAGAGACTGTACATTTAAAGTTATTGTATACCTCAAGACTGTGGAGCTCAGTCAACTTTTCCTTTAAAAAAAAATCCAGCCTCGCACTCTTTAAAGTAAAAAAACAAAAACAATATTTAACAATTATTTAAAACGTAATAAGCGTTTTTGTTTATATGGGGTTACAGCTGCAGGATAGGCTACTGATTTCTTAATAATGTCATGTTTGGTGTTATGTGCTATTTGTGTGCCTCTCAGGGATCCCACCATCCACACATTTTGTATACATTACCTCTTGGTTGTTGTTTTGTATGTAGAAAATAAAGTGAAGTTGAAAGGCTGCGATTAAGACAATTTGCATATGTTGGCTTGGAGCAAGGCAGTTCAGCAACCACTGATCACACTAGGAAAGGGCATGATGTGATTTTACATTTAAAGCTGACACGGATTTCCAAAACATACCAAATGCTCCAAATTCACATCCAAATGCTCCAAATTCACTTGCTAAGGACCGTGTCTGCAACCAGGTGGACTGTTTGTGTCCTTCCCCCAATCTTGTTTTTCAGTGTATAATAGGTTCCATGCAAGCATATAAAAACCTCCAACACTAGTTTATTTTTGAGGCTGCTAAATTGATAGCTTTTATGTTTGAAGTAGATGATACATGTAGCACGTATTGGAGAACGCAACTTTCAGGTCACTTTACCCCATTAAAATCACTTAAAGAAAACTCATACATGTACGGCCGTTGTAGAATGAAATCCGGACTCCTTGGTAGACTCATCTGGATTTGTCTATGATTAAAACCGCATTCATCCCCACCAGCAGAAATGTTTTCTTTGAGAACAGCCGGCCGACAAACTTAACTTCGTAATTCCCCCACATTTCCCAAGCATTATTACGCACATCAAAAGTAAAGCACCCCATAAAAAATAAACAGTCCAATCAAGTCCTTCCTTCTAACAATTTCTCTTTTTCATTGGTTGTAATTGTATGTCACAAAGAGACATTTCCAAGCCTATTGACATTCTAAAGTAATGGTGGGCCACATGTTGGCCTGCTTGCTTATATAATGTATACATTTTGTAGGTCAGCTGTCAATCATTGTCTGGATTTCTTGCCCCTACTTGAAATATATTCGGAAATACTCGCGAATAATTTTCCCATGGTTTTATTTTATTTCTCTCTTATTCATACAAAATTTAGGGTTTTCCAAAGTCTCTAATTTCTTTAGCAAAGTTTTTACTGTCCAGTGTCTGCATTATGCAGGTTTTATCCAAACCAAATGATATCTTTATATCAGGGCCCAATTTATTGGCTCTGCTAACCACAGAATTCCGCGCTTACAATCACCATTTTGTGCGAACTGCAAAAGCAGAAAAATTCTGTGCTAACCCTGTAAGCACAGAATCCGTTTTAAGTTAGCCGCGTTTAAATGACCATTGGAGTTAATCATGCGTTTATAACAAACAATAGCAATTCTTAAACATGGTACGGGGGTTGTTTTAGTGAGTATTATGAGCCATTTTGAAGCCAGATATGTACACAGAAAGGTAGAAAGGTGGACAGGATAGATGCGCTTCAAATCTTCTTAATTGCACAAGAGGAGGCCAACTATTTAAACAAGAAAATCGTCATGGTCGCCAACACCAACGTGCACCAAGAGTTTTTAGGGACAAGGTGAATCCCTTAGAAGAGTATGACGAGGAACATTTCATTAGACGTTTCAGAGTTAGCTAAGACATGTTGAACGATTTACTTGGACTTCTCGGATTGTATTTAGAACACCCAACTTTTTGTTGTCCTTATAGCAGATCGGCTTGTACGCTTTAGTGTCACATCGTTTGTCACCAATAATGGAATTATAAGTTCATCATGGTCTCAATGAGAGCCATCATTTCGTCAGCAGTGAAATTGCCATATGGCTCAGGCTGTAGAGTATCTAAGTAATAAGACCTGCTGAAGATTTCTCTACTGAGGCCTATCGTATGTTCATACTGTTGCGCACTCCTCTATATTACAATGTATTAATAAATACCTAGGAGAGTTCATAGCTTCTGATTGGTCGAGACTCGATCACGTGGAGGGCATTATCACGCAGTAATTGACCGGGCTTTCAAAAAATGAAGCAAATTCACTGTTTTTTCCTAAATATCTATTCAACCCGGTCAATTATCACGCAGTAATGACCGGGTCCTCGCCCTGTTATTCCCTAATTTAACAATAGGGACCACAGTCAATAAGTTTAGACTGTCCAAGTTACACGAGGATAAAACAACAATTTAAGATATTTAGTAAGAGTTGTTTAATTCAGGTGTTTAGGAAGACGCGTGTAACTTGAATTTATCCACGTCTATATACTACACTCGCATAAAGATAAACAGCTTTCATAGTTATACAGCCCATATAGTTTGGAAGCCCAAAACATAAGCTTTCATTTGGTGTATAAAAGAGCTCCACAACCCTTCCCGTCCTGGGGAGATGTTTGCGTATTATTTGCTTCATTGGAGTTTAAATTACTCAACTGAGAAAACAGGATTTGAAATAGCCGACTATGTTGGAGAACAACAGAATAATGTACACAATTTTTTTTTCTCCCTACTTTATTTATCAAAATTAACATTTCTGTGAAAAAACACCTGAAACTTTAGGCATTCAAGATGTCATTCATGACAAAAACATTTAATTACATTTTGACAAAATTGTCACCGTCTCAACATTGAGCGAGCCATTACATGATAATGCACAGCACGACTTAAAGGTAGGATACACCATTTGCAGATATCAAAAATATTTACTACCGAATTATTAAGAAATATCTTACTCATTTGAAAGTAAATGTTGATTCTAGGCATCCAGCAAAAGGATTGCGTTAGATATCCTGTAATTATTCCGAAAAATATAATTTCGAAAAAACTAAGATAACATAAGAATATTAACTGCTCGACGCAGGTTGAAAAAACCCGCAGTTTTTCGTGCTTTTCTCGGCATCCATAATTGTAAAACTTTGGACAGCTCAGTTAAACCGATATTTACTATAAAATACAATCCCCAAAATCTACTAATTCATGATAATTCAAGCAATGACCAATGGTATATACTACCTTTAATACTGTTTTTTTTGTCGAGCCGGTTACATACCGGTATGTTGCATTTCCATATTGTAAGATATGTATGACTCATTCTTAACAACTAATTCAAAGAAGAAAAATCCTTACCTCTTCCTCCACAACGTCCAATCCCTCATTGATGTGGCTGCAAAACTCACTAAACAACAGTCAAAAAACACAGTGACATTGGAAAGATAAAGAAATTAATACACATGAATCTGCTATCAAGATCAATTTGAATTTTGTCCCCTATATTTGCAGGCGGTCCCTGCACGTATACACTGTCAGAGACTCGTTGTTTTTTATTGCAGGACTTAGTCAAGTCTACTAAGCCATGGTCGGCAAGAATGCGTACATGTACAGCTGTACATGTATTGGCATTTGCATGTGTATGTGAGATTAAATAAATGGTTGGCATGCATGAATGAGTCTGTACATGGGCTGATAATACCAGGAGAGTACAAAGCGCGCGAAAAACGAGCAGATTAAATCTCCGCTTCGCAGCGAAAACAGCTAACGGGGTGTATGCTCGTAAGAGTCAGCTTACCCATACATCGCCCAATAATATATGCACCACTTGATGTGTTTGTGAAGTCTTCGGCCACTTGTTGCTGACCGTGAGTATATTTGAAGAATCGTTATTTTGTGGTGACCTTTATTTCGATAATAAGAGAAATTGGAGTGCAGTTATATTTATTCACAATAAGACATGTCATATTGCATTTTGTAAGATACTACCAGAAGAACAGAATAAATTTGTATTTTGTACTGATAAGCTTAATTTGGAATTATCACAGATGGCTTTCAGTCCTGTCCGAAAATGATACTGGGGCCAAATTTGTTTGATGTGGCCAGGCCAGGCTTCTTTTTCATGGAAGCTCTGCCACAGACAACGGTTAAACGGCCTCTAGATTATATTAGTTCGAGAGACGAGGTGGAACGCGCGGTGTGAGTGTTGCTTGTCGGGCCAGAGAGGCCCATTCAGCCCGCCGTATGAGTTGTCGATCCCCTCCTGATCGTGGGTCATCCCGAGGTTGGTGATTGACCCCTTTTTATGCCACTATCGATGAAATCATGCCAACGAACAGTAATTTTGTTTGAAAGTTGTTTTGTTTAAAACATTTGCTACAGGCTACTGCCATTCTGTGAAAATACCTGATAGGTTTGGTATGTATACCAAGTTATTTATTGATTGACTGATTTGTTGAAGCCTGCATGAATTAATTTCTTTTGTTTTGCTATTGAGTTGTTAATAGGTTGAAGCTTGTCTATATTGTGTTTATCTGCATGGTGATTGGTTTTTAAATGTTTGCATGCTTTGATTTGAATGACCATTCATTTCATATTAATATTTGTGTAATTTGCATGCTCTACACAAGCTTCAATTAATACAACTTCTTTGCTGTCTATTATATACATTTGCATGGATTTAAGTTAGATGTTATAGTTAGAGACAGCACCTGTAATTCAATTTCCTTCCAATTATAATTCTTAAATTATTTCAAGGCATATAATTTAGGTATATTTTGTGAGTTTACTTTGATTTAACTGTATTTCTATTTTGCTTGATTTACTAAATACCTTGGCTTATTTATTTTCAAATAAATATTTGAGCTCATATATTTTGTTTTTTGTCTGTTACTGGATTTGTTCTGGACATGTATGGGTTGGGTAATGGCCCAATCTAGATTTATAGTTGTACCAAGCTAAATTCAGAGCTTGGCCATGACATACACACTGCATTCAAGCTAATATAAACAAAGTTTTAAACTAATTCAAGTAGAAATTAAGAGTACATTTGTACTGGATTTTGGCTTGCTATATTAAATCAGATAAATAACACTAGGAAAGGATTTGAAATTTTGAGGTTTGGGTGTGTATTTTTTTAACGAGTGGATAGAATTCTTTAAATTGTGGTCATGCAACTATCCTGGGTATAGGGGCTACCTGGGGTAGCTTAAAGGGAAATTCCAGGCTCAATAGTATTTTACCTAGTCTAAAAGAATATATGGTAACATACTGACTCCGCAGATAATTTGTTTTGATTTAATCGAGAACGACACACGCGCCTATTATATTCACGATTTCTTGCCATTGAGGAGTACAAGGGGGCAGCCATATTGTTCATATTTCCCGCCTCGCCCGGGACATTATGACGTAGTGTCTGCACCTCAATGCACATCGCTTTATTGCCTGTTGTTCGCACTGGTATCCCACCTTGACGCGGCCAACTACATTAAGCAGACGTATGTTGTACGGCGCCCGACTATTGCGAGTACATGTATTGTATTTCTGTGCAGAATATCGACTTGACGCGCCACAAACTATCGTTTATTTTTGTATTTTCTGAAAAGAATAGAAAATCTGTGAGCTAGTAGATTTTGCATCAGGTCCTTCTCCGTATGATTTTGAGCCCCCTTTCACATGTACAGTACACATTATGTATACACCAATTCGCGTTTTTGTATCACTGTGAAGACATGGCTTTGTTCTCGTGTACAAAATGGTTAGAAAGTCGAGCAAGTTTTTCAATATGCTCCCATTTTAACCACAAATATTTTCCTGGGTTGAAATTTCGAGACAATATACCCTATATTATACCCTAACCCAAACACTAACCTTAACCCACATTCTAACCCTAGTTTTTGAGTAATTTAAGTACAATTCAAAAATCTAATTCGTGAAATTCCTAATGGAGACCTATTCATTTATAGAAATTACCCTTTGGAGACCTTTTCACTCCCATTGTGTTTAAGTCTCCAGAGGGTACCGTATTTCGCACCACTATGCCGTACACAAAAAGGTTCCCTTGCATTCCTTGCGCTTGCAGGGTCGCTATCGATTGGGCTTCGCGTACTGATGGTGCAGACACTACGTCACAATATCTCGGATGTACGGATAAACCGGAACAAAATGGCAGCTTGCATGACGGTAAGCACAGTGCGAGAAAATCTCTGTTTTATATGATTACCGAAACCGATAAAAATGAAATAAAAATCAAGTCACAATGGCAATTGACTCTCTTTAACATTATGCAATTATATACTATGGTTGGAGTTTCCCTTTAACAAAATTCCTGTGTTTCTTCATATGGATATCCCAGACCCCAGAAGGAGGTAAATCCTACCACGTTGAGTAGTCCGTTTTGTTGTATCTTTTTGTTATTTAACCTATTGTTTTGCATGCAATTTCAGGTTGCTTTTAGGTTATGATTAGGTACAAGGGATGACCCTTTCTGTCATATAATTCTGACCTCTGATTCTGTTTCCGTTCTGTAACTATGGGTTGTCGTGTTTTGGGGTTACATTTTCCGTAAATATATTATGCATCACTTCTCATATTTGGAAATGGCAAATATCCCACATTTTCAAGCTTGTTGCTACTGATTAAATCTGCCTTTGTTTGATATGTTGTTTTTTTTTTGCTTAGTTGCAGCTTCGAGAGATTACATGCTTTCAAATATATTTGTTAACTTTTCCGTTAACAGTTTTGTAACCTCCAAAACATTGGATTATGTGGTCTACCTCTGAAATAAAAAAAGGTGGTAATAAATTGAATAAACTAAAAGGAACTGATAAGACAACCCATCATTCTTTGAAAATATTTTTGGAAAGGAATGTTGACTTTTTGGTTTAATGTGTAACGTTACATTTCTGTTAACACGGGTAACCTCCGAAACATTTCAGTTTGGTTTCATTCAGTTTACTTCCCCAAGAAAATACTCTCAGACCTTAACATGATGTGTATTAACACTGGTCATAAGGATTAAAATAGTTAGGTTTGTAAAGAAAGAATCAAGAAAGTGTGCTGTTTGAACACATACGTTACATGTTAACGTTTACAACACAAACTGTAATTTGTAGAAACAATTCACTCTTTTCTTCCTATTTTTAGGTTTATTTTTGCTTCCCTACCCACTTAGAACTATAGGCAATTTGACAAAAAAAAGTCTAGTTTACTTTAGATTTTTTTTCTTAGGCTACGATCTGTAGTAATTTGTGTAACAGTTGTGAAGGTTTTTGACAACATCTGCAAAAAATTCACTTTTTTTGTAACTGCAGTTGGTCAAACCATGCATTTTTTTGTCCAGACTCGCCGCGATTGACCTGTGTACACATGTAAATGTACATGTACATTGTACATCGACACAGCAAATCATGGCTGCCCCGGCGTTTATTTGTGACTGCGGGTGCAGAGGTATTTGTCTTTGGTGTTTAAATTTGTGATGAGTGAAACCACCTTGCTCTGTGGTGAAAACCTCCTAAACGAATGATAATTTCCCTTTTGATTTCAGGGAAAGGTAGTAATTAACTGTTTGCCAAAATGACGCACGACCTTACTAAATACTGACGTACGTGCGATACACTGGAATAAAAAAAAACCTTCCCCGCTCCGGAGCACCAAATTATTAACTCCTGAAGCGATGCTGCAGCAGGACTAGACAAGATCAGTACGGGTACGGTACTGTGCGGCCAGGCTGCGCAGGTTAGCTGCAGCTAGCTTGCACTAGCACTGCCCCGGAAGATCGGCCACACAATGCTATGAAAAGTCTGCACATTTCGCGCAATGCATACGTGCATACAGTCGCCATCACATACACTTGTGTATACACACAGTCATCTCCTTTACCACAATGAATAATTCATGATGAGGCTCAAACTCGGTCGCTGATTGGATCCCTCGGATAAGCGAGGGAGAATTGTCAAAAAATAAGGTTAAAGTAAAAAATTGCTTGCCAACTTGTGCTAGACCCTTTAGAGAATCCGAAATCATGTACGTTTGTCAAACGCCGGCTCCAGTGCGAACATGGATCTAGCTGCATTTTGTAAACTACACATGCGTGAGACCAGAATTACGCACATGAAGCCGGGATTTGAAAAAGAGACAGCGTTAACGAATCTGCTCGCGCGCGGGCGCCGAAATAACACAAGGGTCTAGGGCTAGACTAGCACGGCAGCTGACAAGCACTACGTGTAAGTCGGCAAAGAAGTGCCGTGAAGACTAGTCGGCAAAGAAGTGCCGTAAAGATTAGTCGGCAAAGAAGTGCCGTAAAGATTAGTCGGCAAAGAAGTGCCGTGACAAACTCTAGTATAGACAACAGTACAACTTCAGATCGCAACTCCTGCGAAATTATTCAGCGCTAGCAAGCAACTGCAAAGCCACTAACCAGCTATTGTGCGTGAGCTATTGTGCACATACTAATTAATATTTTGTATAGCTGGCAGTCAAAATTACAAGACTGCAGCATATACTTTATGAATCACATGTACTGAACAGTGATGACAGCTACTCAATGTGAGCAAGAATAATAATTACCTTAAATAGACGGTGTAAATAGAGTTGCATTCAGTGCCCAAAAATAATTGGAACTACTGTCAATAAATTATTTGTTGTTGTTTAAGTTCTTGAATTATATAAGCTGTTTCCTTGAGTGATTTAAACAATTTGTGTCTGTTGTTAATGCGTGTGCCTGCGCAGTTGGATTATTTATTAGAAGACTGATTTTTCTTAGGGCCTTCTCCTTTGATGCGAGGACAGTGGACATCTTCCTTGTGAGCCTGGGCTACCTACACCCCCAGTTCAGACTGGTTCAAAAGTTTCACCCCCCCCCCTCCCTCCGTTTAACTTTGCCTAATGTTGTACATTTTGTAAATAATTTAATTCCTTACAATTAAATTGAACTATTCTCTTTAATTGTATATATTTTGTTACTGAATTTAAAAGTGTTTCCCCTTTGCTTTATTTGAAATTAGTTGACAGGTACCCCCCTCGCTGTTACACGTTACAGTACAAAGGAGCTTTGATATACATGTATGCACCTACCATTTCCACTTTTTATTGTCATCTCCATCCGCCTTTGCTTGGTCTAGCTTAGAGACATAGGAAAGCAACGACTGGCATTCACTGTGTGCAACAAAACAAAAACACACAGAAGATCAATGTTGGCGTTCAAGTCGACCCAGGTGAAAAAGTAGGAGAATATCAGGATAAGATTAAATTTAAAAGTTTAGGACAAAAGTTGAATTTTGGTGAACAAAATCAGAATAAAAGTAGGCAGGTTTTCATGGGGTATAGTTTTTGTTGATTCTCATGTCCACAGCATCATTTGGCATGTTCTGTACCGACAACACATGTGCTCCATCCTCAACTAAAGCTCTCGGAAGTACATTGGTAACAGTTCACTTTCAAGTTTACACTGCCTAATTTTTATTTTATTTGTCTTGCCTTTAACCCTCCTAATATACTGTATGATCTACATGTACATGTGACAGTGTACCAACCTTGCAAACAAAATATTTCCACACAATACACTAACCAAAACCACGTCCACACAAGGTTGCTCCTTTTTTTTATAAAGATCTCTAGAAGTAAAATGGGTTAGGGTTAAATTAGAGAAAAGGAAAGAGGAACACTTTAGGGTAGATCACAGTCACAAATGTGGATTGAAAGAATTGTCATGGTGTGAGAAAAATTTATATATGTTGGTGAAATTTGGTCAAGGGTTCTTATTAAAAACTACACGAAATCAAAATTCAAGTCCACACAAGTAATGTTCGACTAATTGTGTAACCATACATTTTTCAGAGTTGCGGGACAAACAAGTAAGAAAATGTAGAAATTTTGTAAGCCCAAGATACAAAAAAATGGAAAAAGTAAGTAAATTAGGAATATCTGTATTTGAAAGCCTGCCCAATAAGCCAGTTTTGTATTTAAATTCACAGGTGAATATACCGGTACATCCAAAATTATGTATCCCTGTATATCTTTGTTATCATGTACACAATTTTTGTTCTGTCAAAACTTCTCTTCAAGATGCTCCTATTTTAACCCAGTTTTAAAATTGGTTGAAATTTGGACCAAATATACTCTATATTATACCCTAACCCAAAACCTAACCTAACCCTAACCCTAAACTCAAACACTAACCCTAGTTTTTGAGTAAAATCCATGAAATTCTATTTTGTGAAAACATTGTGGAGACCTTAATTATCTAAATATACCCAGTAAAGACCTTTTTGACTCCCATTGTCCTCATGTCTCCACAGGGTAACAAATTTGGAAACAATGCCATGGGTTATTCAGGATAATGCGCCAGGTTGTCGCACAGGTTGTCGCGTAAACGTTACATGACATTAGGTCAGCAATTTTATCCTTAATAACCTTTGACCTAGACTACTTCTTTGGATACCGAACTGGCTTGTTCCAGACAGATGAGTTCTGCAGACATCAGCTATCGACAAGAAATGTTCAAGCCTATTGTATCTTTAAAAGGTAGTACATGTACATGTACATCATTTGCAGGTATCGAACAAAATTACTACCGAATTATTAACAAAATCTTACTTATTTGAAAGTAAATGATTGTAGACATCCAGCAAAATGATTGCGCTAGATATCCTGTAATTATCCTGTAAAAAAATTGATCGCCGTCCGGCGATTGCAAAAATAACAGGAACAACATAAGAACTACTGCCCGACACTTTTTCTTGCTTTTCTCAGCATCCATGAATATAAAACTTTGGACAGGCAGTTAAACAATATTTGCTATAAAATACAATCCCCCAAATCCATTCATTCATTCCTGATAATTCAAGCAATTACCAGTGGTGTATCCTACCTTTTAAATGGAGTGCAAAAGAAGTAAAATACTTGGCATCATGTATGGACACGAGTACCTCCGTTTGCTATATTTCCCTTCTCTGAAAGAATTTAAATCTACTGTGGCCTTTGCCAAAAATTGTCTCTATTGTTATTTAAAACAACACACACAGTTTGACCGCGCTTTTGGCATTGCCATGTCGTTGCTAAGGTGGACAGGGCTTATGGTCCAATTCCGAATCGATCCATTGTTATCAAGGCTCACCTGCAGTAAATAGGGTCCCCAGTCACCACTGTGGGCTCATTCTCAAGGGTGCCAAGGGGCAGCAAGACAATGTTGGAGTCTGCCTTGCGGTACGCTACTGTCTTAGACACGTCAGCCTGCTTGCCAACCCTCCCTCTAGTAGGTGGAGGGCAACACTGCTGCTGCTGCTGCTGCTGCTGCTGTTGTTCCTGATTCCTGCTTCTGCGGCCAAAGAGGGAGCCTAAAGTTTTCTTCACCTTATGAGGGGGAAGATGTTTAGCTGGCGTGGGAAAAGAAAGACGAACAAGACGAATGTTAGAATAGAACAGCAACATGTGCAGCAAAGTCTGCACGCCAGTACATCAGTGTTTTGATTGTTTCCCATGTGGGAAGATTTCATTGTGAAAACAACCCAACGTGCATTTACAGAAAGAGAAATAGAACTTTAAAATCAACATTGATACTAAATATTGCATACAAGGAATTGAAGTCATTCACCAGTACGCGCCGGATGACATATATACACGCAAAATGTTCCCAAGATTTAAAACGGATGACGAATAAACACGACCCGAGCAAGGCCCCAAAAATCGTGTACTATTAGTCAGGGAATAATATCAGATTTCTGGCAAATTTGGGAATAAATTCCTTATCACAAAATTTATTTGTAAAGGTGTCTACTAACACATTTCAAAAAGTTTAAATCCAACTCCCCTAGAAAAACCCGTGACAGCTGCTGAAAGTTGGGGTACTTGGAACCTTCTAAGGAAAAAATGTAAATTTTTTAATTCTGCCTTAAGCAGCTTATGAGGGGTCAAAAAATGGTTTTGTCCTTGTTCCGAATCGATTGCAAGCATTTGTTTTGCACCGAAATCACCCCTTGGAGTAACACGGCTATTACTTTAGATTGTTGTTACATGAGAATTGTTGCGACAGATCAAAATCAAATGTATCAACAGCTTTTGAACCTCATATTGTACATAGACCCACGAACCCATATTTCTGCATAATTCACGTATAGGGGGAATTGATTGTATTTGTTATTTTAAAGGTTTAGAAATTTATAGCCCAGTCTTAAATGGTCTTTTATTGCCCTACCCCCACCCCCCAAAAAAAAAAAAATACGTCTAGTCAATATCCAAGAATTGTAATTATTTGCTGAAACACAACGTGCTTCTAATGGCTATAGAAAACTGCCCAAAATTATAAACATTGATTTGAGTGGCAAATGTATAGTTGTTGATCTATTGTCAAGAACACCGTAAACCAGTTCGCGCCGGATGACGTACTGTATATAAACGCACAATTTTCCCGAAATTCAAAACGGATGACGAATAAACACGTCCCGAGCAAGGCCGACAAAAATCGTTTACTATCTACGGCTTCCTTAGTGGTTGCAGTCGACGTGTATTTACGCAAAAAGTTACCTGCTATCGCTGCGGAGGACGGGTATACACAACTGACATGTATGGTATACACGGGGTGGACGTGAATATACTTCAACGTTGACAAGCATGCTTCGTTGATGCGGTGGACGTGTATGTATACGCTATATTGTGGTATCACGCTTCAGTGATAAGGCTTATTCAACACCCTAGTTCCATTGTCTCCATTGAATTCATACAGCCAAGGATTATCAGCTGCGTCCAGTAATTTCTTGACGTTCAAATAGTCCAACTTTTGTTCCTTATAGTCTTCTTTGAAATTCTTGAAAGGATGCTTTTTAGCTGGGCTTGCAAATATTTGTATATCCGCGTACAATGTCCCCGACCCTAGGTGTAGTTCCAGACGGATGATACACGCGTATTGTAACCCGCATGCATGCAAATGTCATTGAGGCCACCATCTGCTGTGGACCCTACAAAGGAGAAGTCATCCTTCTACCAAGTATTCCACTTATTCCATCTGACTATGAGCTGCCATTCCAGTTTTGCCGCTTCCAGTTTCCCTGCAAGCCATGCTTTGACCATAAACAGGGCTTAAGGTCAAACGTTCAATGCAATCGGTGTTTTGACCGTCTCGTGCTTCTTTCACGGCCAGCTGATGTACATCTACATGTAGCTGCCTCTCGGACCGGCAGCGCCTTGAAACTCAGCATCCTAGCACCTAACGGGTTCTATCTCGAAGCACTGCAGCACTTACTGACGACGACACAATTACATTTAGTAATTACCACAATTTACCACTTATTCCTTTTCATTTTCCGGCCAACACCGGGTACAAATGCTTCGTGACCCACATCACATTGTACACATACGCAGTTGACTAATACACTATACCCATCTAGCAGATGCCGAATGTAAGAAATCTAATTGGGTTCACTCTTGGTATGCAATTATTGCGGGATGCGTAATATATATAGATTGAGGCGACATGACGCGCGTTTTTATAATACCAACTAATAAATACCTCAGAGTTAGTAACTTTTACTTGGTCCAGACGCAATCATGTGGGGGGTGTATTAACAGGTAATGTAAAGACCACCCATCTAGCAGGTGCCGCACTTTGCGCGGCACCCTGCTAGTCTGTAATATAGCTAAAAGTGCATCTCAGCGTCTAGGCTGCTTGTATGGTGTACGTCAGTATCTTCCACCAACTGATATTTGTACAAGTCCACTATACGACCAGTCATGGAATATTGCAGCCATATCTGGGCTGGGGCTCCAGCCTGCTAAGGTACATAAGGTACCTGTCTCTTCTTGACAGAATCCAAAAGCGGGCTGTTAATTTGATAGGATTGGACTTGGCATCATCTCTAGAACATCTTTCTGTTTATAGACGTTCTGTTGCTTCTCTTAGTCTTTTCTATAGATATTATCATGGTATGTGCTCAGAAGGTCTCTCACTTGTTGTCCCTTCTGTTCGCACTTTCACCTGCAACACATTTTGCAATTTCCTCTCATCCCTTTAATGTATCTGCTCAAAAGGCCAATACTGTGAGATTTTCTTTTAGCTTTTTTTCTCACGTTGCTGCAATTTGGAACTCTCTGCCTGTATCTTGCTTTCCACAAAATTACAATCTGACCGTGTTCTAAAGAAACATGAATAGATATCTTCTCTCTCTTAATTTTTTTTTAATTTTGTTTTTCTTCTGTAGCCCACACCTTTAGGTGGCATTTCCACAAGAAAAAACAAAAAACTAAAAAAACATGCTTACATGAATGTCTCTATTGTTGCGTCCTTTTTACATAGGCACAGAACAGACAACGAGATTCTTCTAGCAGAAGTACATGTACATGTGGCCCACATGAACTTGAAAATATTTTGAGTAAAGATTAAGCACTGCTTTGCTCTAAACCTACCCGACTGAGAAGCCTGTTGCTTAGGTGGCACAGCGTACAACATCTCAGCCGGAATGTTATCTACCACCACCTGCTTCATGTAAGAGTCCTCAATTGTCGGGTCATAGTCGGTCACAAACTGATCGCTGATGAAACGGACAGTCATGGCCGATTTGCCCACCCCACCAGCTCCAAGAACGATCACCTGGAGAACGATCAAAGAAACAATTAGTTCTGCAGTACTTCTAATGTAATTTGCTGAAAGGTACGGTACATGTACTATAAACTTGATACATGTACATAAATGCATTTTATGCTCTTGTTTAATTTGTACAGAACCTTTCTAGTTTGGTCAAAATACAACAAAGTTAAATAACCCATCGAAATTAACCATTATTTGTACACAACATATGAAATGCTGGCAAAATGCTAGTCTCAATACCACCAAAATGCTGTTAAACTCAGATGAAGGAATGATGAATTTGGAATATTAAAGTGAGCAATGGCCGTCTCAAATATTACCTAGTATTTATCTCTGGTTACACTGGCATAAAACAACTACATGTAAGAATATACTTTGTGTCTGCCAACTTTGGGGAATCAAAAAGAGTAATCAAGTAAAATCATGTGATACTGACAAAAAGGTATGCGCACTGAATGTGCACCCGATGCCAAATTAGAGACATACAGAACATGTATCAGAGATAAAAACTAAACTATGAAAAAGAAATTGAAAAATCGAGGACCAAAACAAATGTGTCAAATGTATATTAACCCAATAAATGTGGCTCAAATACTGGACTTCTTCCGTATTGTTAGCCATACGTAAAATTTTTCTTTTCTTTTTTGAGAAAATTGTGCACTCTAGCAAACAAAAAAATGGTTTGTCTCCGAAATTCCAGGATAGCTAGACATCTGAAGATCCAGAATCCCCAAGTTTTGGAACATTAACAAGGTTCGTAAATGTCTGGAATGATTTTTGAGTGAAAACAAAAGCCTAAATTAGGTTTGTGTACCCTTTCTTCATCTATGTTAATATTTTAGGGACCTTCTTGTCAATTTACATGGCCGCTGTGTTGCTCACAATACAGAGGAAGTCCAGCAGTATTTAAGCCTCATTTATGGGGCTAGATGTATACATGTATGTACATGTACATGTACATTTTCCCGGTCAACGACTCCCGTTTAATAAGCCTATACTTGTTTAGGACTGAATGAAATTTTATGATATGAAAAAAGATCAGTGTTTCCTCATTTAAAAAGTCTGAAATAAGGCTATAGTATCTGACTCACTCTGAACTCAATTTCACTTCTGTTCTTACATTGTACTTACATTGTACTTTAAACAATTTAGGAGAACTTGAAGCATAAATGTGACCACGAAATGGGCCGAAAGTCGCAAAATAACAAAATTGACATTGTTACATTTATAGAAAGAAAGTCCTAAGCTATCAAATGATATATTGTGTGTTGCGGTAGCTTATTCCTAGCCGCCGCTATACTCTTTTGAAATTGCTGAAGTTATGCCTAATTGTTTTGAGAAAACGGAGTTCAAAGTCTGTGAACCGTGCCAACTCTACTATCATTCAGTGCACTTTAGCCACCAAAAACACACTTTAGAGTTTTAATTGAGCTATAAAATTTGGGATATAATAAAGAAGGGTGGTTTTTATGTAAAAATGTTAACAACTCGAAACCGACCTCCAACTTGAAAAATACTCAGCGCCAAAAGGGCAATCACGTACGAGGTCCAATACACTACTTCAGTGCAACATTTCAAACTTCAATCACGCGTTACCTACTTGAATGGTATTATCGTGGTGTTTTTTTCATAACTGCAAGTGAAATTTATCGTTTATGGGTATTTTGTAAAACTAAATTTAGACGTGCTCTAGACGTGCTCTCTAGTGACCGAATCCTGCCAGTCCATATGTGTTTTATAACACGTCACCTCGGTCCAAAATATGAAATAATCGTGATCCGATCCAGATGCTGCCATTTTTCATATTAAGATGAGCCTGGCAAACCTCTTGAGGTCGCTGTAACCAGTCAACAAAATTAAGTCTATTGCCCGCTTCAGGAACTATTTCCCGCAAATTCACGGTGGCGCAAATCTCATGCAATAGCCTACTGTATATTACACTAGCCTAATAGTTAACCCCACAAGACTGTGTTTCAGCCAACCAGAATACAGAACTAGCAAGAGGTGTGTTATAAAGAGTGATAAGGAAACAGCAATAGTCAGCAGCTTGCGTTCATGCATACATGTACCGCGTCTTGTTTAACCCTTTTTTTTATAAAGAGAGACACTCCACGTACACAGCTATGGGTGTTTAACCGATTCTACACAGACTGATAAGTACCTTGTAGGTGGTGCCGGCCCTTGGTGTGCAACGCACCAAGGCAAAGAAACTCTCCTTAACTTTGTCTCCGGTTTTGGCAGATGTCTCCATAAACGCCAGGTTGTTGTCCTTAGCTAGCTTCTCAGCTTCATCCGATGGGACCTCCCTCATATCTGCAAGATCAGATTTGTTGCCACACAGGATCTGAAACAAAAAGGAAGTCAGGTTAGCATAACGGGGAGTCAGGTTAGCGTAACGGTAATTTTCCTCACCTTCCACTGCGGTGACCCGTGTTCGAATCTGGCCTGGGCCGATATGTGGAATGGGTTTTGGCTGACTCTGTGGATTTTTCACAGAATATTCATCTGGGTTTTTTTCTCCCACCTCTAAAACTGTATCTTCTTTTCATTGTCTTCTCTCTGCAGGTTTCTTCAGGATTTTGAGCTTCAGTTCCTTGGCTGCTTTTGAGAGATCCTTGGTTTTATTACCAACAAGAATGAACAATAATAATAAAAACTACCCGGTACATGTAGAACTATGTCTGTTCGAGGAACAGAACATAAGGCTTTTTCGCATTCGCAGTTTTTGAAACTGTAACTATTATACCATCAAAACAATTCAAAACAATTGAAAAACTAATCTAAGTTAATTTAAACTGATTAAAATGAATTCAAACTGATTAAAACGATGATGTCACAAGTTTGTAAACTTTGTGTGCAACTATCTATCAGCTAAACTTAATAAACAGATTTTGAATGTTAGCATGTTCGTTGCTGAGATATGGCCTAAAAGGTAGGATACATCATTGGTACTTGCTTGAATTATCATAAATGGGTGGATTTGGGGGTTGCATTTTATAGTAAATATTGTTTAAATGACCTGTCCGAAGTTTTTTGTTCAACCGGCGCCGGCAGTTATTCTTATGTTATTATTGTTTTTTCGCGATTGCCGCCTGACGACGTCACACATTTTGTGAATTTATTGTGCAACTACCAGGTATCTATCACCTAACAAAGCTAATACAAAAAGATTTTTTATGTTGGCCTGTTCCGTTGCCGAGGTATGGCTTAAAGGTAAAAAAAAACGTAATAATTCACATGTGAAATTTTCCTCAAACTAACCATGTAACAAAATGTTGGTAATTGTCAAAAGTGATTAAAATTGAGTATTACATGTACAACAGTATAAATTCCAACTGATTTCAATCATTTGTAACATAAATTCTACAACGACTTTTAAAATTTGGTGTCCCCGTTTACACGGTGAACCTAACCGTCGCATGTCTAGTTGATCTGCTCCTGTGTGGGAAAATGTTCTTTGATTTGATTTTTTAAAATAAATTTCTGAAAATTTATAAGTTTTATAAAAATAAAAACAAATATTTAAACAAATTTTTTCATTTTGAATCTTGAGTACCTTCCCTATTTGCAGCGATTCAAACACATACATTTGGATAGTTGGGTAATGCAAGACCTTTTGGAAAGAAAGCCCTGTTGACAGTCGGATATGATGCCTCCTCTGTTCATGTGGTTAGTGAGGTGATTAGCAATGATTTTTTCAAGGCACTTGCTAATGGTGGAACAGAGGGAGATTGATCTGTAGTTAGACGGGTCATAACGGTTTCAACTTTTATGAATGGGGACCACATTGGCAAGTTTCCATTCAGATGGAATAATGCCCGAGGCAAGCGACAAATTAAATATTTTCGCTCAGGGATGAGCTATAGACCTTTGGCAGCCATTTTGAGGAGCATTGAAGAAATATTGTCTAGCCCGGGTGACTTATGGGGTTGGAGATTATCCAACAGTTTCATAACTTCATTGGGGTTTGTTTGTACAGAGGTCAATCTGAATTGATTCCTTGTGTGATGACAATGAATATTGGGTACAGACGGATTGTTGTCAGTAGAGAAGTTGCGTTGGAAGCTGCGATTGAATTCATTAGGTATGGCATGGGAATCTGTCATGTTATTCTAGCCAATGTGGAGACATACAACTGGAGACTTCTTACGATTAGAGCTGACAAAAGACCAAAACTGCTTTGGGTTACACTTACTGTACAGTTGTCAGCCAGGTCCCGTATATAGCAATCGTAAGATTTCTTAATTGCCAATTTAACCCGATTCCAGATATTTTTGTACTTAGACCATAATGTATCACTATTGTTATTACTAGTGCAGTGCAGTTGATTTTATAATGATTTTCAAACATTAAAGGGAAATTCCAGGCTAAATAATATTTTACCTAGTCTAAAAGAAAATATGGTAACATATATCGACTCCGCAGAGAATTTGTTTTGATTTGTTATCGAGAACGACACACGAGCTTATTATATTCACAATTTCTCGCCATTCAAGAGTACATGGCGCGGCCATATTGTTCAAATTTCCCGCCTCGCCCGGGAAATTATGACGTAGTGTCTGCACCTCAATGCACATCGCTTTATTGCATGTTGTTCGCACTGGTATCATACCTTGACGCGGCCAACTACATTATGCAGACGTATGTTGTACGGTGCCCGACTATTGCGAGTACATGTATTGCATTTCTGTGCAGAATATCGACTTGACGCGCCACAAACTACTATCGTTTATTTTTGTATTTTCTGAGAATAGAAAATCTGTGAGCTAGTAATTATAGCATCAGGTCCTTCTCCGCATGATTTTGAGCCCACTTTCACATTATGTATACACTATGCCGTACACAAAAGGGTTCACTCGCATTCCTTGCGCGTGCATGGCCGCTATCGATCGGGCTTCGCGTACTGATGGTGCAGACACTACGTCACAATATCTCGGATGTACCGATAAGCCAGAACAAAATGGCGGCTCGCATGACAGTAAAGCGCAGTGCGAGAAAATATCTGTTTTATTTGATTACTGAAACCGATAAAAATGAAATAAAAAACTATGGGTGGAGTTTCCCTTTAAGGGCTTTTGCGGTTGATTTGTTATTGATTTGTTATTGATTTCACTAAAGAGCCTTAATTCACCTAGGTTAAGTTTTATGGAATTACGACCTTGCTTTCTATTAAAAGTGCTTGTGCAAAAAAACCTGTACAAAGTCTATAATATTTTGATCCTAAAAAAAAATTAAAAAAAAAAAAGAAGAAAAAACAAATCAGAACAAAAACAAAGACTTTTTCACTCATAGCCCAAAATGTTAACAAAACCAACATTGTTTTTTTCGTAACTTGTGGAAAAGCCAATAAAATAATGTTTCCAATGCACCAGGAAAGGGGTCAGCTGGGGGAATTTCCCGTCCCGAAAAAGAAGAAAAAATTTGGACAAAAGTAGAAACCTCAAAACAGATACTGTACGTATCTGGAAGAGTGGGTTAGGATTTGAGACTGGAAGGCTTAGGATTTTTAATGCGATTCAGATACATACTGCAGGCATCTTGTCCACATGTCTCATGCGCAGGACCCATTTGTAGATGTTGAGGGCTTCTTCAAACGACTTCCTGTTATTGACGGCGTATATAATCATGAAGCAATTCCCACTGCGAACATACTGCAGGGATAAAACAAAATTAAAGTAAATAAAAAAACAACGCATTGTAACAATTAAATAGGGTCATTCAAAGTTTTGTAATACCATGGAGGTGTTATCTTTACCATGTTCACCTAACGTTTCGAGTCCTAAAGAAGTACATGTAACAACATTAAAACACACAAAAACAGGAGGATTCTTTCTTCTGTTATTTGTATACATGTACATACACATTTTAATAGAATAGTCTAATTTTGCTTTAGTTGTGAAAATATATGCGTACTGTGTATAGGGTCTATTTTAGCTGTGTTGTACAAAGCAAAGGACAAATATGTTCACAAGTATGAGAACAATCAAGTTGAATTTCCATCCATCTTCAAAAACATACACGTGGACAGTTCACATTTGTAAATTTCTGATTTGTTCACGCATGCATTGTCTGTTTTTCACTCGAACGCATCTAGTTCTAACGTTAACGAAGCGAAATGTTGGCACGTCATTTGTATTTTATATTATTTATTATTGTCTCCACATAAGTGCAGTAAATAATTAATTATCTTATTGCAAAGAGTCATCATCCTTGGAAATTTTTCACTGCAAAGCTTGCCCTAGTTTACCTTTCCTCCATCTTGAAACGTGACGCAACTCACGAGTGACAAGGAAAACCTATATGTTGTACAGTGTAGCTAGTCAAACCACGCAGCATTTGAGAGATAACTAAAATTGACTATAATACAGTAGCTAGTAGACTCTTGCTCAAAGGTTTAGCCCATTTGTATTGCTGACACAACTGTTAGTTTGAGTTAGTCTTGCATACGCACTGTGGACCTCCGAACAATATAGGTCCACACGATGCGGGAAGAGGTTACGGTGTGTGGACTTGCACACGTCCACAATCCGTTTTTCAGTTTCCGAAAAAGAGCGCTAGAGGAAAAACGGGTTAGGGTTATATATAGAAAAGATAGAAGGGACAGCTGAGAGGCCCATAATCCTAATTTGAGGGTAAATTTGTTTTGGGGAAGCGAGAAAAATGAGTATTTACAAAGGAGTGAGTGAGTGAGTTTTTAGGGTTTAACGCCGTACCAGCATCAATGGCCATATTCACGGCGGGAACAAATTTCATTCAACAATTTTTTATTTCATTCAACAATTAATGTGAAGAAGTTACAGTTTTAGAGGTGGGAGGAAAACCCCAGAAAAATATCCTGGGGAAAAACCCACGGAGTCAGGCAGGGACTGAAAACCCAATCCACATATTGGCCCAGGCCGGATTCGAACCCGGGTCATAGTGGTGGAAGGCGAGGAAAGAACCGCTACACCAACCCGACTCCCCCGAATACAAAGGAATGTCCACAGTGCGTATGTAAGGTAAAGCTGTGTGGGTTAGCGGTGTATGATACAATGATAAAAATCGCAACGATACGATATTTGCCCTCAACAAAATCGGCTACATGTTGGAACAATTTTGTTTAAATCGGGATATCGCCAATATCTTTATTAAAGGAAACATGTAATAAGGATTTTTTGTGCTTAAATCAATAAAGTATAATGTTGACAGCAACATTATGTGTGTGGTTGTGTTTATTTTCTGTGATAAATGGGAGAAAATAATTTTTGAATTTTTTTTGTCAAACCACTCCGCCCCTCGAAGGGAAGCCTCATTAAAACTTCGCGTGGGATATTACGAAAATCGAGGCAGAGACTCGCCGTGCTGCTACCCGGTCTATCGTATACGTGCGCATTGCAACAAGTGTCCGTCTTTACATGGTTTTTCATTCTGAATCAGGGTAAAAATACAACAGTTTTCGGTCATGCCGACTAGGTGTGTAGCTGCTAGGTGTAGAAAAACTACTAAGGATGAAGTAAGGCTTCATTTGTTTTCGGCTGATCCTAAAAATCAGAGGATTTGGACAGCCAAAGAAAAGCTTACCAGAGCGAAGTGGTCCGGGCGGGCCTAGTGATTTTCGGCCCTCTGCAGCGAACATTTTGAGCGGTCGTGCTTCGACCTAGAGCGCCTAGAGAGACCCCATCTTTATCCTCGTACGAGTCCGTGTCTGAATAAGAAATACTGTGATTCGAATCAGACAAATCAGTACTGTTTTCGTCGGATTCACCCAAAACCGAGGAAGAACTTAACGATTGTCCATGTGAAATTTGATTATCGTGCACAAAGCGTACGCGATTTGTACACTGTGGGTGCAAATACACCCAACAATGTGCGTACGTGGCCACGCGAACCCGTCTCGTACCTAGACGTCGCGTACCTAGACGTCGCGTACCGACTAACGAGAATTCAAGTGTCCGGGTCCTGCCTCGGTTTACGTCACTCATTTTTAGTGGCCGCGAAATTTAAAAAGGGGGGGGAAATTTTTGGACGGCAAATTACCACACTAAACGTACACTAGAACCAGTTTTGCTTTTTATTCACATTTAATACACATAAATCTATTAAATTAAAACAAAAAATGAGTAATGAAAATGTTAGACTTCATGTTTCCTTTAAAGTAAAAGTAAGAGTAAGAGTGTGGAAATAAATGTTCTATTGAATTGAAAGTAGGCGATATTTTTGTTCGGAACCCCCATTTTCACTTTAAAATAAATTGCCGATACTTCCTTTTTAACAACCGAATCGCTAACATTTATTTCATTTAGTTTTCATTAATTGTTTTACGTGCCTGTGTCTAAAAACAAATTGTACACAATGCCCCTCGTGTGAAAGGTAACCAATGCTTGAGTCACCGACGTTCATTGAAAAATTCTCTCAAACATCGAGACATTTTGTAGGAGGTCAAAACCTACAAAATCGCCCGCTAGCGGCAGACTCAAGGATGCTTGCAAAACCATGAAGAAATAAGACTTATTTCTCCATGGCAAAACCACCAGGTGAAACGAATCTTTGTCAAATGACTGACCTCGCTTTCAATTTGTTTTTTTTAATGTGGCTTAAAACATTACCGTATCATTAATCGCAAATTTATTTATTTGTTTTATTTCCATTCACACAAAAGAAGAAAATTGACAAACAAAATAGTACATTACATAAAAAAATTAAAAATGTATACTGGTATCATATAAGAAAGAAAGTATGAATGGGGGTGACATCCGAAAGAAGGACAAGCCTTCTGTAGAGGAGCACCCAAGACTGCTGTCAAAATATAACCAAGTCAATGATAATAGTACATAATGTACAACAATCCATTTCAGTTGCAATAAATCAAAGCAATTATTATAGAAAAATAGTTTGTTTACATCTCAAGATTAACTGAAAATACAAAAGTGCTGCCTTGCTCCTCATAGACAAGAAAAACAATTTAGATTGGTACATAGACAATTCCTATACTTGTCCAAGTAAAATTCTTTTGAATGCTTCACAAACAACTTTTTTGACAAATTCTCAAAGTCATTTTTTTTTTAAAACTGGAAGAGAATTTACGATGGTTGGCAAAACATATCTATAATTAGCAGAAGCTATATCAAGTCTACCAGTACTTTGCAAATTGATAAAATTACTTTGACGGGTAGTGTACGAATAAATATCTTGGTTTAAAGGAAAAAACTTATCACAACTTAAATTTATAGGAAGTAATTTATGAGAATACTCATAGTAGTGGGAAACAATTTGAAGATTATAAACATCAAATTTAAGAATTTTGAACTTGGAACAAAGAGGTGAAGTATGGGCATTATATTTGGCATGGCACGCATTTCTTTTGCATTTCTTTTGCAGTGAAACAAGCCTGTTAAATAGGAAAGGATAAATAATCAAACCACCCCACGCCAAAACCCCATAATTTAAATGTGAATTAACCAGTGAATTATAAATAGAAATACTATTTTTTTATCCTCATAAATCTTTTGGTTCTATTAAGAATATACATGTACATGTAATTTGCTTTAGATATTTTGTTACAAACAAAAGAAACCTGTTCCTTCCAGAGCATATTTTTATCAGTCACAAGACCTAAAAACATAGTACTGGAGACCTTTTTAAGAGGACAATTCTCTAAAAAATAATGTTACATGTATATCCGGTAGGTATCGTTCCTTTTGCTTTAATAGATGAGTAACACATATAGAAAGTTTTATCTGGATGGACTCTCAACCTATTAGCTCTGAACCAGTCTTGTACGATCAATAAATCTATATTTACATCCATGGCCAATACATTCAAATCAATCCCAGAAGCAAGTAAGGTTTTATCGTCAGCAAATAAAATAGGCTTTACAACAGAGCAACACGAAGGCATATCGTTAACATAAATAAGAAATAATAATGGTCCAAGTGTTGGGCCTTGGGGAACCCCACAGTTAATCTTGTGATGTTTGATACTACTCCTTTCAGTGTCACATACTGTCTACGATTGTTAAGATAGTTACTGAACCATTCAAGTGAGACTCCCCTAATCCCAAGATGATAGAGCTTGTTTAGCAGCAAACTATGGTTAACAGTATCAAACGCTTTCTTCAAATCCAGGAAGACACCTAAAGAAACTTGCAAAGGATGCCGATTAACAGCATCTGTTAAATTATTTTACAAATCAAGCGTAGCATGAACGGTACTTCTCCCAGGACGAAATCCGTATTAATTAGAACAAAGCAAATTATTTGACTCCATGAATAACAATAGATGCTTAGGCATTAATTTCTCAAATTTTAGAACAAGTACATATTCCATAAATAGATGGGTCGATAATTAAATAA
This sequence comes from Crossaster papposus, assembly GCA_037893245.1. Classification (NCBI taxonomy): domain Eukaryota; kingdom Metazoa; phylum Echinodermata; class Asteroidea; order Velatida; family Solasteridae; genus Crossaster; species Crossaster papposus. Next base: position 548,233 of record JBAIAA010000568.1, on the reverse strand, counting down.
TCGATAAATTTGAATAACTTTAGCTATTTTGTACTAAATGAAGCATTAAAAATGTTAAACAGGGGGGGTTGAAATAATATCAATAACACAGAGTAATACTAATTTTGTCTGGCCTTTTGAATAATTCTAATACTTTCTTCAGGCTCTTTAGGTATTACAAAAAAAGAATTATTGGGAGAATTATAAGTACAATTTACATAATAATTGACATCTTTATTAGAGGTAGGTGCAGTCTGGGAAGTAGCTTGAACAAAAGTGAGTATTAAAGGCATCAACAATTTCTTGTGCATCAGAGATAACTTTGTTATTAACAACTACACAGTTAATGCTCCTTGAAGAATAATTTTGGGTACTTTTGGTCATAGAATTTAGGAGCCACCATATTTCTTTAGCATTGCCCTTTAAATTGCTAAGCTTATTGTGATAAGTGGTTTTAGCAAAACGTTTCAATTTATCATATAAGTTATTATACCTTTTATAAAAAAAAAAGCTTGGCTGGGCTTTTAATTCTATTAGCATAGTGTTTTTGTTTGTTGCAACAGGAAATTAATAAACCAGGGGTCATCCATGGTGATTTAAAATTAGTAGTAGTTTTATCTTGTACTAAAAGGGCAATGCTAATTTAAACGAAGAGTGCAGAATATCATCAAATACTGACATTTTTGAAGTAAGATGAGTAGTATTATACACTTGGGACCATTCTGCTGAGGATAACAGTTTGCGAAATGCCCGACAATTAACAGTATTAAATTTTCTAAAAGTAGGTTTACGCTCAGGGCAAGCCTGTTTGAATTGGTCATTTTCAAAAGAATATAATGAAATAAAATGATCAGATACATCACTTTTTACAATAAAGGAAGCTGCATCCTAACCCTCTTATATACCGTGTAGTTACCATAGAGCTGTCAGACCTTTCAAAACATTTCAAGTTTCCTGGAGTAAAGGGTTTTGAAAGATGAGAAAGCTGTCTGACAAAAGAAACCTATGAAAGATTTTGAAAGGTAAAACAACTCTCTGAACAAACTGGTGTGAGGTTTTGGAAAGTCTGGCCGTTTTCTGATAGACTTCCCATACCTTTATCATAGGGGAATACCATACCAAATAAAAGTTGAAATGTTTTGAAATGTTTAGCTGTTTTCTGTGAGAGATATTCTATATAATGTGCTGGGGAGTAATTCTACCTTTCAAAACATTTCAAAAGGTTTTGAAAGGTCAAACCATGTATGCATAGCAACTGTACTGATATTTGGTTGAGCAATAGCTCCACCTTTCATTTTCTTTCGCAAGGTTTTGGAAGGTCTGGCCGTTTTCTGATAGACTTCCCATACCTTTATCATAGGGTATACCATAGCCCAGTTTTTCTACCTTTCAATTCCTTTCAAAAGGTATTGAAAGGTGTGGTAGTGCAGTAGCAACAAATTATGGAGCGTTTTGAAAGGTTCATACTTTTTTATATCCATTTTGCCCAGTAAGCAGATTTGGAAAGGTTTTGAAAGGTGAAACCATACGAGGGTTAACAATAAGGGTGTGCGTTTACGGGTAGTACGGGACCCGGGTACCCTATTCCCGTCACGGTCGGGTACCCGGGTACCCGTGACTATTATTAGAATCATAACAAAAACCCGGAAGTATACACCGCGTCGGCACGTGCATGTACATCCCCGCTCACTCCACTAGCAAGCTGCAGCGCGACTGCCGCGCGACTGCCGCGCTGGCATGGCGTGCTTACTTCCCCTGCATTCCGCAACTAAACAAATGCACGGGCCTACTTTGCAACTCAGGGTTCGACGCAAACAAATTATAGTCACTCAAAACAGCGGCGGTATAGTCAAAACCCTTTTCTAAGTAGTCCGGCGGTCCAGTGAAAAAAACAAAACAAGATAAGTTAAGTGCGTGGTTTTCAGAGCCAGATTGTCAACAGCAATCCGGTATTGTGTAGAGTTTACTCTCAGCTTAATAAATGTTTGTAAATGAATTGACTTGCCGCTCCCCATAATTGCATGTCTACAGTGGCATGTCTTTTTCCAAAATAAATAAGGTTCAATGAACTAAATCCTTTGAGTGAGCCGACACGAAATGTAGCAAAAAAGCCGACCGCAGCTTCTGGCTGGCCGCAGAGTTGATACAATAGAACCAAATACCTCTCCTGCAGTATCAGGTTTCAAAACCACATTCCAGGTACTGGTCCCTGGGATCGTGAATTAATTCAGCACATTTTCCAAAAAGTAAACCTCGGAAAAACTTACTCAAAGGACAACTGTAACAAAACACTAGCAGCTGTCAGAATTGTCGGTAAATAGACTTCAAAGGCATTTTTTTTATCACAATGACTACAAAGAAAGCACAATCATCCATTAGGCTGCTATCTAGACATCGGGAAATTGTCGGTAAAGACGTTTTACTCAGATGTTTTCTAACAATTTATCGGCAGCAATGAACATAAAAGACGCTTGCCTTTCTGAAATAATGTGTCAACATTTACAAAGGCAGTTTCGGGTAATAAATCCGATAAATTGGAGCCGGGTACCCGCAATCAGCGGTCGGGTTACAGGTACCTGGGTACCCGGCACGGCCTTAGTTAACAACCTGATTTGTAAAATTAGTATCAATCAACGTAAAGGAGTTCAAGTTGGGATCAATCCTGGTAGGTCGTAAGATCAAAGAAACATAATTTTCAGCAAAAAAAGTATCAATAAATTTACTAACAAATTATGCGAGGACTGCTTCCCATAAATTAACAAATTATTATTGATATCCCCTAAGATATAACAGGCTTTTACTTTAGCTTTTTTTACTTTGAACAAAAATTGCTCATAAAGTGTTTAAACCTACCGGTAATCAATTCAGAAAGTTCACATCCAGGGGGACTATACAAAGAACAGATTAAGAAACCATCTCTAGAACTTGGATTTATTTCCACCACAATTAATTCAATTTCAGGAGAAAAAAGGACAAGTCTTCTCGAACAGTAAACCTGAATTGGTCATCAATAAAAATACCAACACCACCTCTTTTTCTATCACTGCGATGCTTCTCGCACAGACTTAATGGATGGTAACCCGGAAGATTATCAAAGTCCTGGCAATTTACATCAAAGCATTAAAATCAGAATATGTACCGGTAACATAAGGGCTACTAATGCTATGATAATCATTTTTATACGGAGACGGTACACAAAAATCGTCATTATCTCTCTCAGTTTTATCATCAAGAAGATTAGCAAGGCAATGATTATTATTTGTGTCCATGGCGGCTTTCAGGGTACACATAATGCATAGAACATAACACAAGTGGAGAGAAAAAACAATGTTGCAGCAAAAATAACTTTAGTGGCGTACATGTAATAATTTAAGCATACTTGTAACAAATAATAAATGCCATTATCAGCAGTCTGCTAACGATAACATGGTTAGTGAGTACAGCCATTTACAATGAAAGTACAGTGGAAGCAGACCTTCGCCATACTGGAGTAACACAGGGTATTTATCATTATTGAAAAACTCACTGTGGCAAGTCCGGGAGAGACCAAGCTTCGAGCAGCTGCACAGTTTTCCTCTCGATGATCAGGCCAATTTTTCCCGTACGAAAGTCAATTTTGACATACATTGTACATGTAGGGTTCCTTGCCATTCAATTTAGCTGACTTGTGGGCTGGGCTGGACTTGAGTTGGCCATGTACAGCTTTAATCTTTGAAGGCCACTGGGTTACAACTCTCATATCCCGCATCTGGTCTGGTTTGGATTTCGCTGACTTCAAAACAAATTCCTTGTCTTCCCAACAAGTGAAGGCAACAAGGAAATTCACGCTAGGTGTCGAAGTAGACCCGGGCTTGCGACATTTCGGAAGGGGGTGTGCACGCTTTAAAAGCATGGTACCTGCTCGGTCTTCAGGAACACCGCAGAGTTGAATTAAACTTCTCGCCTTGTTGACATGTTAGAGGCAGGGTACAGGTGGATTGAATGAAACAACGTTATATTGCATACTCCGAGCCTCCATCAATAGATGTTGCTGTTTCCAATGGCTTTCAATAAAATCTGTCTTAACCTCTACTGTGCTGGGATGGTCTTCTTCTCCAGGGTATCTATCTTGGTGAAGGCGAGCTCCAGCGAGTCTTGAAATGCCATTAACTTATCTGCATTACTCTTGGCAACTGTCAAAAGCTCAGCCAGAGCAGCCTTGTTCTCTTCCAATCCAATCCAATCCAATCTGCATTTGTAAAGTGCCAATCAATCTAGTTGCCTATTCCGAGGCGCTGCCAGGAACACCGGGGCAAAACCCCTCCTCTTAGCGATAAGTGTTACTGGGTTCTTTTACGTAATTACACAGAGACAACAATTTCTCCAATAATAGTTATTAAAGATGACAGACGATCATTTGAGCTTAGTCCAAATCTTCATTGGTTCCGAAAAGGTGAAATTAATGCCTCATACAGTGAAATAAAAGCACATTCGTAAGCGACGATCCGCCACACGTCCTTACTCACTGACCGCCATGTTGTACGCCTCAAATTTTTAATTATTCATCAGATTATCGCTATTTCATTACAAGTTTTCATTTCTATTTGCAAGTTCCAAAAATGTAGAGTTACTTCACTTTCAATTTAAGATGGCAGACATATGATTAAGGTGTATTATAAGCCCTGAAAAAGACCTCCTAAGCCCTGAAGAAAAAAACCTCCTAAGCCCTGAAGAAAAAAACACCAGGGTGTAGGAATGTCTCCGAGAAGACAATTTAATTTTGTTAAAAAATGTTGAATTTATCGCCATATCTACATGTAGTTTGGGTTAATACCAAAGACTTTACCCAAATTAAACAAAGCCCTTCAGGCCTTGCGCTAACTTTTTTTTCTGGGTAGCCCACCGGGCTAGCAAACTGCATATTTTACTAGCCCGTTTACATTTTTGCTAGCCCGTATGCACAATGCACAAAACTATTTGTTTGGCGCCCGGGCCGCGTGCATGTACACGTACGTACATTTGTAGTCACGTACACAGAGGGCGCTGTTCTGAACAGACTCTTTATCAGACGCTACTACTAGTGACAAGGCAGAACGCTCATGTACTATACAGCTACGCAGTGGGCCGTTATGGTAAGAAAGGCTTAATTAACGATGTGAAAGAGAATAGTGCACATATGTGCGGTACCCTGCGCCGTAGTTTATACTATACTAATCTCACTGAAGCCCACCAGTCTACTCTGTTCGTGAGATCGCAGTGCACTGCATGCACGCGTGGATCGAGCGCTCCCAGGCTATCGATAATCATTTCAAAAAACACAAACAAAAGACAGTTTATACTCAGTTTATTTTGATCCGATATTTATTTAATACACAAAGACAATAAAAATTTTAACTGAATTTTTCAGTAGCCCACCGGGCAACCAAGGAAGTGGGTCTGGGTAGCCCGGAGCAGTTTTCGCTAGACTTTGTACACCGGGCTAGTACTATTTCGAGGCCTGCCCTTCTATTGTATTGGCCATACCGCAAATAGGCTAATTGTATAATTTCATTTTTTATTTTTATTATCTGCATATTATTTTTTGTAAGTTACAACCATTTACTTACGGGTACATGTACATGTATGTAAGTTATTGGCATGAATAATTGTTAAATGCTGTGATGTGGGATGTGTTGTTTTACAACCCCCTCAGGATCAATAGCACCCGAGCCGAACCCTCTGGCATATCCCATACCACAGTAGCCAACATTTGTTAATTATTGATGTTTAATAAATACCTAGGAGAGTTGCTGGCTTCTGATTGGTCGAGACTCGATCACGTGGAGTGGATTATTATGTATTCATAAATACCTGGGACAGTTTAGGCAGTCCTATTGGTCGAGAGCCCGTCACGTGGCCGGTATTAAACAGACGATAAAGACATGGCTGGAAGTGTTTAAAACCAGCTGGTAACAAAACACGTCACGCGATGTCGCATTATACCCGTCCCCAGGGCTCACTTTATTTCCAACCGTACATCGTCTCCAATAGTAAGAACGGGTAGTGTAGGGCGCGTAAAGCTCGACACCCTGGGAACGAGGTTGCCAATGGCAGTAATAGTCTGGTTCATAGTAAATACGCTTTATTGCATGTATTGTGTAGAGCGACAGAGGCGGAAACATGTCATTTGATACACACAGAATGGCGAAACACCAAAATTTACTTGTGACAATTTTCTGTGATTTTCTGGGCTTTTTTGGCTAATGCAATTTTACAAAAAAGGTATTTATGAATGGGAATAAATGTGTGTTCAGTCGGTATTAATCCCTTTGTTTAATACCGCTTGGTGCTGATAATTACCCTCGCCTTCGGCTCGGGTAATTATCAGCACCCAGACTCCAAGCGGTATTAAACAGAGTGATTAAAACCTCTCGAACACACATTTATTCCCTTAGTAATAACCCGGCTTTCAAGAAGAAGCGAATAAATGTTCTCTGAACCAGCATTTATCAAGCATCATGTAAGCCCATGATTGGCCGAATGCAACAGTTCTACGGTAACTTGTAACAAGGACGCGTCAAATCTTGATACTGTGCGCTATAAATGTACGCGTAGAACATTTGTACATTTTGTATCTATACGCGCGCCATTTTTCAAATTGCGTGTGTCGTCTGTTAACGCTAGCGCGTTGCTATGCACGGTGGGCATCAGTGGTCAGCTAATCTGGTCTCAAAGTATGTGTTATAATAACACATATTGAAGAGACAGGGTACCATGCATCAGCTAAAACATGGCCCCTAAACATGAACAGGAAAGTCACAAAATTTGGAGCATTTTCACAATTTTTCTTGTTAAAAAGGTATTTATTAAAGGTAATACATGTAGCAGTGCGAGGACCCGGTTATTACTGCGTGATAATGACCAGGTTAGGGAATGACCGCTGGTAATGGGCGAGCATTACCAGAGGTCATCCTCCAACCCGTTCATTATCACGCAGTAACCGGGTCCTCCCACTGTTATTACCAAAGTAATACACCTTTTAACAGTGTTCTACACAACAGAAATAAATAGAAACAGTCAACCCTTTTACCCAAATAACAACTGTACATGTACATACTGTACATTATAAGGTGTTAACCTGAGTTGATACACCAAAACGAAGAGCAAATGATTTGCTTTCAAATACATGTAAAAAACTAAAACCTAAAAACTAGTCCGGAAGACTCAATTCGCAGGGTTGGGTCACAAATGTCATCCTAGACAATTGTAAAGGATTTTTCGTGTACATTGTACGTCATATATGACCCACCAGGCCAAAACCAGGCGGAAGTCGGCAAATGCCATTTCGATATGGCATTGTACACAAAAAAAAATTCTTCATAAATCATTAGTTAAAACTTTAATTTATAGGCTGTTCTTGTTTAAACCTTTAAAAAAATCCCCGAAAGTGATAATATCACGTTTATCACAAATGTCACTTTTTGAAGCGTCGTTACTTTTCATTCCATAGCGGTACTGGTGAATGTGATGTATAATTTTAAAGCTTAAAACACGAGAGATAATTCAATGGTATAAACATCTCTCATATAAAAAATTTCGACTTTAGCCTGGTTTTGGGGTGGTGGGTCACATGCATTATACCGGTAGTTTGAGGTTTTACCTGTTCCCTAAGTGATGAGAACTCTTCCTGGCCTGCAGTATCCAAAATGTCCAGCATACATGTCTGGACACAAAAACAAAGACAAAATACCATTAATTGGGCTTCATGGATTATAAAATAGTGAAAACGTTTAGACAATAATTTGTACAATTTTCAGTAGACTTTTGAGAAGAAAAATAAAATTGTATGATTAAAAAAAATCGAAAATGCTCATCAAACAAACCGGTAGCGGCCTGACAGTCTTTATATTTGGCACAGCTAGGTACCGGATCCTGAGCAGACAGCAACAGGGCCAGATATTAAAAAAAACAGTGAAGGGTTTCCACAATAGATGTGTAACTTGCATGTTGTAATTTTACCTTTAAAATTGCCTTTTGTCCAACGAGAACACAGTTTACAGGTAGGGGTAATATGATTACAAATGAAGCAAGATATAAAAGGCAGAAGAGATCCCCTCTTCATTTGTGTTGGTAATTGTGTTCCCTGGATCTCAGAAATTCTTTTTAGATATCGGAAGGGGGGTGTTAAATAACAATAGGGACAAACGGGGTCAGCTCCGTCTTAAATTGTGCGGGTATACATGTACCTTGCCATCGTCAGTAGTGACTGATGAGCAGGTCCGGAGCCCCATGGCCAAGTCTTCATAGGTGTAGACTTCATTATCTTCATCAGCCTCAATCGCTGCCTGTGGGGCATCAGCCTCCGCTACTTTCTTCGCCTGCTTCTTCATGTACACAAACTTGCCTCCAAACTCCATCTTGACTGTTTATAACCTGAGTGTACAATTGGTGTAGGGGGAAAGAGACTACAGTATACCGGCAAATCGTGCTTAGTTCAGCACTTACATGTAGCTGTGACTGATCGCCATGTTTTTTAGAAGAAACCAATTTTAATGAATTAATGTTTACCAGGTCACTGGCTGCGGTTTACAACGTGCTCTACAGGGATGTATGCGCACTTTGGATTGTGATAGATGCCGATTTCATTGAATGTACAAAGTATATGTTTGTGAACCAATTCAACTTCAGAGAGTGCTCTACTTTACACAAGGAGCAGTACAAAATCAATCACAAACTAGGATAGGTTTTAGTTCACCATATTTTATTCTCACAAATCTGTTTCGTGGATACCTCCACTTGTCAGGGAATTGTAATATATATTTGTGATCACTACTCACCAATTACAACAGATTATAGTTGTTTGGTTGCATGAGCAACTCTTATAAAAGATAAGGAACAGTTCTAAACATAACAATTTCATGAGATTTGAAGGTACGGTACATGTAATGTACAACATGTACCATATTGTTAATTGCTTGAATTGTCAGGAATGGGTGGATTTGGGAGGTTGTATTTTATACTAAATATTGTTTAAAGGTTCTACGCAGACCTTTCGAGGAGAATTGCTGTTTAATAATTGAAAATGTGCCTTGGTGTGTAAGTAACAAGACCAGGGGTGATAAAATGGTATAAAATGACATTAATTGGGGTTAATCACCGTAAATGTAATTGGCCCCCTCATTAACATGTTCAAACACTGACAAATGGTGGCGCTGTTCGTGACGAACATTCGGCAACCCCCCAAAAGAACATGTACATGTACATGTACATGCGAGATTGTATGCACGCGGGTACGCACGCAGCAGATTTGGCGAGTGAAGACGACATTTCGGGCCGGGAGCGCATATATTCGCAGTATCACCAGGTCCTACATCTGAAGAAGATATTCCACTTGACAATTCCTTTGACAATAACTTGGGTCGACCATCGACTTGATGATTTTGCATCGATACGCGTGGCACATGATGCATGCATGCACGGGCATGCTGGTCGCGACGTCGAAGTCTTCCCGAACATTCGTCACAATTATGCAAATTTTACATGTTAATAAGCTACCATTCTAGGGGCGGGGCCGGTCCCCCAAAGCACTTTATTAATTTTTTTCTCATATTAATTACCCAAAAATAAAACTTTTATAAACTGAAAATCACTCAATTAGTTATAATCTTTCATTTAAACTAATAAAAACCACATTTCTAGGACCCTTTAACTAAAACTACGTTCGTTTTCAACCGACGTCGGGCAGTGGCGATCTCGGCAGATGGCGATCTAATTTTTTACAATTAAATTTAATCTAGCTGAATCATTTTTTTGAATGACTACAATCACCAATTACTTTCAAATAAGTAAAATATTTCTTAATAATTCGGTAGTAAGATTTTGTGATATATATCTGCAAATGGTGTAACATCCTATTCCTACCTTTAACCCTAACCTTTCCCACAATGATTGAGGTTATTCGCACAGTAAACAATTTAAGAGTTCTAGTTGATTTTAATAGATTGAGGTTACATGACCCAGAGAGTTTTTGGTTGATTCTAAAGGATTGAGGTTTTTGTGGCCGAAGAAGTTTCTGATTGATTCTGGATGACGCGAGGTAGCATGGTCTATGAAATGTTGATTTTGGAGGACTGAAGCTTAGGAACTTTCCTGTATATCATACATACGGATGTACTAAATCAATGAAAAATTTGGTACATTTGTACAAGGTACCGGTAGTTCACCTATAAAATGTAAATTAGTGTATGTTACTACAGCTGTGTACACCTGTTGCAAGGTATAAAAATCAATATGTTTTAATTTACATTAATGATATTTCAAAGACATCTAAATTGTTATCCTTTATTCTGTATATATGCTGATGACTAGTTTATTTTATTGTAACAAAGATCTTATTTCCCTCTATAACATTGTCAACAATGAACTGATGTATGTGATAGCCAACCGTTTATCTCCTAACTTATCAAAATGCAATTATATGATATTTAGTAACAGGAAAAAACACAATAACTCATCAAACTTAAATATTTTACTGGATAGCACAACTGTCAATAAGGTAGATAAGTTTAGATTTTTAGGTGTTATGACAAATTGACATGGAAATATCACATCGATGAGATTATCAGCAAAGTTTCTAAGAGTATTGGAGTTATCAACAGATTAAAGCATATCGTTCCGTTTGAAGTATTAAATACTATATAGTTCACTAATACTTCCTTATTTTTCTTACTGTAATATCGTTTGGGGGAATACATTCTGTACGAATTTAGATAAACTTATAAAGTTGCAGAAAAAAGTTGTTCGAATTATTACCAAATCACCATATACATGTAGGGCTCACAGTGTCATGGCCGAGCGGTTAAGAGCTTGGTTTTCTGTTCCGCAGAGCGCGAGTTCGAGTCCCGGTGTCGACACGTGTGTCCTTAAGCAAGGCAATTAAACCACTATTGCTTCGTCCTTCGGATGGGACGTAAAGTTGTAGGTCCCGTGTGTTGTATAATTTATAATATGTGTGTATATATCTTTCCCATTATAACATTATAAAATTGTATAATGCACGTAAAAGAACCCAGAACACTTATCGCTAAGAGAAGGGGTTTGCCCCGGTGTTCCTGGCTGACACAGCCTCTGTCTACGGGTTTCTTCTGGCTTACGAGCTACAGTGCCTTGAGCGCTTTTGAAGGATCCTTGGTTTCATTACCAGAAAATAATAATAATAATAATAATAAACAGTCAACCATAAACCTAAACAAATACCAACAATTAATATTTATGTACAAACTGTATAAAAACAATTTGCTGCCCATTTCCTATTCAAATATGTTTGTACTTAACTGTAACTTACATAACTATAACACTCGTATGTCCACTAACTTACATTTCCATATACCGGTACCGCAACATAGAACATCTGCTTTTCAACACAACATCAAATACTCTGGACCTAAATTGTGGAATGATTTACCATTCTCTCTTAAATGTTCAAGGTCATATCATATTTTTAAACGTAAACTTAAATTGTACCTAATGTAATTATAAATTGCATGTATCCTTGTACAAATGGACTTGGTATGGTAATCACATGTAGCCCAGTATTAGAAGTATGATTGTTTTCCTATAATTTATGTTGTCCGTTCCTTTGTTTTTGTTTAATGGCATGCCTAATATAAGCTCTGCTTACAAGGTCTTGCTACCTCTGGCATATCTTGTTATTTAATACTTATATAATTGTGTATAAACTATGTCAAGAAAAGGAAATAAATGTGTGTTTGATAACATACATGTATTGTTTCACTTAGTACTTAACATTCTTGTAAACACTGATTATAGTTATGTAGGATAGGTTTCAATGGTGAACAACAGGTGAAACTTGTACTTTTTTTATTTATACTGGGTACTGATGGCTCAGTGACCTACAAGTGGTTGATGTCTTGGCAGTGGTAGTGAACTTCCCTTGGGTAAAGGCCCTCCATAGTCAAAGTCTGTAAATGTGTAAGGTCAAGATTTTTGCTAGCAGTGTTTTCCCAGTCTCTGCTAAGCATTTGTTTTTAACAGCCCTATTCCTGCACAAAGAGAACAATTGTTTAAAACAAGAATTACTCTGGTTGATTTTGGATGATTGAGGCAATCAGTACCCCTCGCATTACAAAGTGAATACACTTCGGTTGATTTGGAGGATTGAGGCAGTGAGCATTTGTCAAAAACAAAACTTTAATGAATTTTGGTTGATTTTGAAGAAGGACTGGGGCGTAATATCATTTTTTTGTTAAGATTTTTGGTTGATTTGAAGGATTGAGTTTACCTGCCAGCAACAAGTGCTAGGGGGTTAATACAAATTCCCAAATTAAAAAATTTGCTATTGGATTTGCAAGAAATAAGTTGGTCTATTAACTCTAGTAAAAACATGGGAATGTTGCACACGGTGCAAATACAATGTAAACTTGTTTGCCAATTCCCAGTTGGCAGTCATGACAGGAATACTCTGCCTTTTTCCCCAATGCTTGTAAAACAATCTTTCATGGATTCAGTGATGGTTTCTTAAAATGTTTTGTAATGATCAATAAGAATTTCAAATAACTTTCTGTTCAGAATGAACCCGAGTCACGCACCACACTTTATGAAACACTAAAACAAATATTTTCTTAATTAATTTGAACCTACATGTATCAGTACAACGAGCAAGTTACATTTTGACTACTGTAGTATACAGGCATTATAGCCCCCATATGCTGTGTTATATACTAATGCCACACCATGTGACACCGGATGATTGGTTGAATAGCTAGGTCGAACATACCGATAGTCTTGGTTGCAAGACGTCCTAATTGCGGTATGCAGCACGCATACACCAGACAGAACCACGGAAAAGTCCTAATTTTGGCGAAATTTTGATGGGCTATGGTAAGTGAACCTGAATGCCGAGTTTAAGACAGAATGATTTCCATGTAAAAAGTGAAAAAAATCTGGCTGTTTTTTGCACTGATGGACGATATGGCCTACAGTACAGGGTGTACTCTAGTGCGGGGCCATAGACTAGGGCTAGCATAGTCGTTGACTTATTGGTCAGGTTTATGTTATGTTACGTAATGCACGCAACGTCACGCGCCCAAAACACAGAATTTTCTGAGTGATTATTACAGTTAGCCAAGATGTCCTACATGTATTTGAAGATCATGGCATGGTCTACGGCATACAAACGGACTGCGCGCACTGCGTACCGCTAGTATTGGGACGTCTTACAACTAAGACTAGGTTGAACAGCTTGTTTTTCCACGTTCTGCTGTCCAAGGAGCTGTAGCAGTTTGCAATTGTACTACTAGTAGATGCACCAGGCGGCAAGATCGATTTTCAAAATCCGACGTCACAGTCACAGGTGAAATATAATCAATACGCCATGGAATGGCAGTTACCATTGAAAGCTGAAGAATAGATGCCAAGATTGATGGGAAATTGTTAGGCAAGATTATAGCATTATTAATCCAGACAGTAAAAGCTGAGAGATTATAGAACACAGGTACAATTGCAAACTACAAAACACATGTACTACAGTTCCTTGAACAGCAGAACTGTAACCAAAACAAGTTCTGCCTAGCTACATAGCTGTTCACCCTAGCTATTCAACCAATCAGCCGGTGTCACACGGTGTGGCATTAGTATTAGTAATATAGCGCAGCATACAGGGGCCACACTTATAGTAGTGGGCTATAGCTGGAGGTTTCTGTAGTCTCTCTTACACAAATGTTAATACCAATTTACTGGGCGTAAAAGAGTAATTGCCCAACACAGGGGCCAGTGGTGCAATGATGAGTGTTGTCAATGCCCTTATAAAAATCCACCATAGTTTTACTATTGTAAAACTATAGTTTTACTGCAGTACATAAAGTTTTACTGTAGTAATTAAAGTAAAAGTAAAGTTTCTCCTAAAGTAAAGTTACTATAGTTTTACTACAATAAAAACACAAGTCAAACTATAGTGAATCTGCAGTATTTTGGAAGTAATACTTAAGTATTTATATTCATAGTTTACTGTAGATTCACTTTAACTTTACTGCAATGAAAACTGCAGTAATACTGCAGTATCATTATAGTAAAACAATGGTAATATGTTTGTTAATACTATAACTTTACTGCAATGAAAACTGCAGTAATACTACAGTATCATTGTAGTAAAACAATGGTAATATTGTCGTGTTTTTTGTCGAAATGTTTTTCAATGATTTCTTTACTTTTGATGCTTTCTTTATAAAGGCAGTAGGCCTAGGCCCTAATGATGTCCGCGCCTACCTCGTTTATAGCAGGCATTGCGAATTTGTAATTTTCCTACGATTACGAAGATAGCTAATAGGAAATCATGTTTTGGGGTTCATGACTGCATGTTCTTTAAAAATCCTTTCAAAACCATATCGTCAGAGATAAAAGTGGCTATATGGAGAGAAAAATCAGGAAAGGCAATTTGCGTCCGTAATCTGGGCTGCAGAGCAGTACATAATTGTAATGTTAACGTTTGAGAAATCATGTAAATGTATGCCAATAGTTCAGTGTCATCACACATTTCTTTAGCCGCCCTTTTTTTATCTTATCTCTCATCTCTGAAAGTTTCAATCCATTACAAGCATTATTAACGAAGTTAGAGAGGGGGAAAAAAGATCGCCAAATTCTGTGCGGCGGTTGTTTTCCGAGCGAGAGGAAACTCGGTCCCAGTCAACTCGGCCCAAAATCAACTTGGCCCAAAGTCGAGACAACTCGACCGTCCAGACAACCCGAAATCGATGTGTACATGCAGCGCGTGTAGCGTACGGTGCGCTGTTCGCTCGGTCCCACCAATATTTTGGTGGGAAAAGTTAAATTGTCTCGACGGTCAAGCTGTCTCGGCTTCGGTGCTGAGTTGACTGGGGCCGAGTTGGATTGGGGCCGAGTTGACCTGGTCGTAGGCCTACCATTGTAAAAATACAGGGGGTCAAATGAAAAATACCGCCCAAGGATTGCGAAAATGGCAACAAAAATAATGTTTTATTGGCATATTTAATTATATCCATCCAATATTTTCTGCTTAGTTGGGTTTTAATATTAAAAAATTTTTTGAGTGATTTTCTGTTAAAGAAAGTCGTGCTTACACCCCTTTTAAAAATGGTATGTTCCGAGCAGATCGTCAAATTCTTTCATCCGGGAACTTTACACCGATTCTTGGTCAAGTTCCCAGCCCTAATTTGCGCTGAGTAAATACGCGTTGTATTAGGTAACTGACTAAAATGTGTTTTGAAATCGAAGTTCACTACGTCTATTGTAACGGTTTTCATCAGGCAAGAAGCGAGCAGTCTGGATGAATAAGAAGAAGGTTTTGTAACTCAATTTTCGTACTTAAAGTTACTTTTGTTACTCATCTGCTCATGGTTTGTAAAGAATCTTTTCGAGATTGGGAGACACCATCGAGAAGTTTGACTTTGAGTTTGACTTTGAGTTTGACGACAGCTGCAGTGCTGGCCGCGCCGTGGCCGGAGCCGCGGGGCCGGGCAACCAAGTGCCAAGTGGACACACACACGTGTAACGTACGGTTTTGCTATACCTAGGCCAATCCTCGATAATCAAGTGAAATGGGTGTATTACTAATACTTGTTCACCTTTTGAGTGATGGCAAATAAAATACTATAGACATGATGTCGATGATGTAGCATGATTGATGAACTGTACTTGAAGGAGTAAAAATATAAAAAAGCTTCTAATCTGAGTAAAAAGTTCTACTTCTATTTTTGAAAATACATGTCGGCCAAGGCCACGACGAACTGACAAGTGACATCGCTTTTCATGCTTTTCCTAGTTCCGGATCGCTTGAAAAACTGCGCGGATATAGTCAAGCAGCCTTTCTGATAAAATATTTAGGCTACATCTGTCCATAGTTATACTCTATATAGGCCTATTAACCGAATGCCTAAAGTTTAAAAGAAATAATTGCACACAAAAATGTTTAGGAAATTGTTGTCTTCAGCGCGCAACGTGGCCATGCATGGTGCAGCAAATCGATAAACTTAATTTGACCCACAGAACACGTCACTTTAAAATTGCTTGTGCGTGTATACTTAAATACTTTACTCATGATCCGGAACTAGGAAACATATGATATAGGCCTACGTTCAGTCTTTGTCTCCTTTTTTTAAAAACTGTTATAATTGTTTTTAATAATGATACTTTTTGTTTTAACAATTGTAATACTGTAATCATAATAGTTTGTCTTATTCCAACCGGGATCCCTGTTAAATCCAACCAGGATCCCGGTTGAATCCAATCGGGATAAACAATTTACCGGGATCCCGGTTTAAAAAATCCTGGTTCAACGGGGATCCCTGATAATCCCGCCAACAAATTCCGGGAATCCCGGTTGTTTTTTCTATGGGGAAGAGATAATAAGACCAAAACAAAGCTCAAGAATCCCGATGTCTTGTGTCCATTATTACGCGTCCTTTCTTTTAGCTGAAATTAGTGTACTGCTTATTTTATCTGCCTTTTTCCGTACAGTTAAACAGAAGTGTTGCTGCATTGAAATGTAACATTCAGTACTGCTATACACTATAGTAGGCCTTTATGCTGTATTATAGTACAAATACTGCAGTAATACTGTAATAAAAATGTAGTAAGGACTGGGTTATTTTGAGGTAAAAATATGCTAAAACTACAGTAACAGTATAGTTTTACTGCAGTACACACTATAATAATACTACAGTAAAAATGCAGTAAAGATAAAGTAACGATGGGTTATTTTGAGGTAAAAATATGCTAAAACTACAGTAGTATAGTTTTACTGCAGTAAACACTATAATAATACTACAGTAAAAATGACTACAGTGATCTTGTAGTTTAACTGCAGTAAACTGTAGTAATAAAACAGTAAATGTGAAGTAAAATATAGTAATTGTGTAGTTTAAACGCAGTAATACTGCGGTTTAACTGCGGTTTTACTGTAGTAAATGGAACATTGTGTCGAAAACACCGTACTTTTACTACAGTATGAACTACAGTAATATTATAGTAAAAGTACAGTTTTACTTCAGGTTTACTATTGATCAACTATAGTAGCACTATAGTAATACTACAATAAAACTGCAGTTTTTTGTAAAGTAAAACTAGGGTAGATTTTTATAAGGGTGATTATTAAAGTGTGGATGTTTTGCTGTAATCGATATTACATGTATTAAGCAACTATCCTGCTAGACCCACAAACTGGGGCTATATAACTCTTCTTTTTTTGAATTTTGAATTTAACTTTTCATACTACGGTACTAGTACTAGAGCCCCACGTCAAACA
Organism: Crossaster papposus; assembly: GCA_037893245.1. NCBI lineage: Eukaryota > Metazoa > Echinodermata > Asteroidea > Velatida > Solasteridae > Crossaster > Crossaster papposus. The sequence goes on along the minus strand of JBAIAA010000568.1, from coordinate 531,000 downwards.
TAAAACAATATGAAAAAATGTCTTACAATGTACGGTACATGCAGCTCAAAAAAGTTGCCAAAATTAACCATGACAATATTGTACAAAATAACTCCAAATCGCCTAAATCGCCTTCCATATGTGTCCAAGATTGACTTTCTGGGCTTCGGTGAAATTCGCTAACAATTTCTGACTTGCAAATCCAGGAAATTCAACGACAATATTCATAGTACATGTAGTTTGCACTGTTGCTCGCCATCTTAAAAAAAAAAAAAAAATTCTGACGGATACGCTGGCCCAGACGGGACATAATCGGTGGTGAATATTGTTTTTGCGACGTGAATTTATTCACGAATTCTTACGGTCGGCATAGAAAGACAATCGAGGTTCCCGTAGGTCCGACCGCAAGATTAGCTGTACAAATATTAACTAGTCCTGAAAAATGTACAATGCCCAAATTATATTTACGACCAGTCGTAAATATTCACGACATTGCAAACATAATCACGATCGATTATGTCCCGTCTGGGCCACCGTATCCATCAAAATTTGGGTTCATTTTTGAAGATGGCGAGCAACAGTACACACATACCGGTAGCAGCCTCGACTCCATGGGCGCGTGCGCGTTCCTTCACTAACCCCTGGCCGCTAGGAATCGTTAATGTCGTTAACTGGCTATTTAGTGCGTACTGCGTGCGTATTTAGTAAACTGCATGCCCTGAATGTAATGCGCGCGCGTGTTCCTGAACGCACGTCACGCATGAACATTTTTGTCAAGTCTGCGCCTTACCTGTACAATATGGATTTTGGAAGCCTCATTTATTTTTGCCCCAAACCCGTTTCTAACGTTATAGATGGACGACAGAGGTCCGTAAATTTAATATAAATCCTTGCTAAATAACATGACGTCCAAGTAGTTATGTTGAAAAGGATTGATTCTACAAAATAACAATTACAAAATGTTACAGATGGCGTCGCGCGTTAAACGCATCGACTAAAGCCCTAATTTAAATCTGCCAATATATGGCACATTAAATTAGACAATTCCAGGGGTTAAGATCGCGCAAGGCATGGTGGGAAAAAATGGCGCAGCAAGATCGTACCTATGGTAACAAGGTTGCACACATAGTCACTACTTTGAGTATCGTCGTCGAATTTCCTGGATTTGCAGGTCACAAATTGTTCGCGAATATCACTGAAGCCCAGAAAGTTGATTTGGACAAATATGGACGGCGATTTAGGCGATTTGGAGGCATTTTGTTTAGTATTGTCATGGTTTGGAAATTGGGCGATTTTTTGTATTTGCATGTAAGATATTTTGCATATTGTTTTATTGTTTGACGTGGGTCATTTTGGGTCAACTCGTACCCGAGTCAAGTTGTACTCCCCTCCTGTTAATTTAATTTCCTTCATCTTTTTACCATAGTAATATTTTCTCAAAATATTCTAAATGATGTGTTTCTTTGTCTTTTTCACTGGATGACTATCGATACTGGTGACTTTGCAAACTTCTTTAAATGCAATCAGCCAGGAATGTTTCGTAAGGAATATCTTTAATAAGTATTTTTATTATCGAAAATCTTTTAATAATATTTTTTTTTAAATTGATCGATTTCATATTAATGATTTGTAACTATTGTCAACAAATTTAGAATGATACATGTATTTTGTTTTTCTATTTTTAGGTACTTGATGCATGAATTACTGCAAACTCCGTGTTTTACCATTGACCAAGAATATGTAGACAAGAAAGAAGTTGGTTTTCTTTACAATACTGCACATGGCTCAAATCTCTTATATGGACCGGTATAAAAAGAAAATCAGACAAATCATTTATCAGACCTGTGCAATTTAGTCAACAAGTACTATTTAACCCTTAGCACGCTACCATTAATATACACGCGTATTCCCATGGCGCTGGATTCCCTGTGCAAGTCACTAAGTAATGCACACTAATATGTTCCGAAGCTTTTTATTCTATGATGGGTGTGTTTTACAGGAAAATGCAACATAAACTATTTGTTCAGTATGAAATTTCCTTTCCATTGGTGGCCGTGAGGATGGCTAAAATTGATCAGCCAGTTGTGGTGGTAAGCCCTCCGAAATGCATCATTACGAGCTGCGATCCGAGCCGCGTTAGGAGCCGCATAACCTCCCGCTTGCTGGCGAACTTCACCGGGGCCATCGTCGTGTTGTGCCCCATCACTACTATCGTCATCAATGGAACCTTCACCACGTTCTTGTACGTACACACTGGCATACTCGTTGTCGACACTATCGTTGACATAATCGTCCTGAAAAAGGCCTTCAAAGTCCGAATCTCCGGAGTCTGAGTCCCCAAAAATCTCCTGAAATGCAGCTCCGACATCCATTGAACACTCGAACAGCGGAACGGACAGATTTTCAATCGAAAATACATGTAGCAGAGAATTTTGTAAGAAACGAGTGTGAATTTATGATTGAACAACGTTAGCCTCGTAATCATCTATCCAATGGTACCCGGTTGAGGGTCAGGGGTCAATGGTTTGTCATATTCATTCATTTATAAATAGAACGTTGTCGCGGGCGACTGTAGTCGCCCGTAGCAGTGTGGGAATAAATGCGCTGGGCGACTGGAGTCGCCAATAGCGTGCAAAGGGTTAAAGGAAACATGTAATAAGGATTTTTTTTGCTTGAATCAATAAAGTATAATGTCGACAACAATATTATGCTGACGTGTGTGGTTGTATTTATTTTCTGTGATAAATGGGAGAAAATAATTTTTGAAAATTTTGGTCAAACCACTCCGCCCCTCAAATGAAAGCCTCATTAACATAAAACCTCGCGAGGGGTATGACGAAAATCGAGGCAGAGACTCGCTGCGCTGCTACCCAGCCTATGTATACTGACTGCGCGCATTGCAACAAGTGTCCGTCTTTACATGGTTTTTCATTCTGAATCGGGGTAAAAATACATCAGTTTTCGGTCATGCCGACTAGGTGTGTAGCTGCTAGGTGTAGCAAAACTACTAAGGATGAAGTAAGGCTTCATTTTGTTTCCGGCTGATCCTTAACCAGTTCGCGCCGGGATTATTTTAACATCGCCGAGCCGACGGGCGGGATTATTTTTAACGAAACTCAATCCGAAGCGTGTTCAGGCTGATAGTGCCGGGAAGCACACCCACGCAATTCCGACCTTGCGCGCTGCTGACATACATTCCCGAACTTGAACTTGGCGTGTTTATGCGTCATCCGTTTTGAATTTGAGGGAAATTTTGCGTTTATATACGTCATCCGGCACGAACTGGTTAACATCGGAAGATTTGGACAGCCAAAGTAAAGCTTACCAGAGCGAAGTGGTCCGGGCGGCCTAGTGATTTTCGGCTACAGCGAACATTTTGAGCGGTCGTGCTTCGACCTAGAGTGCCTAGAGGGACCCCACCTTTATCCTCGCTTGAGTCCGTGTCTGAATAAGAAAAACTGTGATTCGAATCGGGCGAATCAGTACTGTTTTCGTCGGATTCACCAAAAACCGAGAAAGAACTTCACGATCGTCCATGTGAAATTCGATTACCGTGCACAAAGCGTACGCGATTCGTACACTGTGGGTGCATCAACACACAACAATGTGTGCGTACGTGACCACGCGAACCCGTCTCGTACCTAGACGTCGCTTACCGACTATCGGGAATTTGCCCGGGTCCTGCCTCGGTTTACGTCACTCATTTTTAGTGGACGCGAAATTTAAAAAGGGGGGTCAATTTTTGGACGGCAAATTACCACACTCAACGTACACTAAACCTAGAACCTTTTTATTCACATTTAATACAAATAAATCTATTAAATTAAAACAAAAAATGCATAATGAAAATGTTAGACTGCATGTTTCCCTAAACAAAGACTTCATTCATGTTGTTTTATGTTATATGTATATCTCGGGTGGTTGTTTGTGGATTCAATGGGGCTTTGAATATCACAATAATCTACATTTTTCTACTTCCAGTGTAATTATGAGCATTTTGACACCAAGATCATACAAGTACCATTATGTTGTTGCCGAGATACAATTTATAGTGTTTTAGTCCAGGGTCAATGACCTTTGACCTCTGCTCTTAAAATAAATATTAACTTCCATACCCGCCACTTAAGTTGAAATTAGCCTCTTCGATTTGTTTGTGCTCATTTTTATTTAATGATAACTTTCCTGTTATAAATATGACATTCTAGTAATAAAATTGTTTTTTTTGACCTTTGACCTCATTTTCGGGGGGCAGGATTTGGTCCCAAGGGCCAATAATTATTTTATGTAATCTTCTTTTGTAATGTGCATTTTGACATCAAAATCATCTACTAGTACTGTATACATGTACCATATTTTGTTGCTGAAATATAATTTGTAGTGATTTAAGCAGGGGTCAATGACATTTAACCTCTAATAAAACAAATTCCGCAACCCCCATCCCTCCTTCCTTTTTTGGTAGTTGGTTGTCCATACCCATACCCACCAAAATCAGTCGAAATTAGCTTCTTTTAATTTTTTTCACAGATTGGCTCAATATATGGCTAATTTAGGGTTAGTAAATGCCCATTGTAAAAAAAAAAGCGATAACTAAACCAGTATTAACTCGGTCTACAGAGCCCCAGTTAGTGGGTCTACTACCCTGCCTACTGTACAAACAAGAATTATTTGAACATGTATCATACTTACTTTCTCTGTACTCTGGCCGGGAGCTGAAGAAAATGGTTGATTTCTGCCAAATACTGAAGAGAAAACGGCGTATTATTACTAGTGCCTGATGAGTAGTGGCACTGGGAATATTATGTTGTCACTGTCACAGTGTCAGCGCCGTGCGAGCTGTATTTATACTAGACGTCATACGCTATTTTAAGAACACATGATATGATTGGTTTACGCGCCGGAAACGATGATTTTGTGCACCGCTTGCAAGCTCCGCCCCGTTTAGTCATAATCCAAAAGATAAGAAAAGTTTTGGGGAGTTGGGTTATAAATAGACCAGGCTGTAAATGAGCTAGGTATCACCTGGAAGGGGAATTTATCTCATGTGATTTTCCTAGACCAGAGTTTCATGAGGAATAAGAATATCTCGGGTAAAAAGCCCAAATCCTGAACGCACTCTCCGAAAAGGAGGGTTCTTTCCGGAGGTTACATTTAAACACAAATAGGGTAAAAACAAACTTTTTTTTTTTATATTCTTCAAAATTTAAACCTAGTTAATTCAGCATTATATTTGATGTGGTAACAATGTAGGGGTGGGGGAGTAGTAGGGGGTCTCTAAAGGACCCCCTATTTAAGAAATTCTTATTCTTTATCATGAAATTCACGTCATAATTGTATTCCATGTTTGGTATTTCTAGACCAGATTTGTATGAAGATTAAGAATATCTTCACCCCTCCCAAAAAAAAGCCAAATGTTTTTTTCTTTTTCAGGCGGTATGAAAATTTTATAAAATACCATATGTAATAATGTAGAATACCAATATGATGCAAAAACATCAAATCTAAATTAATGTTGTTATTGTATTCAAAAACTATGTGGCAACAATACAATGTGGGGGTCCGGAAGTGCTGGGTTCTCCGAGGGCCCCTTATGGGATGGGGTCTTTAGGGGCATCTGTATATTGGAAGAAATACCCCGTGTTACATTTAGATACAAATAAGATTGTCACAAGATGTGATAATATTTATAAATCAGGTTACATTGTTTGTATATATATATTATGGGTTTCTCCGAGTTCAGTAGTAATTTAATTAAAGATTGCAGTTTTTGTTTTCTTTGGTTGGATTTAACACTCCCAAGTACAATGCAGCCCGCTACCAGTATTTCAAGAAACAGTGCAAACAAAAGTACAATGCCAATATATGTAAATTAAATAAATGCCTGAGTGAACTTTGGTACTGTACAATAGTGTAGGATGCTATGTATATTTGCATTTTTTTTTGCTAAGATCGATGCTTTTTTTGGTTTCATTGGCTAGAGTAGACTCTCAGCTCTCAGAAAAGTATTGGTAACATTTTTTTCCGTCAAACGTATGGCCGCCATCTTGATTTTCAAAATGGCCGCCGTTTCCAAAATAATTTGCCCTATAACTTTGGTTCTGAGCAACATATGGAGTTAAACTTGGTGGCAAAGCCTATGTTTTCAATACCAGGGAGTTCAAAAATATCAAAATTAAGTTTATAGCTATATACGTATGACCGCCATCTTGGATTTCAAAATGGCCGCCATTTCTAGAGAATTTTGCCCTATAACATTTGTTTTGAGCAACATATAAAGTCAAACTTGGTGGCAATAAAATGTATACATGTAGCTCTAGCTGTTGTCAGCAATCTTAGGCTGGCAGGTGTAATTACGCAGCTATAAATGTAAATTATAAAATTGACAATAATAATTTGCTTTTGATGCTGTTTTTACTTGTACCAGGTCATAATATGCTAATTAAATTGTTGACCCTTTTGGTAATCTGTAACAACATGACAATATGAGAGCTATTGGGTGCCGTTGTGGTTACTTAACCCTGTATATACCAATGCCAGCCTCAGGCTATCAACTCCCCCCCCCCCCCCCCCCCCCCCCCCCCCCCTCCCGCAAGCAACGATCTAACCCTGTCATCGCATCAAAACTCCAGAACACTCGTATAGTAAAAGGTATTATTAGTGATCATGAGGCGGTATTGAGTGACATTGACTTCCAGCCTGCAGTCAACAAGAAGGCACCTAAAAGAATCTGTTTTTTACAGCAAATGTTACATGGAAGGTGTGAGATCGGATTTTGTAACCTTTCAAGAAGAATTTTTCAGCACCTCGGCGATCAACCAATGAGAACTGGTTCCTGTTGAAGAATTTTATTCTGCAGACAATGAAGAAAAACACCCCTAGTAAGATTGTAGGATATCGTGCCAACCGGCCATGGATTACACCTTCCCTCGAACGTATGATCAGAAAGAAGGCCAGAATGTAAAAGAAGGCAAAAGCTTCCAACTCCAAGGATGACTGGGATCATTTTAAGTCATTCCGCAATGAAAAAAGATCCCAGCCTCCTACTGGTCATACACCAACCGCATCTTAATGACAAACATAAAAACAATTTCTGGCGCTACATACTACTGGTATCTCACCCTTACACACAATAACAAGATCATCTCAGACAACAAAGGTAAAGCTAGAATTTTTAACATGAAATTCATGTCTGTTTTTACCTCCGAGAGTCTGTCTGATCTGCCATCAATGGGCAAGTCTTCGTTTCCTGATGCACATTGAAATATCAGTGAGTGGTGTGCGTAAACTCCTTGAGAAGATTAGCATCATCAAGGCAACAGGTCCGGATTCCATTCTAGCCCGTTTTTTAAAAGACATGGCGGAAAAAATATCTCCTATCTTGTCATCCATCTTTCAACAGTTGTTGAAGTCTGGTAAAATCCCTCATGACTGAAGGATTGCAAACATGGTTTCCATAATAAAGATAGGTGATCGCAGTGAAGCCGCCAACTACCGACCCGTATCACTCGCATCAATATCATGTAAAATACTTGAGCATATTATTTGTATCCCTGTGATGGATCATTATGAAACTCACAATATTTTTTTTCGAAAGTCAACTTGGCATTTGCCCTCGCCGCTCCTTTGAATCACAGCTTATCGTTACAACTCATGAACTTGCTGAGGCCCTGGATGACAGAAAGCAAACAGATTTCATCTTTCTTGACTTCTCTAAGGCTTTTGATAGAGTACTCTACCAAAGGCTCCTCCTTATTAAAACTATATCATTACGGAGTTCGTGGCTCACTTCTGAAGTGGTTCAACAACTTCCTCACCCAAAGAAGCCTGCGAATTGTGATGGATGGCGAAGCTTCGGAATGGTCAGATGTTCTTTCTTGAGGGGCGGTTGTAGGGCCATTGTTATTTCTCACATTCACCAATGGTGTATCAATCTCCATCACATCGAATGTTTTATGCACCGTTCTATTAACAATGTGGATGAATGCAGAGCTCTTCAAAAAGATCTTGATTCAGCTGCATTCTTGGTCAGCCAAATGGCAGATGAAGTTTAACATCGACAAATGCCATGTGATGCAAGTTTCCCAACTGAAAAACAAAATCGGCTTTGACTACCACTTGGGTGATGATGTACGTGTAGGCTCCACCCTACAGATCGTCAATTATTCAAAGGGGGTGTCGGGTTGTCAAATAAACTCAGCAATGAGACGCATGTGGAACAATAACTGGTGTATTAAATACATGTAGATGATGACATAATGTTGCTTGACATGACATGGCTTTCAATGGTTTGGCTTGACATGGCTTCAAGTTGACGTTACATACATTGCTTCACGGTAGTTACATGTACATGGTTCATGGTTTTCATGGGTTTCCTGGGTTTCATGGGTTTCATGGGTTTCATGTGGCTCATGTGGTTTCATGGTTCGACTATAAAGAGAACAAATAATGAAATTCACTTAATACATGTTACAAATATTTGTCACTAAAGCTTGTAGGTTATATGCAACAAAGAAAATAAAACTTAGCACTTAATGCACGAGTAAGCTGTCTCATTGGCAATACATGTAATACTGGCTATTAATATTATATTTAAAGCAAAGATTCAATGAAATCGTCTAACAAACGGTTCCATAAACAGCGCCACCAACGGCTTCGAAAGATTTTTCCTGAGGCGGCATGGTCTCAAAACAGGTTTGTTTCATCAATAAAATTCCTGATTTTATGAACTTGATTTAAACCAAACTTTAATTCAATAATGTCTTTATACATTAATAAAGAAAACTTGATTACTCACTTTGCTGAGCTGTCCAAGAAACATACAAAATAATGACGTTTTTGGCTGATTAATGTGTCAAACTTATAACGTAGCAAAATGACAAGGTGAAAATGTGAACGGCGCCCTCTGGCTTTATACACAAAAAATAACTACATGAGCATGTACCATAAAAGTGAAATAGCGCCCTCTGGCTGCAACACTCAAAATACATACAAGTATATTCTGGCGATAACATCCCGGCCCCTAATGCCTATGACCGGGAGGCGGCATTACACAAAATTAACAAAGACAGAATATAAAGGTAGCAAAATGTTCAAAAACGTTCTTTGGCGAGACTTTATCTAAGATCCGATCACTGGGGTTGCATCTCTTCTCCCTCCAAGAGGCACAGCTTGTCCACTGGTCTGTCGTACACTCCAGACTGTGTCTTTACCCGTACAGATCTGACTTTCCCATCCTTGGCCGGGTAGGTTTCCGTAACCAGTCCTAGAGGCCACCAAAATCTAGGTGAGTTCTCGTACTTCACAAGCACAAGATCGCTGACGCGTACGTTACGTTGCGGGTCGAGCCACTTTTGTCGTTGTTGCAGGGACGGCAGATACTCTTTCACCCAACGCTGCCAGAATATGTCGGCCATATATTGTACCTGGCGCCATCGCTGTTTGTGGATGTCTTGCTTCACGAAATTCCCAGGGGGAAGCTCGGGACCTGACCTTAGAAGCAACAGGTGATTCGGCGTGAGTGGCATCGGATCTCTTGGATCGTCTGACAGCTTAGTGATAGGTCGACTGTTTACAATGCCTTCCACGATACACATGAGAGTCAGAAGCCCTTCATCATCAAGCGTCTGCTGACTGAGCAAGCTGTTGAGAACAGCACGTACAGTCCTGATTTGTCGCTCCCATACTCCCCCAAAGTGGCTGGCCGCTGGCGGGTTGAAGATCCATTGAATCTCCTTTTGGGACAGGAACTTGTCAATCTTGCCCTGATTCCATTCTTGGATGGACTGGCGTAGCTCTCGCATTCCCCCAACAAAGTTGGTACCGTTGTCCGATCTGATCTCTACAGGCTTTCCCCGGCGACTGATGAAACGCTCAAGGGCGTTAATGAATGAGCTAGTATCTAAACTGTGGCAAACCTCCAAATGAACTGCTCTTGTAGCGAGGCAAGTAAAGATGCACCCGTACCTCTTCAGCTCGCTCCTAGCTCGCTTGACTATAAATGGGCCAAAGAAATCCACACCAACCATACTGAAAGGTGGAAGTCCAGGAGTTACTCGGTCCTTCGGTAGGTCAGCCATACGTTGTGTCATGGTAGGTGCCCTCCTCTTTCGACAAGGGATGCAGGTGTGAATGATGCTTTTGACAGCAGCACGCCCTCTGATGATCCAAAACTTCTGGCGGATCTCAGCAAGGGTGCGTTCACTTCCAGAATGACCAGTTGTGGCATGGTAGTGTCGGATTACCAATGTTGTCACCGGGTGTCTTGCTGGCAGTATCCAAGGATGCTTGATGTTGTCAGATAGGGTGGCATTGGCAAGACGTCCACCAACCTGAATGATGCCATCACTGGACTCAGTCGGTGCAAGCTTGCAGTAACCGCCAGACTTAATTAGTGTGTTGTCAAAGTTTGTCTTCTGGACATACTTGACGATTTCCTTCTCTGCAGCTTGGATTTCATCAACCATCAGTGGCTGTGTCGGTTTAAAGTTGACATCGCTCTTCCGAACCTTGGCGAGAAGGAAAGACTTGACACGGAGGATCCAGGCAACTACTCTCTTCAGGCGATGCCAAGAGGAAACTCCTCCCAGTAGGGCGTCTAAAACATCACGCGTGTCCCCTTTAGCTTCGATCTTGTAAACCTGGACAACTGCTTTGAGTTCCAAGTCCTTGGGTGTTGCCATCTTGTCAAAATCAGGTTGAGTAGGCCAAGTATCTTCTTGTTGGCATAGGAACTGTGGTCCACAAAGCCAACGGGAACTCTCAACTAGCTCACGTGCAGTGAGGCCTCGTGAAACATCATCTCCTGGATTGGAACTACTGTCAACGTGACGCCACTGTCGTGGGGTAGAATGCTCTAGAATTCTCGTGACACGGTTAGCAACAAATGTTTGGTATCTCTTATCTTCATTCCTCAGATACTGAAGAACTATCATACTGTCGCTCCAGTATACTGACTCCTGAAGCGGTAGTGTCAGATGTTGACACATCATCTCGTCAAGCTTGACTGAGACAACTGCAGCAGATAACTCCAGACGCGGGATGGTTGTTGTCTTCAAGGGTGCCAACTTGGCTTTGGCCATGAGCAGCACACAGTGTATCAGTCCACTCGTGTCCTGAAGTCGCAGGTAAGTAGTGGCACCAAATCCACGTTCAGAAGCATCTGAAAAATGGTGTAGCTGTGCTGAGGCAATGGTATCAAAATTCCAAGGCTTGACGCAACGAGGAATTGACAGGTCCTGAAGGTCTGGTAAGTCGTTCACCCATCGGACCCACTGCTCTGCGATGTCATTAGGAATTGGTTCGTCCCATGGAAGTTTCATCCTGCATAGCTGCTGGAAGAGTATCTTTGCGGTGAGCACAAATGGACTCGCAAACCCGAGTGGGTCATACACAGAACTTATTGTGCTCAACAGGCCTCGGCGTGTCAGTGGCTTGTCCTTCACATGCACGTTGAAGGAGAATGCATCAGACTCAATGTCCCACAGCACTCCTAGGGCTCGTTCAGCAGGCAGCATCTCGTCATCAAAATCCAATGAAGGGACTCCCTTGGCTCGTTCGGTTTCAGGAACTGATTTCAGCACTTCACGGGAATTACTTATCCATTTTGTAAGACGAAAACCCCCAAGGGCCAACGCCTCACAAAGCTGTCTGGCTAGCTTGATGGCTTCTTTCTCAGTAGCAACTGATTTAAGGCAGTCATCGACGTAGAAATCTTTGTCAATTGTGTTGATGGTCTCTGCATCGAAGTTGTGCATGTTATCTTGAGCTGTGCGTTTCAGGGCGAAGTTTGCACAGCTGGGCGACCATACCCTGCCAAACAGGTGAGATGTCATCCGGTATGTCGTTGGTGTGCTGTCAATGTTGTCATCCTTCCACCACAGGAAACGTAGAACGTTGCGGTCAGGCTCGTTTACGCGGACTTGATGAAACATCCCTTCGATGTCTGCCATCAGTGCAATCCTCTCCTGTCGGAATCGAAGGAGCACACCGACGAGCTTGTTCGTCAAGTCTGGACCCTGGTGTACTTGGTCGTTTAGTGATATACCCTGATGTTTGGCAGCACAGTCAAACACTATACGGATCTTGTCAGGTTTGCGGGGATGTACCACAGGATGATGTGGTAAATACCACACAGTTCCATCTGCTTTGTCTAGCTGTTCTCCAGACACTTCTTCTGCATAGCCCTTGGCAAGCAGATCTGCAACTCCGGCAGTGTATTTCTTCTTCATGTCAGGATTTCGTGTCAGTCGCTTACCAAGCAGACGCAGTCTGTGTTCGGCGACGGCTCTGTTGTCGGGTAGGTAGGGTGGTTTGGCCTTAAAGGGAATACCCATGGTGTAGTGACATCCATCTCGGGACAGAGACCTTTCCCAAGTTGTGATGACCTTCTTGTCGTTGATAGACATACTCGGCTCACTGCCTGTGCCAGCATCGTCTAATCTCCAAAACTTCTCCACTTGTCGCTGCAAATTGGCGTCGGTGTCAACGAACAGTGAAGTTGTGCGGCTTACAGGTCCTGTTGCAAACGATCCATTTAGAGTCCATCCCAGAATGGTCCTGGTAGCAAAGGGTGCTCCAGCTTCGCCCTCACAAACCTCCTTTGGAATGAGAGCAGTTGGGTTGTCTTGTCCAATGAGAAGATTGACTTCTTCGATGTCAACATCTGGCAAAGTAATACCAGACAAGTGGGGCCATTTGTTCAGCTCATCTTGGGTGACGAGACTCTTCGTGTCAATGTGGAGCTTTGGTCTAGTCATGACATGCGGCATGATGATTAAATTCTCATCGTTCAGGTCAGTGACTTCAAGCTTCACAATGTAGGTGTCAGCAATGGTGTCACATTTGTCAAGGGTAGTCAACCTCATGGTGTCAGGTTTTCCATCGACTCTAAGCTTCTCAATAAGCTTTTCAGAACAAAAGGTCTGGGTGGAGCCGCTGTCTAGTAAGGCATACGTGGTGACAAAGTCGGTAGAGCTTTGATGACCTCTTACTCTCACTGGTACTATGGGTAAGGCGACTTTTCCAACCCCGGCCCCAGTGGTACTACAGGTCACATTGGCTTGGGCACTTGCAGCTGGATAATGGATTTCAACAGCAGGTGATGCAGTAGTGCTTCCCGTCTGGTTTGCTCGCCCCATGGCAGTAGCACCTGTGGATGTCTGAGTGTTCCCTGTGCGGATGAGGTGCAGAAACTTAGTGTGCTTCAGCCCACATCCTGGAACCGTGCACACAGTGTTTCTGGTACAGTCTCTGGCCTGGTGTCCTGGCTGAAGACAATTCACACAAAGTCGCTTACTCTGCGCGAAGTTCAGCCTGTCATTAACCCGCAGTGCCTTCCAGCTGTCACAGTTAAACAATCCATGTCCTTGACCGCAGTACAGACACAGATATGATTGTCTGCCCCTTCTGGAACTTGTCTCTGTTGATATGGTGGAATTCTGGCTTGATCCAAAAGTTGGCTTGAATGAGGGTGTCGGCACAACCTGTACGTTAAAGTTGGCTCGCTGTTTTAACTTTGGCTTGTCCTTTGGCTTGAAATCCTTGTGAAACTTGTCAGTGTGTTCTTTGCTCACGAGTTTGCCGAACACTGGGTCATTAGCTTGTTCAGCAGAAGTTGTAACGAACTTCAAGACGTCATCAATAGTAGGCGCTCGTCCATCAACATTTTTGATGTGATGAACCCTTCTGAGCCAGGATTTGCGGAGATCCCAGGGCAACTTCTCCACAATCTGTGACAAGCTTTTGCTATTGTTAAGCTCGACTAGCTTGCCCATGGTGTCCAACGTCTCTCGACAATTCCGCAGGTCATCTGCGAAATCCAGCAATGCCTTGTTGTCTCGGATGTCAGGTCTGTTGATGACTTTGTTGACCCACGCCTCTGCGATATCATACTCGTTCCCAAAGCGGTCTTTGAGTAACTTTCTTGCCAGAGCGTAACCCACACTCGGTGTCTTAACCACGCAGCATTGGATGAGTTTTCTGGCTGGCCCGATGCAGTACTGTTGCAGACGGGTGAGTTTGGCAGCATCACTGACAGAATCCTTGTCTACAGCATTCTCGAACGCTCGAATAAACACCCAATACTTAACTGGGTCACCATCGAATGTCATCAGTTCTGTCTTTGGTAGCTGTAGGCTTTCCACAAGGGACTGCTGCTGAAGTTGGCTATTATTCAGCATTTGGGACAAGATGTCGCCTACTTGGGTGCTTTCCATGACAGCTGATGGAATGTTAGATGCTGGACGAATGTCCCCTTTCTCCATTGCATTGGTGTCTTGGCCAGGTGTCGTGAGATGGCAGGTGATAGGCTGATTGTATGGCGTTGAGTTCTTGATCAGTGAAGACTGCATTTCGTAATTCTCTGCCTCAGCGTATGTCTTCTCTGTGGCTGCAGCCTTGGCTATCTGCATTTTCAATTCCAACTGACGGCGCTTTTGGCGAAGTTTTAGCTCCTCTACCTCGAGAGCTTGCAACTTTGTCTCTGCCGCTGCTTCGGCTTCCAACTTGGCTTTCTCGGCAGTTGCACGTAGCCTAACACTCGATGTTGTAGATATGCCAGACACAACACTTCCTGGTCTCGAAGGTCGTCTCCCAACTTGGCTTATTGAGTCACCGTACTCAAGAGTTTCCGCAATAAGGTCCTCGATATCAAATTCGGCATGTTTGCCCTCCATACTAGATGCTGTTGACCTTTGACCTCAAGGCCTCAAAGCAAACGAATGTCCTCAAGCTGATGTCAAATAATGTAAGCTCAAATCGAACTAATGTAGGCTCCACCCTACAGATCGTCAATTATTCAAAGGGGGTGTCGGGTTGTCAAATAAACTCAGCAATGAGACGCATGTGGAACAATAACTGGTGTATTAAATACATGTAGATGATGACATAATGTTGCTTGACATGACATGGCTTTCAATGGTTTGGCTTGACATGGCTTCAAGTTGACGTTACATACATTGCTTCACGGTAGTTACATGTACATGGTTCATGGTTTTCATGGGTTTCCTGGGTTTCATGGGTTTCATGGGTTTCATGTGGCTCATGTGGTTTCATGGTTCGACTATAAAGAGAACAAATAATGAAATTCACTTAATACATGTTACAAATATTTGTCACTAAAGCTTGTAGGTTATATGCAACAAAGAAAATAAAACTTAGCACTTAATGCACGAGTAAGCTGTCTCATTGGCAATACATGTAATACTGGCTATTAATATTATATTTAAAGCAAAGATTCAATGAAATCGTCTAACAAACGGTTCCATAAACAGCGCCACCAACGGCTTCGAAAGATTTTTCCTGAGGCGGCATGGTCTCAAAACAGGTTTGTTTCATCAATAAAATTCCTGATTTTATGAACTTGATTTAAACCAAACTTTAATTCAATAATGTCTTTATACATTAATAAAGAAAACTTGATTACTCACTTTGCTGAGCTGTCCAAGAAACATACAAAATAATGACGTTTTTGGCTGATTAATGTGTCAAACTTATAACGTAGCAAAATGACAAGGTGAAAATGTGAACGGCGCCCTCTGGCTTTATACACAAAAAATAACTACATGAGCATGTACCATAAAAGTGAAATAGCGCCCTCTGGCTGCAACACTCAAAATACATACAAGTATATTCTGGCGATAACAGTACGGACATCAGTTGATGAACATCCATATCTGGGACTATCTTTCAACTCCAAACTTTCCTGGAATACACACATCACTTTGGAAGCCAACCCGATGCTAGGGTTAATTAAGAGGAATCTAAGACACTGTAACCCACGGCTGCAGAAAAAATACAAGCTTACATCTCTCTGGCTAGGCCACATTTAGAATATTGCTCAACAGTTCGGAATCCCCATCATCAAACCCCCATCAATAAAGTAGAAGCCATCCAGAGGAGAACAGCTAGATTTGTGCAGAACATAATCAGCGCACTGAAAGTTTTACTGCAATGCTATACAAAACCTGCAGGGGCCTTCTCTTTAAGCTAGAAGGGGAGCAGCCATCAACATTATGATGTACACAATTCCCCACGAGCTCATTGCCATCAACAAGGATCCTGTACCTGACCCAATGACAGATACCAGGCTAAGAAAGTACCATCAGTCTAGATACCAGTTTCTCACAACCCATTCCTCCATAAGTTCTCCTAATGCCTACAGCTGTCCGGCGGTGGAATGCTCTTTCTGTCGATGTTATCTCGATCAGCTCCATTATTAGTGGGGGTCTTCCGGACACTTGTCTCCTCCCCCCCCCCCTACTTCTAGCTCCAAGATTGGAGTATTTTTTTAAAAATTGCACCTGTACATGTATATACGGTATTTTCTGCTCAACCTTCCCCCAGCTTTATGTGCACCTTAAGCTTCACCTCCGCATTAATATCCAGAAGTGGACTTTGCTGAGTATCACCGTAGACGTAGTTGTGTCCTCGTTGATCAGTGAATGAGGTGGAGCTGCAAGCCTTGCATTTGGTAATAGGGCAAAACCACTTTGGCCTTGAATGAAGCAACATTATGGAGGGCACCAAGGCCAGTAGGTAGGGCACCAAGGCCAAATAATATCTGAGAATCTGAAAATAATATCTGCATTATCAAAGTAAAACATTGTTGACCTTAATCATCCCACCCCTAATTGTTTCTGTTCTGGTTAACTACAAACAAAAATAATTTGTAGGCCTATTTGACTTTTTAAAATGTAAATTCGGCCTTCATTGTAACTTCAATAACGTTTCCATATCTCACTTGGGAGATGATACATGTAATTAGTATTAGTACTTCTTTGAGATGGAGAACATTTTAACCATGCTAACCTACAAGGGAATTACAGATTCCTTTCAATCGCCAAGTTTTAGAATCTGATAATATGAATATGGTAAGGAGTTTACACATTAATATTGCATCTTCTTGGCAAACTCAATGTTGATTATGGCATTCACATTTTAAGATTTTAAGCAAACTGATTCTAAAATGGAGGCCATTTTGAAATGTAAGACTTTTCATCCTAATAGAGAAATATTAGCAAGTCAATAGTATGTTTTTGTACTCCTTAGCATAATACATGTGGGTATTGACACCAAAATGGAGTTCATACCAAATTCCAGTCCTGGGTTATAAAACATTGTCCTAAAGTGGCGGCCATTTTGAAATTCAAGATGGCTATCAACCAGTGAGATGGTATCAATCAATACTAATTGTATCTGTAACTCCTTGGCTTAATAAATTGAAGTAATTGTCAGTAAAATGAACTTCGTATAGCATTAATACTTTGATTTATTAAATATTTGGTTAAAAAATGGCGGCCATTTTGAAATTCAAGATGGCGGCCATACGGTTAATAGAAAAAAATGTTACCAATACTTTTCTGAAACCTGGATGTCTACTCTTTCCAATGAAACCAAAAAAAGCATCCTTAGCAAAAAAAAATGCACAACTTTGAAATCCTACATAACTGCCTACACTACAATGCCAATATATGCCTGAGTGAATTTTGGTTCTAAGAAACACCCAATATGTGGGTTGATAATAGGCACTACCATCTCAGCCTGTGTGGTGTGTGCATGGGTATAGTCAACACAGGGAGGGGGGGGGGGGGGGGGGGGGGGGGGGGAGGGGGGCCCAACAAAGTGCGCCGCCAACGTTGAAATGTATCTCATTCATTCTTCCACGCTCGTGAGCCACACATCTCACACAGTAAATACGTAGAGATCGCTACCGCGAAGCTCACCATTGAAACACGTACAAATTTGCTCCGCGCTCGCTCCCCGAATTCAGTGATTCATATAACGTCCGCAAAGCCAGGTACACAGGCACGGAATTTGTTGGGGGAGATGTCATTTTCTGCCATTTTCGTTCGAAAACAACACGATAAAACGCAAGGGAGTCACAGGCAGATTTTTTTAAATTCAGTATATCACTGCTACATCCTTTTTTAACGTATCCATGGAAAAAAATGAATGGGGTCAAAGCAACAATTTTCACAATTTATCGATTATTATTGCCCTTTTTAGGGGAGGTATTTGTTAACGTCGTTTGAGTATTTGTGCACAATCTCCACGCGCATCAACGGTACGTCAACGCTTAATTTTTTCGACTGCTTTTTTCATTTTCAATACAATTTTTGTCATTGGATGATATACATTAAGGTAAATAACAACCTTGTACAACTACAAAAGACAAGATATTAAGATTGGATGCCAAAAACTCTTTATTTTTCGAGTGAGAAAATTGTTCCCCCCTATTTTGAGAATGGACGGTACCACAGCGTTTGGGCCGTGGCTCTCAAGCAAGAGCCAGTTTGCCAAACTATAAGTTTATTTTAAATATTAGTAATAATTGCTGTATTTTAATGTCTTATTCTACACAAGAAAATTATAAGGGATTTCTTTATAGAAAAATATTTAAAACGATACCAACATGCAGTTGTGGAAAATAACTTAATCTGATTCAACATTCATTGGATTGGTTTTTGGTGGAAATTATTTGACTTTTCTTCTAAAGGGCTTTCCCGTGTGGGAATTAGAAATTCAGTGGGTTCTGACCGAACCGGGTTCTGAGTGAACCAAGTTCTTTGTGAACGAGTCCCTGCTCAAGACTCAAGACAGACGTCTACCTGAGTCTTTGGAGGGCATAACTGAGTCCTTTAATAATTGTGGACAAACCAAAGAAATTCCCGAGAGGAGTAGCAGACGTTCCCAAGCCCGGAGTTTCACCGCCTTATTAGTGGGACCATCTACCCGGCGGCCGGACGACGGTCTTGTGGGTGCCCTGCACTTCGGAATGGCCACCATCGTCAAAAGTGTGAATTCTTAACTTGGTCCTCAAGTAGGTCAGAACAGTGACTGTTTTAGGTGTATACTAATGGCTGGGGAATTCAGCCTGTTAACCCTACTAAAGGTTCACATAAGTATGACCAATTAAATCCGTTGATGTAATTTGTATAAATTATATTAGTCTTCAATATATATAATAAAATAGGTTTGTGTTAACATAATACATTTATTAGAAGACATTTCCTATGTTCCACTGAAGGGAAAGTCGGACCCCTGGTGTGACAAAGATGAACAATTCCAAGCATTGGGGTCCATACTTTTCAGCAAAATACGGTACTAGGTTACCCTTTAGTTCAAATAGGATACAAATACTTTAACTTGGGCCAAATTTAAACTATACAAGTCTGTTTGCTTTGAAGTACTAACAATTATGCTTACTTAGTCTTCTGAATCGCTTTTATCACTGTCGCATAGAAAGTCTTTACATTCAATAATTCATCATCTAGAAACAGTTCTCGCACATCGTCAGGCATAACCTTCTCGGGCCATCTCAGCTCTATAGTGATTCTGTCCATCCATTGTCAACAATGTTTCCAGCCTCATACATGTAACTACTTACGATCGCTGAGCGCCATTCTCTAGCAATGAAGTTTGATCTAAGAATGTGTAGCCTAAGAGTCTGCTGGCATGGTGGTAGCTGTAACATATCAGTGATCTTGTTCTGCTTGGTAAATTTGCGATCAAAGATTGCTTCATTGACACTTTTACCTTTTATGCTATTTAGCAATGACACATATTCCTCAAGTTCTTCAGCAGACGATACCCCAAGATAGGCCAAGTTCCTGTATACCTTCTTCTAATATTCCAGCAGCGAAAAAGCCAATAAGTGATGTCTTCTGTGCTGGTGTTTCATGAAATTTTAATACCGCCTGAAAAAAAAAAAAACATTTGGGGGGAAGGGGAATGCAGGATTTGGTCCTTTTTTGGTCTTTTTTGCTGTTGGGGAAGACGAGTCTGCTCTTGACCGACCATATTCCGACAGTGTTTGACACATATCCCGGTATAAGTTGCATTAGACGTTATATCTTATTTGGCGAACACGCTCGCATTATTTTTATCTTCTTCTTTATGTCGGTGTTATTATTATTATTACAATTATTTATTTCTGGTAAAAAAACAAGGATTCCTCAGAAGTTCCCTTGGCACTTTAGCCCGTGAGCCCGAAAAAAACCTGTAGAGAGAAGACATTGAGAAGAATTAGGTGTATTGAGGTGGGAGGAAAATCCCAAAAGAATATGTATAAGATAATGCCCGAGGTACGCGCCATTCGTGGGTAATAATGGCTCGAGGGCGAAGCCCGAGGGACATTATTACCCACAAATGGCGCGTTACCGAGGGTATTAACCGACTTAACCTTCACCTGGGAAGTCACCACCTATTGTCCTACCGCTCCATTATTTTGAACGAATGGAGCGTCTTTGTTCACTTTCAGGAGATTGTTGCGTAACTTTGGTATGCAGCCATTCGGTATATAAACTATTGTACGTACGGTGTTACGCTCACTCTTGAATGAGATTCTGTATTATAAACATGTCGTCATGGAGTTTTGACTCTACCGTGGGCGGTTTGACTCTACCGTCAGTGGCAAGGTCAGCGCAATGAGCGAGCCATCAACTACCCGACCCTAAACATCAGTCCCATCAATGTCCGCCTGGAAGATATGGCAAAGGATGAACTGAACTATTTAATTTCTAGGTTTCTATGCGAGGTGAAGAAACAAAGTGGCGAGAAATTTTTAGGATCTACACTGCACGAACTAGTGATTTGTCTTCAGCTTTATTCTGACACGATGAACAAGGCCTACAAGTTTCTGCAGGATCCGGACTTTTTGCAAACCAAGAATACATTGGACGGGCTAATGAGAGACCATGCAAGCGAGGGATTGGGGAATCAACCTAAGCAAGCCGAAGTGATCACCTTGGAAGAAGAAAAGATGATGTGGACAACTGGCGTGTTCGGTAACGACAACCCTACACAACTACTCAACACGCTGATCTATCTACTTGGACTCAATTTTGCACTGCGAGGCGGGCAAGAACACCGGAATTTGCGACGTACCAATTCTCAATTGTCTGTCCAAACGGACTAAGACGGCGGGAAATTTCTTCGTTATGCTGAAGATGTCTCCAAGGCAAACCAAGGAGGCCTTAAACACCGCAAAATTAAACACAAAACTGTTGACGCTCACGAAAACCAAGTCAATCCAACCCGCTGCGTCGTAAGATTGTATGAGAAGTATCTTTAGCATTGTCCAGCCCAACGAGCAACAGATGCATTCTACCTGAGACCTCTGGCAAAGCCTAAAGGCGGTGTGTGGTTCACTGCACGTCACAAGCTTAATGTGTCGTGTCAGATTTGTGCACAGCTAGCTGCAGGTATTCAAGGGTATCGCACAAATCACTCGCTCCGAGCAAGTGCAGCAACTCGAATGTATGACAATGAGGTCGATAAACAACTAATTTGTGAAGTCACGGGACAAAGGTCGAACGCAGTAAGGGGGTACAAACGTACAAGTTACGCACTCAAGCGTAAAATTAACCGTGTAGTTCAGGGCATATCAACGGAAGAGCCGGGGAAGAAAATGACCGTCTCGTCGACTGGATTTACAACAGTGAATCACGACGATCATAATAAGAGCCTAACAGTGACACTGAATTTAAATTTCTAACATGCAAATTGCTTTGAAATAAAAAAAAATGAAACTTGTCAGGTCGGTTGAAGGACGGCATGTTTACAAAATGTAATTTAAATTTAAAGAATTTGCTCGTGGCATTATTTGTAGATGTATTTTGAAGAAACTGTTAATTATTATTTAAATGAATTTTTAAAAAATACCCAAATCCAAAATATAAAATAATTGATGGAAGTGTTATTACCAAATACACAATGTATAGTATTGCAAGAACTGATTATTGTGCCATTTAAAAATTCCTTTTTTTCCCACTTGGCTTGTTCCCCGCTCCATTATTTTGTACGAATGTAGTGAATGGGGACGTTACCTTCCAAAAAGAAAGAAGAGATATCGCCTCCAACGCTCTATCCGTTCAAAATAATGGAGCGGTAGAAGAATAGGGTGACGTCACGGGTGGATTAACCTGGGGGAAAACCCAATCCACATGGCCCAGGCTGGATTCGAACCTGGGTCGTAGTGGTGGAAGGCGAGAAAAGAACCGCTTCGCCAACCTGACTCCCCACGTTTGTCCCATTAACTCAGTCTCATATAGAGGCAGGTTTTAATTTAGTTTGATTTGAGTTTATGGAGGGAAACGTGCGATTCAGTGAAGCTATCGCGTTGGAATTTACCGTCAGACTGAATGTAAAAAACTGCATCAGTTTCAGAATAGGCCTATTGGGTCGTATAAATAAAAACTAGCATTTGCTTTTACTACCAATTTTCAAGCTTTTACTAGCATCTGTATGAATGAAAATGAAGCAAAAGGTTTTACTGTAAAGTATTTGCTAAAAACCTAAAGTAGCCTATTTACTTTTTATTTTCCAGCATTGGCTAGAATATTAGTATTTGCTCCTTTTGATATGAATACAAATTAGTAATTAGTACATGTACATGTATATTTACTCGAAATTCGTCAAGGTTGGTTCGGGGCTACCTTGAAAAAAGAGAAGCAAATACTAATATGAAAAATAGGAGCTTTCGTATAATGTGGTTAGGCAGGAAAGGTATGAACATGGAAGATGAAGTGTCTAGGATTAAAATACAAGCAGTTGTAATGAATTTGGGGAAGGAAATGAGACGTAGATGGTCGATAAATTCTTGCAATATTCCTGAGACAAGTAAACTGAAATCTCCCAATATTTATTGGTAAAAGGTTGAGATCAATAAGAAATGAATTAATTTCTTCCAGAAAATCCTTTATTTTGAGTCCATTGCAAGTAAAAAGCATTTAATATACTATTTCAGCCAGTAAATGCTAAACAGTAAAAGTTTATTTTATTCATACGAATTGAAGAATTTGCATTTCCTTAATGTTTTTACTTCGAAGTAAATACTTTTACTTTTTGCTTGCACTTTGTAGCATTTGCTATTTTTTTTATACGACCCAATGGGTCTTAGGCCATGTACGTTTGTTTATGGTGTAAATCGAGGAGTTTCCTTTGTTCCTCTCGAAAATTTCCTTTGTTTGTAACTTTTTCCGACGGCTCTCATTGGTTTTGTACACGAATCTCAATCGAGGTCGTCCTCGATTCTAACCCCAATTCACCACCGTGTCGCCAGGTATGTGTCCTCCATTTACACCATAAACAAACGCTTACATACACATAAGAAAACATGGCTGCGAATGAGGATAATTATCTTGACTTATATCTGAGCTGCGAACTTCAATGTTGTTGGAAAATGAAGAGACACTAACCAGCTCCACATCTGAGCTAAAATATTGCTCAGAAATTCTCACTGGAAAGGATCCAAACTTTGAGACTCATGCGTCAGGACACTGGCGTCATAGCCATCTATGCAGCAATACACGTGTACATACGTACAAAAAAGAAAACATTACTGCGAATGACGATAATTTTCTCGACTTATATCTGAGCTGCAAACCTCAACGTTGTTTGAAAAAGGCGAGACACTCACCAGCCCCACATCTGAGCTAAAATATTTCCGAAATTCACACTGGAAGGGACCCAAACTGTGAGACTCGTGCGTCAAGACACTGGCGACATAGGCATTTATGCAGCAATAGACGTGTACATACATACAAAGAAGAAAACATGGCTGCGAATGAGGATAATTGTCTCGACTTATATTTGAGCTGCGAACCTCAACGTTGTTCGAAAATGAAGAGACACTCACCAGCTCCACATCTGAGCTAAAATATTGCCAAAATTCTCACTGGAAAGGATCCAAACTTTGAGACTCATGCGTGAGGACACTGGCGGCATAGGCCTTTATGCAGCAATACACGTGTACATACGTACACAAAAGAAAACATGGCTGGGAATGACGATAATTTTCTCGACTTATATCTGAGCTTCGAACCTCAACGTTGTTCGAGAATGAAGAGACACTCACCAGCTCCACATCTGAGCTAAAATATCGCCAAAATTCTCACCGGAAGGGACCCAAACTTTGAGACTCATGCGTCAGGTCACTGCCGGCATAGGCCTATACAGAAATACACGTGTACATACATACACAGAAGAAAACATGGCTGCGAATGAGGATTATTTTCTTGACTTATATTTGAGCTGCGAACCTCAACGATGTTGGAAAATGAAGAGACACTCACCAGTTTGACATTTGAGCTAAAATATTGCCAAAATTCTCACTGGAAAGGATCCAAACTTTCAGACTCATGCGTGAGGACACTGGCGGCATAGGCCTTTATGCAGCAATACACGTGTACATACGTACACAAAGGAAAACATGGCTGCGAATGAGGATAACATTCTTGACCTATATTTGAGCTGCGAACCTCAACGATGTTGGAAAATGAAGAGAAACTCACCAGTTTGACGTTTGAGCTAAAATATTGCCAAAATTCTCACTGGAATGGATCCAAACTTTGAGACTCATGCGTGAGGACACTGGCGGCATAGGCCTTTATGCAGCAATACACGTGTACATACGTACAAACAAGAAAACATTACTGTGAATGACGATAATTTTCTCGACTTATATCTGAGCTGCAAACCTCAACGTTGTTCGAAAAAGACGAGACACTCACCAGCCCCACATCTGAGCTAAAATATTTCCGAAATTCACACTGGAAGGGACCCAAACTGTGAGACTCGTGCGTCAAGACACTGGCGGAATAGGCCTTTATGCAGCAATACACGTGTACATACGTACACAAAAGAAAATATGGCTCCGAATGACGATAATTTTCTTGACTTATATCTTAGCTTCGAACCTCAACGATGTTGGAAAATGAAGAGACACTCACCAGTTTGACATTTGAGCTAAAATATTGCCAAAATTCTCACTGGAAAGGATCCAAACTTTGAGACTCATGCGTGAGGACACTGGCGGCATAGGCCTTTATGCAGCAATACACGTGTACATACGTACACAAAGGAAAACATGGCTGCGAATGAGGATAACATTCTTGACCTATATTTGAGCTGCGAACCTCAACGATGTTGGAAAATGAAGAGAAACTCACCAGTTTGACGTTTGAGCTAAAATATTGCCAAAATTCTCACTGGAAAGGATCCAAACTTTGAGACTCATGCGTGAGGACACTGGCGGCATAGGCCTTTATGCAGCAATACACGTGTACATACGTACAAAAAAGAAAACATTACTGCGAATGACGATAATTTTCTCGACTTATATCTGAGCTGCAAACCTCAACGTTGTTCGAAAAAGACGAGACACTCACCAGCCCCACATCTGAGCTAAAATATTTCCGAAATTCACACTGGAAGGGACCCAAACTGTGAGACTCGTGCGTCAAGACACTGGCGGAATAGGCCTTTATGCAGCAATACACGTGTACATACGTACACAAAAGAAAATATGGCTCCGAATGACGATAATTTTCTTGACTTATATCTTAGCTTCGAACCTCAACGTTGTTCGAGAATGAAGAGACACTCACCAGCTCCACATCTCAGCTAAAATATTTCCGAAATTCCCACTGGAAGGGACCCAAACTGTGAGACTCGTGCGTCAGGACACTGGCGGCATAGGCATATGCAGCAATACACGTGTACATACATACAAAGAAGAAAACATGGCTGCGAATGAGGATAACCTTGTTGACGTACACAAAAGAAAACATGGCTGCGAATGAGGATTATTTTCTTGACTTATATTTGAGCTGCGAACCTCAACGATGTTGGAAAATGAAGAGACACTGACTAGCTCGACATTTGAGCCAAAATATTGCCAAAATTCTCACTGGAAAGGATCCAAACTTTCAGACTCATGCGTGAGGACACTGGCGGCATAGGCCTTTATGCAGCAATACACGTGTACACACGTACACAAAAGAAAACATAGCTGCGAATGACGATAATTTTCTGAACTTATATCTGAGCTTCGAACCTCAACGTTGTTCGAGAATGAAAAGATACTCACCAGCTCCATATCTGAGCTAAAATATCGCCAAAATTCTCATCGGAGGGGACACAAACTTTGAGACTCATGCGTCAGGTCACTGGCGGTATAGGCCTATACTGCAATACACGTGCACATACGTACACAAAAGAAAATATGGCTGCGAATGACAATAATTTTCTCGACTTATATCTGAGCTTCGAAACTCAACGTTGTTCAAGAATGAAGAGACACTCACCAGTTTCACATCTGAGCTAAAATATCGCCAAAATTAATTCTCACCGAAGGGACCCAAACTTTGAGACTCATGCGTGAGGACACTGGCGACACAGGCCTTTATGCAGCAATACACGTGTACATACGTACACAGAAAGAAAACATGACTGCGAATGAGGATAATTTTCTCGACTTATATCCGTGCTGCAAACCTCAACGTTGTTCGAAAAAGACGAGACACTCACCAGCTTCACATCTGAGCTAAAATATTGCCGAAATTCCCACTGGAAGGGACCCAAACTGTGAGACTCATGCGTGAGGACACTGGCGGCATAGGCCTTTATGCAGCAACACACGTGTACATACGTACGGAAAAAAAACATGGCTGCGAATGACGATAATTTTCTCGACTTATATCTGAGCTTCGAACCTCAATGTTGTTGGAAAATAAAGAGACGCTTACCAGCTCCACATCTGAGCCAAAATATTGCCGAGATTCTGACTGGAGAGGATCCAAACTTTGAGACTCATGCGTCAGGTCACTGGCGGCATAGGCATATACACACATACAGAGAAGAAAACATGGCTGCGAATGAGGATCATTTTCTCGACTTATATCTGAGCTTCGAACCTCAATGTTGTTGGAAAATAAAGAGACGCTTACTAGCTCCACATCTGAGCTAAAATATTGCCGAGATTCTCACAGGAGAGGATCCAAACTTTGAGACTCATGCGTCAGGACACTGGCGGCATAGGCATTTATGCAGCAATACACGTGTACACACATACAGAGAAGAAAACATGGCTGCGAATGAGGATCATTTTCTCGACTTATATCTGAGCCGCGAACCTCAACGTTGTTCGAAAATGAAGAGACACTCACCAGCTCCACATCTGAGCTAAAATATTGCCGAAATTCCCACTGGAAGAGTCCCAAAGTGTGAGACTCGTGCGTCAGGACACTGACGGCATAGGCCTATGCAGCAATTCACGTGTGCATACATACACACACAGAAGAAAACATGGCTGCGAATGAGGATAACTTTCTTGACTTATATCTAAGCGGCGAACCTCAACGTTGTTTGAAAATGAAGAGACACTCACCAGCTCGACATTTGAGACAAAATATTGCCAAATTTCTCAAATTTATGCAGCAATACACGTGTACATACGTACACAAAGGAAAACATGGCTGCGAATGAGGATAACATTCTTGACCTATATTTGAGCTGCGAACCTCAACGATGTTGGAAAATGAAGAGAAACTCACCAGTTTGACGTTTGAGCTAAAATATTGCCAAAATTCTCACTGGAATGGATCCAAACTTTGAGACTCATGCGTGAGGACACTGGCGGCATAGGCCTTTATGCAGCAATACACGTGTACATACGTACAAACAAGAAAACATTACTGTGAATGACGATAATTTTCTCGACTTATATCTGAGCTGCAAACCTCAACGTTGTTCGAAAAAGACGAGACACTCACCAGCCCCACATCTGAGCTAAAATATTTCCGAAATTCACACTGGAAGGGACCCAAACTGTGAGACTCGTGCGTCAAGACACTGGCGGAATAGGCCTTTATGCAGCAATACACGTGTACATACGTACACAAAAGAAAATATGGCTCCGAATGACGATAATTTTCTTGACTTATATCTTAGCTTCGAACCTCAACGATGTTGGAAAATGAAGAGACACTCACCAGTTTGACATTTGAGCTAAAATATTGCCAAAATTCTCACTGGAAAGGATCCAAACTTTGAGACTCATGCGTGAGGACACTGGCGGCATAGGCCTTTATGCAGCAATACACGTGTACATACGTACACAAAGGAAAACATGGCTGCGAATGAGGATAACATTCTTGACCTATATTTGAGCTGCGAACCTCAACGATGTTGGAAAATGAAGAGAAACTCACCAGTTTGACGTTTGAGCTAAAATATTGCCAAAATTCTCACTGGAAAGGATCCAAACTTTGAGACTCATGCGTGAGGACACTGGCGGCATAGGCCTTTATGCAGCAATACACGTGTACATACGTACAAAAAAGAAAACATTACTGCGAATGACGATAATTTTCTCGACTTATATCTGAGCTGCAAACCTCAACGTTGTTCGAAAAAGACGAGACACTCACCAGCCCCACATCTGAGCTAAAATATTTCCGAAATTCACACTGGAAGGGACCCAAACTGTGAGACTCGTGCGTCAAGACACTGGCGGAATAGGCCTTTATGCAGCAATACACGTGTACATACGTACACAAAAGAAAATATGGCTCCGAATGACGATAATTTTCTTGACTTATATCTTAGCTTCGAACCTCAACGTTGTTCGAGAATGAAGAGACACTCACCAGCTCCACATCTCAGCTAAAATATTTCCGAAATTCCCACTGGAAGGGACCCAAACTGTGAGACTCGTGCGTCAGGACACTGGCGGCATAGGCATATGCAGCAATACACGTGTACATACATACAAAGAAGAAAACATGGCTGCGAATGAGGATAACCTTGTTGACTTATATAGGCGTATGCAGCAATACACGTGTACATACATACAAAGAAGAAAACATGGCTGCAAATGAGGATAATTTTGTTGACTTATATCTAAGCTGCGAACCACCTCAACGTTGTTCGAAAATGAAAAGACACTGACTAGCTCGACATTTGAGCCAAAATATTGCCAAAATTCTCACTGGAAAGGATCCAAACTTTGAAACTCATGCGTGAGGAAACTGGCGGCATAGGCCTTTATGCAGCAATACACGTGTACACACGTACACAAAAGAAAACATAGCTGCGAATGACGATAATTTTCTGAACTTATATCTGAGCTTCGAACCTCAACGTTGTTCGAGAATGAAAAGATACTCACCAGCTCCATATCTGAGCTAAAATATCGCCAAAATTCTCATCGGAGGGGACACAAACTTTGAGACTCATGCGTCAGGTCACTGGCGGTATAGGCCTATACTGCAATACACGTGCACATACGTACACAAAAGAAAATATGGCTGCGAATGACAATAATTTTCTCGACTTATATCTGAGCTTCGAAACTCAACGTTGTTCAAGAATGAAGAGACACTCACCAGTTTCACATCTGAGCTAAAATATCGCCAAAATTAATTCTCACCGAAGGGACCCAAACTTTGAGACTCATGCGTGAGGACACTGGCGACACAGGCCTTTATGCAGCAATACACGTGTACATACGTACACAGAAAGAAAACATGACTGCGAATGAGGATAATTTTCTCGACTTATATCCGTGCTGCAAACCTCAACGTTGTTCGAAAAAGACGAGACACTCACCAGCTTCACATCTGAGCTAAAATATTGCCGAAATTCCCACTGGAAGGGACCCAAACTGTGAGACTCATGCGTGAGGACACTGGCGGCATAGGCCTTTATGCAGCAACACACGTGTACATACGTACGGAAAAAAAACATGGCTGCGAATGACGATAATTTTCTCGACTTATATCTGAGCTTCGAACCTCAATGTTGTTGGAAAATAAAGAGACGCTTACCAGCTCCACATCTGAGCCAAAATATTGCCGAGATTCTGACTGGAGAGGATCCAAACTTTGAGACTCATGCGTCAGGTCACTGGCGGCATAGGCATATACACACATACAGAGAAGAAAACATGGCTGCGAATGAGGATCATTTTCTCGACTTATATCTGAGCTTCGAACCTCAATGTTGTTGGAAAATAAAGAGACGCTTACTAGCTCCACATCTGAGCTAAAATATTGCCGAGATTCTCACAGGAGAGGATCCAAACTTTGAGACTCATGCGTCAGGACACTGGCGGCATAGGCATTTATGCAGCAATACACGTGTACACACATACAGAGAAGAAAACATGGCTGCGAATGAGGATCATTTTCTCGACTTATATCTGAGCCGCGAACCTCAACGTTGTTCGAAAATGAAGAGACACTCACCAGCTCCACATCTGAGCTAAAATATTGCCGAAATTCCCACTGGAAGAGTCCCAAAGTGTGAGACTCGTGCGTCAGGACACTGACGGCATAGGCCTATGCAGCAATTCACGTGTGCATACATACACACACAGAAGAAAACATGGCTGCGAATGAGGATAACTTTCTTGACTTATATCTAAGCGGCGAACCTCAACGTTGTTTGAAAATGAAGAGACACTCACCAGCTCGACATTTGAGACAAAATATTGCCAAATTTCTCACTGGAAAGAACCCAAACTGTGAGACTCATGTGTCAGCACACTGGTGGCATAGGCCTTTTGGTGGCCTGCGCTGACAAACGGTGGGTATTTACAATTGTTGTGCGTTGGCATGCGATGTGTGCGCTCAGCATGCGCTGTGTGCGTTCACCATACTCTGAGTGCGTTCAGCATGCGCTGACAAACGCACTTATTTTCCCTAATTTTAAGGTGAGTTTTGACTCTGGACGCTGGCCTGCGCTGGTCCTTTGCGGTGTCTACGTTCGGCACGCGTTCAGCCCGAGGAGCCTTCCAGATCCCCTATCCCTCCTGCTAAAGAAGATCTACGCATCTGGCTGGTGGTGATGCTGCTGCTGCTGACGGGAACCAGTCGGATGCCACTTCTACTGCCGGCTCTGTCGCCTCCACTGCCTCCACCACCCAGGGGACCAAGAGGAAGAGGACGACCAAGGTGGCCAAGAAGACCTACTTCCCGACCAGGACAGAAGAGGAGAGCATGCTCGAGTGGCTACACGACTACACGACAACCCCTGCGTGTGGAACACAAAGATGACCCACTAAAGGGACCGTCCCATGAAGGACAGACTCTGCAAGACCCAGGCAGACAACCTAGGCAAGACTGTGGACCACATCCTCGGCTGGTGGCGTTCCCTCCGAGACAACAACACCAGGCTGCACAAGAAGAAGTCCAGCGATGGAGCTCTACCAGCCCTGACCGAGAGGGACCAGTGGGTGTGGGACAACTTCAAGTTCCTGCAGACCATCATCACCCACCGCAGTGAGCCCTTCCAGAGTGTCCAGCAGGTGATCCAGAGCCATGTCGGGGACCTTGAGGCAGCCGAAGAAGCGTGTGCCGACCAGCAGCTGGGCCTTGTGCCACCCAGAGCCTCCACCTCCAGGCGACCCGCTGCCACACATGAAGAGGACCGTATCCTTGTCACCCTGGCCAAGAGACTGGAGGACTCAGGCGAAGCCATCAACACCCTCCGAGCCCAACAGCTGCATCCCAGAGCGCCCAGGAAGCCTACGGCAACTACATTAAGGACCTCAGCCGCACCATGTCACCAACTCACTTCGAGAAGATGAAGAGGGTGATCAACAAGACCTTGATGGAGTTTGAGGAGGAAGAGGACGAGGAGACATTTGCTGCCCTTGCTGCCCTTGCTGCCCTTGCTGCCCCTGCTGCCCCTGCTGCCCCTGCTGCCCCTGCTGCCCCTGCTGCCCCTGCTGCCCCTGCTGCCCCTGCTGCCCCTGCTGCCCCTGCTGCCCCTGCTGCCCCTGCTGCCCCTGCTGCCCCTGCTGCCCCTGCTGCCCCTGCTGCCCCTGCTGCCCCTGCTGCCCCTGCTGCCCCTGCTGCCCCTGCTGCCCCTGCTGCCCCTGCTGCCCCTGCTGCCCCTGCTGCCCCTGCTGCCCCTGCTGCCCCTGCTGCCCCTGCTGCCCCTGCTGCCCCTGCTGCCCCTGCTGCCCCTGCTGCCCCTGCTGCCCCTGCTGCCCCTGCTGCCCCTGCTGCCCCTGCTGCCCCTGCTGCCCCTGCTGCCCCTGCTGCCCCTGCTGCCCCTGCTGCCCCTGCTGCCCCTGCTGCCCCTGCTGCCCCTGCTGCCCCTGCTGCCCCTGCTGCCCCTGCTGCCCCTGCTGCCCCTGCTGCCCCTGCTGCCCCTGCTGCCCCTGCTGCCCCTGCTGCCCCTGCTGCCCGTGCTGCCCCTGCTGCCCCTGCTGCCCCTGCTGCCCTGGGAGGCGAGCCTTCCACCCTTCACCCAAGGCACCCCCAATACCAGCCACAGCCACAGTACCCCAGATCCAGCTCTGCCCCTACCTTTGGTGGTGCCTAGTCCTGTTGGCAGCCCAGCCCAACCTGTGGAACCCCTCTGTGACATCTCCCCATGGTTCTGTGTGGCAATCCTAGGAGCCAGCCTACATGGAGCAGTACTCTCTGCGACGCCAGCAACACCAGCAGCAGCAGCAGCAGTTCCACCAGCTGCAAGTGCCCAGACTCCAGGTGCCACCACCCCAGCCCCAGATCTCTGCCAGCTCCACAGTGACTTCCACAGAGCCTTCCAGAGTGCCAGCCAGTGAGATCCTTAGCACTGCCTTCCACGCGGCCATAGACAGCAGCTCTACCAGCCTCAAGGACTTCCACAACACCCCAGGCACGTACTTCCTCAGGACGCTTGACGCTTCTCAGACCTCTACCTCTACCAAGATGACGAGCCTCTCAACACCCCCTCCTTGCCTATCTCCAGCAGACTACTAGACTTTGTAGACTTTGTACATGTGTTATTGTTGTAGAATATTGTTTTATAAATAAAAGTTGACACTTTTAACATGTAATCTATTTAGTTTGTGCAATTATTTTTTAAGTTAATTTTTAAATTATGGCCCTTTCTATTGAGATGTAATTCAATAGTTTTAACAACACACTTGCAATATAAATTAACTGTAACTATTGCCCATACAATTTGCAATTACCATATCTGGCCTCCTTTTATTTGAGATGTAATTAACAACAACACACTTGCAATATAAATGCAATTACCCCTCCAATAACATTTTTTCATATGGCAACAAATAAACTCTAACTATTTATTTCCCATACATATGAAAACTTATTTATGCATACTTTAATGAAATGTAATTTCAATATTACAATTTACACTAAAGTTAGCATTTACAAATATGAAGTTTGTTGAAACATTGTAGGGCCATGTATTATAGTTATTATCTAAAAATAAAGTGTGTTGTAGATGGAGGTATATGTGGGTAATTACATATCATATAACATAGTTTTAGGGCTAATTACATTTTAAATGCAAGGGCCAGAGATAATTACTTGTATATTTCAAATTATGCTTCAAGTCAATTGAAATTAAGATAAACACCAAAACAACAGTTGTAAAAGGTGTTAAAAACTGTTATTATAATAAACAAGAGCTCATATCCTGGTACAACAGGTATAACACAATCATCAAAAGCTCATATGGAACAAAATACATAGTAAAACACAATCAAATCATGTTGCCTTGCCAGGGAACGGATCCAGCTTCGCTGTTAACCCAGTGCTTGAGGAGGTTTCTCTGCTTCTTGGCTTCCTTGGTGGCTCTGTTGCCACCTGGCACCACATGGGTGTCAACCAGGTTGCGGTCCTGTCTCCAGGCGCCAGGGATCACCTCATGCTGCAGGTTCTCATGGTCTAAGTGCTGGTTCTGGAGGCAAGGGTAGCGGATGCGCATCAGGTTGTAGAGCGTACAGCATGCCTTCACAATCTTCTTCACAGTGGAGGGGTGGTGCTGCATGGTGGTGATCATCACTCTGAATCTGTTTGCCAGTATCCCAAATGCGTTCTCCACAACCCTCCTGGCACGGGAGAGGCGGTAGTTGTAGATCCTTTCGTCCATGGAGAAGCCTCGCAGACTGAAGGGTTTCATCATGGTGTCTCTCAGGGCAAAGGTATCATCTCCTATGAAGTAGTAGGGGACATCCTTGATGTCATTGGGAAGAGGGTCTGGCTCAGGGAATCCCAGGGTGTTGTTGTCTGCACCTTCCTTCAGCTCTGAATTGTTGTACACCTGGGCATCAGATGCAGCACCAGTGCCTCCGATGTCGCACCACACAAACTTGTAGTCCGCGTCCACGAGGGCCATCAGCACCAGAGAGTAGAATCCCTTGTAATTGTAGTAGACGGATCCACTGTTGCTTGGGCACTTGCAGGCTACATGCTTCCCATCAAGAGCACCCACGGTGTGGGGGAAGTTCCACCTCTGCAGGAAGCGGTCGGAGAAGGGACGCCAGCCATCAGGTGTCGAGGGGCAGGTCATCACCTCTGGCATGTACTCGTCCACGATGGCTTGGCAGACCTCTCTGACGACGACGGAGATGGTGTTGCATTGTATATCAACATGAAAATAAATGTGTGTGTGTGTATACGCACGTTCATTCAATACTGCATGTTGCGGTAGGTACTCCCAGAGGCAAGGTGGCGAAGTGTGATGGCGAGCTTCAGGCCAGGCTCTAGAGGTCTTCGGTACCAGGTCGTCTGCTTGGTGACCCTGGGCCCCACTCTGGCAAGCAGCTCATCGTACATCTCCGGTGGCATACGCAGGAAGTTCCTGAAGGATCTGGCATCCTCGTTGCGGAGCTCAACCATCAACTGGTCGTAGAGGCCAAACTCTGCTCGTCTAGCTATCCATGGCCGCACCCAAACATCCCTCCTTCTTCTTCTTCGACTTCTCCTTATTCTTCTTGCGAGGTTGACTTGGTTGAGGGTCAGGTGGAGCAGGTCATGGTTGTGTTGCATAAGAGCTACCTCCATGGTTTACGATGTGCCCTGATGGCGAGCACAAAGAAACATGAGGAGATCCAGATTTGGGTGCCCTTTTAGATAGTTTTCTCGACGTATGAGTGCCAAATGCTAGACGTGCGCTGACATGCGGTGGAGGTGCGCTGGACACGGTAGACACATGGTAGACATGCGCTGGGTGCGGTAGGACTACGGCATACAGACGTCCGATAACGTCCTATGTGCGCTGACATACGTCCACAAACGCTATACGTGCGTTCACAATCGGTAGACGCGCGATAGACGCGCGGTAGAGTCGCGATCTATGCGTTCGGGGTGTACGCTGAAGATGTCGTCCAACTGTTGTGGTCGTACTGTACCGAACTGCTAACGCACTCAACGAAGCCCTACCGCGGCTCCACCGCATTCCCCGCACCTCGGACGCATTTTGCCGCACACAGCGCGTAATTATCGTACGTTCACAATTTTAGTGCATGTTCAAAAATATGTTTTGGCATAGGCGCACATGCCCGTGTATCGCCGTGTACCGCCGGCCTTCTACCGAATCTGGACGAACCTCTGACGCACCTCTACAGTGTATCAACGCATTTCGACGCAGGAAAATAATTTGGTGCGTTAGGCGCGAAACTGAAACGGTAGTGTGTGACTGGACTTTAAGCTGCGAACCACCTCAACGTTGTTCGAAAATGAAGAAACACTCACCAGCTCGACATTTGAGCCCAAATATTGCCAAAATTCTTACTGGAAAGGATCCAAACTTTGAGACTCATGCGTGAGGACACTGGCGGCATAGGCCTTTATGCAGCAATAACCCTTTATGCAGCAATACACGTGTATATACGTACACAAAAGAAAACATAGCTGCGAATGACGATCATTTTCTGAACTTATATCTGAACTTCGAACCTCAACGTTGTTTGAAAATGAATAGACACTCACCAGCTCCACATCTGAGCTAAAATATCGCCAAAATAAATTCTCACCGAAGGGACCCAAACTTTGACACTCATGCGTCAGGTCACTGGCGGCATAGGCATATATGCAGCAATACACGTGTACATATATACAAAGAAGAAAACATGGCTGCGAATGAAGATTATTTTCTTGACTTATATCTGAGCCGAGAAAATTATCCTCATTCGCAGCCACCTTTTCTTATGTGTATGTATGTACACGTGTATTGCCGCATAGGCCTATGCCGTCAGTGTCCTGACGCATGAGTTTCACAGTTTGGGTTCTTTCCAATGAGAAATTTGGCAATATTTTGGCTCAGATGTCGAGCTGGTGAATGTCTCTTCATTCTCGAACAACGTTGAGGTTCGTAGCTCAGATATAAGTCGAGAAAATTATCCTCGTTCGCAGCCTTGTTTTATTATGTGTGTGTATGTATGTATGTACACTTGTATTGCCGTTGAGGTTCACAGCTTAGATATAAGTCAAGAGAAATATCCTCATTCGCAGCCATGTTTACTTTTGGTTATGTATGTTTACGTTTATTGCTGCTTAGGCCTATGCCGCCAGTGCCCTGGCGCATGAGTCTCACAGTTTGGGTTCTTTCCAGTGAGAAATTTTGCGATATTTTGGCTAAGATGTCAAGCTGGTTAGTGTCTCTTCATTCTCGACCAACGTTGAGGATCGCAGCTCTGATATAAGTCGATACAATTATCCTCATTCGCAGCCACCTTTTCTTATGTGTATGTATGTACTCGTGTATTGCCGCATAGGACTATGTCGTCAGTTTCCTGGCGCATGAGTCTCACAGTTTGGGTTCTTTCCAAAGGGAAATTTGGCAATATTTTGGCTCAGATGTCGAGCTGGTGAGTGTCTATTCATTCTCGAACAACGTTGAGGTTTGCAGCTCAGATATAAGTCGAGAAAAATATCCTCATTCGCAGCCACGTTTTCTTATGTGTATTTATGTACACGTGTATTGCCGCACTGACCTATGCCGCCATTGTCCTGACGCATGAGTCTCACAGTTTGGGTTATTTCCAGTGAGAATGTTGGCGATATGTTAGCTCAGATGTCGAGCTGGTGAGTGTCTCTTCATTCTCGACCAACGTTGAGGTTCGCAGCTCTGATATAAGTCGGGAAAAATATCCTCATTCGCAGCCACGTTTACTTTTGTTTATGTATGTGCACGTGTATTGCGGCATAGATCTATGAAGCCAGTGTCCTGACGCATGAGTCTCACAGTTTGGGTTCTTTCCAGTGAGAAATTTTGCGATATTTGGGCTCAGATGTCAAGCTGGTTAGTGTCTCTTCATTCTCGACCAACGTTGAGGATCGCAGCTCTGATATAAGTCGAGAAAATTATCCTCATTCGCAGCCACCTTTTCTTATGTGTATGTTTGTACACGTGTATTGCCGCATAGGCCTATGCCGCCAGTGCCCTGACGCATGAGTCTCACAGTTTTATGTTCTTTCCAGTGAGAAATTTGGCAATACTTTGGCTCAGATGTGTCGAGCTGGTGAGTGTCTCTTCATTCTCGAACAACGTTGAGGTTAGCAGCTCTGATATAAGTCGATACAATTATCCTCATTCGCAGCCACCTTTTCTTATGTGTATTTATGTACTCGTGTATTGCCGCATAGGACTATGTCGTCAGTGTCCTGGCGCATGAGTCTCACAGTTTGGGTTCTTTCCAAAGGGAAATTTGGCAATATTTTGGCTCAGATGTCGAGCTGGTGAGTGTCTATTCATTCTCGAACAACGTTGAGGTTTGCAGCTCAGATATAAGTCGAGAAAAATATCCTCATTCGCAGCCACGTTTTCTTATGTGTATTTATGTACACGTGTATTGCCGCACTGACCTATGCCGCCATTGTCCTGACGCATGAGTCTCACAGTTTGGGTTATTTCCAGTGAGAATGTTGACGATATGTTAGCTCAGATGTCGAGCT
Organism: Crossaster papposus; assembly: GCA_037893245.1. Taxonomy (NCBI): domain Eukaryota; kingdom Metazoa; phylum Echinodermata; class Asteroidea; order Velatida; family Solasteridae; genus Crossaster; species Crossaster papposus. The sequence goes on along the minus strand of JBAIAA010000568.1, from coordinate 493,543 downwards.
GGTGAGTGTCTCTTCATTCTCGAACAACGTTGAGGTTAGCAGCTCTGATATAAGTCGATAAAATTATCCTCATTCGCAGCCATGTTTTCTTATGTGTATTTATGTACTCGTGTATTGCCACATAGGACTATGTCGTCAGTGTCCTGGCGCATGAGTCTCACAGTTTGGGTTCTTTCCAAAGGAAAATTTGGCAATATTTTGGCTCAGATGTCGAGCTGGTGAGTGTCTATTCATTCTCGAACAACGTTGAGGTTTGCAGCTCAGATATAAGTCGAGAAAAATATCCTCATTCGCAGCCACGTTTACTTATGTTTATGTATGTACACGTGTATTGCGGCATAGATCTATGAAGCCAGTGTCCTGAAGCATGAGTCTCACAGTTTGGGTTCTTTCCAATGAGAAATTTGGGAATATTTTTTTCAGATGTCGAGCTGGTGAGTGTCTCTTTATTCTCGAACAACGTTGAGGTTCACAGCTCAGATATAAGTCGAGGAAATTATCCTTATTCGCTGCCACCTTTTCTTATCTGTATGTTTGTACACGTGTATTGCCGCATAGGCCTATTCCGCCAGTGCCCTGACGCATGGGTTTCACAGTTTGGGTTCTTTCCAGTGAGAATTGTGGCGATATGTTAGCTCAGATGTCGAGCTGGTGAGTGTCTCTTCATTCTCGACCAACGTTGAGGTTCGCTGCTCTGATATAAGTCGAGAAAAATATCCTCATTCGCAGCCATGTTTTCTTATGTGTATTTATGTACACGTGTATTGGCGCAATTGCCTATGCCGCCAGTGCCCTGACGCATGAGTCTCACAGTTTTAGGTTTTTTCCAGTGACAAATTTGGCAATACTTTGGCTCAGATGTCGAGCTGGTGTGTGTCTATTCATTCTCGAACAACGTTGAGGTTTGCAGCTCAGATATAAGTCGAGAAAAATATCCTCATTCGCAGCCACGTTTTCTTATGTGTATTTATGTACACGTGTATTGCCGCACTGACCTATGCCGCCATTGTCCTGACGCATGAGTCTCACAGTTTGGGTTATTTCCAGTGAGAATGTTGGCGATATGTTAGCTCAGATGTCGAGCTGGTGAGTGTCTCTTCATTCTCGACCAACGTTGAGGTTCGCAGCTCTGATATAAGTCGGGAAAAATATCCTCATTCGCAGCCACGTTTACTTTTGTTTATGTATGTGCACGTGTATTGCGGCATAGATCTATGAAGCCAGTGTCCTGACGCATGAGTCTCACAGTTTGGGTTCTTTCCAGTGAGAAATTGTGCGATATTTGGGCTAAGATGTCAAGCTGGTTAGTGTCTCTTCATTCTCGACCAACGTTGAGGATCGCAGCTCTGATATAAGTCGAGAAAATTATCCTCATTCGCAGCCACCTTTTCTTATCTGTATGTTTGTACACGTGTATTGCCGCATAGGCCTATTCCGCCAGTGCCCTGACGCATGGGTTTCACAGTTTGGGTTCTTTCCAGTGAGAATTGTGGCGATATGTTATCTCAGATGTCGAGCTGGTGAGTGTCTCTTCATTCTCGACCAACGTTGAGGATCGCAGCTCTGATATAAGTCGATAAAATTATCCTCATTCGCAGCCACCTTTTCTTATGTGTATGTTTGTACACGTGTATTGCCGCATAGGCCTATGCCGCCAGTGCCCTGACGCATGAGTCTCACAGTTTTAGGTTCTTTCCAGTGAGAAATTTGGCAATACTTTGGCTCAGATGTGTCGAGCTGGTGAGTGTCTCTTCATTCTCGAACAACGTTGAGGTTAGCAGCTCTGATATAAGTCGATACAATTATCCTCATTCGCAGCCACCTTTTCTTATGTGTATGTATGTACTCGTGTATTGCCGCATAGGACTATGTCGTCAGTTTCCTGGCGCATGAGTCTCACAGTTTGGGTTCTTTCCAAAGGGAAATTTGGCAATATTTTGGCTCAGATGTCGAGCTGGTGAGTGTCTATTCATTCTCGAACAACGTTGAGGTTTGCAGCTATGATATAAGTCGAGAAAAATATCCTCATTCGCAGCCACGTTTTCTTATGTGTATTTATGTACACGTGTATTGCCGCACTGACCTATGCCGCCATTGTCCTGACGCATGAGTCTCACAGTTTGGGTTATTTCCAGTGAGAATGTTGGCGATATGTTAGCTCAGATGTCGAGCTGGTGAGTTTCTCTTCATTCTCGACCAACGTTGAGGTTCGCAGCTCTGATATAAGTCGGGAAAAATATCCTCATTCGCAGCCACGTTTACTTTTGTTTATGTATGTGCACGTGTATTGCGGCATAGATCTATGAAGCCAGTGTCCTGACGCATGAGTCTCACAGTTTGGGTTCTTTCCAGTGAGAAATTTTACGATATTTGGGCTAAGATGTCAAGCTGGTTAGTGTCTCTTCATTCTCGACCAACGTTGAGGATCGCAGCTCTGATATAAGTCGAGAAAATTATCCTCATTCGCAGCCACCTTTTCTTATCTGTATGTTTGTACACGTGTATTGCCGCATAGGCCTATTCCGCCAGTGCCCTGACGCATGGGTTTCACAGTTTGGGTTCTTTCCAGTGAGAATTGTGGCGATATATTAGCTCAGATGTCGAGCTGGTGAGTGTCTCTTCATTCTCGAACAACGTTGAGGTTAGCAGCTCTGATATAAGTCGATAAAATTATCCTCATTCGCAGCCATGTTTTCTTATGTGTATTTATGTACTCGTGTATTGCCACATAGGACTATGTCGTCAGTGTCCTGGCGCATGAGTCTCACAGTTTGGGTTCTTTCCAAAGGAAAATTTGGCAATATTTTGGCTCAGATGTCGAGCTGGTGAGTGTCTATTCATTCTCAAACAACGTTGAGGTTTGCAGCTCAGATATAAGTCGAGAAAAATATCCTCATTCGCAGCCACGTTTACTTATGTTTATGTATGTGCACGTGTATTGCGGCATAGATCTATGAAGCCAGTGTCCTGACGCATGAGTCTCACAGTTTGGGTTCTTTCCAATGAGAAATTTGGGAATATTTTGTTCAGATGTCGAGCTGGTGAGTGTCTCTTTATTCTCGACCAACGTTGAGGTTCGCAGCTCTGATATAAGTCGGGAAAAATATCCTCATTCGCAGCCACGTTTACTTTTGTTTATGTATGTGCACGTGTATTGCGGCATAGATCTATGAAGCCAGTGTCCTGACGCATGAGTCTCACAGTTTGGGTTCTTTCCAATGAGAAATTTGGGAATATTTTTTTCAGATGTCGAGCTGGTGAGTGTCTCTTTATTCTCGAACAACGTTGAGGTTCACAGCTCAGATATAAGTCGAGAAAATTATCCTTATTCGCTGCCACTTTTTCTTATCTGTATGTTTGTACACGTGTATTGCCGCATAGGCCTATTCCGCCAGTGCCCTGACGCATGGGTTTCACAGTTTGGGTTCTTTCCAGTGAGAATTGTGGCGATATGTTAGCTCAGATGTCGAGCTGGTGAGTGTCTCTTCATTCTCGACCAACGTTGAGGTTCGCTGCTCTGATATAAGTCGAGAAAAATATCCTCATTCACAGCCATGTTTTCTTATGTGTATTTATGTACACGTGTATTGGCGCAATTGCCTATGCCGCCAGTGCCCTGACGCATGAGTCTCACAGTTTTAGGTTTTTTCCAGTGACAAATTTGGCAATACTTTGGCTCAGATGTGTCGAGCTGGTGAGTGTCTCTTTATTCTCGAACAACGTTGAGGTTAGCAGCTCTGATATAAGTCGATAAAATTATCCTCATTCGCAGCCACCTTTTCTTATGTGTATGTATGTACTCGTGTATTGCCGCATAGGACTATGTCGTCAGTGTCCTGGCGCATGAGTCTCACAGTTTGGGTTATTTCCAGTGAGAATGTTGGCGATATGTTAGCTCAGATGTCGAGCTGGTGAGTGTCTCTTCATTCTCGACCAACGTTGAGGTTCGCAGCTCTGATATAAGTCGGGAAAAATATCCTCATTCGCAGCCACGTTTACTTTTGTTTATGTATGTGCACGTGTATTGCGGCATAGATCTATGAAGCCAGTGTCCTGACGCATGAGTCTCACAGTTTGGGTTCTTTCCAGTGAGAAATTTTGCGATATTTGGGCTAAGATGTCAAGCTGGTTAGTGTCTCTTCATTCTCGACCAACGTTGAGGATCGCAGCTCTGATATAAGTCGAGAAAATTATCCTCATTCGCAGCCACCTTTTCTTATCTGTATGTTTGTACACGTGTATTGCCGCATAGGCCTATTCCGCCAGTGCCCTGACGCATGGGTTTCACAGTTTGGGTTCTTTCCAGTGAGAATTGTGGCGATATGTTAGCTCAGATGTCGAGCTGGTGAGTGTCTCTTCATTCTCGAACAACGTTGAGGTTAGCAGCTCTGATATAAGTCGATAAAATTATCCTCATTCGCAGCCATGTTTTCTTATGTGTATTTATGCACTCGTGTATTGCCACATAGGACTATGTCGTCAGTGTCCTGGCGCATGAGTCTCACAGTTTGGGTTCTTTCCAAAGGAAAATTTGGCAATATTTTGGCTCAGATGTCGAGCTGGTGAGTGTCTATTCATTCTCGACCAACGTTGAGGATCGCAGCTCTGATATAAGTCGAGAAAATTATCCTCATTCGCAGCCACCTTTTCTTATGTGTATGTTTGTACACGTGTATTGCCGCATAGGCCTATGCCGCCAGTGCCCTGACGCATGAGTCTCACAGTTTTAGGTTCTTTCCAGTGAGAAATTTGGCAATACTTTGGCTCAGATGTGTCGAGCTGGTGAGTGTCTCTTCATTCTCGAACAACGTTGAGGTTAGCAGCTCTGATATAAGTCGATACAATTATCCTCATTCGCAGCCACCTTTTCTTATGTGTATTTATGTACTCGTGTATTGCCGCATAGGACTATGTCGTCAGTTTCCTGGCGCATGAGTCTCACAGTTTGGGTTCTTTCCAAAGGGAAATTTGGCAATATTTTGGCTCAGATGTCGAGCTGGTGAGTGTCTATTCATTCTCGAACAACGTTGAGGTTTGCAGCTCAGATATAAGTCGAGAAAAATATCCTCATTCGCAGCCACGTTTTCTTATGTGTATTTATGTACACGTGTATTGCCGCACTGACCTATGCCGCCATTGTCCTGACGCATGAGTCTCACAGTTTGGGTTATTTCCAGTGAGAATGTTGGCGATATGTTAGCTCAGATGTCGAGCTGGTGAGTGTCTCTTCATTCTCGACCAACGTTGAGGTTCGCAGCTCTGATATAAGTCGGGAAAAATATCCTCATTCGCAGCCACGTTTACTTTTGTTTATGTATGTGCACGTGTATTGCGGCATAGATCTATGAAGCCAGTGTCCTGACGCATGAGTCTCACAGTTTGGGTTCTTTCCAGTGAGAAATTTTACGATATTTGGGCTAAGATGTCAAGCTGGTTAGTGTCTCTTCATTCTCGACCAACGTTGAGGATCGCAGCTCTGATATAAGTCGAGAAAATTATCCTCATTCGCAGCCACCTTTTCTTATCTGTATGTTTGTACACGTGTATTGCCGCATAGGCCTATTCCGCCAGTGCCCTGACGCATGGGTTTCACAGTTTGGGTTCTTTCCAGTGAGAATTGTGGCGATATGTTAGCTCAGATGTCGAGCTGGTGAGTGTCTCTTCATTCTCGAACAACGTTGAGGTTAGCAGCTCTGATATAAGTCGATAAAATTATCCTCATTCGCAGCCATGTTTTCTTATGTGTATTTATGTACTCGTGTATTGCCACATAGGACTATGTCGTCAGTGTCCTGGCGCATGAGTCTCACAGTTTGGGTTCTTTCCAAAGGAAAATTTGGCAATATTTTGGCTCAGATGTCGAGCTGGTGAGTGTCTATTCATTCTCGAACAACGTTGAGGTTTGCAGCTCAGATATAAGTCGAGAAAAATATCCTCATTCGCAGCCACGTTTACTTATGTTTATGTATGTGCACGTGTATTGCGGCATAGATCTATGAAGCCAGTGTCCTGACGCATGAGTCTCACAGTTTGGGTTCTTTCCAATGAGAAATTTGGGAATATTTTTTTCAGATGTCGAGCTGGTGAGTGTCTCTTTATTCTCGAACAACGTTAAGGTTCACAGCTCAGATATAAGTCGAGAAAATTATCCTTATTCGCTGCCACTTTTTCTTATCTGTATGTTTGTACACGTGTATTGCCGCATAGGCCTATTCCGCCAGTGCCCTGACGCATGGGTTTCACAGTTTGGGTTCTTTCCAGTGAGAATTGTGGCGATATGTTAGCTCAGATGTCGAGCTGGTGAGTGTTTCTTCATTCTCGACCAACGTTGAGGTTCGCTGCTCTGATATAAGTCGAGAAAAATATCCTCATTCACAGCCATGTTTTCTTATGTGTATTTATGTACACGTGTATTGGCGCAATTGCCTATGCCGCCAGTGCCCTGACGCATGAGTCTCACAGTTTTAGGTTTTTTCCAGTGACAAATTTGGCAATACTTTGGCTCAGATGTGTCGAGCTGGTGAGTGTCTCTTTATTCTCGAACAACGTTGAGGTTAGCAGCTCTGATATAAGTCGATAAAATTATCCTCATTCGCAGCCACCTTTTCTTATGTGTATGTATGTACTCGTGTATTGCCGCATAGGACTATGTCGTCAGTGTCCTGGCGCATGAGTCTCACAGTTTGGGTTATTTCCAGTGAGAATGTTGGCGATATGTTAGCTCAGATGTCGAGCTGGTGAGTGTCTCTTCATTCTCGACCAACGTTGAGGTTCGCAGCTCTGATATAAGTCGGGAAAAATATCCTCATTCGCAGCCACGTTTACTTTTGTTTATGTATGTGCACGTGTATTGCGGCATAGATCTATGAAGCCAGTGTCCTGACGCATGAGTCTCACAGTTTGGGTTCTTTCCAGTGAGAAATTTTGCGATATTTGGGCTAAGATGTCAAGCTGGTTAGTGTCTCTTCATTCTCGACCAACGTTGAGGATCGCAGCTCTGATATAAGTCGAGAAAATTATCCTCATTCGCAGCCACCTTTTCTTATGTGTATGTATGTACTCGTGTATTGCCGCATAGGACTATGTCGTCAGTGTCCTGGCGCATGAGTCTCACAGTTTGGGTTATTTCCAGTGAGAATGTTGGCGATATGTTAGCTCAGATGTCGAGCTGGTGAGTGTCTCTTCATTCTCGACCAACGTTGAGGTTCGCAGCTCTGATATAAGTCGGGAAAAATATCCTCATTCGCAGCCACGTTTACTTTTGTTTATGTATGTGCACGTGTATTGCGGCATAGATCTATGAAGCCAGTGTCCTGACGCATGAGTCTCACAGTTTGGGTTCTTTCCAGTGAGAAATTTTGCGATATTTGGGCTAAGATGTCAAGCTGGTTAGTGTCTCTTCATTCTCGACCAACGTTGAGGATCGCAGCTCTGATATAAGTCGAGAAAATTATCCTCATTCGCAGCCACCTTTTCTTATCTGTATGTTTGTACACGTGTATTGCCGCATAGGCCTATTCCGCCAGTGCCCTGACGCATGGGTTTCACAGTTTGGGTTCTTTCCAGTGAGAATTGTGGCGATATGTTAGCTCAGATGTCGAGCTGGTGAGTGTCTCTTCATTCTCGAACAACGTTGAGGTTAGCAGCTCTGATATAAGTCGATAAAATTATCCTCATTCGCAGCCATGTTTTCTTATGTGTATTTATGCACTCGTGTATTGCCACATAGGACTATGTCGTCAGTGTCCTGGCGCATGAGTCTCACAGTTTGGGTTCTTTCCAAAGGAAAATTTGGCAATATTTTGGCTCAGATGTCGAGCTGGTGAGTGTCTATCCATTCTCGACCAACGTTGAGGATCGCAGCTCTGATATAAGTCGAGAAAATTATCCTCATTCGCAGCCACCTTTTCTTATGTGTATGTTTGTACACGTGTATTGCCGCATAGGCCTATGCCGCCAGTGCCCTGACGCATGAGTCTCACAGTTTTAGGTTCTTTCCAGTGAGAAATTTGGCAATACTTTGGCTCAGATGTGTCGAGCTGGTGAGTGTCTCTTCATTCTCGAACAACGTTGAGGTTAGCAGCTCTGATATAAGTCGATACAATTATCCTCATTCGCAGCCACCTTTTCTTATGTGTATTTATGTACTCGTGTATTGCCGCATAGGACTATGTCGTCAGTTTCCTGGCGCATGAGTCTCACAGTTTGGGTTCTTTCCAAAGGGAAATTTGGCAATATTTTGGCTCAGATGTCGAGCTGGTGAGTGTCTATTCATTCTCGAACAACGTTGAGGTTTGCAGCTCAGATATAAGTCGAGAAAAATATCCTCATTCGCAGCCACGTTTTCTTATGTGTATTTATGTACACGTGTATTGCCGCACTGACCTATGCCGCCATTGTCCTGACGCATGAGTCTCACAGTTTGGGTTATTTCCAGTGAGAATGTTGGCGATATGTTAGCTCAGATGTCGAGCTGGTGAGTGTCTCTTCATTCTCGACCAACGTTGAGGTTCGCAGCTCTGATATAAGTCGGGAAAAATATCCTCATTCGCAGCCACGTTTACTTTTGTTTATGTATGTGCACGTGTATTGCGGCATAGATCTATGAAGCCAGTGTCCTGACGCATGAGTCTCACAGTTTGGGTTCTTTCCAGTGAGAAATTTTGCGATATTTGGGCTAAGATGTCAAGCTGGTTAGTGTCTCTTCATTCTCGACCAACGTTGAGGATCGCAGCTCTGATATAAGTCGAGAAAATTATCCTCATTCGCAGCCACCTTTTCTTATCTGTATGTTTGTACACGTGTATTGCCGCATAGGCCTATTCCGCCAGTGCCCTGACGCATGGGTTTCACAGTTTGGGTTCTTTCCAGTGAGAATTGTGGCGATATGTTAGCTCAGATGTCGAGCTGGTGAGTGTCTCTTCATTCTCGAACAACGTTGAGGTTAGCAGCTCTGATATAAGTCGATAAAATTATCCTCATTCGCAGCCATGTTTTCTTATGTGTATTTATGCACTCGTGTATTGCCACATAGGACTATGTCGTCAGTGTCCTGGCGCATGAGTCTCACAGTTTGGGTTCTTTCCAAAGGAAAATTTGGCAATATTTTGGCTCAGATGTCGAGCTGGTGAGTGTCTATCCATTCTCGACCAACGTTGAGGATCGCAGCTCTGATATAAGTCGAGAAAATTATCCTCATTCGCAGCCACCTTTTCTTATGTGTATGTTTGTACACGTGTATTGCCGCATAGGCCTATGCCGCCAGTGCCCTGACGCATGAGTCTCACAGTTTTAGGTTCTTTCCAGTGAGAAATTTGGCAATACTTTGGCTCAGATGTGTCGAGCTGGTGAGTGTCTCTTCATTCTCGAACAACGTTGAGGTTAGCAGCTCTGATATAAGTCGATACAATTATCCTCATTCGCAGCCACCTTTTCTTATGTGTATTTATGTACTCGTGTATTGCCGCATAGGACTATGTCGTCAGTTTCCTGGCGCATGAGTCTCACAGTTTGGGTTCTTTCCAAAGGGAAATTTGGCAATATTTTGGCTCAGATGTCGAGCTGGTGAGTGTCTATTCATTCTCGAACAACGTTGAGGTTTGCAGCTCAGATATAAGTCGAGAAAAATATCCTCATTCGCAGCCACGTTTTCTTATGTGTATTTATGTACACGTGTATTGCCGCACTGACCTATGCCGCCATTGTCCTGACGCATGAGTCTCACAGTTTGGGTTATTTCCAGTGAGAATGTTGGCGATATGTTAGCTCAGATGTCGAGCTGGTGAGTGTCTCTTCATTCTCGACCAACGTTGAGGTTCGCAGCTCTGATATAAGTCGGGAAAAATATCCTCATTCGCAGCCACGTTTACTTTTGTTTATGTATGTGCACGTGTATTGCGGCATAGATCTATGAAGCCAGTGTCCTGACGCATGAGTCTCACAGTTTGGGTTCTTTCCAGTGAGAAATTTTACGATATTTGGGCTAAGATGTCAAGCTGGTTAGTGTCTCTTCATTCTCGACCAACGTTGAGGATCGCAGCTCTGATATAAGTCGAGAAAATTATCCTCATTCGCAGCCACCTTTTCTTATCTGTATGTTTGTACACGTGTATTGCCGCATAGGCCTATTCCGCCAGTGCCCTGACGCATGGGTTTCACAGTTTGGGTTCTTTCCAGTGAGAATTGTGGCGATATGTTAGCTCAGATGTCGAGCTGGTGAGTGTCTCTTCATTCTCGAACAACGTTGAGGTTAGCAGCTCTGATATAAGTCGATAAAATTATCCTCATTCGCAGCCATGTTTTCTTATGTGTATTTATGTACTCGTGTATTGCCACATAGGACTATGTCGTCAGTGTCCTGGCGCATGAGTCTCACAGTTTGGGTTCTTTCCAAAGGAAAATTTGGCAATATTTTGGCTCAGATGTCGAGCTGGTGAGTGTCTATTCATTCTCGAACAACGTTGAGGTTTGCAGCTCAGATATAAGTCGAGAAAAATATCCTCATTCGCAGCCACGTTTACTTATGTTTATGTATGTGCACGTGTATTGCGGCATAGATCTATGAAGCCAGTGTCCTGACGCATGAGTCTCACAGTTTGGGTTCTTTCCAATGAGAAATTTGGGAATATTTTTTTCAGATGTCGAGCTGGTGAGTGTCTCTTTATTCTCGAACAACGTTAAGGTTCACAGCTCAGATATAAGTCGAGAAAATTATCCTTATTCGCTGCCACTTTTTCTTATCTGTATGTTTGTACACGTGTATTGCCGCATAGGCCTATTCCGCCAGTGCCCTGACGCATGGGTTTCACAGTTTGGGTTCTTTCCAGTGAGAATTGTGGCGATATGTTAGCTCAGATGTCGAGCTGGTGAGTGTTTCTTCATTCTCGACCAACGTTGAGGTTCGCTGCTCTGATATAAGTCGAGAAAAATATCCTCATTCACAGCCATGTTTTCTTATGTGTATTTATGTACACGTGTATTGGCGCAATTGCCTATGCCGCCAGTGCCCTGACGCATGAGTCTCACAGTTTTAGGTTTTTTCCAGTGACAAATTTGGCAATACTTTGGCTCAGATGTGTCGAGCTGGTGAGTGTCTCTTTATTCTCGAACAACGTTGAGGTTAGCAGCTCTGATATAAGTCGATAAAATTATCCTCATTCGCAGCCACCTTTTCTTATGTGTATGTATGTACTCGTGTATTGCCGCATAGGACTATGTCGTCAGTGTCCTGGCGCATGAGTCTCACAGTTTGGGTTATTTCCAGTGAGAATGTTGGCGATATGTTAGCTCAGATGTCGAGCTGGTGAGTGTCTCTTCATTCTCGACCAACGTTGAGGTTCGCAGCTCTGATATAAGTCGGGAAAAATATCCTCATTCGCAGCCACGTTTACTTTTGTTTATGTATGTGCACGTGTATTGCGGCATAGATCTATGAAGCCAGTGTCCTGACGCATGAGTCTCACAGTTTGGGTTCTTTCCAGTGAGAAATTTTGCGATATTTGGGCTAAGATGTCAAGCTGGTTAGTGTCTCTTCATTCTCGACCAACGTTGAGGATCGCAGCTCTGATATAAGTCGAGAAAATTATCCTCATTCGCAGCCACCTTTTCTTATGTGTATGTATGTACTCGTGTATTGCCGCATAGGACTATGTCGTCAGTGTCCTGGCGCATGAGTCTCACAGTTTGGGTTATTTCCAGTGAGAATGTTGGCGATATGTTAGCTCAGATGTCGAGCTGGTGAGTGTCTCTTCATTCTCGACCAACGTTGAGGTTCGCAGCTCTGATATAAGTCGGGAAAAATATCCTCATTCGCAGCCACGTTTACTTTTGTTTATGTATGTGCACGTGTATTGCGGCATAGATCTATGAAGCCAGTGTCCTGACGCATGAGTCTCACAGTTTGGGTTCTTTCCAGTGAGAAATTTTGCGATATTTGGGCTAAGATGTCAAGCTGGTTAGTGTCTCTTCATTCTCGACCAACGTTGAGGATCGCAGCTCTGATATAAGTCGAGAAAATTATCCTCATTCGCAGCCACCTTTTCTTATCTGTATGTTTGTACACGTGTATTGCCGCATAGGCCTATTCCGCCAGTGCCCTGACGCATGGGTTTCACAGTTTGGGTTCTTTCCAGTGAGAATTGTGGCGATATGTTAGCTCAGATGTCGAGCTGGTGAGTGTCTCTTCATTCTCGAACAACGTTGAGGTTAGCAGCTCTGATATAAGTCGATAAAATTATCCTCATTCGCAGCCATGTTTTCTTATGTGTATTTATGCACTCGTGTATTGCCACATAGGACTATGTCGTCAGTGTCCTGGCGCATGAGTCTCACAGTTTGGGTTCTTTCCAAAGGAAAATTTGGCAATATTTTGGCTCAGATGTCGAGCTGGTGAGTGTCTATCCATTCTCGACCAACGTTGAGGATCGCAGCTCTGATATAAGTCGAGAAAATTATCCTCATTCGCAGCCACCTTTTCTTATGTGTATGTTTGTACACGTGTATTGCCGCATAGGCCTATGCCGCCAGTGCCCTGACGCATGAGTCTCACAGTTTTAGGTTCTTTCCAGTGAGAAATTTGGCAATACTTTGGCTCAGATGTGTCGAGCTGGTGAGTGTCTCTTCATTCTCGAACAACGTTGAGGTTAGCAGCTCTGATATAAGTCGATACAATTATCCTCATTCGCAGCCACCTTTTCTTATGTGTATTTATGTACTCGTGTATTGCCGCATAGGACTATGTCGTCAGTTTCCTGGCGCATGAGTCTCACAGTTTGGGTTCTTTCCAAAGGGAAATTTGGCAATATTTTGGCTCAGATGTCGAGCTGGTGAGTGTCTATTCATTCTCGAACAACGTTGAGGTTTGCAGCTCAGATATAAGTCGAGAAAAATATCCTCATTCGCAGCCACGTTTTCTTATGTGTATTTATGTACACGTGTATTGCCGCACTGACCTATGCCGCCATTGTCCTGACGCATGAGTCTCACAGTTTGGGTTATTTCCAGTGAGAATGTTGGCGATATGTTAGCTCAGATGTCGAGCTGGTGAGTGTCTCTTCATTCTCGACCAACGTTGAGGTTCGCAGCTCTGATATAAGTCGGGAAAAATATCCTCATTCGCAGCCACGTTTACTTTTGTTTATGTATGTGCACGTGTATTGCGGCATAGATCTATGAAGCCAGTGTCCTGACGCATGAGTCTCACAGTTTGGGTTCTTTCCAGTGAGAAATTTTGCGATATTTGGGCTAAGATGTCAAGCTGGTTAGTGTCTCTTCATTCTCGACCAACGTTGAGGATCGCAGCTCTGATATAAGTCGAGAAAATTATCCTCATTCGCAGCCACCTTTTCTTATCTGTATGTTTGTACACGTGTATTGCCGCATAGGCCTATTCCGCCAGTGCCCTGACGCATGGGTTTCACAGTTTGGGTTCTTTCCAGTGAGAATTGTGGCGATATGTTAGCTCAGATGTCGAGCTGGTGAGTGTCTCTTCATTCTCGAACAACGTTGAGGTTAGCAGCTCTGATATAAGTCGATAAAATTATCCTCATTCGCAGCCATGTTTTCTTATGTGTATTTATGCACTCGTGTATTGCCACATAGGACTATGTCGTCAGTGTCCTGGCGCATGAGTCTCACAGTTTGGGTTCTTTCCAAAGGAAAATTTGGCAATATTTTGGCTCAGATGTCGAGCTGGTGAGTGTCTATCCATTCTCGACCAACGTTGAGGATCGCAGCTCTGATATAAGTCGAGAAAATTATCCTCATTCGCAGCCACCTTTTCTTATGTGTATGTTTGTACACGTGTATTGCCGCATAGGCCTATGCCGCCAGTGCCCTGACGCATGAGTCTCACAGTTTTAGGTTCTTTCCAGTGAGAAATTTGGCAATACTTTGGCTCAGATGTGTCGAGCTGGTGAGTGTCTCTTCATTCTCGAACAACGTTGAGGTTAGCAGCTCTGATATAAGTCGATACAATTATCCTCATTCGCAGCCACCTTTTCTTATGTGTATTTATGTACTCGTGTATTGCCGCATAGGACTATGTCGTCAGTTTCCTGGCGCATGAGTCTCACAGTTTGGGTTCTTTCCAAAGGGAAATTTGGCAATATTTTGGCTCAGATGTCGAGCTGGTGAGTGTCTATTCATTCTCGAACAACGTTGAGGTTTGCAGCTCAGATATAAGTCGAGAAAAATATCCTCATTCGCAGCCACGTTTTCTTATGTGTATTTATGTACACGTGTATTGCCGCACTGACCTATGCCGCCATTGTCCTGACGCATGAGTCTCACAGTTTGGGTTATTTCCAGTGAGAATGTTGGCGATATGTTAGCTCAGATGTCGAGCTGGTGAGTGTCTCTTCATTCTCGACCAACGTTGAGGTTCGCAGCTCTGATATAAGTCGGGAAAAATATCCTCATTCGCAGCCACGTTTACTTTTGTTTATGTATGTGCACGTGTATTGCGGCATAGATCTATGAAGCCAGTGTCCTGACGCATGAGTCTCACAGTTTGGGTTCTTTCCAGTGAGAAATTTTACGATATTTGGGCTAAGATGTCAAGCTGGTTAGTGTCTCTTCATTCTCGACCAACGTTGAGGATCGCAGCTCTGATATAAGTCGAGAAAATTATCCTCATTCGCAGCCACCTTTTCTTATCTGTATGTTTGTACACGTGTATTGCCGCATAGGCCTATTCCGCCAGTGCCCTGACGCATGGGTTTCACAGTTTGGGTTCTTTCCAGTGAGAATTGTGGCGATATGTTAGCTCAGATGTCGAGCTGGTGAGTGTCTCTTCATTCTCGAACAACGTTGAGGTTAGCAGCTCTGATATAAGTCGATAAAATTATCCTCATTCGCAGCCATGTTTTCTTATGTGTATTTATGTACTCGTGTATTGCCACATAGGACTATGTCGTCAGTGTCCTGGCGCATGAGTCTCACAGTTTGGGTTCTTTCCAAAGGAAAATTTGGCAATATTTTGGCTCAGATGTCGAGCTGGTGAGTGTCTATTCATTCTCGAACAACGTTGAGGTTTGCAGCTCAGATATAAGTCGAGAAAAATATCCTCATTCGCAGCCACGTTTACTTATGTTTATGTATGTGCACGTGTATTGCGGCATAGATCTATGAAGCCAGTGTCCTGACGCATGAGTCTCACAGTTTGGGTTCTTTCCAATGAGAAATTTGGGAATATTTTTTTCAGATGTCGAGCTGGTGAGTGTCTCTTTATTCTCGAACAACGTTGAGGTTCACAGCTCAGATATAAGTCGAGAAAATTATCCTTATTCGCTGCCACCTTTTCTTATCTGTATGTTTGTACACGTGTATTGCCGCATAGGCCTATTCCGCCAGTGCCCTGACGCATGGGTTTCACAGTTTGGGTTCTTTCCAGTGAGAATTGTGGCGATATGTTAGCTCAGATGTCGAGCTGGTGAGTGTCTCTTCATTCTCGACCAACGTTGAGGTTCGCTGCTCTGATATAAGTCGAGAAAAATATTCTCATTCGCAGCCATGTTTTCTTATGTGTATTTATGTACACGTGTATTGGCGCAATTGCCTATGCCGCCAGTGCCCTGACGCATGAGTCTCACAGTTTTAGGTTTTTTCCAGTGACAAATTTGGCAATACTTTGGCTCAGATGTGTCGAGCTGGTGAGTGTCTCTTTATTCTCGAACAACGTTGAGGTTAGCAGCTCTGATATAAGTCGATAAAATTATCCTCATTCGCAGCCACCTTTTCTTATGTGTATGTATGTACTCGTGTATTGCCGCATAGGACTATGTCGTCAGTGTCCTGGCGCATGAGTCTCACAGTTTGGGTTCTTTCCAAAGGGACATTTGGCAATATTTTGGCTCAGATGTCGAGCTGGTGAGTGTCTATTCATTCTCGAACAACGTTGAGGTTTGCAGCTCAGATATAAGTCGAGAAAAATATCCTCATTCGCAGCCACGTTTACTTTTGTTTATGTATGTGCACGTGTATTGCGGCATAGATCTATGAAGCCAGTGTCCTGACGCATGAGTCTCACAGTTTGGGTTCTTTCCAGTGAGAAATTTTGCGATATTTGGGCTAAGATGTCAAGCTGGTTAGTGTCTCTTCATTCTCGACCAACGTTGAGGATCGCAGCTCTGATATAAGTCGAGAAAATTATCCTCATTCGCAGCCACCTTTTCTTATCTGTATGTTTGTACACGTGTATTGCCGCATAGGCCTATGCCGCCAGTGCCCTGACGCATGGGTTTCACAGTTTGGGTTCTTTCCAGTGAGAATTGTGGCGATATGTTAGCTCAGATGTCGAGCTGGTGAGTGTCTCTTTATTCTCGACCAACGTTGAGGTTCGCTGCTCTGATATAAGTCGAGAAAAATATCCTCATTCGCAGCCATGTTTTCTTATGTGTATTTATGTACACGTGTATTGGCGCATTTGCCTATGCCGCCAGTGCCCTGACGCATGAGTCTCACAGTTTGGGTTCTTTCCAGTGAGAATTGTGGCGATATGTTAGCTCAGATGTCGAGCTGGTGAGTGTTTCTTCATTCTCGAACAACGTTGAGGTTAGCAGCTCTGATATAAGTCGATAAAATTATCCTCATTCGCAGCCACCTTTTCTTATGTGTATGTATGTACTCGTGTATTGCCGCTTAGGACTATGTCGTCAGTGTCCTGGCGCATGAGTCTCACAGTTTGGGTTCTTTCCAAAGGAAAATTTGGCAATATTTTGGCTCAGATGTCGAGCTGGTGAGTGTCTCTTCATTCTCGACCAACGTTAAGGTTCGCTGCTCTGATATAAGTCGAGAAAAATATCCTCATTTGCAGCCATGTTTTCTTATGTGTATTTATGTACACGTGTATTGGCGCATTTGCCTATGCCGCCAGTGCCCTGACGCATGAGTCTCACAGTTTTAGGTTCTTTCCAGTGAGAAATTTGGCAATACTTTGGCTCAGATGTGTCGAGCTGGTGAGTGTCTCTTCATTCTCGAACAACGTTGAGGTTAGCAGCTCTGATATAAGTCGATAAAATTATCCTCATTCGCAGCCACCTTTTCTTATGTGTATGTATGTACTCGTGTATTGCCGCATAGGACTATGTCGTCAGTTTCCTGGCGCATGAGTCTCACAGTTTGGGTTCTTTCCAAAGGAAAATTTGGCAATATTTTGGCTCAGATGTCGAGCTGGTGAGTGTCTATTCATTCTCGAACAACGTTGAGGTTTGCAGCTCAGATATAAGTCGAGAAAAATATCCTCATTCGCAGCCACGTTTTCTTATGTGTATTTATGTACACGTGTATTGCCGCACTGGCCTATGCCGCCATTGTCCTGACGCATGAGTCTCACAGTTTGGGTTATTTCCAGTGAGAATGTTGGCGATATGTTAGCTCAGATGTCGAGCTGGTGAGTGTCTCTTCATTCTCGACCAACGTTGAGGTTCGCTGCTCTGATATAAGTCGAGAAAAATATCCTCATTCGCAGCCATGTTTTCTTATGTGTATTTATGTACACGTGTATTGGCGCATTTGCCTATGCCGCCAGTGCCCTGACGCATGAGTCTCACAGTTTGGGTTCTTTCCAGTGAGAATTGTGGCGATATGTTAGCTCAGATGTCGAGCTGGTGAGTGTTTCTTCATTCTCGAACAACGTTGAGGTTAGCAGCTCTGATATAAGTCGATAAAATTATCCTCATTCGCAGCCACCTTTTCTTATGTGTATGTATGTACTCGTGTATTGCCGCTTAGGACTATGTCGTCAGTGTCCTGGCGCATGAGTCTCACAGTTTGGGTTCTTTCCAAAGGAAAATTTGGCAATATTTTGGCTCAGATGTCGAGCTGGTGAGTGTCTCTTCATTCTCGACCAACGTTAAGGTTCGCTGCTCTGATATAAGTCGAGAAAAATATCCTCATTCGCAGCCATGTTTTCTTATGTGTATTTATGTACACGTGTATTGGCGCATTTGCCTATGCCGCCAGTGCCCTGACGCATGAGTCTCACAGTTTTAGGTTCTTTCCAGTGAGAAATTTGGCAATACTTTGGCTCAGATGTGTCGAGCTGGTGAGTGTCTCTTCATTCTCGAACAACGTTGAGGTTAGCAGCTCTGATATAAGTCGATAAAATTATCCTCATTCGCAGCCACCTTTTCTTATGTGTATGTATGTACTCGTGTATTGCCGCATAGGACTATGTCGTCAGTTTCCTGGCGCATGAGTCTCACAGTTTGGGTTCTTTCCAAAGGAAAATTTGGCAATATTTTGGCTCAGATGTCGAGCTGGTGAGTGTCTATTCATTCTCGAACAACGTTGAGGTTTGCAGCTCAGATATAAGTCGAGAAAAATATCCTCATTCGCAGCCACGTTTTCTTATGTGTATTTATGTACACGTGTATTGCCGCACTGGCCTATGCCGCCATTGTCCTGACGCATGAGTCTCACAGTTTGGGTTATTTCCAGTGAGAATGTTGGCGATATGTTAGCTCAGATGTCGAGCTGGTGAGTGTCTCTTCATTCTCGACCAACGTTGAGGTTCGCAGCTTTGATATAAGTCGAGAAAAATATCCTCATTCGCAGCCACGTTTACTTTTGTTTATGTATGTGCACGTGTATTGCGGCATAGATCTATGAAGCCAGTGTCCTGACGCATGAGTCTCACAGTTTGGGTTCTTTCCAGTGAGAAATTTTGCGATATTTTGGCTAAGATGTCAAGCTGGTTAGTGTCTCTTCATTCTCGACCAACGTTGAGGATCGCAGCTCTGATATAAGTCGAGAAAATTATCCTCATTCGCAGCCACCTTTTCTTATCTGTATGTTTGTACACGTGTATTGCCGCATAGGCCTATGCCGCCAGTGCCCTGACGCATGGGTTTCACAGTTTGGGTTCTTTCCAGTGAGAATTGTGGCGATATGTTAGCTCAGATGTCGAGCTGGTGAGTGTCTCTTCATTCTCGACCAACGTTGAGGTTCGCTGCTCTGATATAAGTCGAGAAAAATATCCTCATTCGCAGCCATGTTTTCTTATGTGTATTTATGTACACGTGTATTGGCGCAATTGCCTATGCCGCCAGTGCCCTGACGCATGAGTCTCACAGTTTTAGGTTTTTTCCAGTGACAAATTTGGCAATACTTTGGCTCAGATGTCGAGCTGGTGTGTGTCTATTCATTCTCGAACAACGTTGAGGTTTGCAGCTCAGATATAAGTCGAGAAAAATATCCTCATTCGCAGCCACGTTTTCTTATGTGTATTTATGTACACGTGTATTGCCGCACTGACCTATGCCGCCATTGTCCTGACGCATGAGTCTCACAGTTTGGGTTATTTCCAGTGAGAATGTTGGCGATATGTTAGCTCAGATGTTGAGCTGGTGAGTGTCTCTTCATTCTCGACCAACGTTGAGGTTCGCAGCTCTGATATAAGTCGTGAAAAATATCCTCATTCGCAGCCACGTTTACTTTTGTTTATGTATGTGCACGTGTATTGCGGCATAGATCTATGAAGCCAGTGTCCTGACGCATGAGTCTCACAGTTTGGGTTCTTTCCAGTGAGAAATTGTGCGATATTTGGGCTAAGATGTCAAGCTGGTTAGTGTCTCTTCATTCTCGACCAACGTTGAGGATCGCAGCTCTGATATAAGTCGAGAAAATTATCCTCATTCGCAGCCACCTTTTCTTATCTGTATGTTTGTACACGTGTATTGCCGCATAGGCCTATTCCGCCAGTGCCCTGACGCATGGGTTTCACAGTTTGGGTTCTTTCCAGTGAGAATTGTGGCGATATGTTATCTCAGATGTCGAGCTGGTGAGTGTCTCTTCATTCTCGAACAACGTTGAGGTTAGCAGCTCTGATATAAGTCGATAAAATTATCCTCATTCGCAGCCATGTTTTCTTATGTGTATTTATGTACTCGTGTATTGCCACATAGGACTATGTCGTCAGTGTCCTGGCGCATGAGTCTCACAGTTTGGGTTCTTTCCAAAGGAAAATTTGGCAATATTTTGGCTCAGATGTCGAGCTTTTGAGTGTCTATTCATTCTCGACCAACGTTGAGGATCGCAGCTCTGATATAAGTCGAGAAAATTATCCTCATTCGCAGCCACCTTTTCTTATGTGTATGTTTGTACACGTGTATTGCCGCATAGGCCTATGCCGCCAGTGCCCTGACGCATGAGTCTCACAGTTTTAGGTTCTTTCCAGTGAGAAATTTGGCAATACTTTGGCTCAGATGTGTCGAGCTGGTGAGTGTCTCTTCATTCTCGAACAACGTTGAGGTTAGCAGCTCTGATATAAGTCGATACAATTATCCTCATTCGCAGCCACCTTTTCTTATGTGTATGTATGTACTCGTGTATTGCCGCATAGGACTATGTCGTCAGTTTCCTGGCGCATGAGTCTCACAGTTTGGGTTCTTTCCAAAGGGAAATTTGGCAATATTTTGGCTCAGATGTCGAGCTGGTGAGTGTCTATTCATTCTCGAACAACGTTGCGGTTTGCAGCTCAGATATAAGTCGAGAAAAATATCCTCATTCGCAGCCACGTTTTCTTATGTGTATTTATGTACACGTGTATTGCCGCACTGACCTATGCCGCCATTGTCCTGACGCATGAGTCTCACAGTTTGGGTTATTTTCAGTGAGAATGTTGGCGATATGTTAGCTCAGATGTCGAGCTGGTGAGTGTCTCTTCATTCTCGACCAACGTTGAGGTTCGCAGCTCTGATATAAGTCGGGAAAAATATCCTCATTCGCAGCCACGTTTACTTTTGTTTATGTATGTGCACGTGTATTGCGGCATAGATCTATGAAGCCAGTGTCCTGACGCATGAGTCTCACAGTTTGGGTTCTTTCCAGTGAGAAATTGTGCGATATTTGGGCTAAGATGTCAAGCTGGTTAGTGTCTCTTCATTCTCGACCAACGTTGAGGATCGCAGCTCTGATATAAGTCGAGAAAATTATCCTCATTCGCAGCCACCTTTTCTTATCTGTATGTTTGTACACGTGTATTGCCGCATAGGCCTATTCCGCCAGTGCCCTGACGCATGGGTTTCACAGTTTGGGTTCTTTCCAGTGAGAATTGTGGCGATATGTTATCTCAGATGTCGAGCTGGTGAGTGTCTCTTCATTCTCGAACAACGTTGAGGTTAGCAGCTCTGATATAAGTCGATAAAATTATCCTCATTCGCAGCCATGTTTTCTTATGTGTATTTATGTACTCGTGTATTGCCACATAGGACTATGTCGTCAGTGTCCTGGCGCATGAGTCTCACAGTTTGGGTTCTTTCCAAAGGAAAATTTGGCAATATTTTGGCTCAGATGTCGAGCTGGTGAGTGTCTATTCATTCTCGACCAACGTTGAGGATCGCAGCTCTGATATAAGTCGAGAAAATTATCCTCATTCGCAGCCACCTTTTCTTATGTGTATGTTTGTACACGTGTATTGCCGCATAGGCCTATGCCGCCAGTGCCCTGACGCATGAGTCTCACAGTTTTAGGTTCTTTCCAGTGAGAAATTTGGCAATACTTTGGCTCAGATGTGTCGAGCTGGTGAGTGTCTCTTCATTCTCGAACAACGTTGAGGTTAGCAGCTCTGATATAAGTCGATACAATTATCCTCATTCGCAGCCACCTTTTCTTATGTGTATGTATGTACTCGTGTATTGCCGCATAGGACTATGTCGTCAGTCTCCTGGCGCATGAGTCTCACAGTTTGGGTTCTTTCCAAAGGGAAATTTGGCAATATTTTGGCTCAGATGTCGAGCTGGTGAGTGTCTATTCATTCTCGAACAACGTTGAGGTTTGCAGCTCAGATATAAGTCGAGAAAAATATCCTCATTCGCAGCCACGTTTTCTTATGTGTATTTATGTACACGTGTATTGCCGCACTGACCTATGCCGCCATTGTCCTGACGCATGAGTCTCACAGTTTGGGTTATTTTCAGTGAGAATGTTGGCGATATGTTAGCTCAGATGTCGAGCTGGTGAGTGTCTCTTCATTCTCGACCAACGTTGAGGTTCGCAGCTCTGATATAAGTCGGGAAAAATATCCTCATTCGCAGCCACGTTTACTTTTGTTTATGTATGTGCACGTGTATTGCGGCATAGATCTATGAAGCCAGTGTCCTGACGCATGAGTCTCACAGTTTGGGTTCTTTCCAGTGAGAAATTTTACAAAATTTGGGCTAAGATGTCAAGCTGGTTAGTGTCTCTTCATTCTCGACCAACGTTGAGGATCGCAGCTCTGATATAAGTCGAGAAAATTATCCTCATTCGCAGCCACCTTTTCTTATCTGTATGTTTGTACACGTGTATTGCCGCATAGGCCTATTCCGCCAGTGCCCTGACGCATGGGTTTCACAGTTTGGGTTCTTTCCAGTGAGAATTGTGGCGATATGTTAGCTCAGATGTCGAGCTGGTGAGTGTCTCTTCATTCTCGAACAACGTTGAGGTTAGCAGCTCTGATATAAGTCGATAAAATTATCCTCATTCGCAGCCATGTTTTCTTATGTGTATTTATGTACTCGTGTATTGCCACATAGGACTATGTCGTCAGTGTCCTGG
This sequence comes from Crossaster papposus, assembly GCA_037893245.1. NCBI lineage: Eukaryota > Metazoa > Echinodermata > Asteroidea > Velatida > Solasteridae > Crossaster > Crossaster papposus. The sequence continues at coordinate 471,007 of JBAIAA010000568.1, read as the reverse complement.
CGCATGAGTCTCACAGTTTGGGTTCTTTCCAAAGGAAAATTTGGCAATATTTTGGCTCAGATGTCGAGCTGGTGAGTGTCTATTCATTCTCGAACAACGTTGAGGTTTGCAGCTCAGATATAAGTCGAGAAAAATATCCTCATTCGCAGCCACGTTTACTTATGTTTATGTATGTGCACGTGTATTGCGGCATAGATCTATGAAGCCAGTGTCCTGACGCATGAGTCTCACAGTTTGGGTTCTTTCCAATGAGAAATTTGGGAATATTTTTTTCAGATGTCGAGCTGGTGAGTGTCTCTTTATTCTCGACCAACGTTGAGTTTCGCAGCTCTGATATAAGTCGGGAAAAATATCCTCATTCGCAGCCACGTTTACTTTTGTTTATGTATGTGCACGTGTATTGCGGCATAGATCTATGAAGCCAGTGTCCTGACGCATGAGTCTCACAGTTTGGGTTCTTTCCAATGAGAAATTTGGGAATATTTTTTTCAGATGTCGAGCTGGTGAGTGTCTCTTTATTCTCGAACAACGTTGAGGTTCACAGCTCAGATATAAGTCGAGAAAATTATCCTTATTCGCTGCCACTTTTTCTTATCTGTATGTTTGTACACGTGTATTGCCGCATAGGCCTATTCCGCCAGTGCCCTGACGCATGGGTTTCACAGTTTGGGTTCTTTCCAGTGAGAATTGTGGCGATATGTTAGCTCAGATGTCAAGCTGGTGAGTGTCTCTTCATTCTCGACCAACGTTGAGGTTCGCTGCTATGATATAAGTCGAGAAAAATATCCTCATTCACAGCCATGTTTTCTGATGTGTATTTATGTACACGTGTATTGGCGCAATTGCCTATGCCGCCAGTGCCCTGACGCATGAGTCTCACAGTTTTAGGTTTTTTCCAGTGACAAATTTGGCAATACTTTGGCTCAGATGTGTCGAGCTGGTGAGTGTCTCTTTATTCTCGAACAACGTTGAGGTTAGCAGCTCTGATATAAGTCGATAAAATTATTCTCATTCGCAGCCACCTTTTCTTATGTGTATGTATGTACTCGTGTATTGCCGCATAGGACTATGTCGTCAGTGTCCTGGCGCATGAGTCTCACAGTTTGGGTTATTTCCAGTGAGAATGTTGGCGATATGTTAGCTCAGATGTCGAGCTGGTGAGTGTCTCTTCATTCTCGACCAACGTTGAGGTTCGCAGCTCTGATATAAGTCGGGAAAAATATCCTCATTCGCAGCCACGTTTACTTTTGTTTATGTATGTGCACGTGTATTGCGGCATAGATCTATGAAGCCAGTGTCCTGACGCATGAGTCTCACAGTTTGGGTTCTTTCCAGTGAGAAATTTTGCGATATTTGGGCTAAGATGTCAAGCTGGTTAGTGTCTCTTCATTCTCGACCAACGTTGAGGATCGCAGCTCTGATATAAGTCGAGAAAATTATCCTCATTCGCAGCCACCTTTTCTTATGTGTATGTTTGTACACGTGTATTGCCGCATAGGCCTATGCCGCCAGTGCCCTGACGCATGAGTCTCACAGTTTTAGGTTCTTTCCAGTGAGAAATTTGGCAATACTTTGGCTCAGATGTGTCGAGCTGGTGAGTGTCTCTTCATTCTCGAACAACGTTGAGGTTAGCAGCTCTGATATAAGTCGATAAAATTATCCTCATTCGCAGCCATGTTTTCTTATGTGTATTTATGTACTCGTGTATTGCCACATAGGACTATGTCGTCAGTGTCCTGGCGCATGAGTCTCACAGTTTGGGTTCTTTCCAAAGGAAAATTTGGCAATATTTTGGCTCAGATGTCGAGCTGGTGAGTGTCTATTCATTCTCGACCAACGTTGAGGATCGCAGCTCTGATATAAGTCGAGAAAATTATCCTCATTCGCAGCCACCTTTTCTTATGTGTATGTTTGTACACGTGTATTGCCGCATAGGCCTATGCCGCCAGTGCCCTGACGCATGAGTCTCACAGTTTTAGGTTCTTTCCAGTGAGAAATTTGGCAATACTTTGGCTCAGATGTGTCGAGCTGGTGAGTGTCTCTTCATTCTCGAACAACGTTGAGGTTAGCAGCTCTGATATAAGTCGATACAATTATCCTCATTCGCAGCCACCTTTTCTTATGTGTATGTATGTACTCGTGTATTGCCGCATAGGACTATGTCGTCAGTTTCCTGGCGCATGAGTCTCACAGTTTGGGTTCTTTCCAAAGGGAAATTTGGCAATATTTTGGCTCAGATGTCGAGCTGGTGAGTGTCTATTCATTCTCGAACAACGTTGAGGTTTGCAGCTCAGATATAAGTCGAGAAAAATATCCTCATTCGCAGCCACGTTTTCTTATGTGTATTTATGTACACGTGTATTGCCGCACTGACCTATGCCGCCATTGTCCTGACGCATGAGTCTCACAGTTTGGGTTATTTTCAGTGAGAATGTTGGCGATATGTTAGCTCAGATGTCGAGCTGGTGAGTGTCTCTTCATTCTCGACCAACGTTGAGGTTCGCAGCTCTGATATAAGTCGGGAAAAATATCCTCATTCGCAGCCACGTTTACTTTTGTTTATGTATGTGCACGTGTATTGCGGCATAGATCTATGAAGCCAGTGTCCTGACGCATGAGTCTCACAGTTTGGGTTCTTTCCAGTGAGAAATTGTGCGATATTTGGGCTAAGATGTCAAGCTGGTTAGTGTCTCTTCATTCTCGACCAACGTTGAGGATCGCAGCTCTGATATAAGTCGAGAAAATTATCCTCATTCGCAGCCACCTTTTCTTATCTGTATGTTTGTACACGTGTATTGCCGCATAGGCCTATTCCGCCAGTGCCCTGACTCATGGGTTTCACAGTTTGGGTTCTTTCCAATGAGAATTGTGGCGATATGTTATCTCAGATGTCGAGCTGGTGAGTGTCTCTTCATTCTCGAACAACGTTGAGGTTAGCAGCTCTGATATAAGTCGATAAAATTATCCTCATTCGCAGCCATGTTTTCTTATGTGTATTTATGTACTCGTGTATTGCCACATAGGACTATGTCGTCAGTGTCCTGGCGCATGAGTCTCACAGTTTGGGTTCTTTCCAAAGGAAAATTTGGCAATATTTTGGCTCAGATGTCGAGCTGGTGAGTGTCTATTCATTCTCGACCAACGTTGAGGATCGCAGCTCTGATATAAGTCGAGAAAATTATCCTCATTCGCAGCCACCTTTTCTTATGTGTATGTTTGTACACGTGTATTGCCGCATAGGCCTATGCCGCCAGTGCCCTGACGCATGAGTCTCACAGTTTTAGGTTCTTTCCAGTGAGAAATTTGGCAATACTTTGGCTCAGATGTGTCGAGCTGGTGAGTGTCTCTTCATTCTCGAACAACGTTGAGGTTAGCAGCTCTGATATAAGTCGATACAATTATCCTCATTCGCAGCCACCTTTTCTTATGTGTATGTATGTACTCGTGTATTGCCGCATAGGACTATGTCGTCAGTTTCCTGGCGCATGAGTCTCACAGTTTGGGTTCTTTCCAAAGGGAAATTTGGCAATATTTTGGCTCAGATGTCGAGCTGGTGAGTGTCTATTCATTCTCGAACAACGTTGAGGTTTGCAGCTCAGATATAAGTCGAGAAAAATATCCTCATTCGCAGCCACGTTTTCTTATGTGTATTTATGTACACGTGTATTGCCGCACTGACCTATGCCGCCATTGTCCTGACGCATGAGTCTCACATTTTGGGTTATTTTCAGTGAGAATGTTGGCGATATGTTAGCTCAGATGTCGAGCTGGTGAGTGTCTCTTCATTCTCGACCAACGTTGAGGTTCGCAGCTCTGATATAAGTCGGGAAAAATATCCTCATTCGCAGCCACGTTTACTTTTGTTTATGTATGTGCACGTGTATTGCGGCATAGATCTATGAAGCCAGTGTCCTGACGCATGAGTCTCACAGTTTGGGTTCTTTCCAGTGAGAAATTTTACGATATTTGGGCTAAGATGTCAAGCTGGTTAGTGTCTCTTCATTCTCGACCAACGTTGAGGATCGCAGCTCTGATATAAGTCGAGAAAATTATCCTCATTCGCAGCCACCTTTTCTTATCTGTATGTTTGTACACGTGTATTGCCGCATAGGCCTATTCCGCCAGTGCCCTGACGCATGGGTTTCACAGTTTGGGTTCTTTCCAGTGAGAATTGTGGCGATATGTTAGCTCAGATGTCGAGCTGGTGAGTGTCTCTTCATTCTCGAACAACGTTGAGGTTAGCAGCTCTGATATAAGTCGATAAAATTATCCTCATTCGCAGCCATGTTTTCTTATGTGTATTTATGTACTCGTGTATTGCCACATAGGACTATGTCGTCAGTGTCCTGGCGCATGAGTCTCACAGTTTGGGTTCTTTCCAAAGGAAAATTTGGCAATATTTTGGCTCAGATGTCGAGCTGGTGAGTGTCTATTCATTCTCGAACAACGTTGAGGTTTGCAGCTCAGATATAAGTCGAGAAAAATATCCTCATTCGCAGCCACGTTTACTTATGTTTATGTATGTGCACGTGTATTGCGGCATAGATCTATGAAGCCAGTGTCCTGACGCATGAGTCTCACAGTTTGGGTTCTTTCCAAAGGGAAATTTGGCAATATTTTGGCTCAGATGTCGAGCTGGTGAGTGTCTATTCATTCTCGAACAACGTTGAGGTTTGCAGCTCAGATATAAGTCGAGAAAAATATCCTCATTCGCAGCCACGTTTTCTTATGTGTATTTATGTACTCGTGTATTGCCACATCGGACTATGTCGTCAGTGTCCTGGCGCATGAGTCTCACAGTTTGGGTTCTTTCCAAAGGAAAATTTGGCAATATTTTGGCTCAGATGTCGAGCTGGTGAGTGTCTATTCATTCTCGAACAACGTTGAGGTTTGCAGCTCAGATATAAGTCGAGAAAAATATCCTCATTCGCAGCCACGTTTACTTATGTTTATGTATGTGCACGTGTATTGCGGCATAGATCTATGAAGCCAGTGTCCTGACGCATGAGTCTCACAGTTTGGGTTCTTTCCAATGGGAAATTTGGGAATATTTTTTTCAGATGTCGAGCTGGTGAGTGTCTCTTTATTCTCGAACAACGTTGAGGTTCACAGCTCAGATATAAGTCGAGAAAATTATCCTTATTCGCTGCCACCTTTTCTTATCTGTATGTTTGTACACGTGTATTGCCGCATAGGCCTATTCCGCCAGTGCCCTGACGCATGGGTTTCACAGTTTGGTTTCTTTCCAGTGAGAATTGTGGCGATATGTTAGCTCAGATGTCGAGCTGGTGAGTGTCTCTTCATTCTCGAACAACGTTGAGGTTAGCAGCTCTGATATAAGTCGATAAAATTATCCTCATTCGCAGCCATGTTTTCTTATGTGTATTTATGTACTCGTGTATTGCCACATAGGACTATGTCGTCAGTGTCCTGGCGCATGAGTCTCACAGTTTGGGTTCTTTCCAAAGGAAAATTTGGCAATATTTTGGCTCAGATGTCGAGCTGGTGAGTGTCTATTCATTCTCGACCAACGTTGAGGATCGCAGCTCTGATATAAGTCGAGAAAATTATCCTCATTCGCAGCCACCTTTTCTTATGTGTATGTTTGTACACGTGTATTGCCGCATAGGCCTATGCCGCCAGTGCCCTGACGCATGAGTCTCACAGTTTTAGGTTCTTTCCAGTGAGAAATTTGGCAATACTTTGGCTCAGATGTGTCGAGCTGGTGAGTGTCTCTTCATTCTCGAACAACGTTGAGGTTAGCAGCTCTGATATAAGTCGATACAATTATCCTCATTCGCAGCCACCTTTTCTTATGTGTATTTATGTACTCGTGTATTGCCGCATAGGACTATGTCGTCAGTTTCCTGGCGCATGAGTCTCACAGTTTGGGTTCTTTCCAAAGGGAAATTTGGCAATATTTTGGCTCAGATGTCGAGCTGGTGAGTGTCTATTCATTCTCGAACAACGTTGAGGTTTGCAGCTCAGATATAAGTCGAGAAAAATATCCTCATTCGCAGCCACGTTTTCTTATGTGTATTTATGTACACGTGTATTGCCGCACTGACCTATGCCGCCATTGTCCTGACGCATGAGTCTCACAGTTTGGGTTATTTCCAGTGAGAATGTTGGCGATATGTTACCTCAGATGTCGAGCTGGTGAGTGTCTCTTCATTCTCGACCAACGTTGAGGTTCGCAGCTCTGATATAAGTCGGGAAAAATATCCTCATTCGCAGCCACGTTTACTTTTGTTTATGTATGTGCACGTGTATTGCGGCATAGATCTATGAAGCCAGTGTCCTGACGCATGAGTCTCACAGTTTGGGTTCTTTCCAGTGAGAAATTTTACGATATTTGGGCTAAGATGTCAAGCTGGTTAGTGTCTCTTCATTCTCGACCAACGTTGAGGATCGCAGCTCTGATATAAGTCGAGAAAATTATCCTCATTCGCAGCCACCTTTTCTTATCTGTATGTTTGTACACGTGTATTGCCGCATAGGCCTAGTCCGCCAGTGCCCTGACGCATGGGTTTCACAGTTTGGGTTCTTTCCAGTGAGAATTGTGGCGATATGTTAGCTCAGATGTCGAGCTGGTGAGTGTCTCTTCATTCTCGAACAACGTTGAGGTTAGCAGCTCTGATATAAGTCGATAAAATTATCCTCATTCGCAGCCATGTTTTCTTATGTGTATTTATGTACTCGTGTATTGCCACATAGGACTATGTCGTCAGTGTCCTGGCGCATGAGTCTCACAGTTTGGGTTCTTTCCAAAGGAAAATTTGACAATATTTTGGCTCAGATGTCGAGCTGGTGAGTGTCTATTCATTCTCGAACAACGTTGAGGTTTGCAGCTCAGATATAAGTCGAGAAAAATATCCTCATTCGCAGCCACGTTTACTTATGTTTATGTATGTGCACGTGTATTGCGGCATAGATCTATGAAGCCAGTGTCCTGACGCATGAGTCTCACAGTTTGGGTTCTTTCCAATGAGAAATTTGGAAATATTTTTTTCAGATGTCGAGCTGGTGAGTGTCTCTTTATTCTCGAACAACGTTGAGGTTCACAGCTCAGATATAAGTCGAGAAAATTATCCTTATTCGCTGCCACCTTTTCTTATCTGTATGTTTGTACACGTGTATTCCTGCATAGGCCTATTCCGCCAGTGCCCTGACGCATGGGTTTCACAGTTTGGGTTCTTTCCAGTGAGAATTGTGGCGATATGTTAGCTCAGATGTCGAGCTGGTGAGTGTCTCTTCATTCTCGACCAACGTTGAGGTTCGCTGCTCTGATATAAGTCGAGAAAAATATCCTCATTCGCAGCCATGTTTTCTTATGTGTATTTATGTACACGTGTATTGGCGCAATTGCCTATGCCGCCAGTGCCCTGACGCATGAGTCTCACAGTTTTAGGTTTTTTCCAGTGACAAATTTGGCAATACTTTGGCTCAGATGTGTCGAGCTGGTGAGTGTCTCTTTATTCTCGAACAACGTTGAGGTTAGCAGCTCTTATATAAGTCGATAAAATTATCCTCATTCGCAGCCACCTTTTCTTATGTGTATGTATGTACTCGTGTATTGCCGCATAGGACTATGTCGTCAGTGTCCTGGCGCATGAGTCTCACAGTTTGGGTTCTTTCCAAAGGGACATTTGGCAATATTTTGGCTCAGATGTCGAGCTGGTGAGTGTCTATTCATTCTCGAACAACGTTGAGGTTTGCAGCTCAGATATAAGTCGAGAAAAATATCCTCATTCGCAGCCACGTTTACTTTTGTTTATGTATGTGCACGTGTATTGCGGCATAGATCTATGAAGCCAGTGTCCTGACGCATGAGTCTCACAGTTTGGGTTCTTTCCAGTGAGAAATTTTGCGATATTTGGGCTAAGATGTCAAGCTGGTTAGTGTCTCTTCATTCTCGACCAACGTTGAGGATCGCAGCTCTGATATAAGTCGAGAAAATTATCCTCATTCGCAGCCACCTTTTCTTATCTGTATGTTTGTACACGTGTATTGCCGCATAGGCCTATTCCGCCAGTGCCCTGACGCATGGGTTTCACAGTTTGGGTTCTTTCCAGTGAGAATTGTGGCGATATGTTAGCTCAGATGTCGAGCTGGTGAGTGTCTCTTCATTCTCGAACAACGTTGAGGTTAGCAGCTCTGATATAAGTCGATAAAATTATCCTCATTCGCAGCCATGTTTTCTTATGTGTATTTATGTACTCGTGTATTGCCACATAGGACTATGTCGTCAGTGTCCTGGCGCATGAGTCTCACAGTTTGGGTTCTTTCCAAAGGAAAATTTGGCAATATTTTGGCTCAGATGTCGAGCTGGTGAGTGTCTATTCATTCTCGAACAACGTTGAGGTTTGCAGCTCAGATATAAGTCGAGAAAAATATCCTCATTCGCAGCCACGTTTACTTATGTTTATGTATGTGCACGTGTATTGCGGCATAGATCTATGAAGCCAGTGTCCTGACGCATGAGTCTCACAGTTTGGGTTCTTTCCAATGAGAAATTTGGGAATATTTTTTTCAGATGTCGAGCTGGTGAGTGTCTCTTTATTCTCGAACAACGTTGAGGTTCACAGCTCAGATATAAGTCGAGAAAATTATCCTTATTCGCTGCCACCTTTTCTTATCTGTATGTTTGTACACGTGTATTGCCGCATAGGCCTATTCCGCCAGTGCCCTGACGCATGGGTTTCACAGTTTGGGTTCTTTCCAGTGAGAATTGTGGCGATATGTTAGCTCAGATTTCGAGCTGGTGAGTGTCTCTTCATTCTCGACCAACGTTGAGGTTCGCTGCTCTGATATAAGTCGAGAAAAATATTCTCATTCGCAGCCATGTTTTCTTATGTGTATTTATGTACACGTGTATTGGCGCAATTGCCTATGCCGCCAGTGCCCTGACGCATGAGTCTCACAGTTTTAGGTTTTTTCCAGTGACAAATTTGGCAATACTTTGGCTCAGATGTGTCGAGCTGGTGAGTGTCTCTTTATTCTCGAACAACGTTGAGGTTAGCAGCTCTGATATAAGTCGATAAAATTATCCTCATTCGCAGCCACCTTTTCTTATGTGTATGTATGTACTCGTGTATTGCCGCATAGGACTATGTCGTCAGTGTCCTGGCGCATGAGTCTCACAGTTTGGGTTCTTTCCAAAGGGACATTTGGCAATATTTTGGCTCAGATGTCGAGCTGGTGAGTGTTTATTCATTCTCGAACAACGTTGAGGTTCACAGCTCAGATATAAGTCGAGAAAATTATCCTTATTCGCTGCCACCTTTTCTTATCTGTATGTTTGTACACGTGTATTGCCGCATAGGCCTATTCCGCCAGTGCCCTGACGCATGGGTTTCACAGTTTGGGTTCTTTCCAGTGAGAATTGTGGCGATATGTTAGCTCAGATTTCGAGCTGGTGAGTGTCTCTTCATTCTCGACCAACGTTGAGGTTCGCTGCTCTGATATAAGTCGAGAAAAATATTCTCATTCGCAGCCATGTTTTCTTATGTGTATTTATGTACACGTGTATTGGCGCAATTGCCTATGCCGCCAGTGCCCTGACGCATGAGTCTCACAGTTTTAGGTTTTTTCCAGTGACAAATTTGGCAATACTTTGGCTCAGATGTGTCGAGCTGGTGAGTGTCTCTTTATTCTCGAACAACGTTGAGGTTAGCAGCTCTGATATAAGTCGATAAAATTATCCTCATTCGCAGCCACCTTTTCTTATGTGTATGTATGTACTCGTGTATTGCCGCATAGGACTATGTCGTCAGTGTCCTGGCGCATGAGTCTCACAGTTTGGGTTCTTTCCAAAGGGACATTTGGCAATATTTTGGCTCAGATGTCGAGCTGGTGAGTGTCTATTCATTCTCGAACAACGTTGAGGTTTGCAGCTCAGATATAAGTCGAGAAAAATATCCTCATTCGCAGCCACGTTTACTTTTGTTTATGTATGTGCACGTGTATTGCGGCATAGATCTATGAAGCCAGTGTCCTGACGCATGAGTCTCACAGTTTGGGTTCTTTCCAGTGAGAAATTTTACGATATTTGGGCTAAGATGTCAAGCTGGTTAGTGTCTCTTCATTCTCGACCAACGTTGAGGATCGCAGCTCTGATATAAGTCGAGAAAATTATCCTCATTCGCAGCCACCTTTTCTTATCTGTATGTTTGTACACGTGTATTGCCGCATAGGCCTATTCCGCCAGTGCCCTGACGCATGGGTTTCACAGTTTGGGTTCTTTCCAGTGAGAATTGTGGCGATATGTTAGCTCAGATGTCGAGCTGGTGAGTGTCTCTTCATTCTCGAACAACGTTGAGGTTAGCAGCTCTGATATAAGTCGATAAAATTATCCTCATTCGCAGCCATGTTTTCTTATGTGTATTTATGTACTCGTGTATTGCCACATAGGACTATGTCGTCAGTGTCCTGGCGCATGAGTCTCACAGTTTGGGTTCTTTCCAAAGGAAAATTTGGCAATATTTTGGCTCAGATGTCGAGCTGGTGAGTGTCTATTCATTCTCGAACAACGTTGAGGTTTGCAGCTCAGATATAAGTCGAGAAAAATATCCTCATTCGCAGCCACGTTTACTTATGTTTATGTATGTGCACGTGTATTGCGGCATAGATCTATGAAGCCAGTGTCCTGACGCATGAGTCTCACAGTTTGGGTTCTTTCCAATGAGAAATTTGGGAATATTTTTTTCAGATGTCGAGCTGGTGAGTGTCTCTTTATTCTCGAACAACGTTGAGGTTCACAGCTCAGATATAAGTCGAGAAAATTATCCTTATTCGCTGCCACCTTTTCTTATCTGTATGTTTGTACACGTGTATTGCCGCATAGGCCTATTCCGCCAGTGCCCTGACGCATGGGTTTCACAGTTTGGGTTCTTTCCAGTGAGAATTGTGGCGATATGTTAGCTCAGATGTCGAGCTGGTGAGTGTCTCTTCATTCTCGACCAACGTTGAGGTTCGCTGCTCTGATATAAGTCGAGAAAAATATTCTCATTCGCAGCCATGTTTTCTTATGTGTATTTATGTACACGTGTATTGGCGCAATTGCCTATGCCGCCAGTGCCCTGACGCATGAGTCTCACAGTTTTAGGTTTTTTCCAGTGACAAATTTGGCAATACTTTGGCTCAGATGTGTCGAGCTGGTGAGTGTCTCTTTATTCTCGAACAACGTTGAGGTTAGCAGCTCTGATATAAGTCGATAAAATTATCCTCATTCGCAGCCACCTTTTCTTATGTGTATGTATGTACTCGTGTATTGCCGCATAGGACTATGTCGTCAGTGTCCTGGCGCATGAGTCTCACAGTTTGGGTTCTTTCCAAAGGGACATTTGGCAATATTTTGGCTCAGATGTCGAGCTGGTGAGTGTCTATTCATTCTCGAACAACGTTGAGGTTTGCAGCTCAGATATAAGTCGAGAAAAATATCCTCATTCGCAGCCACGTTTACTTTTGTTTATGTATGTGCACGTGTATTGCGGCATAGATCTATGAAGCCAGTGTCCTGACGCATGAGTCTCACAGTTTGGGTTCTTTCCAGTGAGAAATTTTGCGATATTTGGGCTAAGATGTCAAGCTGGTTAGTGTCTCTTCATTCTCGACCAACGTTGAGGATCGCAGCTCTGATATAAGTCGAGAAAATTATCCTCATTCGCAGCCACCTTTTCTTATCTGTATGTTTGTACACGTGTATTGCCGCATAGGCCTATGCCGCCAGTGCCCTGACGCATGGGTTTCACAGTTTGGGTTCTTTCCAGTGAGAATTGTGGCGATATGTTAGCTCAGATGTCGAGCTGGTGAGTGTCTCTTTATTCTCGACCAACGTTGAGGTTCGCTGCTCTGATATAAGTCGAGAAAAATATCCTCATTCGCAGCCATGTTTTCTTATGTGTATTTATGTACACGTGTATTGGCGCATTTGCCTATGCCGCCAGTGCCCTGACGCATGAGTCTCACAGTTTGGGTTCTTTCCAGTGAGAATTGTGGCGATATGTTAGCTCAGATGTCGAGCTGGTGAGTGTTTCTTCATTCTCGAACAACGTTGAGGTTAGCAGCTCTGATATAAGTCGATAAAATTATCCTCATTCGCAGCCACCTTTTCTTATGTGTATGTATGTACTCGTGTATTGCCGCTTAGGACTATGTCGTCAGTGTCCTGGCGCATGAGTCTCACAGTTTGGGTTCTTTCCAAAGGAAAATTTGGCAATATTTTGGCTCAGATGTCGAGCTGGTGAGTGTCTCTTCATTCTCGACCAACGTTAAGGTTCGCTGCTCTGATATAAGTCGAGAAAAATATCCTCATTCGCAGCCATGTTTTCTTATGTGTATTTATGTACACGTGTATTGGCGCATTTGCCTATGCCGCCAGTGCCCTGACGCATGAGTCTCACAGTTTTAGGTTCTTTCCAGTGAGAAATTTGGCAATACTTTGGCTCAGATGTGTCGAGCTGGTGAGTGTCTCTTCATTCTCGAACAACGTTGAGGTTAGCAGCTCTGATATAAGTCGATAAAATTATCCTCATTCGCAGCCACCTTTTCTTATGTGTATGTATGTACTCGTGTATTGCCGCATAGGACTATGTCGTCAGTTTCCTGGCGCATGAGTCTCACAGTTTGGGTTCTTTCCAAAGGAAAATTTGGCAATATTTTGGCTCAGATGTCGAGCTGGTGAGTGTCTATTCATTCTCGAACAACGTTGAGGTTTGCAGCTCAGATATAAGTCGAGAAAAATATCCTCATTCGCAGCCACGTTTTCTTATGTGTATTTATGTACACGTGTATTGCCGCACTGGCCTATGCCGCCATTGTCCTGACGCATGAGTCTCACAGTTTGGGTTATTTCCAGTGAGAATGTTGGCGATATGTTAGCTCAGATGTCGAGCTGGTGAGTGTCTCTTCATTCTCGACCAACGTTGAGGTTCGCTGCTCTGATATAAGTCGAGAAAAATATCCTCATTCGCAGCCATGTTTTCTTATGTGTATTTATGTACACGTGTATTGGCGCATTTGCCTATGCCGCCAGTGCCCTGACGCATGAGTCTCACAGTTTGGGTTCTTTCCAGTGAGAATTGTGGCGATATGTTAGCTCAGATGTCGAGCTGGTGAGTGTTTCTTCATTCTCGAACAACGTTGAGGTTAGCAGCTCTGATATAAGTCGATAAAATTATCCTCATTCGCAGCCACCTTTTCTTATGTGTATGTATGTACTCGTGTATTGCCGCTTAGGACTATGTCGTCAGTGTCCTGGCGCATGAGTCTCACAGTTTGGGTTCTTTCCAAAGGAAAATTTGGCAATATTTTGGCTCAGATGTCGAGCTGGTGAGTGTCTCTTCATTCTCGACCAACGTTAAGGTTCGCTGCTCTGATATAAGTCGAGAAAAATATCCTCATTCGCAGCCATGTTTTCTTATGTGTATTTATGTACACGTGTATTGGCGCATTTGCCTATGCCGCCAGTGCCCTGACGCATGAGTCTCACAGTTTTAGGTTCTTTCCAGTGAGAAATTTGGCAATACTTTGGCTCAGATGTGTCGAGCTGGTGAGTGTCTCTTCATTCTCGAACAACGTTGAGGTTAGCAGCTCTGATATAAGTCGATAAAATTATCCTCATTCGCAGCCACCTTTTCTTATGTGTATGTATGTACTCGTGTATTGCCGCATAGGACTATGTCGTCAGTTTCCTGGCGCATGAGTCTCACAGTTTGGGTTCTTTCCAAAGGAAAATTTGGCAATATTTTGGCTCAGATGTCGAGCTGGTGAGTGTCTATTCATTCTCGAACAACGTTGAGGTTTGCAGCTCAGATATAAGTCGAGAAAAATATCCTCATTCGCAGCCACGTTTTCTTATGTGTATTTATGTACACGTGTATTGCCGCACTGGCCTATGCCGCCATTGTCCTGACGCATGAGTCTCACAGTTTGGGTTATTTCCAGTGAGAATGTTGGCGATATGTTAGCTCAGATGTCGAGCTGGTGAGTGTCTCTTCATTCTCGACCAACGTTGAGGTTCGCAGCTTTGATATAAGTCGAGAAAAATATCCTCATTCGCAGCCACGTTTACTTTTGTTTATGTATGTGCACGTGTATTGCGGCATAGATCTATGAAGCCAGTGTCCTGACGCATGAGTCTCACAGTTTGGGTTCTTTCCAGTGAGAAATTTTGCGATATTTTGGCTAAGATGTCAAGCTGGTTAGTGTCTCTTCATTCTCGACCAACGTTGAGGATCGCAGCTCTGATATAAGTCGAGAAAATTATCCTCATTCGCAGCCACCTTTTCTTATCTGTATGTTTGTACACGTGTATTGCCGCATAGGCCTATGCCGCCAGTGCCCTGACGCATGGGTTTCACAGTTTGGGTTCTTTCCAGTGAGAATTGTGGCGATATGTTAGCTCAGATGTCGAGCTGGTGAGTGTCTCTTCATTCTCGACCAACGTTGAGGTTCGCTGCTCTGATATAAGTCGAGAAAAATATCCTCATTCGCAGCCATGTTTTCTTATGTGTATTTATGTACACGTGTATTGGCGCAATTGCCTATGCCGCCAGTGCCCTGACGCATGAGTCTCACAGTTTTAGGTTTTTTCCAGTGACAAATTTGGCAATACTTTGGCTCAGATGTCGAGCTGGTGTGTGTCTATTCATTCTCGAACAACGTTGAGGTTTGCAGCTCAGATATAAGTCGAGAAAAATATCCTCATTCGCAGCCACGTTTTCTTATGTGTATTTATGTACACGTGTATTGCCGCACTGACCTATGCCGCCATTGTCCTGACGCATGAGTCTCACAGTTTGGGTTATTTCCAGTGAGAATGTTGGCGATATGTTAGCTCAGATGTCGAGCTGGTGAGTGTCTCTTCATTCTCGACCAACGTTGAGGTTCGCAGCTCTGATATAAGTCGGGAAAAATATCCTCATTCGCAGCCACGTTTACTTTTGTTTATGTATGTGCACGTGTATTGCGGCATAGATCTATGAAGCCAGTGTCCTGACGCATGAGTCTCACAGTTTGGGTTCTTTCCAGTGAGAAATTGTGCGATATTTGGGCTAAGATGTCAAGCTGGTTAGTGTCTCTTCATTCTCGACCAACGTTGAGGATCGCAGCTCTGATATAAGTCGAGAAAATTATCCTCATTCGCAGCCACCTTTTCTTATCTGTATGTTTGTACACGTGTATTGCCGCATAGGCCTATTCCGCCAGTGCCCTGACGCATGGGTTTCACAGTTTGGGTTCTTTCCAGTGAGAATTGTGGCGATATGTTATCTCAGATGTCGAGCTGGTGAGTGTCTCTTCATTCTCGAACAACGTTGAGGTTAGCAGCTCTGATATAAGTCGATAAAATTATCCTCATTCGCAGCCATGTTTTCTTATGTGTATTTATGTACTCGTGTATTGCCACATAGGACTATGTCGTCAGTGTCCTGGCGCATGAGTCTCACAGTTTGGGTTCTTTCCAAAGGAAAATTTGGCAATATTTTGGCTCAGATGTCGAGCTGGTGAGTGTCTATTCATTCTCGACCAACGTTGAGGATCGCAGCTCTGATATAAGTCGAGAAAATTATCCTCATTCGCAGCCACCTTTTCTTATGTGTATGTTTGTACACGTGTATTGCCGCATAGGCCTATGCCGCCAGTGCCCTGACGCATGAGTCTCACAGTTTTAGGTTCTTTCCAGTGAGAAATTTGGCAATACTTTGGCTCAGATGTGTCGAGCTGGTGAGTGTCTCTTCATTCTCGAACAACGTTGAGGTTAGCAGCTCTGATATAAGTCGATACAATTATCCTCATTCGCAGCCACCTTTTCTTATGTGTATGTATGTACTCGTGTATTGCCGCATAGGACTATGTCGTCAGTTTCCTGGCGCATGAGTCTCACAGTTTGGGTTCTTTCCAAAGGGAAATTTGGCAATATTTTGGCTCAGATGTCGAGCTGGTGAGTGTCTATTCATTCTCGAACAACGTTGCGGTTTGCAGCTCAGATATAAGTCGAGAAAAATATCCTCATTCGCAGCCACGTTTTCTTATGTGTATTTATGTACACGTGTATTGCCGCACTGACCTATGCCGCCATTGTCCTGACGCATGAGTCTCACAGTTTGGGTTATTTTCAGTGAGAATGTTGGCGATATGTTAGCTCAGATGTCGAGCTGGTGAGTGTCTCTTCATTCTCGACCAACGTTGAGGTTCGCAGCTCTGATATAAGTCGGGAAAAATATCCTCATTCGCAGCCACGTTTACTTTTGTTTATGTATGTGCACGTGTATTGCGGCATAGATCTATGAAGCCAGTGTCCTGACGCATGAGTCTCACAGTTTGGGTTCTTTCCAGTGAGAAATTGTGCGATATTTGGGCTAAGATGTCAAGCTGGTTAGTGTCTCTTCATTCTCGACCAACGTTGAGGATCGCAGCTCTGATATAAGTCGAGAAAATTATCCTCATTCGCAGCCACCTTTTCTTATCTGTATGTTTGTACACGTGTATTGCCGCATAGGCCTATTCCGCCAGTGCCCTGACGCATGGGTTTCACAGTTTGGGTTCTTTCCAGTGAGAATTGTGGCGATATGTTATCTCAGATGTCGAGCTGGTGAGTGTCTCTTCATTCTCGAACAACGTTGAGGTTAGCAGCTCTGATATAAGTCGATAAAATTATCCTCATTCGCAGCCATGTTTTCTTATGTGTATTTATGTACTCGTGTATTGCCACATAGGACTATGTCGTCAGTGTCCTGGCGCATGAGTCTCACAGTTTGGGTTCTTTCCAAAGGAAAATTTGGCAATATTTTGGCTCAGATGTCGAGCTGGTGAGTGTCTATTCATTCTCGACCAACGTTGAGGATCGCAGCTCTGATATAAGTCGAGAAAATTATCCTCATTCGCAGCCACCTTTTCTTATGTGTATGTTTGTACACGTGTATTGCCGCATAGGCCTATGCCGCCAGTGCCCTGACGCATGAGTCTCACAGTTTTAGGTTCTTTCCAGTGAGAAATTTGGCAATACTTTGGCTCAGATGTGTCGAGCTGGTGAGTGTCTCTTCATTCTCGAACAACGTTGAGGTTAGCAGCTCTGATATAAGTCGATACAATTATCCTCATTCGCAGCCACCTTTTCTTATGTGTATGTATGTACTCGTGTATTGCCGCATAGGACTATGTCGTCAGTCTCCTGGCGCATGAGTCTCACAGTTTGGGTTCTTTCCAAAGGGAAATTTGGCAATATTTTGGCTCAGATGTCGAGCTGGTGAGTGTCTATTCATTCTCGAACAACGTTGAGGTTTGCAGCTCAGATATAAGTCGAGAAAAATATCCTCATTCGCAGCCACGTTTTCTTATGTGTATTTATGTACACGTGTATTGCCGCACTGACCTATGCCGCCATTGTCCTGACGCATGAGTCTCACAGTTTGGGTTATTTTCAGTGAGAATGTTGGCGATATGTTAGCTCAGATGTCGAGCTGGTGAGTGTCTCTTCATTCTCGACCAACGTTGAGGTTCGCAGCTCTGATATAAGTCGGGAAAAATATCCTCATTCGCAGCCACGTTTACTTTTGTTTATGTATGTGCACGTGTATTGCGGCATAGATCTATGAAGCCAGTGTCCTGACGCATGAGTCTCACAGTTTGGGTTCTTTCCAGTGAGAAATTTTACAAAATTTGGGCTAAGATGTCAAGCTGGTTAGTGTCTCTTCATTCTCGACCAACGTTGAGGATCGCAGCTCTGATATAAGTCGAGAAAATTATCCTCATTCGCAGCCACCTTTTCTTATCTGTATGTTTGTACACGTGTATTGCCGCATAGGCCTATTCCGCCAGTGCCCTGACGCATGGGTTTCACAGTTTGGGTTCTTTCCAGTGAGAATTGTGGCGATATGTTAGCTCAGATGTCGAGCTGGTGAGTGTCTCTTCATTCTCGAACAACGTTGAGGTTAGCAGCTCTGATATAAGTCGATAAAATTATCCTCATTCGCAGCCATGTTTTCTTATGTGTATTTATGTACTCGTGTATTGCCACATAGGACTATGTCGTCAGTGTCCTGGCGCATGAGTCTCACAGTTTGGGTTCTTTCCAAAGGAAAATTTGGCAATATTTTGGCTCAGATGTCGAGCTGGTGAGTGTCTATTCATTCTCGAACAACGTTGAGGTTTGCAGCTCAGATATAAGTCGAGAAAAATATCCTCATTCGCAGCCACGTTTACTTATGTTTATGTATGTGCACGTGTATTGCGGCATAGATCTATGAAGCCAGTGTCCTGACGCATGAGTCTCACAGTTTGGGTTCTTTCCAAAGGGAAATTTGGCAATATTTTGGCTCAGATGTCGAGCTGGTGAGTGTCTATTCATTCTCGAACAACGTTGAGGTTTGCAGCTCAGATATAAGTCGAGAAAAATATCCTCATTCGCAGCCACGTTTTCTTATGTGTATTTATGTACTCGTGTATTGCCACATCGGACTATGTCGTCAGTGTCCTGGCGCATGAGTCTCACAGTTTGGGTTCTTTCCAAAGGAAAATTTGGCAATATTTTGGCTCAGATGTCGAGCTGGTGAGTGTCTATTCATTCTCGAACAACGTTGAGGTTTGCAGCTCAGATATAAGTCGAGAAAAATATCCTCATTCGCAGCCACGTTTACTTATGTTTATGTATGTGCACGTGTATTGCGGCATAGATCTATGAAGCCAGTGTCCTGACGCATGAGTCTCACAGTTTGGGTTCTTTCCAATGGGAAATTTGGGAATATTTTTTTCAGATGTCGAGCTGGTGAGTGTCTCTTTATTCTCGAACAACGTTGAGGTTCACAGCTCAGATATAAGTCGAGAAAATTATCCTTATTCGCTGCCACCTTTTCTTATCTGTATGTTTGTACACGTGTATTGCCGCATAGGCCTATTCCGCCAGTGCCCTGACGCATGGGTTTCACAGTTTGGTTTCTTTCCAGTGAGAATTGTGGCGATATGTTAGCTCAGATGTCGAGCTGGTGAGTGTCTCTTCATTCTCGAACAACGTTGAGGTTAGCAGCTCTGATATAAGTCGATAAAATTATCCTCATTCGCAGCCATGTTTTCTTATGTGTATTTATGTACTCGTGTATTGCCACATAGGACTATGTCGTCAGTGTCCTGGCGCATGAGTCTCACAGTTTGGGTTCTTTCCAAAGGAAAATTTGGCAATATTTTGGCTCAGATGTCGAGCTGGTGAGTGTCTATTCATTCTCGACCAACGTTGAGGATCGCAGCTCTGATATAAGTCGAGAAAATTATCCTCATTCGCAGCCACCTTTTCTTATGTGTATGTTTGTACACGTGTATTGCCGCATAGGCCTATGCCGCCAGTGCCCTGACGCATGAGTCTCACAGTTTTAGGTTCTTTCCAGTGAGAAATTTGGCAATACTTTGGCTCAGATGTGTCGAGCTGGTGAGTGTCTCTTCATTCTCGAACAACGTTGAGGTTAGCAGCTCTGATATAAGTCGATACAATTATCCTCATTCGCAGCCACCTTTTCTTATGTGTATTTATGTACTCGTGTATTGCCGCATAGGACTATGTCGTCAGTTTCCTGGCGCATGAGTCTCACAGTTTGGGTTCTTTCCAAAGGGAAATTTGGCAATAGTTTGGCTCAGATGTCGAGCTGGTGAGTGTCTATTCATTCTCGAACAACGTTGAGGTTTGCAGCTCAGATATAAGTCGAGAAAAATATCCTCATTCGCAGCCACGTTTTCTTATGTGTATTTATGTACACGTGTATTGCCGCACTGACCTATGCCGCCATTGTCCTGACGCATGAGTCTCACAGTTTGGGTTATTTCCAGTGAGAATGTTGGCGATATGTTACCTCAGATGTCGAGCTGGTGAGTGTCTCTTCATTCTCGACCAACGTTGAGGTTCGCAGCTCTGATATAAGTCGGGAAAAATATCCTCATTCGCAGCCACGTTTACTTTTGTTTATGTATGTGCACGTGTATTGCGGCATAGATCTATGAAGCCAGTGTCCTGACGCATGAGTCTCACAGTTTGGGTTCTTTCCAGTGAGAAATTTTACGATATTTGGGCTAAGATGTCAAGCTGGTTAGTGTCTCTTCATTCTCGACCAACGTTGAGGATCGCAGCTCTGATATAAGTCGAGAAAATTATCCTCATTCGCAGCCACCTTTTCTTATCTGTATGTTTGTACACGTGTATTGCCGCATAGGCCTAGTCCGCCAGTGCCCTGACGCATGGGTTTCACAGTTTGGGTTCTTTCCAGTGAGAATTGTGGCGATATGTTAGCTCAGATGTCGAGCTGGTGAGTGTCTCTTCATTCTCGAACAACGTTGAGGTTAGCAGCTCTGATATAAGTCGATAAAATTATCCTCATTCGCAGCCATGTTTTCTTATGTGTATTTATGTACTCGTGTATTGCCACATAGGACTATGTCGTCAGTGTCCTGGCGCATGAGTCTCACAGTTTGGGTTCTTTCCAAAGGAAAATTTGGCAATATTTTGGCTCAGATGTCGAGCTGGTGAGTGTCTATTCATTCTCGAACAACGTTGAGGTTTGCAGCTCAGATATAAGTCGAGAAAAATATCCTCATTCGCAGCCACGTTTACTTATGTTTATGTATGTGCACGTGTATTGCGGCATAGATCTATGAAGCCAGTGTCCTGACGCATGAGTCTCACAGTTTGGGTTCTTTCCAATGAGAAATTTGGAAATATTTTTTTCAGATGTCGAGCTGGTGAGTGTCTCTTTATTCTCGAACAACGTTGAGGTTCACAGCTCAGATATAAGTCGAGAAAATTATCCTTATTCGCTGCCACCTTTTCTTATCTGTATGTTTGTACACGTGTATTCCTGCATAGGCCTATTCCGCCAGTGCCCTGACGCATGGGTTTCACAGTTTGGGTTCTTTCCAGTGAGAATTGTGGCGATATGTTAGCTCAGATGTCGAGCTGGTGAGTGTCTCTTCATTCTCGACCAACGTTGAGGTTCGCTGCTCTGATATAAGTCGAGAAAAATATCCTCATTCGCAGCCATGTTTTCTTATGTGTATTTATGTACACGTGTATTGGCGCAATTGCCTATGCCGCCAGTGCCCTGACGCATGAGTCTCACAGTTTTAGGTTTTTTCCAGTGACAAATTTGGCAATACTTTGGCTCAGATGTGTCGAGCTGGTGAGTGTCTCTTTATTCTCGAACAACGTTGAGGTTAGCAGCTCTTATATAAGTCGATAAAATTATCCTCATTCGCAGCCACCTTTTCTTATGTGTATGTATGTACTCGTGTATTGCCGCATAGGACTATGTCGTCAGTGTCCTGGCGCATGAGTCTCACAGTTTGGGTTCTTTCCAAAGGGACATTTGGCAATATTTTGGCTCAGATGTCGAGCTGGTGAGTGTCTATTCATTCTCGAACAACGTTGAGGTTTGCAGCTCAGATATAAGTCGAGAAAAATATCCTCATTCGCAGCCACGTTTACTTTTGTTTATGTATGTGCACGTGTATTGCGGCATAGATCTATGAAGCCAGTGTCCTGACGCATGAGTCTCACAGTTTGGGTTCTTTCCAGTGAGAAATTTTGCGATATTTGGGCTAAGATGTCAAGCTGGTTAGTGTCTCTTCATTCTCGACCAACGTTGAGGATCGCAGCTCTGATATAAGTCGAGAAAATTATCCTCATTCGCAGCCACCTTTTCTTATCTGTATGTTTGTACACGTGTATTGCCGCATAGGCCTATTCCGCCAGTGCCCTGACGCATGGGTTTCACAGTTTGGGTTCTTTCCAGTGAGAATTGTGGCGATATGTTAGCTCAGATGTCGAGCTGGTGAGTGTCTCTTCATTCTCGAACAACGTTGAGGTTAGCAGCTCTGATATAAGTCGATAAAATTATCCTCATTCGCAGCCATGTTTTCTTATGTGTATTTATGTACTCGTGTATTGCCACATAGGACTATGTCGTCAGTGTCCTGGCGCATGAGTCTCACAGTTTGGGTTCTTTCCAAAGGAAAATTTGGCAATATTTTGGCTCAGATGTCGAGCTGGTGAGTGTCTATTCATTCTCGAACAACGTTGAGGTTTGCAGCTCAGATATAAGTCGAGAAAAATATCCTCATTCGCAGCCACGTTTACTTATGTTTATGTATGTGCACGTGTATTGCGGCATAGATCTATGAAGCCAGTGTCCTGACGCATGAGTCTCACAGTTTGGGTTCTTTCCAATGAGAAATTTGGGAATATTTTTTTCAGATGTCGAGCTGGTGAGTGTCTCTTTATTCTCGAACAACGTTGAGGTTCACAGCTCAGATATAAGTCGAGAAAATTATCCTTATTCGCTGCCACCTTTTCTTATCTGTATGTTTGTACACGTGTATTGCCGCATAGGCCTATTCCGCCAGTGCCCTGACGCATGGGTTTCACAGTTTGGGTTCTATCCAGTGAGAATTGTGGCGATATGTTAGCTCAGATTTCGAGCTGGTGAGTGTCTCTTCATTCTCGACCAACGTTGAGGTTCGCTGCTCTGATATAAGTCGAGAAAAATATTCTCATTCGCAGCCATGTTTTCTTATGTGTATTTATGTACACGTGTATTGGCGCAATTGCCTATGCCGCCAGTGCCCTGACGCATGAGTCTCACAGTTTTAGGTTTTTTCCAGTGACAAATTTGGCAATACTTTGGCTCAGATGTGTCGAGCTGGTGAGTGTCTCTTTATTCTCGAACAACGTTGAGGTTAGCAGCTCTGATATAAGTCGATAAAATTATCCTCATTCGCAGCCACCTTTTCTTATGTGTATGTATGTACTCGTGTATTGCCGCATAGGACTATGTCGTCAGTGTCCTGGCGCATGAGTCTCACAGTTTGGGTTCTTTCCAAAGGGACATTTGGCAATATTTTGGCTCAGATGTCGAGCTGGTGAGTGTCTATTCATTCTCGAACAACGTTGAGGTTTGCAGCTCAGATATAAGTCGAGAAAAATATCCTCATTCGCAGCCACGTTTACTTTTGTTTATGTATGTGCACGTGTATTGCGGCATAGATCTATGAAGCCAGTGTCCTGACGCATGAGTCTCACAGTTTGGGTTCTTTCCAGTGAGAAATTTTGCGATATTTGGGCTAAGATGTCAAGCTGGTTAGTGTCTCTTCATTCTCGACCAACGTTGAGGATCGCAGCTCTGATATAAGTCGAGAAAATTATCCTCATTCGCAGCCACCTTTTCTTATCTGTATGTTTGTACACGTGTATTGCCGCATAGGCCTATGCCGCCAGTGCCCTGACGCATGGGTTTCACAGTTTGGGTTCTTTCCAGTGAGAATTGTGGCGATATGTTAGCTCAGATGTCGAGCTGGTGAGTGTCTCTTCATTCTCGACCAACGTTGAGGTTCGCTGCTCTGATATAAGTCGAGAAAAATATCCTCATTCGCAGCCATGTTTTCTTATGTGTATTTATGTACACGTGTATTGGCGCATTTGCCTATGCCGCCAGTGCCCTGACGCATGAGTCTCACAGTTTGGGTTCTTTCCAGTGAGAATTGTGGCGATATGTTAGCTCAGATGTCGAGCTGGTGAGTGTTTCTTCATTCTCGAACAACGTTGAGGTTAGCAGCTCTGATATAAGTCGATAAAATTATCCTCATTCGCAGCCACCTTTTCTTATGTGTATGTATGTACTCGTGTATTGCCGCTTAGGACTATGTCGTCAGTGTCCTGGCGCATGAGTCTCACAGTTTGGGTTCTTTCCAAAGGAAAATTTGGCAATATTTTGGCTCAGATGTCGAGCTGGTGAGTGTCTCTTCATTCTCGACCAACGTTATGGTTCGCTGCTCTGATATAAGTCGAGAAAAATATCCTCATTCGCAGCCATGTTTTCTTATGTGTATTTATGTACACGTGTATTGGCGCATTTGCCTATGCCGCCAGTGCCCTGACGCATGAGTCTCACAGTTTTAGGTTCTTTCCAGTGAGAAATTTGGCAATACTTTGGCTCAGATGTGTCGAGCTGGTGAGTGTCTCTTCATTCTCGAACAACGTTGATGTTAGCAGCTCTGATATAAGTCGTTAAAATTATCCTCATTCGCAGCCACCTTTTCTTATGTGTATGTATGTACTCGTGTATTGCCGCATAGGACTATGTCGTCAGTTTCCTGGCGCATGAGTCTCACAGTTTGGGTTCTTTCCAAAGGAAAATTTGGCAATATTTTGGCTCAGATGTCGAGCTGGTGAGTGTCTATTCATTCTCGAACAACGTTGAGGTTTGCAGCTCAGATATAAGTCGAGAAAAATATCCTCATTCGCAGCCACGTTTTCTTATGTGTATTTATGTACACGTGTATTGCCGCACTGGCTTATGCCGCCATTGTCCTGACGCACGAGTCTCACAGTTTGGGTTATTTCCAGTGAGAATGTTGGCGATATGTTAGCTCAGATGTCGAGCTGGTGAGTGTCTCTTTATTCTCGACCAACGTTGAGGTTCGCAGCTCTGATATAAGTCGAGAAAAATATCCTCATTCGCAGCCACGTTTACTTTTGTTTATGTATGTGCACGTGTATTGCGGCATAGATCTATGAAGCCAGTGTCCTGACGCATGAGTCTCACAGTTTGGGTTCTTTCCAGTGAGAAATTTTGCGATATTTTGGCTAAGATGTCAAGCTGGTTAGTGTCTCTTCATTCTCGACCAACGTTGAGGATCGCAGCTCTGATATAAGTCGAGAAAATTATCCTCATTCGCAGCCACCTTTTCTTATCTGTATGTTTGTACACGTGTATTGCCGCATAGGCCTATGCCGCCAGTGCCCTGACGCATGGGTTTCACAGTTTGGGTTCTTTCCAGTGAGAATTGTGGCGATATGTTAGCTCAGATGTCGAGCTGGTGAGTGTCTCTTCATTCTCGACCAACGTTGAGGTTCGCTGCTCTGATATAAGTCGAGAAAATTATCCTCATTCGCAGCCACCTTTTCTTATCTGTATGTTTGTACACGTGTATTGCCGCATAGGCCTATGCCGCCAGTGCCCTGACGCACGAGTCTCACAGTTTGGGTTATTTCCAGTGAGAATGTTGGCGATATGTTTGCTCAGATGTCGAGCTGGTGAGTGTCTCTTCATTCTCGACCAACGTTGAGGTTCGCAGCTCTGATATAAGTCGAGAAAAATATCCTCATTCGCAGCCACGTTTACTTATGTTTATGTATGTGCACGTGTATTGCGGCATAGATCTATGAAGCCAGTGTCCTGACGCATGAGTCTCACAGTTTGGGTTCTTTCCAAAATAAAATTTGGCAATATTTTGGCTCAGATGTCGAGCTGGTGAGTGTCTATTCATTCTCGAACAACGTTGAGGTTTGCAGCTCAGATATAAGTCGAGAAAAATATCCTCATTCGCAGCCACGTTTTCTGATGTGTGTTTATGTACACGTGTATTGCCGCACTGACCTATGCCGCCATTGTCCTGACGCATGAGTCTCACAGTTTGGGTTATTTCCAGTGAGAATGTTGGCGATATGTTAGCTCAGATGTCGAGCTGGTGAGTGTCTCTTCATTCTCGACCAACGTTGAGGTTCGCAGCTCTGATATAAGTCGAGAAAAATATCCTCATTCGCAGCCACGTTTACTTTTGTTTATGTATGTGCACGTGTATTGCGGCATAGATCTATGAAGCCAGTGTCCTGACGCATGAGTCTCACAGTTTGGGTTCTTTCCAGTGAGAAATTGTGCGATATTTTGGCTAAGATGTCAAGCTGGTTAGTGTCTCTTCATTCTCGACCAACGTTGAGGATCGCAGCTCTGATATAAGTCGAGAAAATTATCCTCATTCGCAGCCACCTTTTCTTATCTGTATGTTTGTACACGTGTATTGCCGCATAGGCCTATGCCGCCAGTGCCCTGACGCATGGGTTTCACAGTTTGGGTTCTTTCCAGTGAGAATTGTGGCGATATGTTAGCTCAGATGTCGAGCTGGTGAGTGTCTCTTCATTCTCGACCAACGTTGAGGTTCGCTGCTCTAATATAAGTCGAGAAAATTATCCTCATTCGCAGCCACCTGTTCTTATCTGTATGTTTGTACACGTGTATTGCCGCATAGGCCTATGCCGCCAGTGCCCTGACGCATGAGTCTCACAGTTTGGGTTATTTCCAGTGAGAATGTTGGCGATATGTTTGCTCAGATGTCGAGCTGGTGAGTGTCTCTTCATTCTCGACCAACGTTGAGGTTCGCAGCTCTGATATAAGTCGAGAAAAATATCCTCATTCGCAGCCACGTTTACTTATGTTTATGTATGTGCACGTGTATTGCGGCATAGATCTATGAAGCCAGTGTCCTGACGCATGAGTCTCACAGTTTGGGTTCTTTCCAAAGGGAAATTTGGCAATATTTTGGCTCAGATGTCGAGCTGGTGAGTGTCTATTCATTCTCGAACAACGTTGAGGTTTGCAGCTCAGATATAAGTCGAGAAAAATATCCTCATTCGCAGCCACGTTTTCTGATGTGTGTTTATGTACACGTGTATTGCCGCACTGACCTATGCCGCCATTGTCCTGACGCATGAGTCTCACAGTTTGGGTTATTTCCAGTGAGAATGTTGGCGATATGTTAGCTCAGATGTCGAGCTGGTGAGTGTCTCTTCATTCTCGACCAACGTTGAGGTTCGCAGCTCTGATATAAGTCGAGAAAAATATCCTCATTCGCAGCCACGTTTACTTTTGTTTATGTATGTGCACGTGTATTGCGGCATAGATCTATGAAGCCAGTGTCCTGACGCATGAGTCTCACAGTTTGGGTTCCTTCCAGTGAGAAATTGTGCGATATTTTGGCTAAGATGTCAAGCTGGTTAGTGTCTCTTCATTCTCGACCAACGTTGAGGATCGCAGCTCTGATATAAGTCGAGAAAATTATCCTCATTCGCAGCCACCTTTTCTTATCTGTTTGTTTGTACACGTGTATTGCCGCATAGGCCTATGCCGCCAGTGCCCTGACGCATGGGTTTCACAGTTTGGGTTCTTTCCAGTGAGAATTGTGGCGATATGTTAGCTCAGATGTCGAGCTGGTGAGTGTCTCTTCATTCTCGACCAACGTTGAGGTTCGCTGCTCTGATATAAGTCGAGAAAATTATCCTCATTCGCAGCCACCTTTTCTTATCTGTATGGCTGTACACGTGTATTGCCGCATAGGCCTATGCCGCCAGTGCCCTGACGCATGAGTCTCACAGTTTTGGTTATTTCCAGTGAGAATGTTGGCGATATGTTTGCTCAGATGTCGAGCTGGTGAGTGTCTCTTCATTCTCGACCAACGTTGAGGTTCGCTGCTCTGATATAAGTCGAGAAAATTATCCTCATTCGCAGCCACCTTTTCTTATCTGTATGTTTGTACACGTGTATTGCCGCATAGGCCTATGCCGCCAGTGCCCTGACGCATGAGTCTCACAGTTTGGGTTATTTCCAGTGAGAATGTTGGCGATATGTTAGCTCAGATGTCGAGCTGGTGAGTGTCTCTTCATTCTCGACCAACGTTGAGGTTCGCAGCTCTGATATAAGTCGAGAAAAATATCCTCATTCGCAGCCACGTTTACTTATGTTTATGTATGTGCACGTGTATTGCGGCATAGATCTATGAAGCCAGTGTCCTGACGCATGAGTCTCACAGTTTGGGTTCTTTCCAAAATAAAATTTGGCAATATTTTGGCTCAGATGTCGAGCTGGTGAGTGTCTATTCATTCTCGAACAACGTTGAGGTTTGCAGCTCAGATATAAGTCGAGAAAAATATCCTCATTCGCAGCCACGTTTTCTGATGTGTGTTTATGTACACGTGTATTGCCGCACTGACCTATGCCGCCATTGTCCTGACGCATGAGTCTCACAGTTTGGGTTATTTCCAGTGAGAATGTTGGCGATATGTTAGCTCAGATGTCGAGCTGGTGAGTGTCTCTTCATTCTCGACCAACGTTGAGGTTCGCAGCTCTGATATAAGTCGAGAAAAATATCCTCATTCGCAGCCACGTTTACTTTTGTTTATGTATGTGCACGTGTATTGCGGCATAGATCTATGAAGCCAGTGTCCTGACGCATGAGTCTCACAGTTTGGGTTCTTTCCAGTGAGAAATTGTGCGATATTTTGGCTAAGATGTCAAGCTGGTTAGTGTCTCTTCATTCTCGACCAACGTTGAGGATCGCAGCTCTGATATAAGTCGAGAAAATTATCCTCATTCGCAGCCACCTTTTCTTATCTGTATGTTTGTACACGTGTATTGCCGCATAGGCCTATGCCGCCAGTGCCCTGACGCATGGGTTTCACAGTTTGGGTTCTTTCCAGTGAGAATTGTGGCGATATGTTAGCTCAGATGTCGAGCTGGTGAGTGTCTCTTCATTCTCGACCAACGTTGAGGTTCGCTGCTCTGATATAAGTCGAGAAAATTATCCTCATTCGCAGCCACCTGTTCTTATCTGTATGTTTGTACACGTGTATTGCCGCATAGGCCTATGCCGCCAGTGCCCTGACGCATGAGTCTCACAGTTTGGGTTATTTCCAGTGAGAATGTTGGCGATATGTTTGCTCAGATGTCGAGCTGGTGAGTGTCTCTTCATTCTCGACCAACGTTGAGGTTCGCAGCTCTGATATAAGTCGAAAAAAATATCCTCATTCGCAGCCACGTTTACTTATGTTTATGTATGTGCACGTGTATTGCGGCATAGATCTATGAAGCCAGTGTCCTGACGCATGAGTCTCACAGTTTGGGTTCTTTCCAAAGGGAAATTTGGCAATATTTTGGCTCAGATGTCGAGCTGGTGAGTGTCTATTCATTCTCGAACAACGTTGAGGTTTGCAGCTCAGATATAAGTCGAGAAAAATATCCTCATTCGCAGCCACGTTTTCTGATGTGTGTTTATGTACACGTGTATTGCCGCACTGACCTATGCCGCCATTGTCCTGACGCATGAGTCTCACAGTTTGGGTTATTTCCAGTGAGAATGTTGGCGATATGTTAGCTCAGATGTCGAGCTGGTGAGTGTCTCTTCATTCTCGACCAACGTTGAGGTTCGCAGCTCTGATATA
The DNA here is from genome assembly GCA_037893245.1 of Crossaster papposus. NCBI lineage: Eukaryota > Metazoa > Echinodermata > Asteroidea > Velatida > Solasteridae > Crossaster > Crossaster papposus. Next base: position 441,981 of record JBAIAA010000568.1, on the reverse strand, counting down.
AGTCGAGAAAAATATCCTCATTCGCAGCCACGTTTACTTTTGTTTATGTATGTGCACGTGTATTGCGGCATAGATCTATGAAGCCAGTGTCCTGACGCATGAGTCTCACAGTTTGGGTTCCTTCCAGTGAGAAATTGTGCGATATTTTGGCTAAGATGTCAAGCTGGTTAGTGTCTCTTCATTCTCGACCAACGTTGAGGATCGCAGCTCTGATATAAGTCGAGAAAATTATCCTCATTCGCAGCCACCTTTTCTTATCTGTTTGTTTGTACACGTGTATTGCCGCATAGGCCTATGCCGCCAGTGCCCTGACGCATGGGTTTCACAGTTTGGGTTCTTTCCAGTGAGAATTGTGGCGATATGTTAGCTCAGATGTCGAGCTGGTGAGTGTCTCTTCATTCTCGACCAACGTTGAGGTTCGCTGCTCTGATATAAGTCGAGAAAATTATCCTCATTCGCAGCCACCTTTTCTTATCTGTATGTTTGTACACGTGTATTGCCGCATAGGCCTATGCCGCCAGTGCCCTGACGCACGAGTCTCACAGTTTGGGTTATTTCCAGTGAGAATGTTGGCGATATGTTTGCTCAGATGTCGAGCTGGTGAGTGTCTCTTCATTCTCGACCAACGTTGAGGTTCGCAGCTCTGATATAAGTCGAGAAAAATATCCTCATTCGCAGCCACGTTTACTTATGTTTATGTATGTGCACGTGTATTGCGGCATAGATCTATGAAGCCAGTGTCCTGACGCATGAGTCTCACAGTTTGGGTTCTTTCCAAAATAAAATTTGGCAATATTTTGGCTCAGATGTCGAGCTGGTGAGTGTCTATTCATTCTCGAACAACGTTGAGGTTTGCAGCTCAGATATAAGTCGAGAAAGATATCCTCATTCGCAGCCACGTTTTCTGATGTGTGTTTATGTACACGTGTATTGCCGCACTGACCTATGCCGCCATTGTCCTGACGCATGAGTCTCACAGTTTGGGTTATTTCCAGTGAGAATGTTGGCGACATGTTAGCTCAGATGTCGAGCTGGTGAGTGTCTCTTCATTCTCGACCAACGTTGAGGTTCGCAGCTCTGATATAAGTCGAGAAAAATATCCTCATTCGCAGCCACGTTTACTTTTGTTTATGTATGTGCACGTGTATTGCGGCATAGATCTATGAAGCCAGTGTCCTGACGCATGAGTCTCACAGTTTGGGTTCTTTCCAGTGAGAAATTGTGCGATATTTTGGCTAAGATGTCAAGCTGGTTAGTGTCTCTTCATTCTCGACCAACGTTGAGGATCGCAGCTCTGATATAAGTCGAGAAAATTATCCTCATTCGCAGCCACCTTTTCTTATCTGTATGTTTGTACACGTGTATTGCCGCATAGGCCTATGCCGCCAGTGCCCTGACGCATGGGTTTCACAGTTTGGGTTCTTTCCAGTGAGAATTGTGGCGATATGTTAGCTCAGATGTCGAGCTGGTGAGTGTCTCTTCATTCTCGACCAACGTTGAGGTTCGCTGCTCTGATATAAGTCGAGAAAATTATCCTCATTCGCAGCCACCTGTTCTTATCTGTATGTTTGTACACGTGTATTGCCGCATAGGCCTATGCCGCCAGTGCCCTGACGCATGAGTCTCACAGTTTGGGTTATTTCCAGTGAGAATGTTGGCGATATGTTTGCTCAGATGTCGAGCTGGTGAGTGTCTCTTCATTCTCGACCAACGTTGAGGTTCGCAGCTCTGATATAAGTCGAGAAAAATATCCTCATTCGCAGCCACGTTTACTTATGTTTATGTATGTGCACGTGTATTGCGGCATAGATCTATGAAGCCAGTGTCCTGACGCATGAGTCTCACAGTTTGGGTTCTTTCCAAAGGGAAATTTGGCAATATTTTGGCTCAGATGTCGAGCTGGTGAGTGTCTATTCATTCTCGAACAACGTTGAGGTTTGCAGCTCAGATATAAGTCGAGAAAAATATCCTCATTCGCAGCCACGTTTTCTGATGTGTGTTTATGTACACGTGTATTGCCGCACTGACCTATGCCGCCATTGTCCTGACGCATGAGTCTCACAGTTTGGGTTATTTCCAGTGAGAATGTTGGCGATATGTTAGCTCAGATGTCGAGCTGGTGAGTGTCTCTTCATTCTCGACCAACGTTGAGGTTCGCAGCTCTGATATAAGTCGAGAAAAATATCCTCATTCGCAGCCACGTTTACTTTTGTTTATGTATGTGCACGTGTATTGCGGCATAGATCTATGAAGCCAGTGTCCTGACGCATGAGTCTCACAGTTTGGGTTCCTTCCAGTGAGAAATTGTGCGATATTTTGGCTAAGATGTCAAGCTGGTTAGTGTCTCTTCATTCTCGACCAACGTTGAGGATCGCAGCTCTGATATAAGTCGAGAAAATTATCCTCATTCGCAGCCACCTTTTCTTATCTGTTTGTTTGTACACGTGTATTGCCGCATAGGCCTATGCCGCCAGTGCCCTGACGCATGGGTTTCACAGTTTGGGTTCTTTCCAGTGAGAATTGTGGCGATATGTTAGCTCAGATGTCGAGCTGGTGAGTGTCTCTTCATTCTCGACCAACGTTGAGGTTCGCTGCTCTGATATAAGTCGAGAAAATTATCCTCATTCGCAGCCACCTTTTCTTATCTGTATGTTTGTACACGTGTATTGCCGCATAGGCCTATGCCGCCAGTGCCCTGACGCATGAGTCTCACAGTTTTGGTTATTTCCAGTGAGAATGTTGGCGATATGTTTGCTCAGATGTCGAGCTGGTGAGTGTCTCTTCATTCTCGACCAACGTTGAGGTTCGCTGCTCTGATATAAGTCGAGAAAATTATCCTCATTCGCAGCCACCTTTTCTTATCTGTATGTTTGTACACGTGTATTGCCGCATAGGCCTATGCCGCCAGTGCCCTGACGCATGAGTCTCACAGTTTGGGTTATTTCCAGTGAGAATGTTGGCGATATGTTAGCTCAGATGTCGAGCTGGTGAGTGTCTCTTCATTCTCGACCAACGTTGAGGTTCGCAGCTCTGATATAAGTCGAGAAAAATATCCTCATTCGCAGCCACGTTTACTTATGTTTATGTATGTGCACGTGTATTGCGGCATAGATCTATGAAGCCAGTGTCCTGACGCATGAGTCTCACAGTTTGGGTTCTTTCCAAAATAAAATTTGGCAATATTTTGGCTCAGATGTCGAGCTGGTGAGTGTCTATTCATTCTCGAACAACGTTGAGGTTTGCAGCTCAGATATAAGTCGAGAAAAATATTCTCATTCGCAGCCACGTTTTCTGATGTGTGTTTATGTACACGTGTATTGCCGCACTGACCTATGCCGCCATTGTCCTGACGCATGAGTCTCACAGTTTGGGTTATTTCCAGTGAGAATGTTGGCGATATGTTAGCTCAGATGTCGAGCTGGTGAGTGTCTCTTCATTCTCGACCAACGTTGAGGTTCGCAGCTCTGATATAAGTCGAGAAAAATATCCTCATTCGCAGCCACGTTTACTTTTGTTTATGTATGTGCACGTGTATTGCGGCATAGATCTATGAAGCCAGTGTCCTGACGCATGAGTCTCACAGTTTGGGTTCTTTCCAGTGAGAAATTGTGCGATATTTTGGCTAAGATGTCAAGCTGGTTAATGTCTCTTCATTCTCGACCAACGTTGAGGATCGCAGCTCTGATATAAGTCGAGAAAATTATCCTCATTCGCAGCCACCTTTTCTTATCTGTATTGCCGCATAGGCCTATGCCGCCAGTGCCCTGACGCATGGGTTTCACAGTTTGGGTTCTTTCCAGTTAGTCAGGGGTGTTAGGGATATTTTGGTTCAGATTCTTCCAAAAGCACCAAATTTGGCCCAGATGCTGCCCATACCATACCTTTCCGATTTTTGCCGGCCGCCAAGATGGGCGCCCTCTGGGGCGGCCATATTGGACAAATCCAATATGGCCGACATCTGGGTCAGAGGTCAATCGCAGTGAAGAAATTAAAAGAGCCAGAATCATATATGATACATTTTTTTAGGGGTTTTAGGGGTTGGGGAATCTGATTCTGACGTTATTTCAATGATTTGAGGGCACGTTGACCCCTCAAAATTACCGAAAATTAAATTTTGGGGTCAAATCCAGTGTTTTAGGTGCGCGATCCCAAATCCCACCTACAAAATTTATAAACTGTATTGTATCTTATCATTTTGATATGCCTTATGCTATCAGACGCTCAACTCTCCAACATTGAACTGGTGGCATTGGGCAGGGGCCTTAACTTCATCCCGACCCCCAAAAAACCAAAAAGGTCGACCATCCTTCGCCATTCCCGATCCTTCTTCAGAAAGATGAGATTACGGTTAAGAATGGCAGGGAGAGTCAGACCTATAAGCTCACACCCGTTCAAACTACCTTCAACTTGGACTCCCCAACCTACCTTCAATCTAAACCTAGAGTCATATATTGAAGGCACTATGAGGAACTGTCCAGACTGAAAATTCAAAATGTCAAACTAAATATAACAAAAGCAGAACGTGTTGCGCTATCTGGCCTTAAGAAAAGACAGGATATTATCATCAAACAATTCGACAAAGGCCGCGGTGTGTGCGTCCTTAACAAACAAGACTACGTGAAGGGACACGACAATTAACAGGCCCCCACTATGAAGAAATTAACAGGGACCTGACCGATGAAACCGCGGAATTAGTCTCTCAAGCCATACGCCAACTCTACGTGGACGGACTCGTATCGAAAGACATATCTGAGTTTCTTAACCCCCGCAACCACGACATTAAAACACCTTGCCTTTACCTCCTACCGAAAGTTCACAAAAAAGTACCAGAAGGAACACGGTTCATGGGGAGGCCAATCATTAGTGGTTGCGGAGGACCGACTCAATCCATATCCAAATACATAGACTATTTCTTGCTCCCAATTGTCAAACAGCAAAGCACGTACACACGCGATTCTGGACATGTGCTTGAAAAACTAAATAACCTGACATTGGAGCAAGACAACTTATTGATAACACTGGATATAGTATCCATGTACACTAACTGCCCACAAGATGAGGCAATTGAATCAGTTTGTGACGCACTTGCAATGGCCGACGACAGACTATACGCAATACCCAAGCCCACGACAGACCACGCGCGACGTCTCCTTGAACTCATTATGCGTCGAAATTAACACGTTTGAATTCAATGGCAAGTTTTTCAGACAAAAAATTGGCGTGGCCATGGGCAGCGGAATGCAGTCCGGAGATTTGTGACATAACCTATTCAAATACGAACAAGACAAAATCCTCCCTCACAATCCCTCAATTGTGAGCTACATGAGATATAGAGACGATGTTCTTATAATCTTTAACGGAAATGAAAAGCAGGCTGCTGACCTAGTGCAATCACTTAATAAAATTCATCCTACTCTGAAATTCACGTCTGAGGTCTCGCACCGCCAAGTCACTTTTCTCGACCTTATTATCTACAAAGGTGAACGATTCATACATGAAGGGATATTGGATACTCGGGTCGCTACCAAAAAAACTGATACATTTCAGTACCTAGCTCGAGAGTCAGCACACCCTAAGTCGGTATTTGGCGGATTAATCAAGGGCGAAGTGACCAGATACAAACGTATATGTACCCATTCAAAAGACTTTGAGGAGAGGGTTGAATTCTTCAAAGACAAACTTCAAAAGCGCGGATACACAAACGAAGACCTAGCCCTCCTTTCTCAAAGGGGCAAGACTCCCGCGGACCCTAAGCGTGAAAAAAACAAAAATAATATCCCACTGGTGTTCGTCCTACCATACTACCCACATGTCGCGCACCCAGCCCTGAAACGGGCTATCCTCAAACACTGGCCCTTGATTAGCGAAAACGAATATCTGAATAGGCTATTTGATACCCAACCTATCCTGGCATACATACGGCACAAAAACATAAAAGATAAACTTGTTCGATCTAGGACTAAAGCATCTCCCCAATCCAACTAAGAGGAACGAAATCTTGATGAGGAAAATCTGCAAATTCTATTGGAACTACTGAAAGAACAAAACAATGATCAAAGAAATGGATCTCAAGACTAAAACAAAATAAATAAGTCAACCCCCCCCCCCCCCCACACCCCCCCCCCCCCCCTTGTCCTTGCCACGCGTCATATAAACCGACACACAAATAAAAACAAGGAAAGGAAAATGAATGTTATAAGAGGGTGACTGATGACGTGCATGATATAGCACAGAAAATATGCCCTGCTCCCCTTCCAAAAAAGGGGGAAAAAAGAGGGGACGGCAAATTATCACCGGTAATAATCAATCACTGTGTGAACTAAAAACAAAGGGACCACTGTGGCAATACACAAACCAGTCATCGCGTCGCCAAAACCAGAGACAGGGTTTGAAACTCCCGCTTTTAGGGAATGTCTAACCCAACTGGCCTGCAGACGTTTGATGTATTTGCTCGTCCACGAACTCCAAACACGGACTGTCATCTAGCAGAGATAATGTGGCTAAAACTGACCCCCAGATGCGTGTCTTACACAAAAAAGGAAAAAAAAGAGTTAAGAATTACGCTCTGGAGAGACCAGTCAAACACTTTCTAGCATACCCACTAGTTAACATACAATTACAGATTTATCTCGGCAGTTCAGTCACAAATACAATCCATATGATACTTGTCAGCAGAACCTTTTCCGCGTTTCAAAAAAATAACGAAAAGCACGGAGGGGTTCTTTTGAAACTTGTAAACGAACCCCCCCCCCCCCCCCCCCCAAAAAAAAAAAAAATTCCTACAGACTGCAATCTCGCAGAAATAAATGTGGCCTGAACTGACCTCCCATGAAGCGTATATCACTAGAAAAAAAACTTAAATTAAGAATTACGCTCTGGGCGGGATAGTTACGCAACCACACTGCTGGCATACCAGCACATCATAAATTATACAGATTTATCTCTGCAGACCAAGCCACAACCTAAAATCCAATGATACTTCACGCAGCAGAACTGTTTCAGCATCTCCAAAATAACGAAAACAATGAGAAAAAGTTCTGACTTGTGACAACTCCCATAAACACCCTCCCCTTCCCACATAGATTGAGTTCTGATTCACTGCAGCTAACTCTAGAATTGATAAAAAAAAAAGACAAAACAAATTAACTGATCATTCCTTGAAGTATGCCTGCATAAACCGGTTTCTCTGTGCTATACCTTCTTGCAAAAGCACTCCATTAGAAGTATAATAGCCTCACAGAAAAAGAAAGAGAATTCCACAAAACCCAATATTACACGTCCTTCACATTAATGTCCTTCCCAGGTGACCCAGAATCGTTCTAAAAATTAAAAAAAACCTTGAGTGACATGTATGATTACGCTGCTTCCCAATAAACATGATAAAGTGAACAGCTGAAACAAATGATGGGAACTACCTACATGTATGTAACAATAATGGCCAATACCATTTTTTTAAGGGGGGTGGCCAATACCATTTTTAAGGGGGGTGTGACCAATTCTTAAAACTTTGTACTGGGAGGGGCTCTGCATCACCCAACATACAGCAAATATAAGGGAAAGTTTTTTTTTAGGGATCTGGGATGATGCGTACCAGAAACAACAGGTTTGACCTCATAATGACCTTTACGATGACTTTGTGGGATAAAGTTGACCTCAAATCATTAAAATAACATCAGAATCAGATTCTCCAACCCCGAAAACCCCTACAAAAATGTATCATTTATGATTATGGCTCTTTTAATTTCTTCACTGCGATTGACCTCTGACCCAGATGTCGGCCATATTGGATTTGTCCAATATGGCCGCCCCAGAGGGCGCCCATCTTGGCGGCCGGCAAAAATCGGAAAGGTATGGTATGGGCAGCATCTGGGCCAAATTTGGTGCTTTTGGAAGAATTTGAACCAAACAGCCCCTATAGTGCCCTAACATCCCTGACTAAGTGAGAATTGTGGCGATATGTTAGCTCAGATGTCGAGCTGGTGAGTGTCTCTTCATTCTCGACCAACGTTGAGGTTCGCTGCTCTGATATAAGTCGAGAAAATTATCCTCATTCGCAGCCACCTTTTCTTATCTGTATGTTTGTACACGTGTATTGCCGCATAGGCCTATGCCGCCAGTGCCCTGACGCATGAGTCTCACAGTTTGGGTTATTTCCAGTGAGAATGTTGGCGATATGTTTGCTCAGATGTCGAGCTGGTGAGTGTCTCTTCATTCTCGACCAACGTTGAGGTTCGCTGCTCTGATATAAGTCGAGAAAATTATCCTCATTCGCAGCCACCTTTTCTTATCTGTATGTTTGTACACGTGTATTGCCGCATAGGCCTATGCCGCCAGTGCCCTGACGCATGAGTCTCACAGTTTGGGTTATTTCCAGTGAGAATGTTGGCGATATGTTAGCTCAGATGTCGAGCTGGTGAGTGTCTCTTCATTCTCGACCAACGTTGAGGTTCGCTGCTCTGATATAAGTCGAGAAAATTATCCTCATTCGCAGCCACCTTTTCTTATCTGTATGTTTGTACACGTGTATTGCCGCATAGGCCTATGCCGCCAGTGCCCTGACGCATGAGTCTCACAGTTTGGGTTATTTCCAGTGAGAATGTTGGCGATATGTTTGCTCAGATGTCGAGCTGGTGAGTGTCTCTTCATTCTCGACCAACGTTGAGGTTCGCAGCTCTGATATAAGTCGAGAAAAATATCCTCATTCGCAGCCACGTTTACTTATGTTTATGTATGTGCACGTGTATTGCGGCATAGATCTATGAAGCCAGTGTCCTGACGCATGAGTCTCACAGTTTTAGGTTCTTTCCAGTGAGAAATTTGGCAATATTTTGGCTCAGATGTGTCGGGCTGGTGAGTGTCTCTTCATTCTCGAACAACGTTGAGGTTAGCAGCTCTGATATAAGTCGATAAAATTATCCTCATTCGCAGCCACCCTTTCTTATGTGTATGTATGTACACGTGTATTGCCGCATTGACCTATGCCGCCAGTGCCCTGGCGCATGAGTCTCACAGTTTGGGTTCTTTCCAGTGAGAAATTTGGCGATATTTTGGCTAAGATGTCAAGCTGGTTAGTGTCTCTTCATTCTCGGCCAACGTTGAGGTTCGCAGCTCTGATATAAGTCGAGAAAAATATCCTCATTCGCAACCACGTTTACTTATGTTTATGTATGTGCACGTGTATTGCGGCATAGATATATGAAGCCAGTGTCCTGACGCATGAGTCTCACAGTTTGGGTTCCTTCCAGTGAGAAATTGTGCGATATTTTGGCTAAGATGTCAAGCTGGTTAGTGTCTCTTCATTCTCGACCAACGTTGAGGTTCGCAGCTCTGATATAAGTCGAGAAAAATATCCTCATTCGCAGCCACGTTTACTTTTGTTTATGTATGTGCACGTGTATTGCGGCATAGATCTATGAAGCCAGTGTCCTGACGCATGAGTCTCACAGTTTGGGTTCCTTCCAGTGAGAAATTGTGCGATATTTTGGCTAAGATGTCAAGCTGGTTAGTGTCTCTTCATTCTCGACCAACGTTGAGGTTCGCTGCTCTGATATAAGTCGAGAAAATTATCCTCATTCGCAGCCACCTTTTCTTATCTGTATGTTTGTACACGTGTATTGCCGCATAGGCCTATGCCGCCAGGGCCCTGACGCATGAGTCTCACAGTTTGGGTTATTTCCAGTGAGAATGTTGGCGATATGTTTGCTCAGATGTCGAGCTGGTGAGTGTCTCTTCATTCTCGACCAACGTTGAGGTTCGCTGCTCTGATATAAGTCGAGAAAATTATCCTCATTCGCAGCCACCTTTTCTTATCTGTATGTTTGTACACGTGTATTGCCGCATAGGCCTATGCCGCCAGTGCCCTGACGCATGAGTCTCACAGTTTGGGTTATTTCCAGTGAGAATGTTGGCGATATGTTAGCTCAGATGTCGAGCTGGTGAGTGTCTCTTCATTCTCGACTAACGTTGAGGTTCGCTGCTCTGATATAAGTCGAGAAAATTATCCTCATTCGCAGCCACCTTTTCTTATCTGTATGTTTGTACACGTGTATTGCCGCATAGGCCTATGCCGCCAGTGCCCTGACGCATGAGTCTCACAGTTTGGGTTATTTCCAGTGAGAATGTTGGCGATATGTTTGCTCAGATGTCGAGCTGGTGAGTGTCTCTTCATTCTCGACCAACGTTGAGGTTCGCAGCTCTGATATAAGTCGAGAAAAATATCCTCATTCGCAGCCACGTTTACTTATGTTTATGTATGTGCACGTGTATTGCGGCATAGATCTATGAAGCCAGTGTCCTGACGCATGAGTCTCACAGTTTGGGTTCTTTTTAAAGGGAAATTTTGCAATATTTTGGCTCAGATGTCGAGCTGGTGAGTGTCTATTCATTTCGAACAACGTTGAGGTTTGCAGCTCAGATATAAGTCGAGAAAAATATCCTCATTCGCAGCCACGTTTTCTGATGTGTGTTTATGTACACGTGTATTGCCGCACTGACCTATGCCGCCATTGTCCTGACGCATGAGTCTCACAGTTTGGGTTATTTCCAGTGAGAATGTTGGCGATATGTTTGCTCAGATGTCGAGCTGGTGAGTGTCTCTTCATTCTCGACCAACGTTGAGGTTCGCAGCTCTGATATAAGTCGAGAAAAATATCCTCATTCGCAGCCACGTTTACTTATGTTTATGTATGTGCACGTGTATTGCGGCATAGATCTATGAAGCCAGTGTCCTGACGCATGAGTCTCACAGTTTGGGTTCTTTCCAATGAGAAATTTGGGAATATTTTTTTTCAGATGTCGAGCTGGTGAGTGTCTCTTTATTCTCGAACAACGTTGAGGTTCACAGCTCAGATATAAGTCGAGAAAATTATCCTCATTCGCAGTCATGTTTTCTTATGTGTATTTATGTACTCCTGTATTGCCGCATTGACCTATGCCGCCAGTGCCCTGACGCATGAGTCTCACAGTTTGGGTTCTTTCTAGTGATAATTTTGGAAATATTTTGGCTCAGATGTTTAGCTGGTGAGTGTCTCTTCATTCTTGAACAACGTTGAGGATCGCAGCTCTGATATAAGTCGAGAAAATTATCCTCATTCGCAGCCACCTTTTCTTATGTGTATGTTTGTACACGTGTATTGCCGCATAGGCCTATGCCGCCAGTGCCCTGACGCATGGGTTTCACAGTTTGGGTTTTTTCCAGTGAGAATTGTGGCGATATGTTAGCTCCGATGTCGAGCTGGTGAATGTCTCTTCATTCTCGACCAACGTTGGGGTTCGCTGCTCTGATATAAGTCGAGAAAAATATCCTCATTCGCAGCCATGTTTTCTTATGTGTATTTATGTACACGTGTATTGGCGCATTTGCCTATGCCGCCAGTGCCTTGACGCATGAGTCTCACAGTTTTAGGTTCTTTCCAGTGAGAAATTTGGCAATACTTTGGCTCAGATGTCGAGCTGGTGAGTGTCTATTCATTCTCGAACAACGTTGAGGTTTGCAGCTCAGATATAAGTCGAGAAAAATATCCTCATTCGCAGCCACGTTTTCTGATGTGTGTTTATGTACACGTGTATTGCTGCACTGACCTATGCCGCCATTGTCCTGACGCATGAGTCTCACAGTTTGGGTTATTTCCAGTGAGAATGTTGGCGATATGTTTGCTCAGCTGTCGAGCTGGTGAGTGTCTCTTCATTCTCGACCAACGTTGAGGTTCGCAGCTCTGATATAAATCGAGAAAAATATCCTCATTCGCAGCCACGTTTACTTATGTTTATGTATGTGCACGTGTATTGCGGCATAGATCTATGAAGCCAGTGTCCTGACGCATGAGTCTCACAGTTTGGGTTCTTTCCAGTGAGAAATTTGGCGATATTTTGGCTAAGATGTCAAGCTGGTTAGTGTTTCTTCATTCTCGACCAATGTTGAGGTTCGCAGCTCTGATATAATTCGAGAAAAATATCCTCATTCGCAGCCATGTTTACTTTGGTTTATGTATGTGCATGTGTATTGCGGCATAGATCTATGCCGCCAGTGACCTGACGCATGAGTCTCAAAGTTTGGGTTTCTTCCGGTAAAAATTTGGCAATATGTTAGCTCAGATGTGGAGCTGGTGGGTGTCTCTTCATTCTCGACCAACGTTGAGGTTCGCAGCTCAAATATAAGTCGAGAAAAATATCCTCATTCGCAGCCATGTTTACTTCTGTTTATGTGTGTGTACGTCTATTGCGGCATAGATCTATGCCACCAGTGACCTGACGCATGATTCTCACAGTTTGGGTCTCTTACGGTGAAAATGTTGGCGATATGTTAGCTCAGATGTCTTGCTGGTGAGTGTCTCTTCATTCTCGAACAACGTTGAGGTTCGCAGCTTAGGTATAAGTCGAGTAAACTATCCTCATTCGCAGTCATGTGTTCTTATGTGTATTTGTGTACACGTGTATTGCCGCATTGGCCTATGCCGCCAGTGCCCTGACGCATGAGTCTCACAGTTTGGGTTATTTCCAGTGAGAATGTTGGCGATATGTTAGCTCAGATGTCGAGCTGGTGAGTGTCTCTTCATTCTCGACCAACGTTGAGGTTCGCAGCTCTGATATAAGTCGAGAAAAATATCCTCATTCGCAGCCACGTTTACTTTTGTTTATGTATGTGCACGTGTATTGCGGCATAGATCTATGAAGCCAGTGTCCTGACGCATGGGTTTCACAGTTTGGGTTCTTTCCAGTGAGAATTGTGGCGATATGTTAGCTCAGATGTCGAGCTGGTGAGTGTCTCTTCATTCTCGACCAACGTTGAGGTTCGCAGCTCTGATATAAGTCGAGAAAAATATCCTCATTCGCAGCCACGTTTACTTTTGTTTATGTATGTGCACGTGTATTGCGGCATAGATCTATGAAGCCAGTGTCCTGACGCATGAGTCTCACAGTTTGGGTTCTTTCCAATGAGAAATTTGGGAATATTTTTTTTTCAGATGTCGAGCTGATGAGTGTCTCTTTATTCTCGAACAACGTTGAGGTTCACAGCCCAGATATAAGTCGAGAAAATTATCCTTATTCGCAGCCATGTTTTCTTATGTGTATTTATGTACACGTGTATTGCCGCATTGACCTATGCCGCCAGTGCCCTGGCGCATGAGTCTCACAGTTTGAGTTCTTTCCAGTGAGAAATTTGGCGATATTTTGGCTAAGATGTCAAGCTGGTTAGTGTTTCTTCATTCTCGACCAACGTTGAGGATCGCAGCTCTGATATAAGTCGAGAAAATTATCCTCATTCGCAGCCACCTTTTCTTATGTGTATGTTTGTACACGTGTAATGCCGCATAGGCCTATGCCGCCAGTGCCCTGACGCATGGGTTTCACAGTTTGGGTTCTTTCCAGTGAGAATTGTGGCGATATGTTAGCTCAGATGTCGAGCTGGTGAGTGTCTCTTCATTCTCGACCAACGTTGAAGTTCGCTGCTCTAATATAAGTTGAAAAAAATATCCTCATTCGCAGCCATGTTTACTTTTGTTTATGTATGTGCATGTGTATTGATGCATAGATATATGAAGCCAGTGTCCTGACGCATGAGTCTCACAGTTTGGGTTCTTTCCAATGAGACATTTTGGAATATTTTGTTTCAGATTTCGAGCTGGTGAGTGTCTCTTCATTCTCGAACAACGTTGAGGTTCGCAGCTCAGATATAAGTCGAGAAAATTATCCTTATTCGCAGCCATGTTTTCTTATGTGTATTTATGTACACGTGTATTGCCGCATTGACCTATGCCGCCAGTGCCCTGGCGCATGAGTTTCACAGTTTGGGTTCTTTCCAGTGAGAAATTTTGCGATATTTTGGCTAAGATGTCAAGCTGGTTAGTGTCTCTTCATTCTCGACCAACGTTGAGGATCGCAGCTCTGATATAAGTCGAGAAAATTATCCTCATTCGCAGCCACCTTTTCTTATCTGTATGTGTGTACACGTGTATTGCCGCATAGGCCTATGCCGCCAGTGCCCTGACGCATGGGTTTCACAGTTTGGGTTCTTTCCAGTGAGAATTGTGGCGATATGTTAGCTCAGATGTCGAGCTGGTGAGTGTCTCTTCATTCTCGACCAACGTTGAGGTTCGCTGCTCTGATATAAGTCGAGAAAAATATCCTCATTCGCAGCCATGTTTTCTTATGTGTATTTATGTACACGTGTATTGGCGCATTTGCCTATGCCGCCAGTGCCCTGACGCATGAGTCTCACAGTTTTAGGTTCTTTCCAGTGAGAAATTTGGCAATATTTTGGCTCAGATGTGTCGGGCTGGTGAGTGTCTCTTCATTCTCGAACAACGTTGAGGTTAGCAGCTCTGATATAAGTCGATAAAATTATCCTCATTCGCAGCCACCCTTTCTTATGTGTATGTATGTACACGTGTATTGCCGCATTGACCTATGCCGCCAGTGCCCTGGCGCATGAGTCTCACAGTTTGGGTTCTTTCCAGTGAGAAATTTGGCGATATTTTGGCTAAGATGTCAAGCTGGTTAGTGTCTCTTCATTCTCGGCCAACGTTGAGGTTCGCAGCTCTGATATAAGTCGAGAAAAATATCCTCATTCGCAACCACGTTTACTTATGTTTATGTATGTGCACGTGTATTGCGGCATAGATATATGAAGCCAGTGTCCTGACGCATGAGTCTCACAGTTTGGGTTCTTTCCAGTGAGAAATTTGGCGATATTTTGGCTAAGATGTCAAGCTGGTTAGTGTCTCTTCATTCTCGACCAATGTTGAGGTTCGCAGCTCTGATATAAGTCGAGAAAAATATCCTCATTCGCAGCCATGTTTACTTTGGTTTATGTATGTGCATGTGTATTGCGGCATAGATCTATGCCGCCAGTGACCTGACGCATGAGTCTCAAAGTTTGGGTCTCTTCCGGTAAAAATTTGGCAATATGTTAGCTCAGATGTGGAGCTGGTGGGTGTCTCTTCATTCTCGACCAACGTTGAGGTTCGCAGCTCAAATATAAGTCGAGAAAAATATCCTCATTCGCAGCCATGTTTACTTCTGTTTATGTGTGTGTACGTGTATTGCGGCATAGATCTATGCCACCAGTGACCTGACGCATGAGTCTCACAGTTTGGGTCTCTTACGGTGAAAATGTTGGCGATATGTTAGCTCAGATGTCTTGCTGGTGAGTGTATCTTCATTCTCGAACAACGTTGAGGTTCGCAGCTCAGGTATAAGTCGAGTAAACTATCCTCATTCGCAGTCATGTGTTCTTATGTGTATTTGTGTACACGTGTATTGCTGCATTGGCCTATGCCGCCAGTGCCCTGACGCATGAGTCTCACAGTTTGGGTTCTTTCCAGTGAGAATGTTGGCGATATGTTAGCTCAGATGTTGAGCTGGTGAGTGTCTCTTCATTCTCGAACAATGTTGAGGTTCGCAGCTCTGATATAAGTCGAGAAAAATATCCTCATTTGCAGCCATGTTTTATTATGTGTGTGTATGTATGTATGTATGTACACTTGTATTGCCGTTAAGGTTCACAGCTCAGATATAAGTCAAGACAAATATCTTCATTCGCAGCCATGTTTACTTTTGTTTATGTATGTGCACGTGTATTGAGGCATAGATCTATGCCGCTAGTGTCCTGACGCATGAGTCTCACAGTTTGGGTTCTTTCCAATGAGAAATTTGGCAATATGTTACCTCAGATGTCGAGCTGGTGAGTGTCTCTTCATTCTAGACCAACGTTGAGGTTCGCAGCTCTGATATAAGTCGAGAAAAATATCCTCATTCGCAGCCACGTTTACTTTTGTTTATGTATGTGCACGTGTATTGCGGCATAGATCTATGAAGCCAGTGTCCTGACGCATGGGTTTCACAGTTTGGGTTCTTTCCAGTGAGAATTGTGGCGATATGTTAGCTCAGATGTCGAGCTGGTGAGTGTCTCTTCATTCTCGACCAACGTTGAGGTTCGCAGCTCTGATATAAGTCGAGAAAAATATCCTCATTCGCAGCCACGTTTACTTTTGTTTATGTATGTGCACGTGTATTGCGGCATAGATCTATGAAGCCAGTGTCCTGACGCATGAGTCTCACAGTTTGGGTTCTTTCCAATGAGACATTTTGGAATATTTTGTTTCAGATTTCGAGCTGGTGAGTGTCTCTTCATTCTCGAACAACGTTGAGGTTCGCAGCTCAGATATAAGTCGAGAAAATTATCCTTATTCGCAGCCATGTTTTCTTATGTGTATTTATGTACACGTGTATTGCCGCATTGACCTATGCCGCCAGTGCCCTGGCGCATGAGTTTCACAGTTTGGGTTCTTTCCAGTGAGAATTGTGGCGATATGTTAGCTCAGATGTCGAGCTGGTGAGTGTCTCTTCATTCTCGACCAACGTTGAGGTTCGCTGCTCTGATATAAGTCGAGAAAAATATCCTCATTCGCAGCCATGTTTTCTTATGTGTATTTATGTACACGTGTATTGGCGCATTTGACAATGCCGCCAGTGCCCTGACGCATGAGTCTCACAGTTTTAGGTTCTTTCCAGTGAGAAATTTGGCAATATTTTGGCTCAGATGTGTCGGGCTGGTGAGTGTCTCTTCATTCTCGAACAACGTTGAGGTTAGCAGCTCTGATATAAGTCGGTAAAATTATCCTCATTCGCAGCCACCCTTTCTTATGTGTATGTATGTACACGTGTATTGCCGCATTGACCTATGCCGCCAGTGCCCTGGCGCATGAGTCTCACAGTTTGGGTTCTTTCCAGTGAGAAATTTGGCGATATTTTGGCTAAGATGTCAAGCTGGTTAGTGTCTCTTCATTCTCGGCCAACGTTGAGGTTCGCAGCTCTGATATAAGTCGAGAAAAATATCCTCATTCGCAACCACGTTTACTTATGTTTATGTATGTGCACGTGTATTGCGGCATAGATATATGAAGCCAGTGTCCTGACGCATGAGTCTCACAGTTTGGGTTCTTTCCAGTGAGAAATTTGGCGATATTTTGGCTAAAATGTCAAGCTGGTTAGTGTCTCTTCATTCTCGACCAATGTTGAGGTTCGCAGCTCTGATATAAGTCGAGAAAAATATCCTCATTCGCAGCCATGTTTACTTTGGTTTATGTATGTGCATGTGTATTGCGGCATAGATCTATGCCGCCAGTGACCTGACGCATGAGTCTCAAAGTTTGGGTCTCTTCCGGTAAAAATTTGGCAATATGTTAGCTCAGATGTGGAGCTGGTGGGTGTCTCTTCATTCTCGACCAACGTTGAGGTTCGCAGCTCAAATATAAGTCGAGAAAAATATCCTCATTCGCAGCCATGTTTACTTCTGTTTATGTGTGTGTACGTGTATTGCGGCATAGATCTATGCCACCAGTGACCTGACGCATGAGTCTCACAGTTTGGGTCTCTTACGGTGAAAATGTTGGCGATATGTTAGCTCAGATGTCTTGCTGGTGAGTGTATCTTCATTCTCGAACAACGTTGAGGTTCGCAGCTCAGGTATAAGTCGAGTAAACTATCCTCATTCGCAGTCATGTGTTCTTATGTGTATTTGTGTACACGTGTATTGCTGCATTGGCCTATGCCGCCAGTGCCCTGACGCATGAGTCTCACAGTTTGGGTTCTTTCCAGTGAGAATTTTGGCGATATGTTAGCTCAGATGTTGAGCTGGTGAGTGTCTCTTCATTCTCGAACAATGTTGAGGTTCGCAGCTCTGATATAAGTCGAGAAAAATATCCTCATTCGCAGCCATGTTTTATTATGTGTGTGTATGTATGTATGTATGTACACTTGTATTGCCGTTAAGGTTCACAGCTCAGATATAAGTCAAGACAAATATCTTCATTCGCAGCCATGTTTACTTTTGTTTATGTATGTGCACGTGTATTGAGGCATAGATCTATGCCGCTAGTGTCCTGACGCATGAGTCTCACAGTTTGGGTTCTTTCCAATGAGAAATTTGGCAATATGTTACCTCAGATGTCGAGCTGGTGAGTGTCTCTTCATTCTCGAACAACGTTGAGGTTCACAGCTCAGATATAAGTCGAGAAAATTATCCTTATTCGCAGCCATGTTTTCTTATGTGTATTTATGTACACGTGTATTGCCGCATTGACCTATGCCGCCAGTGCCCTGGCGCATGAGTCTCACAGTTTGAGTTCTTTCCAGTGAGAAATTTGGCGATATTTTGGCTAAGATGTCAAATTGGTTAGTGTTTCTTCATTCTCGACCAACGTTGAGGATCGCAGCTCTGATATAAGTCGAGAAAATTATTCTCATTTGCAGCCACCTTTTCTTATGTGTATGTTTGTACACGTGTAATGCCGCATAGGCCTATGCCGCCAGTGCCCTGACGCATGGGTTTCACAGTTTGGGTTCTTTCCAGTGAGAAATTTGGCAATATGTTACCTCAGATGTCGAGCTGGTGAGTGTCTCTTCATTCTCGAACAACGTTGAGGTTCGCAGCTCAGATATAAGTCGAGAAAAATATCTTCATTCGCAGCCATGTTTACTTTTGTTTATGTGTGTGCACGTGTATTGCGGCATAGATCTATGCCGCCAGTGACCGGACGCATGCGTGTCAAAGTTTGTGTCTGTTCCGGTGAAAATTTTGGCGATATGTTAGATCAGATGTCGAGCTGGTGAGTGTCTCTTCATTCTCGAACAACGTTGAGGTTCGCAGCTCAGATATATTTATGTACTCGTGTATTGCCGCATAGGACTATGCCGTCAGTGTCCTGGCGCATGAGTCTCACAGTTTGGGTTCTTTCCAAAGGGAAATTTGTCAATATTTTGGCTCAGATGTCGAGCTGGTGAGTGTCTATTCATTCTCGAACAACGTTGAGGTTCGCAGCTCAGATATAAATCGAGAAAATTATCCTCATTCGCAGCCATGTTTTATTATGTGTATTTATGTACACATGTATTGCCGCATTGGCCTATGCCGCCAGTGCCCTGACGCATGAGTCTCACAGTTTGGGTTCTTTCCAGTGAGAAATTTGGCAATATGTTAGCTCAGATGTCGAGCTGGTGAGTGTCTATTCATTCTCGAACAACGTTGAGGTTCGCAGCTCAGATATAAATCGAGAAAATTATCCTCATTCGCAGCCATGTTTTATTATGTGTATTTATGTACACATGTATTGCCGCACTGACCTATGCCGCCATTGTCCCGACGCATCAGTCTCACAGTTTGGGTTCTTTCCAGTAAGAAAGTTGGCAATATTTTGGCTCAGATGTCGAGCTGGTGAGTGTCTCTTTATTCTGAAACAACGTTGAGGTTCGCAGCTCAGATATAAGTCGAGACAAATATCCTCATTCGCAGCCATGTTTACTTCTGTTTATGTGTGTACACGTGTATTGCGGCATAGATCTATGCCGCCAGTGACCTGACGCATGAGTCTCAAAGTTTTTTTTTTTTCCAGTGAGACATTTTGCGATACGTTAGCTCAGATGTCGAGCTGGTGAGTGTCTCTTCATTCTCGAACAACGTTGAGGTTCGCAGCTCAGATATAAGTCGAGAAAAATATCCTCATTCGCAGCCATGTTTTATTATGTGTATTTATGTACACGTGTATTGCCGCATTGGCCTATGCCGCCATTGTCCCGACGCATGAGTCTCACAGTTTGGGTTCTTTCCAGTATGAAATTTGGCAATATTTTGGCTCAGATGTCGAGCTGGTGAGTGTCTCTTCATTCTCGAACAACGTTGAGGTTCGCACCTCAGATATAAGTCGAGACAAATATCCTCATTCGCAGCCATGTTTACTTCTGTTTATGCGTGTACACGTGTATTGCGGCATAGATCTATGCTGCCAGTGACCTGACGCACGAGTTTGAAAGTTTGATTTTTTTCCAGTGAGAAATTTTGCAATATGTTAGCTCAGATGTCGAGCTGGTGAGTGTCTCTTCATTCTCGAACAACGTTGACGTTCGCAGCTCCAATATAAGTCGAGAAAATTATCCTCATTCGCAGCCATGTTTTCTTATGTGTATTTATGTACACGTGTATTGCTGCATTGACCTATGCCGCCAGTGCCCTGACGCATGAGTCTCACAGTCTGGGTTCTTTCTAGTGATAATTTTGGCAATATTTTGGCTCAGATGTTTAGCTGGTGAGTGTCTCTTCATTCTGGAACAACGTTGAGGTTAGCAGCTCTGATATAAGTCGATAAAATTATCCTCATTCGCAGCCACCTTTTCTTATGTGTATGTATGTACTCGTGTATTGCCGCATGGGACTATGCCGTCAGTGTCCTGGCGCATGAGTCTCACAGTTTGGTTTTTTTCCAAAGGGAAATTTGGCAATATTTTGGCTCAGATGTCGAGCTGGTGAGTGTCTATTCATTCTCGAACAACGTTGAGGTTCGCAGCTCAGATATAAATCGAGAAAATTATCCTCATTCGCAGCCATGTTGTATTATGTGTATTTATGTACACGTGTATTGTCGCATTGGCCTATGCCGCCGATGCCCTGACGCATGAGTATCAAAGTTTGGGTTATTTCCAGTGAGAAATTTGGAGATATGTTAACTCAGATGTCGAGCTGGTGAGTGTCTCTTCATTCTTGAACAACGTTGAGGTTCGCAGCTCAGATATAAGTCGAGAAAATTATCCTTATTCGCAGCCCTGTTTTCTTATGTGTATTTATGTACACGTGTATTGCCGCATTGACCTATGCCGCCAGTGCCCTGGCGCATGAGTCTCACAGTTTGGGTTCTTTCCAGTGAGAAATTTTGCGATATTTTGGCTAAGATGTCAAGCTGGTTAGTGTCTCTTCATTCTCGACCAACGTTGAGGTTCGCAGCTCAAATATAAGTCGAGACAAATATCCTCATTCGCAGCCACGTTTTCTTATGTGTATTTATGTACACGTGTATTGCCGCACTGACCTATGCCGCCATTGTCCCGACGCATGAGTCTCACAGTTTGGGTTCTTTCCAGTAAGAAATTTGGCAATATTTTGTCTCAGATGTCGAGCTGGTGAGTGTCTCTTCATTCTCGACCAACGTTGAGGTTCGCAGCTCTGATATAAGTCGAGAAAAATATCCTCATTCGCAGCCACGTTTACTTTTGTTTATGTATGTGCACGTGTATTGCGGCATAGATCTATGAAGCCAGTGTCCTGACGCATGAGTCTCACAGTTTGGGTTCTTTCCAATGAGAAATTTGGGAATATTTTTTTTTCAGATTTCGAGCTGATGAGTGTCTCTTTATTCTCGAACAACGTTGAGGTTCACAGCCCAGATATAAGTCGAGAAAATTATCCTTATTCGCAGCCATGTTTTCTTATGTGTATTTATGTACACGTGTATTGCCGCATTGACCTATGCCGCCAGTGCCCTGGCGCATGAGTCTCACAGTTTGAGTTCTTTCCAGTGAGAAATTTGGCGATATTTTGGCTAAGATGTCAAGCTGGTTAGTGTTTCTTCATTCTCGACCAACGTTGAGGATCGCAGCTCTGATATAAGTCGAGAAAATTATCCTCATTCGCAGCCACCTTTTCTTATGTGTATGTTTGTACACGTGTAATGCCGCATAGGCCTATGCCGCCAGTGCCCTGACGCATGAGTCTCACAGTTTTAGGTTCTTTCCAGTGAGAAATTTGGCAATATTTTGGCTCAGATGTGTCGGGCTGGTGAGTGTCTCTTCA
This sequence comes from Crossaster papposus, assembly GCA_037893245.1. Taxonomy (NCBI): domain Eukaryota; kingdom Metazoa; phylum Echinodermata; class Asteroidea; order Velatida; family Solasteridae; genus Crossaster; species Crossaster papposus. Next base: position 420,362 of record JBAIAA010000568.1, on the reverse strand, counting down.
TTCTCGAACAACGTTGAGGTTAGCAGCTCTGATATAAGTCGATAAAATTATCCTCATTCGCAGCCACCCTTTCTTATGTGTATGTATGTACACGTGTATTGCCGCATTGACCTATGCCGCCAGTGCCCTGGCGCATGAGTCTCACAGTTTGGGTTCTTTCCAGTGAGAAATTTGGCGATATTTTGGCTAAGATGTCAAGCTGGTTAGTGTCTCTTCATTCTCGGCCAACGTTGAGGTTCGCAGCTCTGATATAAGTCGAGAAAAATATCCTCATTCGCAACCACGTTTACTTATGTTAATGTATGTGCACGTGTATTGCGGCATAGATATATGAAGCCAGTGTCCTGACGCATGAGTCTCACAGTTTGGGTTCTTTCCAGACAGAAATTTGGCGATATTTTGGCTAAGATGTCAAGCTGGTTAGTGTCTCTTCATTCTCGACCAATGTTGAGGTTCGCAGCTCTGATATAAGTCGAGAAAAATATCCTCATTCGCAGCCATGTTTACTTTGGTTTATGTATGTGCATGTGTATTGCGGCATAGATCTATGCCGCCAGTGACCTGACGCATGAGTCTCAAAGTTTGGGTCTCTTCCGGTAAAAATTTGGCAATATGTTAGCTCAGATGTGGAGCTGGTGGGTGTCTCTTCATTCTCGACCAACGTTGAGGTTCGCAGCTCAAATATAAGTCGAGAAAAATATCCTCATTCGCAGCCATGTTTACTTCTGTTTATGTGTGTGTACGTGTATTGCGGCATAGATCTATGCCACCAGTGACCTGACGCATGAGTCTCACAGTTTGGGTCTCTTACGGTGAAAATGTTGGCGATATGTTAGCTCAGATGTCTTGCTGGTGAGTGTATCTTCATTCTCGAACAACGTTGAGGTTCGCAGCTCAGGTATAAGTCGAGTAAACTATCCTCATTCGCAGTCATGTGTTCTTATGTGTATTTGTGTACACGTGTATTGCTGCATTGGCCTATGCCGCCAGTGCCCTGACGCATGAGTCTCACAGTTTGGGTTCTTTCCAGTGAGAATTTTGGCGATATGTTAGCTCAGATGTTGAGCTGGTGAGTGTCTCTTCATTCTCGAACAATGTTGAGGTTCGCAGCTCTGATATAAGTCGAGAAAAATATCCTCATTCGCAGCCATGTTTTATTATGTGTGTGTATGTATGTATGTATGTATGTACACTTGTATTGCCGTTAAGGTTCACAGCTCAGATATAAGTCAAGACAAATATCTTCATTCGCAGCCATGTTTACTTCTGTTTATGCGTGTACACGTGTATTGCGGCATAGATCTATGCTGCCAGTGACCTGACGCATGAGTCTCAAAGTTTGGTTTTTTTCCAGTGAGAAATTTTGCGATACGTTAGCTCAGATGTCGAGATGGTGAGTGTCTCTTCATTCTCGAACAACGTTGAGGTTCGCAGCTCAGATATAAGTCGAGAAAAATATCCTCATTCGCAGCCATGTTTACTTTTGTTTATGTGTGTGCACGTGTATTGCGGCATAGATCTATGCCGCCAGTGATCGGACGCATGCGTCTCAAAGTTTGTGTCTGTTCCGGTGAAAATTTTGGCGATATGTTAGATCAGATGTCGAGCTGGTGAGTGTCTCTTCATTCTCGAACAACGTTGAGGTTCGCAGCTCAGATATATGTATGTACTCGTGTATTGCCGCATAGGACTATGCCGTCAGTGTCCTGGCGCATGAGTCTCACAGTTTGGGTTCTTTCCAAATGAAAATTTGTCAATATTTTAGCTCAGATGTCGAGCTGGTGAGTGTCTATTCATTCTCGAACAACGTTGAGGTTCGCAGCTCAGATATAAATCGAGAAAATTATTCTCATTCGCAGCCATGTTTTATTATGTGTATTTATGTACACATGTATTGCCGCATTGGCCTATGCCGCCAGTGCCCTGACGCATGAGTCTCACAGTTTGGGTTTTTTCCAGTGAGAATTTTGGCGATATGTTAGCTCAGATGTTGAGCTGGTGAGTGTCTCTTCATTCTCGAACAATGTTGAGGTTCGCAGCTCTGATATAAGTCGAGAAAAATATCCTCATTCGCAGCCATGTTTTATTATGTGTGTGTATGTATGTATGTACACTTGTTTTGCCGTTGAGGTTCACAGCTCAGATATAAGTCAAGACAAATATCCTCATTCTCAGCCATGTTTACTTTTGTTTATGTATGTGCACGTGTATTGCGGCATAGATCTATGCCGCCAGTGTCCTGACGCATGAGTCTCACAGTTTGGGTTCTTTCCAATAAGAAATTTGGCAATATGTTACCTCAGATGTCGAGCTGGTGAGTGTCTCTTCATTCTCGAACAACGTTGAGGTTCACAGCTCAGATATAAGTTGAGAAAATTATCCTTATTCGCAGCCATGTTTCCTTATGTGTATTTATGTACACGTGTTTTGCCGCATTGACCTATGCCGCCAGTGCCCTGGCGCATGAGTCTCACAGTTTGAGTTCTTTCCAGTGAGAAATTTGGCGATATTTTGGCTAAGATGTCAAACTGGTTAGTGTTTCTTCATTCTCGACCAACGTTGAGGATCGCAGCTCTGATATAAGTCGAGAAAATTATCCTCATTCGCAGCCACCTTTTCTGATGTGTATGTTTGTACACGTGTAATGCCGCATAGGCCTATGCCGCCAGTGCCCTGACGCATGGGTTTCACAGTTTGGGTTCTTTCCAGTGAGAAATTTGGCAATATGTTACCTCAGATGTCGAGCTGGTGAGTGTCTCTTCATTCTCGAACAACGTTAAGGTTCGCAGCTCAGATATAAGTCGAGAAAAATATCCTCATTCGCAGCCATGTTTACTTTTGTTTATGTGTGTGCACGTGTATTGCGGCATAGATCTATGCCGCCAGTGACCGGACGCATGCGTCTCAAAGTTTGTGTCTGTTCCGGTGAAAATTTTGGCGATATGTTAGATCAGATGTCGAGCTGGTGAGTGTCTCTTCATTCTCGAACAACGTTGAGGTTCGCAGCTCAGATATATTTATGTACTCGTGTATTGCCGCATAGGACTATGCCGTCAGTGTCCTGGCGCATGAGTCTCACAGTTTGGGTTCTTTCCAAAGGGAAATTTGTCAATATTTTGGCTCAGATCTCGAGCTGGTGAGTGTCTATTCATTCTCGAACAACGTTGAGGTTCGCAGCTCAGATATAAATCGAGAAAATTATCCTCATTCGCAGCCATGTTTTATTATGTGTATTTATGTACACATGTATTGCCGCACTGACCTATGCCGCCATTGTCCCGACGCATCAGTCTCACAGTTTGGGTTCTTTCCAGTAAGAAATTTGGCAATATTTTGGCTCAGATGTCGAGCAGGTGAGTGTCTCTTTATTCTGAAACAACGTTGAGGTTCGCAGCTCAGATATAAGTCGAGACAAATATCCTCATTCGCAGCCATGTTTACTTCTGTTTATGTGTGTACACGTGTATTGCGGCATAGATCTATGCCGCCAGTGACCTGACGCATGAGTCTCAAAGTTTGGTTTTTTTCCAGTGAGACATTTTGCGATACGTTAGCTCAGATGTCGAGCTGGTGAGTGTCTCTTCATTCTCGAACAACGTTGAGGTTCGCAGCTCAGATATAAGTCGAGAAAAATATCCTCATTCGCAGCCATGTTTTATTATGTGTATTTATGTACACGTGTATTGCCGCATTGGCCTATGCCGCCATTGTCCCGACGCATGAGTCTCACAGTTTGGGTTCTTTCCAGTAAGAAATTTGGCAATATTTTGGCTCAGATGTCGAGCTGGTGAGTGTCTCTTCATTCTCGAACAACGTTGAGGTTCGCACCTCAGATATAAGTCGAGACAAATATCCTCATTCGCAGCCATGTTTACTTCTGTTTATGCGTGTACACGTGTATTGCGGCATAGATCTATGCTGCCAGTGACCTGACGCATGAGTCTCAAAGTTTGGTTTTTTTCCAGTGAGAAATTTTGCGATACGTTAGCTCAGATGTCGAGATGGTGAGTGTCTCTTCATTCTCGAACAACGTTGAGGTTCGCAGCTCAGATATAAATCGAGAAAATTATCCTCATTCGCAGCCATGTTTTACTATGTGTATTTATGTACACATGTATTGCCGCATTGGCCTATGCCGCCAGTGCCCTGACGCATGAGTCTCACAGTTTGGGTTTTTTCCAGTGAGAAATTTGGCAATATGTTAGCTCAGATGTCGAGCTGGTGAGTGTCTCTTCATTCTCGAATAACGTTGAGGTTCGCAGCTCAGATATAAGTCGAGAAAATTATCCTTATTCGCAGCCACGTTTTCTTATATGTATTTATGTACACGTGTATTGCCGCACTGACCTATGCCGCCAGTGCCCTGGCGCATGAGTCTCACAGTTTGGGTTCTTTCTAGTGAGAAATTTGGCGATATTTTGGCTAAGATGTCAAGCTGGTTAGTGTCTCTTTATTCTCGACCAACGTTGAGGATCGCAGCTCTGATATAAGTCGAGAAAATTATCCTCATTTGCAGCCACCTTTTCTTATGTGTATTTATGTACACGTGTATTGCCGCATAGACCTATGTCGTCAGTGTCCTGGCGCATGAGTCTCACAGTTTGGGTTCTTTCCAAAGGTAATTTTGGCAATATGTTAGATCAGATGTCGAGCTGGTGAGTGTCTCTTCATTCTCGAACAACGTTGAGGTTCGCAGCTCAGATATATGTATGTACTCGTGTATTGCCGCATAGGACTATGCCGTCAGTGTCCTGGCGCATGAGTCTCACAGTTTGTGTTCTTTCCAAAGGAAAATTTGTCAATATTTTGGCTCAGATGTCGAGCTGGTGAGTGTCTATTCATTCTCAAACAACGTTGAGGTTCGCAGCTCAGATATAAATCGAGAAAATTATCCTCATTCGCAGCCATGTTTTACTATGTGTATTTATGTACACATGTATTGCCGCATTGGCCTATGCCGCCAGTGCCCTGACGCATGAGTCTCACAGTTTGGGTTTTTTCCAGTGAGAAATTTGGCAATATGTTAGCTCAGATGTCGAGCTGGTGAGTGTCTCTTCATTCTCGAATAACGTTGAGGTTCGCAGCTCAGATATAAGTCGAGAAAATTATCCTTATTCGCAGCCACGTTTTCTTATATGTATTTATGTACACGTGTATTGCCGCACTGACCTATGCCGCCAGTGCCCTGGCGCATGAGTCTCACAGTTTGGGTTCTTTCTAGTGAGAAATTTGGCGATATTTTGGCTAAGATGTCAAGCTGGTTAGTGTCTCTTTATTCTCGACCAACGTTGAGGATCGCAGCTCTGATATAAGTCGAGAAAATTATCCTCATTTGCAGCCACCTTTTCTTATGTGTATTTATGTACACGTGTATTGCCGCATAGACCTATGTCGTCAGTGTCCTGGCGCATGAGTCTCACAGTTTGGGTTCTTTCCAAAGGTAAATTTGTCAATATTTTGGCTCAGATGTCGAGCTGGTGAGTGTCTATTCATTCTCGAACAACGTTGAGGTTCGCAGCTCAGATATAAATCGAGAAAATTATCCTCATTCGCAGCCACGTTTTCTTATGTGTATTTATGTACACGTGTATTGCCGCACTGACCTATGCCGCCATTGTCCCGACGCATGAGTCTCACAGTTTGGGTTCTTTCCAGTAAGAAATTTGGCAATATTTTGGCTCAGATGTCGAGCTGGTGAGTGTCCTTTTATTTTCGAATAACGTTGAGGCTCGCAACTCAGATATAAGTCGAGAAAAATATCCTCATTCGCAGCCACGTTTTCTTATGCGTATTTATGTACACGTGTATTGCCGCATTGGCCTATGCCGCCAGTGCCCTGACGCACGAGTCTCACAGTTTGGGTTCTTTCCAGTAAGAAATTTGGCAATATTTTGGCTCAGATGTCGAGCTGGTGAGTGTCTCTTCATTCTGAAACAACGTTGAGGTTCGCAGCTCAGATATAAGTCGAGACAAATATCCTCATTCGCAGCCATGTTTACTTCTGTTTATGTGTGTACACGTGTATTGCGGCATAGATCTATGCCGCCAGTGACCTGACGCATGAGTCTCAAAGTTTGGTTTTTTTCCAGTGAGACATTTTGCGATACGTTAGCTCAGATGTCGAGCTGGTGAGTGTCTCTTCATTCTCGAACAACGTTGAGGTTTGCAGCTCAGATATAAGTCGAGAAAAATATCCTCATTCGCAGCCATGTTTTATTATGTGTATTTATGTACACGTGTATTGCCGCATTGGCCTATGCCGCCAGTGCCCTGACGCATGAGTCTCACAGTTTGGGTTATTCCCAGTGAGAAATTTGGCGATATATTAGCTCAGATGTCGAGCTGGTGAGTGTCTCTTCATTCTCGAACAACGTTGACGTTCGCAGCTCAGATATAAGTCGAGAAAATTATCCTCATTCGCAGCCATGTTTTCTTATGTGTATTTATGTACACGTGTATTTATGTACACGTGTATTGCCGCATTGACCTATGCCGCCAGTGCCCTGACGCATGAGTCTCACAGTTTGGGTTCTTTCTAGTGATAATTTTGGCAATATTTTGGCTCAGATGTTTAGCTGGTGAGTGTCTCTTCATTCTGGAACAACGTTGAGGTTAGCAGCTCTGATATAAGTCGATAAAATTATCCTCATTCGCAGCCACCTTTTCTTATGTGTATGTATGTACTCGTGTATTGTCGCATGGGACTATGCCGTCAGTGTCCTGGCGCATGAGTCTCACAGTTTGGGTTTTTTCCAAAGGGGAATTTGGCAATATTTTGGCTCAGATGTCGAGCTGGTGAGTGTCTATTCATTCTCGAACAACGTTGAGGTTCGCAGCTCAGATATAAATCGAGAAAATTATCCTCATTCGCAGCCATGTTGTATTATGTGTATTTATGTACACGTGTATTGTCGCATTGGCCTATGCCGCCGATGCCCTGACGCATGAGTCTCACAGTTTGGGTTATTTCCAGTGAGAAATTTGGCGATATGTTAGCTTAGATGTCGAGCTGGTGAGTGTCTCTTCATTCTCGAACAACGTTGAGGTTCGCAGCTCAGATATAAGTCGATAAAATTATCCTCATTCGCAGCCACCTTTTCTTATGTGTATGTATGTACTCGTGTATTGCCGCATAGGACTATGCCGTCAGTGTCCTGGCGCATGAGTCTCACAGTTTGGGTTCTTTCCAAAGAAAATTTGTCAATATTTTGGCTCAGATGTCGAGCTGGTGAGTGTCTATTCATTCTCGAACAACGTTGAGGTTCGCAGCTCAGATATAAATCGAGAAAATTATCCTCATTCGCAGCCATGTTTTATTATGTGTATTTATGTACACATGTATTGCCGCATTGGCCTATGCCGCCAGTGCCCCGACGCATGAGTCTCACAGTTTGGGTTCTTTCCAGTGAGAAATTTGGCGATATGTTAGCTCAGATGTCGAGCTGGTGAGTGTCTCTTCATTCTCGAACAACGTTGAGGTTCGCAGCTCAGATATAAGTCGAGAAAATTATCCTTATTCGCAGCCACGTTTTCTTATGTGTATTTATGTACACGTGTATTGCCGCACTGACCTATGCCGCCAGTGCCCTGGGGCATGAGTCTCACAGTTTGGGTTCTTTCCAGTGAGAAATTTGGCGATATTTTGGCTAAGATGTCAAGCTGGTTAGTGTCTCTTCATTCTCGACCAACGTTGAGGATCGCAGCTCTGATATAAGTCGATAAAATTATCCTCATTTGCAGCCACCTTTTCTTATGTGTATTTATGTACACGTGTATTGCCGCATAGACCTATGCCGTCAGTGTCCTGACGCATGAGTCTCACAGTTTGGGTTATTTCCAGTGAGAAATTTGGCGATATGTTAGCTCAGATGTCGAGCTGGTGAGTGTCTATTCATTCTCGAACAACGTTGAGGTTCGCAGCTCAGATATAAATCGAGAAAATTATCCTCATCGCAGCCATGTTTTATTATGTGTATTTATGTACACATGTATTGCCGCATTGGCCTATGCCGCCAGTGCCCTGACGCATGAGTCTCACAGTTTGGGTTCCTTCCAGTGTGAAATTTGGCGATATGTTAGCTCAGATGTCGAGCTGGTGAGTGTCTCTTCATTCTCGAACAACGTTGAGGTTCGCAGCTCAGATATAAGTCGAGAAAATTATCCTTATTCGCAGCCACGTTTTCTTATGTGTATTTATGTACACGTGTATTGCCGCACTGACCTATGCCGCCAGTGCCCTGGCGCATGAGTCTCACAGTTTGGGTTCTTTCCAGTGAGAAATTTGGCGATATTTTGGCTAAGATGTCAAGCTGGTGAGTGTCTCTTCATTCTCGAACAACGTTGAGGTTAGCAGCTCTGATATAAGTCGATAAAATTATCCTCATTCACAGCCACCTTTTCTTATGTGTATGTATGTACTCGTGTATTGCCGCATAGGACTATGCCGTCAGTGTCCTGGCGCATGAGTCTCACAGTTTGGGTTCTTTCCAGTGAGAAATTTGGCGATATGTTAGCTCAGATGTCGAGCTGGTGAGTGTCTCTTCATTCTCGACCAACGTTGAGGCTCGCAACTCAGATATAAGTCGAGAAAAATATCCTCATTCGCAGCCACGTTTTCTTATGTGTATTTATGTACACGTGTATTGCCGCACTGACCTATGCCGCCATTGTCCCGACGCATGAGTCTCACAGTTTGGGTTCTTTCCAGTAAGAAATTTGGCAATATTTTGGCTCAGATGTCGAGCTGGTGAGTGTCCTTTCATTCTCGAATAACGTTGAGGTTTGCAGCTCAGATATAAGTCGAGAAAATTATCCTCATTCGCAGCCACGTTTTCTTATGCGTATTTATGTACACGTGTATTGCCGCATTGGCCTATGCCGCCAGTGCCCTGACGCACGAGTCTCACAGTTTGGGTTCCTTCCAGTGAGAAATTTGGCAATATTTTGGCTCAGATGTCGAGCTGGTGAGTGTCTATTCATTCTCGAACAACGTTGAGGTTCGCAGCTCAGATATAAATCGAGAAAATTATCCTCATTCGCAGCCATGTTGTATTATGTGTATTTATGTACACGTGTATTGCCGCATTGGCCTATGCCGCCGATGCCCTGACGCATGAGTCTCACAGTTTGGGTTATTTCCAGTGAGAAATTTGGCGATATGTTAGCTCAGATGTCGAGCTGGTGAGTGTCTCTTCATTCTCGAACAACGTTGAGGTTCGCAGCTCAGATATAAGTCGAGAAAATTATCCTTATTTGCAGCCATGTTTTCTTATGTGTATTTATGTACACGTGTATTGCCGCATTGACCTATGCCGTGAGTGCCCTGGCGCATGAGTCTCACAGTTTGGGTTCTTTCCAGTGAGAAATTTGGCAATATTTTAGCTCAGATGTCGAGCTGGTGAGTGTCTCTTCATTCTCGAACAACGTTGAGGTTAGCAGCTCTGATATAAGTCGATAAAATTATCCTCATTCGCAGCAACCTTTTCTTATGTGTATGTATGTACTCGTGTATTGCCGCATAGGACTATGCCGTCAGTGTCCTGGCGCATGAGTCTCACAGTTTGGGTTCTTTCCAAAGGACAATTTGTCAATATTTTGGCTCAGATGTCGAGCTGGTGAGTGTCTCTTCATTCTCGAACAACGTTGAGGTTAGCAGCTCTGATATAAGTCGATAAAATTATCCTCATTCACAGCCACCTTTTCTTATGTGTATGTATGTACTCGTGTATTGCCGCATAGGGCTATGCCGTCAGTGTCCTGGCGCATGAGTCTCACAGTTTGGGTTCTTTCCAGTGAGAAATTTGGCGATATGTTAGCTCAGATGTCGAGCTGGTGAGTGTCTCTTCATTCTCGACCAACGTTGAGGCTCGCAACTCAGATATAAGTCGAGAAAAATATCCTCATTCGCAGCCACGTTTTCTTATGTGTATTTATGTACACGTGTATTGCCGCACTGACCTATGCCGCCATTGTCCCGACGCATGAGTCTCACAGTTTGGGTTCTTTCCAGTAAGAAATTTGGCAATATTTTGGCTCAGATGTCGAGCTGGTGAGTGTCCTTTCATTCTCGAATAACGTTGAGGTTCGCAGCTCAGATATAAGTCGAGAAAATTATCCTCATTCGCAGCCACGTTTTCTTATGCGTATTTATGTACACGTGTATTGCCGCATTGGCCTATGCCGCCAGTGCCCTGACGCACGAGTCTCACAGTTTGGGTTCCTTCCAGTGAGAAATTTGGCAATATTTTGGCTCAGATGTCGAGCTGGTGAGTGTCTATTCATTCTCGAACAACGTTGAGGTTCGCAGCTCAGATATAAATCGAGAAAATTATCCTCATTCGCAGCCATGTTGTATTATGTGTATTTATGTACACGTGTATTGCCGCATTGGCCTATGCCGCCGATGCCCTGACGCATGAGTCTCACAGTTTGGGTTATTTCCAGTGAGAAATTTGGCGATATGTTAGCTCAGATGTCGAGCTGGTGAGTGTCTCTTCATTCTCGAACAACGTTGAGGTTCGCAGCTCAGATATAAATCGAGAAAATTATCCTCATTCGCAGCCACGTTTTCTTATGTGTATTTATGTACACGTGTATTGCCGCACTGACCTATGCCGCCATTGTCCCGACGCATGAGTCTCACAGTTTGGGTTCTTTCCAGTAAGAAATTTGGCAATATTTTGGCTCAGATGTCGAGCTGGTGAGTGTCCTTTTATTTTCGAATAACGTTGAGCCTCGCAACTCAGATATAAGTCGAGAAAAATATCCTCATTCGCAGCCACGTTTTCTTATGCGTATTTATGTACACGTGTATTGCCGCATTGGCCTATGCCGCCAGTGCCCTGACGCACGAGTCTCACAGTTTGGGTTCTTTCCAGTAAGAAATTTGGCAATATTTTGGCTCAGATGTCGAGCTGGTGAGTGTCTCTTTATTCTGAAACAACGTTGAGGTTCGCAGCTCAGATATAAGTCGAGACAAATATCCTCATTCGCAGCCATGTTTACTTCTGTTTATGTGTGTACACGTGTATTGCGGCATAGATCTATGCCGCCAGTGACCTGACGCATGAGTCTCAAAGTTTGGTTTTTTTCCAGTGAGACATTTTGCGATACGTTAGCTCAGATGTCGAGCTGGTGAGTGTCTCTTCATTCTCGAACAACGTTGAGGTTTGCAGCTCAGATATAAGTCGAGAAAAATATCCTCATTCGCAGCCATGTTTTATTATGTGTATTTATGTACACGTGTATTGCCGCATTGGCCTATGCCGCCAGTGCCCTGACGCATGAGTCTCACAGTTTGGGTTATTCCCAGTGAGAAATTTGGCGATATGTTAGCTCAGATGTCGAGCTGGTGAGTGTCTCTTCATTCTCGAACAACGTTGACGTTCGCAGCTCAGATATAAGTCGAGAAAATTATCCTCATTCGCAGCCATGTTTTCTTATGTGTATTTATGTACACGTGTATTGCCGCATAGACCTATGCCGTCAGTGTCCTAACGCATGAGTCTCACAGTTTGGGGTTTTTCCAATGAGAAATTTGGCAATATTTTAGCTCAGATGTCGAGCTGGTGAGTGTCTCTTCATTCTCGAACAACGTTGAGGTTAGCAGCTCTGATATAAGTCGATAAAATTATCGTCATTCACAGCCACCTTTTCTTATGTGTATGTATGTACTCGTGTATTGCCGCATAGGACTATGCCGTCAGTGTCCTGGCGCATGAGTCTCACAGTTTGGGTTATTTCCAGTGAGAAATTTGGCGATATGTTAGCTCAGATGTCGAGCTGGTGAGTGTCTCTTCATTCTCGAACAACGTTGAGGTTCGCAGCTCAGATATAAGTCGAGAAAATTATCCTTATTTGCAGCCATGTTTTCTTATGTGTATTTATGTACACGTGTATTGCCGCATTGACCTATGCCGTTAGTGCCCTGGCGCATGAGTCTCACAGTTTGGGTTCTTTCCAGTGAGAAATTTGGCAATATTTTAGCTCAGATGTCGAGCTGGTGAGTGTCTCTTCATTCTCGAACAACGTTGAGGTTAGCAGCTCTGATATAAGTCGATAAAATTATCCTCATTCGCAGCAACCTTTTCTTATGTGTATGTATGTACTCGTGTATTGCCGCATAGGACTATGCCGTCAGTGTCCTGGCGCATGAGTCTCACAGTTTGGGTTCTTTCCAAAGGACAATTTGTCAATATTTTGGCTCAGATGTCGAGCTGTTGAGTGTCTCTTCATTCTCGAACAACGTTGAGGTTAGCAGCTCTGATATAAGTTGATAAAATTATCCTCATTCACAGCCACCTTTTCTTATGTGTATGTATGTACTCGTGTATTGCCGCATAGGACTATGCCGTCAGTGTCCTGGCGCATGAGTCTCACAGTTTGGGTTCTTTCCAAAGGACAATTTGTCAATATTTTGGCTCAGATGTCGAGCTGGTGAGTGTCTATTCATTCTCGAACAACGTTGAGGTTCGCAGCTCAGATATAAATCGAGAAAATTATCCTCATCGCAGCCATGTTTTATTATGTGTATTTATGTACACATGTATTGCCGCATTGGCCTATGCCGCCAGTGCCCTGACGCATGAGTCTCACAGTTTGGGTTCCTTCCAGTGAGAAATTTGGCGATATGTTAGCTCAGATGTCGAGCTGGTGAGTGTCTCTTCATTCTCGAACAACGTTGAGGTTCGCAGCTCAGATATAAGTCGAGAAAATTATCCTTATTCGCAGCCACGTTTTCTTATGTGTATTTATGTACACGTGTATTGCCGCACTGACCTATGCCGCCATTGTCCCGACGCATGAGTCTCACAGTTTGGGTTCTTTCCAGTAAGAAATTTGGCAATATTTTGGCTCAGATGTCGAGCTGGTGAGTGTCCTTTCATTCTCGAATAACGTTGAGGTTCGCAGCTCAGATATAAGTCGAGAAAATTATCCTCATTCGCAGCCACGTTTTCTTATGCGTATTTATGTACACGTGTATTGCCGCATTGGCCTATGCCGCCAGTGCCCTGACGCACGAGTCTCACAGTTTGGGTTCCTTCCAGTGAGAAATTTGGCAATATTTTGGCTCAGATGTCGAGCTGGTGAGTGTCTATTCATTCTCGAACAACGTTGAGGTTCGCAGCTCAGATATAAATCGAGAAAATTATCCTCATTCGCAGCCATGTTGTATTATGTGTATTTATGTACACGTGTATTGCCGCATTGACCTATGCCGCCGATGCCCTGACGCATGAGTCTCACAGTTTGGGTTATTTCCAGTGAGAAATTTGGCGATATGTTAGCTCAGATGTCGAGCTGGTGAGTGTCTCTTCATTCTCGAACAACGTTGAGGTTCGCAGCTCAGATATAAGTCGAGAAAATTATCCTTATTTGCAGCCATGTTTTCTTATGTGTATTTATGTACACGTGTATTGCCGCATTGACCTATGCCGTTAGTGCCCTGGCGCATGAGTCTCACAGTTTGGGTTCTTTCCAGTGAGAAATTTGGCAATATTTTAGCTCAGATGTCGAGCTGGTGAGTGTCTCTTCATTCTCGAACAACGTTGAGGTTAGCAGCTCTGATATAAGTCGATAAAATTATCCTCATTCGCAGCCACCTTTTCTGATGTGTATGTATGTACTCGTGTATTGCCGCATAGGACTATGCCGTCAGTGTCCTGGCGCATGAGTCTCACAGTTTGGGTTCCTTCCAAAGGACAATTTGTCAATATTTTGGCTCAGATGTCGAGCTGGTGAGTGTCTATTCATTCTCGAACAACGTTGAGGTTCGCAGCTCAGATATAAATCGAGAAAATTATCCTCATTCGCAGCCATGTTGTATTATGTGTATTTATGTACACGTGTATTGCCGCATTGGCCTATGCCGCCGATGCCCTGACGCATTAGTCTCACAGTTTGGGTTATTTCCAGTGAGAAATTTGGCGATATGTTAGCTCAGATGTCGAGCTGGTGAGTGTCTTTTCATTCTCGACCAACGTTGAGGCTCGCAACTCAGATATAAGTCGAGAAAAATATCCTCATTCGCAGCCACGTTTTCTTATGTGTATTTATGTACACGTGTATTGCCGCACTGACCTATGCCGCCATTGTCCCGACGCATGAGTCTCACAGTTTGGGTTCTTTCCAGTAAGAAATTTGGCAATATTTTGGCTCAGATGTCGAGCTGGTGAGTGTCCTTTTATTCTCGAATAACGTTGAGGTTCGCAGCTCAGATATAAGTCGAGAAAATTATCCTCATTCGCAGCCACGTTTTCTTATGCGTATTTATGTACACGTGTATTGCCGCATTGGCCTATGCCGCCAGTGCCCTGACGCACGAGTCTCACAGTTTGGGTTCCTTCCAGTGAGAATTTTGGCTATATTTTGGCTCAGATGTCGAGCTGGTGAGTGTCTATTCATTCTCGAACAACGTTGAGGTTCGCAGCTCAGATATAAATCGAGAAAATTATCCTCATTCGCAGCCATGTTGTATTATGTGTATTTATGTACACGTGTATTGCCGCATTGGCCTATGCCGCCGATGCCCTGACGCATGAGTCTCACAGTTTGGGTTATTTCCAGTGAGAAATTTGGCGATATTTTGGCTCAGATGTCGAGCTGGTGAGTGTCTATTCATTCTCGAACAACGTTGAGGTTCGCAGCTCAGATATAAATCGAGAAAATTATCCTCATTCGCAGCCATGTTTTATTATGTGTATTTATGTACACGTGTATTGCCGCATTGGCCTATGCCGCCAGTGCCCTGACGCATGAGTCTCACAGTTTGGGTTCTTTCCAGTAAGAAATTTGGCGATATGTTAGCTCAGATGTCGAGCTGGTGATTGTCTCTTCATTCTCGACCAACGTTGAGGCTCGCAACTCAGATATAAGTTGAGAAAAATATCCTCATTCGCAGCCACGTTTTCGTATGTGTATTTATGTACACGTGTATTGACGCACTGACCTATGCCGCCATTGTCCCGACGCAGGAGTCTCACAGTTTGGGTTCTTTCCAGTAAGAAATTTGGCAATATTTTGGCTCAGATGTCGAGCTGGTGAGTGTCTGTTCATTCTCGAACAACGTTGAGGTTCGCAGCTCAGATATAAATCGAGAAAATTATCCTCATTCGCAGCCATGTTGTATTATGTGTATTTATGTACACGTGTATTGCCGCATTGGCCTATGCCGCCGATGCCCTGACGCATGAGTCTCACAGTTTGGGTTATTTCCAGTGAGAAATTTGGCGATATGTTAGCTCAGACGTCGAGCTGGTGAGTGTCTCTTCATTCTCGAACAACGTTGAGGTTCGCAGCTCAGATATAAGTCGAAAAATTATCCTTATTCGCAGCCATGTTTTCTTATGTGTATTTATGTACACGTGTATTGCCGCATTGACCTATGCCGCCAGTGCCCTGGCGCATGAGTCTCACAGTTTGGGTTCTTTCCAGTGAGAAATTTGGCAATATTTTAGCTCAGATGTCGAGCTGGTGAGTGTCTCTTCATTCTCGAACAACGTTGAGGTTAGCAGCTCTGATATAAGTCGATAAAATTATCCTCATTCGCAGCCACCTTTTCTTATGTGTATGTATGTACTCGTGTATTGCCGCATAGGACTATGCCGTCAGTGTCCTGGCGCATGAGTCTCACAGTTTGGGTTCTTTCCAAACGACAATTTGTCAATATTTTGGCTCAGATGTCGATCTGGTGAGTGTCTATTCATTCTCGAACAACGTTGAGGTTCGCAGCTCAGATATAAATCGAGAAAATTATCCTCATTCGCAGCCATGTTTTATTATGTGTATTTATGTACACATGTATTGCCGCATTGGCCTATGCCGCCAGTGCCCTGACGCATGAGTCTCACAGTTTGTTTTTTTTTCAATGAGAAATTTGGCAATATTTTAGTTCAGATGTCGAGCTGGTGAGTGTCTCTTCATTCTCGAACAAAGTTGAGGTTAGCAGCTCTGATATAAGTCGAGAAAATTATCCTCATTCGCAGCCACGTTTTCTTATGCGTATTTATGTACACGTGTATTGCCGCACTGACCTATGCCGCCATTGTCCCGACGCATGAGTCTTACAGTTTGGGTTCTTTCCAGTAAGAAATTTGGCAATATTTTGGCTCAGATGTCGAGCTGGTGAGTGTCCTTTCATTCTCGAACAACGTTGAGGTTCGCAGCTCAGATATAAGTCGAGGAAAATTATCCTCATTCGCAGCCACGTTTTCTTATGCGTATTTATGTACACGTGTATTGCCGCATTGGCCTATGCCGCCAGTGCCCTGACGCACGAGTCTCACAGTTTGGGTTCCTTCCTGTGAGAAATTTTGCAATATTTTGGCTCAGATGTCGAGCTTGTGAGTGTCTCTTCATTCTCGAATAACGTTGAGGTAAGCAGCTCAGATATAAGTCGAGAAAATTATCCTCATTGCCAAATGCATCTCTGATATAAGTCAAGAAAAATATCCTCATTCGCAGCCATGTTTTCTTATGTGTATTTATGTACCCGTGTATTGGCGCATTTGCCTATGCCGCCAGTGCCCTGACGCATGAGTCTCACAGTTTGGGTTCTTTCCAGTGAGAAATTTGGCAATATTTTGGCTCAGATGTGTCGAGCTGGTGAGTGTCTCTTCATTCTCGAATAACGTTGAGGTTAGCAGCTCTGATATAGGTCGATAAAATTATCTTCATTCGCAGCCACCTTTTCTTATGTGTATGTATGTACTCGTGTATTGCCGCATAGGACTATGCCGTCAGTGTCCTGGCGCATGAGTCTCACAGTTTGGGTTCTTTCCAAAGGGAAATTTGGCAATATTTTGGCTCGGATATCGAGCTGGTGAATGTCTATTCATTCTCGAACAACGTTGAGGTTCGCAGCTCAGATATAAGTCGAGAAAATGATCCTCATTCGCAGCCATGTTTTATTATGTGTATTTATGTACACGTGTATTGCCGCATTGGCCTATGCCGCCAGTGCCCTGACGCATGAGTCTCACAGTTTGGGTTCTTTCCAGTGAGAAATTTTGCGATATGTTAGCTCAGATGTCGAGCTGGTGAGTGTCTCTTCATTCTCGACCAACGTTGAGGCTCGCAACTCAGATATAAGTCGAGAAAAATATCCTCATTCGCAGCCACATTTTCTTATGTGTATTTATGTACACGTGTATTGCCGCACTGACCTATGCCGCCATTGTCCCGACGCATGAGTCTCACAGTTTGGGTTCTTTCCAGTAGGAAATTTGGCAATATTTTGGCTCAGATGTCGAGCTGGTGAGTGTCCTTTCATTCTCGAACAACGTTGAGGTTCGCAGCTCAGATATAAGTTGAACAAATTATCCTCATTCGCAGCCACGTGTATTGCCGCATTGGCCTATGCCGCCAGTGCCCTGACGCACGAGTCTCACAGTTTGGGTTCCTTCCAGTGAGAAATTTGGCAATATTTTGGCTCAGATGTCGAGCTGGTGAGTGTCTCTTCATTCTCGAACAACGTTGAGGTTTGCAGCTTAGATATAAGTCGAGCAAATTATCCTTATTTGCAGCCACGTTTTCTTATGTGTATTTATGTACACGTGTATTGCCGCATAGACCTATGTCGTCAGTGTCCTGACGCATGAGTCTCACAGTTTGGGTTTTTTCCAATGAGAAATTTGGCAATATTTTAGCTCAGATGTCGAGCTGGTGAGTTTCTCTTCATTCTCGAACAACGTTGAGGTTAGCAGCTCTGATATAAGTCGATAAAATTATCCTCATTCCCAGCCACCTTTTCTTATGTGTATGTATGTACTCGTGTATTGCCGCATAGGACTATGCCGTCAGTGTCCTGGCGCATGAGTCTCACAGTTTGGGTTCTTTCCAAAGGGAAATTTGGCAATATTTTGGCTCAGGTGTCGAGCTGGTGAGTGTCTCTTCATTCTCGAACAAAGTTGAGGTTAGCAGCTCTGATATAAGTCGAGAAAATTATCCTCATTCGCAGCCACGTTTTCTTATGCGTATTTATGTACACGTGTATTGCCGCACTGACCTATGCCGCCATTGTCCCGACGCATGAGTCTCACAGTTTGGGTTATTTCCAGTGAGAAATTTGGCGATATGTTAGCTCAGATGTCGAGCTGGTGAGTGTCTCTTCATTCTCGAACAACGTTGAGGTTCGCAGCTCAGATATAAGTCGAGAAAATTATCCTTATTTGCAGCCATGTTTTCTTATGTGTATTTATGTACACGTGTATTGCCGCATTGACCTATGCCGTTAGTGCCCTGGCGCATGAGTCTCACAGTTTGGGTTCTTTCCAGTGAGAAATTTGGCAATATTTTAGCTCAGATGTCGAGCTGGTGAGTGTCTCTTCATTCTCGAACAACGTTGAGGTTAGCAGCTCTGATATAAGTCGATAAAATTATCCTCATTCGCAGCCACCTTTTCTGATGTGTATGTATGTACTCGTGTATTGCCGCATAGGACTATGCCGTCAGTGTCCTGGCGCATGAGTCTCACAGTTTGGGTTCCTTCCAAAGGACAATTTGTCAATATTTTGGCTCAGATGTCGAGCTGGTGAGTGTCTATTCATTCTCGAACAACGTTGAGGTTCGCAGCTCAGATATAAATCGAGAAAATTATCCTCATTCGCAGCCATGTTGTATTATGTGTATTTATGTACACGTGTATTGCCGCATTGGCCTATGCCGCCGATGCCCTGACGCATTAGTCTCACAGTTTGGGTTATTTCCAGTGAGAAATTTGGCGATATGTTAGCTCAGATGTCGAGCTGGTGAGTGTCTTTTCATTCTCGACCAACGTTGAGGCTCGCAACTCAGATATAAGTCGAGAAAAATATCCTCATTCGCAGCCACGTTTTCTTATGTGTATTTATGTACACGTGTATTGCCGCACTGACCTATGCCGCCATTGTCCCGACGCATGAGTCTCACAGTTTGGGTTCTTTCCAGTAAGAAATTTGGCAATATTTTGGCTCAGATGTCGAGCTGGTGAGTGTCCTTTTATTCTCGAATAACGTTGAGGTTCGCAGCTCAGATATAAGTCGAGAAAATTATCCTCATTCGCAGCCACGTTTTCTTATGCGTATTTATGTACACGTGTATTGCCGCATTGGCCTATGCCGCCAGTGCCCTGACGCACGAGTCTCACAGTTTGGGTTCCTTCCAGTGAGAATTTTGGCTATATTTTGGCTCAGATGTCGAGCTGGTGAGTGTCTATTCATTCTCGAACAACGTTGAGGTTCGCAGCTCAGATATAAATCGAGAAAATTATCCTCATTCGCAGCCATGTTGTATTATGTGTATTTATGTACACGTGTATTGCCGCATTGGCCTATGCCGCCGATGCCCTGACGCATGAGTCTCACAGTTTGGGTTATTTCCAGTGAGAAATTTGGCGATATTTTGGCTCAGATGTCGAGCTGGTGAGTGTCTATTCATTCTCGAACAACGTTGAGGTTCGCAGCTCAGATATAAATCGAGAAAATTATCCTCATTCGCAGCCATGTTTTATTATGTGTATTTATGTACACGTGTATTGCCGCATTGGCCTATGCCGCCAGTGCCCTGACGCATGAGTCTCACAGTTTGGGTTCTTTCCAGTAAGAAATTTGGCGATATGTTAGCTCAGATGTCGAGCTGGTGATTGTCTCTTCATTCTCGACCAACGTTGAGGCTCGCAACTCAGATATAAGTTGAGAAAAATATCCTCATTCGCAGCCACGTTTTCGTATGTGTATTTATGTACACGTGTATTGACGCACTGACCTATGCCGCCATTGTCCCGACGCAGGAGTCTCACAGTTTGGGTTCTTTCCAGTAAGAAATTTGGCAATATTTTGGCTCAGATGTCGAGCTGGTGAGTGTCTGTTCATTCTCGAACAACGTTGAGGTTCGCAGCTCAGATATAAATCGAGAAAATTATCCTCATTCGCAGCCATGTTGTATTATGTGTATTTATGTACACGTGTATTGCCGCATTGGCCTATGCCGCCGATGCCCTGACGCATGAGTCTCACAGTTTGGGTTATTTCCAGTGAGAAATTTGGCGATATGTTAGCTCAGACGTCGAGCTGGTGAGTGTCTCTTCATTCTCGAACAACGTTGAGGTTCGCAGCTCAGATATAAGTCGAAAAATTATCCTTATTCGCAGCCATGTTTTCTTATGTGTATTTATGTACACGTGTATTGCCGCATTGACCTATGCCGCCAGTGCCCTGGCGCATGAGTCTCACAGTTTGGGTTCTTTCCAGTGAGAAATTTGGCAATATTTTAGCTCAGATGTCGAGCTGGTGAGTGTCTCTTCATTCTCGAACAACGTTGAGGTTAGCAGCTCTGATATAAGTCGATAAAATTATCCTCATTCGCAGCCACCTTTTCTTATGTGTATGTATGTACTCGTGTATTGCCGCATAGGACTATGCCGTCAGTGTCCTGGCGCATGAGTCTCACAGTTTGGGTTCTTTCCAAACGACAATTTGTCAATATTTTGGCTCAGATGTCGATCTGGTGAGTGTCTATTCATTCTCGAACAACGTTGAGGTTCGCAGCTCAGATATAAATCGAGAAAATTATCCTCATTCGCAGCCATGTTTTATTATGTGTATTTATGTACACATGTATTGCCGCATTGGCCTATGCCGCCAGTGCCCTGACGCATGAGTCTCACAGTTTGTTTTTTTTTCAATGAGAAATTTGGCAATATTTTAGTTCAGATGTCGAGCTGGTGAGTGTCTCTTCATTCTCGAACAAAGTTGAGGTTAGCAGCTCTGATATAAGTCGAGAAAATTATCCTCATTCGCAGCCACGTTTTCTTATGCGTATTTATGTACACGTGTATTGCCGCACTGACCTATGCCGCCATTGTCCCGACGCATGAGTCTTACAGTTTGGGTTCTTTCCAGTAAGAAATTTGGCAATATTTTGGCTCAGATGTCGAGCTGGTGAGTGTCCTTTCATTCTCGAACAACGTTGAGGTTCGCAGCTCAGATATAAGTCGAGGAAAATTATCCTCATTCGCAGCCACGTTTTCTTATGCGTATTTATGTACACGTGTATTGCCGCATTGGCCTATGCCGCCAGTGCCCTGACGCACGAGTCTCACAGTTTGGGTTCCTTCCTGTGAGAAATTTTGCAATATTTTGGCTCAGATGTCGAGCTTGTGAGTGTCTCTTCATTCTCGAATAACGTTGAGGTAAGCAGCTCAGATATAAGTCGAGAAAATTATCCTCATTGCCAAATGCATCTCTGATATAAGTCAAGAAAAATATCCTCATTCGCAGCCATGTTTTCTTATGTGTATTTATGTACCCGTGTATTGGCGCATTTGCCTATGCCGCCAGTGCCCTGACGCATGAGTCTCACAGTTTGGGTTCTTTCCAGTGAGAAATTTGGCAATATTTTGGCTCAGATGTGTCGAGCTGGTGAGTGTCTCTTCATTCTCGAATAACGTTGAGGTTAGCAGCTCTGATATAGGTCGATAAAATTATCTTCATTCGCAGCCACCTTTTCTTATGTGTATGTATGTACTCGTGTATTGCCGCATAGGACTATGCCGTCAGTGTCCTGGCGCATGAGTCTCACAGTTTGGGTTCTTTCCAAAGGGAAATTTGGCAATATTTTGGCTCGGATATCGAGCTGGTGAATGTCTATTCATTCTCGAACAACGTTGAGGTTCGCAGCTCAGATATAAGTCGAGAAAATGATCCTCATTCGCAGCCATGTTTTATTATGTGTATTTATGTACACGTGTATTGCCGCATTGGCCTATGCCGCCAGTGCCCTGACGCATGAGTCTCACAGTTTGGGTTCTTTCCAGTGAGAAATTTTGCGATATGTTAGCTCAGATGTCGAGCTGGTGAGTGTCTCTTCATTCTCGACCAACGTTGAGGCTCGCAACTCAGATATAAGTCGAGAAAAATATCCTCATTCGCAGCCACATTTTCTTATGTGTATTTATGTACACGTGTATTGCCGCACTGACCTATGCCGCCATTGTCCCGACGCATGAGTCTCACAGTTTGGGTTCTTTCCAGTAGGAAATTTGGCAATATTTTGGCTCAGATGTCGAGCTGGTGAGTGTCCTTTCATTCTCGAACAACGTTGAGGTTCGCAGCTCAGATATAAGTTGAACAAATTATCCTCATTCGCAGCCACGTGTATTGCCGCATTGGCCTATGCCGCCAGTGCCCTGACGCACGAGTCTCACAGTTTGGGTTCCTTCCAGTGAGAAATTTGGCAATATTTTGGCTCAGATGTCGAGCTGGTGAGTGTCTCTTCATTCTCGAACAACGTTGAGGTTTGCAGCTTAGATATAAGTCGAGCAAATTATCCTTATTTGCAGCCACGTTTTCTTATGTGTATTTATGTACACGTGTATTGCCGCATAGACCTATGTCGTCAGTGTCCTGACGCATGAGTCTCACAGTTTGGGTTTTTTCCAATGAGAAATTTGGCAATATTTTAGCTCAGATGTCGAGCTGGTGAGTTTCTCTTCATTCTCGAACAACGTTGAGGTTAGCAGCTCTGATATAAGTCGATAAAATTATCCTCATTCCCAGCCACCTTTTCTTATGTGTATGTATGTACTCGTGTATTGCCGCATAGGACTATGCCGTCAGTGTCCTGGCGCATGAGTCTCACAGTTTGGGTTCTTTCCAAAGGGAAATTTGGCAATATTTTGGCTCAGGTGTCGAGCTGGTGAGTGTCTCTTCATTCTCGAACAAAGTTGAGGTTAGCAGCTCTGATATAAGTCGAGAAAATTATCCTCATTCGCAGCCACGTTTTCTTATGCGTATTTATGTACACGTGTATTGCCGCACTGACCTATGCCGCCATTGTCCCGACGCATGAGTCTCACAGTTTGGGTTCTTTCCAGTGAGAAATTTTGCAATATTTTGGCTCAGGTGTCGAGCTGGTGAGTGTCTCTTCATTCTCGAACAAAGTTGAGGTTAGCAGCTCTGATATAAGTCGAGAAAATTATCCTCATTCGCAGCCACGTTTTCTTACGCGTATTTATGTACACGTGTATTGCCGCATTGGCCTATGCCGCCAGTGCCCTGACGCACGAGTCTCACAGTTTGGGTTCCTTCCTGTGAGAAATTTGGCAATATTTTGGCTCAGATGTCGAGCCTGTGAGTGTCTCTTCATTCTCGAACAACGTTGAGGTTCACAGCTCAGATATAAGTCGAGAAAATTATCCTCATTGCCAAATGCATCTCTGATATAAGTCAAGAAAAATTTCCTCATTCGCAGGCATGTTTTCTTATGTGTATTTATGTACACGTGTATTGGCGCATTTGCCTATGCCGCCAGTGCCCTGACGCATGAGTCTCACAGTTTGGGTTCTTTCCAGTGAAAAATTTGGCAATATTTTGGCTCAGATGTGTCGAGCTGGTGAGTGTCTCTTCATTCTCGAACAACGTTGAGGTTAGCAGCTCTGATATAGGTCGATAAAATTATCCTCATTCGCAGCCACCTTTTCTTATGTGTATTTATGTACACGTGTATTGCCGTACTGACCTATGCCGCCATTGTCCCGACGCATGAGTCTCACAGTTTGGGTTCTTTCCAGTGAGAAATTTTGCGATATGTTAGCTCAGATGTCGAGCTGGTGAGTGTCTCTTCATTCTCGACCAACGTTGAGGCTCGCAACTCAGATATAAGTCGAGAAAAATATCCTCATTCGCAACCACATTTTCTTATGTGTATTTATGTACACGTGTATTGCCGTACTGACCTATGCCGCCATTGTCCCGACGCATGAGTCTCACAGTTTGGGTTCTTTCCAGTAAGAAATTTGGCAATATTTTGGCTCAGATGTCGAGCTGGTGAGTGTCCTTTCATTCTGGAACAACGTTGAGGTTCGCAGCTCAGATATAAGTCGATAAAATTATCCTCATTCGCAGCCACGTGTATTGCCGCATTGGCCTATGCCGCCAGTGCACTGACGCACGAGTCTCACAGTTTGGGTTCCTTCCAGTGAGAAATTTGGCAATATTTTGTCTCAGATGTCGAGCTGGTGAGTGTCTATTCATTCTCGAACAACGTTGAGGTTCGCAGTTCAGATATAAGTCGAGCAAATTATCCTCATTCGCAGCCATGTTTTATTATGTGTATTTATGTACACGTGTATTGCCGCATTGGCCTATGCCGCAAGTGCCCTGACGCATGAGTCTCACAGTTTGGGTTCTTTCCAGTGAGAAATTTTGCGATATGTTAGCTCAGATGTCGAGCTGGTGAGTGTCCTTTCATTCTCGAACAACGTTGAGGTTTGCAGCTCAGATATAAGTCGAGAAATATATCCTCATTCGCAGCCAAGTTTTTCTTATGCGTATTTATGTACACGTGTATTGCCGCATTGGCCTATGCCGCATGAGTCTCACAGTTTGGGTTCTTTCCAGTGAGAAATTTGGCAATATTTTGGCTCAGATGTCGAGCTGGTGAGTGTCCTTTCATTCTCGAACAACGTTGAGGTTCGCAGCTCAGATATAAGTCGATAAAATTATCCTCATTCGCAGCCACGTGTATTGCCGCATTGGCCTATGCCGCCAGTGCACTGACGCACGAGTCTCACAGTTTGGGTTCCTTCCAGTGAGAAATTTGGCAATATTTTGGCTCAGATGTCGAGCTGGTGAGTGTCTATTCATTCTCGAACAACGTTGAGGTTAGCAGCTCTGATATAAGTCGATAAAATTATCCTCATTCGCAGCCACCTTTTCTTATGTGTATGTATGTATGTACTCGTGTATTGCCGCATAGGACTATGCCGTCAGTGTCCTGGCGCATGAGTCTCACAGTTTGGGTTCTTTCTATTGAGAAATTTGGCAATATTTTGGCAAAGATGTCGAGCTGGTGAGTGTCTATTCATTCTCGAACAACGTTGAGGTTTGCAGCTCAGATATAAGTCTAGAAAATTATCCTCATTCGCAGCCACGTTTTCTTATGCGTATTTATGTACACGTGTATTGCCGCATTGGCCTATGCCGCCAGTGCCCTGACGCACGAGTCTCACAGTTTGGGTTCCTTCCTGTGAGAAATTTGGCAATATTTTGGCTCAGATGTCGAGCTTGTGAGTGTCTATTCATTCTCGAACAACGTTGAGGTTAGCAGCTCTGATATAAGTCGATAAAATTATCCTCATTCGCAGCCACCTTTTCTTATGTGTATGTATGTATGTACTCGTGTATTGCCGCATAGGACTATGCCGTCAGTGTCCTGGCGCATGAGTCTCACAGTTTGGGTTCTTTCTATTGAGAAATTTGGCAATATTTTGGCAAAGATGTCGAGCTGGTGAGTGTCTATTCATTCTCGAACAAAGTTGAGGTTTGCAGCTCAGATATAAGTCGAGAAAATTATCCTCATTCGCAGCCACGTTTTCTTATGCGTATTTATGTACACGTGTATTGCCGCATTGGCCTATGCCGCCAGTGCCCTGACGCACGAGTCTCACAGTTTGGGTTCCTTCCTGTGAGAAATTTGGCAATATTTTGGCTCAGATGTCGAGCTTGTGAGTGTCTCTTCATTCTCGAACAACGTTGAGGTTAGCAGCTCAGATATAAGTCGAGAAAATTATTCTCATTGCCAAATGCATCTCTGATATAAGTCAAGAAAAATATCCTCATTCGCAGCCATGTTTTCTGATGTGTATTTATGTACACGTTTATTGGCGCATTCGCCTATGCCACCAGTGCCCTGACGCATGAGTCTCACAGTTTGGGTTCTTTCCAGTGGGAAATTTGGCAATATTTTGGCTCAGATGTGTCGAGCTGGTGAGTGTCTCTTCATTCTCGAACAACGTTGAGGTTAGCAGCTCTGATATAAGTCGATAAAATTATCCTCATTCGCAGCCAACTTTTCTTATGTGTATGTATGTACTCGTGTATTGCCGCATAGGACTATGCCGTCAGTGTCCTGGCGCATGAGTCTCACAGTTTGGGTTCTTTCCAGTGAGACATTTTGCGATATTTTAGCTCAGATGTCGAGCTGGTGAGTGTCTCTTCATTCTCGACCAACGTTGAGGCTCGCAACTCAGATATAAGTCGAGAAAAATATCCTCATTCGCAGCCACGTTTTCTTATGTGTATTTATGTACACGTGTATTGCCGCACTGACCTATGCCGCCATTGTCCCGACGCATGAGTCTCACAGTTTGGGTTCTTTACAGTAAGAAATTTGGCAATATTTTGGCTCAGATGTCGAGCTGGTGAGTGTCCTTTCATTCTCGAACACCGTTGAGGTTCGCAGCTCAGATATAAGTCGAGAAAATTATCCTCATTCGCAGCCACGTTTTCTTATGTGTATTTAGGTACACGTGTATTGCCGCACTGACCTATGCCGCCATTGTCCCGACGCATGAGTCTCACAGTTTGGGTTCTTTCCAGTAAGAAATTTGGCAATATTTTGGCTCAGATGTCGAGCTGGTGAGTGTCCTTTCATTCTCGAACAACGTTGAGGTTCGCAGCTCAGATATAAGTCGAGAAAATTATCCTCATTCGCAGCCACGTTTTCTTATGCGTATTGATGTACACGTGTATTGCCGCATTGGCCTATGCCGCCAGTGCCCTGACGCACGAGTCTCACAGTTTGGGTTCTTTCCAGTGAGAAATTTCGCGATATGTTAGCTCAGATGTCGAGCTGGTGAGTGTCTCTTCATTCTCGACCAACGTTGAGGCTCGCAACTCAGATATAAGTCGAGAAAAATATCCTCATTCGCAGCCACGTTTTCTTATGTGTATTTATGTACACGTGTATTGCCGCACTGACCTATGCCGCCATTGTCCCGACGCATGAGTCTCACAGTTTGGGTTCTTTCCAGTAAGAAATTTGGCAATATTTTGGCTCAGATATCGAGCTGGTGAGTGTCCTTTCATTCTCGAACAACGTTGAGGTTCGCAGCTCAGATATAAGTCGAGAAAATTATCCTCATTCGCAGCCCCGTTTTCTTATGCGTATTTATGTACACGTGTATTGCCGCATTGTCCTATGCCGCATGAGTCTCACAGTTTGGGTTCTTTCCAGTGAGAAATGTTGCGATATTTTAGCTCAGATTTCGAGCTGGTGAGTGTCTCTTCATTCTCGACCAACGTTGAGGCTCGCAACTCAGATATAAGTCGAGAAAAATATCCTCATTCGCAGCCACGTTTTCTTATGTGTATTTATGTACACGTGTATTGCCGCACTGACCTATGCCGCCATTGTCCCGACGCATGAGTCTCACAGTTTGGGTTCTTTCCAGTAAGAAATTTGGCAATATTTTGGCTCAGATGTCGAGCTGGTGAGTGTCCTTTCATTCTCGAACAACGTTGAGGTTCGCAGCTCAGATATAAGTCGAGAAAATTATCCTCATTCGCAGCCACGTTTTCTTATGTGTATTTATGTACACGTGTATTTCCGCACTGACCTATGCCGCCATTGTCCCGACGCATGAGTCTCATAGTTTGGGTTCTTTCCAGTAAGAAATTTGGCAATATTTTGGCTCAGATGTCGAGCTGGTGAGTGTCCTTTCATTCTCGAACAACGTTGAGGTTCGCAGCTCAGATATAAGTCGAGAAAAGTATCCTCATTCGCAGCCACGTTTTCTTATGCGTATTTATGTACACGTGTATTGCCGCATTGGCCTATGCCGCATGAGTCTCACAGTTTGGGTTCTTTCCAGTGAGAAATTTGGCGATATGTTAGCTCAGATGTCGAGCTGGTGAGTGTCTCTTTATTCTCGACCAACGTTGAGGCTCGCAACTCAAATATAAGTCGAGAAAAATATCCTCATTCGCAGCCACGTTTTCTTATGTGTATTGATGACACGTGTATTGCCGCATTGGCCTATGCCGCCAGTGCCCTGACGCACGAGTCTCACAGTTTGGGTTCCTTCCTATGAGAAATTTGGCAATATTTTGGCTCAGATGTCGAGCTTGTGAGTGTCTCTTCATTCTCGAACAACGTTGAGGTTTACAGCTCAGATATAAGTCGAGAAAATTATCCTCATTGCCAAATGCATCTCTGATATAAGTCAAGAAAAATATCCTCATTCGCAGCCATGTTTTCTTATGTGTATTTATGTACACGTGTATTGGCGCATTTGCCTATGCCGCCAGTGCCCTGACGCATGAGTCTCACAGTTTGGGTTCTTTCCAGTGAGAAATTTGGCAATATTTTGGCTCAGATGTGTCGAGCTGGTGAGTGTCTCTTCATTCTCGAACAACGTTGAGGTTAGCAGCTCTGATATAAGTCGATAAAATTATCCTCATTCGCAGCCACCTTTTCTTATGTGTATGTATGTACTCGTGTATTGCCGCATAGGACTATGCCGTAAGTGTCCTGGCGCATGAGTCTCACAGTTTGGGTTCTTTCCAAAGGGAAATTTGGCAATATTTTGGCTCAGATGTCGAGCTGGTGAGTGTCTATTCATTCTCGAACAACGTTGAGGTTCGCAGCTCAGATATAAGTCGAGAAAATTATCCTCATTCGCAGCCATGTTTTATTGTGTGTATTGTAACGCCCGTGCCGGTTGGGCGGTAGAGGGCGCTGGAGCGATTCCACGGTGGTGGGATCGCCCTGGTGGCTCCTGCTGGTGCGCCCCGGAAACCCGCCTTTGGATTGCGCAAGCGCCGAACCAGTTCTAACCAGTTCGGGTGCCGCGTGATTGCGGGAGCCTGAAGTCCATGTTTTGGTCGGCAAGAGGTCACAATAAAAACCAGAGAGAATCACCGGAAATACAGAATACTTGCGTCAAGAGTCCTTCTTGTGTGTGGTGTAGAACCCAGAGAAATCTACGTTACATTGGTGGCAGCGGTGGGATACGGAAGGACGGGAAAAGACCAGGTGAAGTGTTCATGTTTTCAGAAAACCACGATAGCACGGCAGCCAACTCGCCCCACGGCGAGAGGGCAGGCCAGGGCATGGGCCCAGGGAACGGGGACCAGTCCAGGAAGCTTTCAGGCACTCCGTGCATTACGCCAGAGGAGTTAGAGGCCTTTTTTCAAGGATATACCAGAGAACTCTAGGGAGGTTATGGGGACTTGGGAGTCTGGATGTTTCCTGGAGGAGGAGTTGGAGAAGGATAGCGGGAATTTTCGGGACATGCGCCAATGGCTGGGGGCTTCAGTGCGTCCACTCCGATTTGGAGAAAGGCCATCTTCTCCATATTTGTCCGGGTCCGCTACCAGGTCTGTCGGGGGGCCGCCCCATGCTGTAGACGGCGGCGCAGCAGACGGATGGTTCCACGCGGAACAATCCCAAGCTGTGCCCGTGGATGCAGTGGGGGGCGGGGCCTCGTCGAGACATTCTCTGGATCTTCTGCAGGATTGAAACCGAGTCGGGGGGCCCGGCCCATGCTGTAGACGGCGGCGCGGCAGACGGCTCGCAACACTCGGAGCGAGCCCGAGCCGTGCCCGTCGGCGCAGCGGGGGCGGGGCCTCGCCGGGACGCCCACGCTCTCTAAGCCAGTCATCAGTCACAAGAGCCAGTCACAGGAATCAGTCACAAGAGCCAGTCACAGGAGCCAGTCACAGGAGCCAGTCAAGTCTTGACAGCTGGGGGTGTGCCGGAGCTGGGGGTGCCAGAGCTTGGGGTCGTCTGGCGGACCACGCGTGCGCGACGGAGTCGGACCACGCATGCGCCTTGGAGTCGGACCACGCATGCGCCTCGGAGTTGGACCACGCATGCGCGACGGAGTCGGACTGTGCATGCGCGACGGAGTCGGACCACGCACGCGCCTCGGGGAGACGGCCCAGGCGTGGAGAGACATTCCACCGGAATTCTGGGAGCAGCTTCAGGCCACCTCCCACCTACTAGGCGGGAACTTTTGAACTTTTCATTTTTTTGTAATGTAAATTGTTGTGTAATTGTTGGCGTTATGCGTTTTCCAGGGCGGTTGGCCGGGGTGCGGCAGCAGCGCCCATGGTCTTGTTTGGGGGCAAACAAGGTCTTCGTGGGGGGCTGTGTAACGCCCGTGCCGGTTGGGCGGTAGAGGGCGCTGGAGCGATTCCACGGTGGTGGGATCGCCCTGGTGGCTCCTGCTGGTGCGCCCCGGAAACCCGCCTTTGGATTGCGCAAGCGCCGAACCAGTTCTAACCAGTTCGGGTGCCGCGTGATTGCGGGAGCCTGAAGTCCATGTTTTGGTCGGCAAGAGGTGACAATAAACGGCTGAGAATCACCGGAAGAACAAGAATACTTGCGTCAAGAGTCCTTCTTGTGTGTTGTTTCGACCCCAGGCAAATCTACGTTACAGTATTTATGTACACCTGTATTGCCGCATTGGCCTATGCCGCCAGTGCCCTGACGCATGAGTCTCACAGTTTGGGTTCTTTCCAGTGAGAAATTTGGCGATATTTTAGCTCAGATTTCGAGCTGGTGAGTGTCTCTTCATTCTCGACCAACGTTGAGGCTCGCAACTCAGATATAAGTCGAGAAAAATATCCTCATTCGCAGCCACGTTTTCTTATGTGTATTTATGTACACGTGTATTGCCGCACTGACCTATGCCGCCATTGTCCCGACGCATGAGTCTCACAGTTTGGGTTCTTTCCAGTAAGAAATTTGGCAATATTTTGGCTCAGATGTCGAGCTGGTGAGTGTCCTTTCATTCTCGAACAACGTTGAGGTTCGCAGCTCAGATATAAGTCGAGAAAATTATCCTCATTCGCAGCCACGTTTTCTTATGCGTATTTATGTACACGTGTATTGCCGCATTGGCCTATGCCGCATGAGTCTCACAGTTTGGGTTCTTTCCAGTGAGAAATCTGGCGATATGTTAGCTCAGATGTCGAGCTGGTGAGTGTCTCTTTATTCTCGACCAACGTTGAGGCTCGCAACTCAGATATAAGTCGAGAAAAATATCCTCATTTGCAGCCACGTTTTCTTATGTGTATTGATGACACGTGTATTGCCGCATTGGCCTATGCCGCCAGTGCCCTGACGCACGAGTCTCACAGTTTGGGTTCCTTCCTGTGAGAAATTTGGCAATATTTTGGCTCAGATGTCGAGCCTGTGAGTGTCTCTTCATTCTCGAACAACGTTGAGGTTCACAGCTCAGATATAAGTCGAGAAAATTATCCTCATTGCCAAATGCATCTCTGATATAAGTCAAGAAAAATATCCTCATTCGCAGCCATGTTTTCTTATGTGTATGTATGTACTCGTGTATTGCCACATTTGCCTATGCCGCCAGTGCCCTGACGCATGAGTCTCACAGTTTGGGTTCTTTCCAAAGGGAAATTTGGCAATATTTTGGCTCAGATGTCGAGCTGGTGAGTGTCCTTTCATTCTCGAACAACGTTGAGGTTCGCAGCTCAGATATAAGTCGAGAAAGTTATCCTCATTTGCAGCCACCTTTTCTTATGTGTATTTATGTACACGTGTATTGCCGTACTGACCTATGCCGCCATTGTCCCGACGCATGAGTCTCACAGTTTGGGTTCTTTCCAGTGAGAAATTTTGCGATATGTTAGCTCAGATGTCGAGCTGGTGAGTGTCTCTTCATTCTCGACCAACGTTGAGGCTCGCAACTCAGATATAAGTCGAGAAAAATATCCTCATTCGCAGCCACATTTTCTTATGTGTATTTATGTACACGTGTATTGCCGTACTGACCTATGCCGCCATTGTCCCGACGCATGAGTCTCACAGTTTGGGTTCTTTCCAGTAAGAAATTTGGCAATATTTTGGCTCAGATGTCGAGCTGGTGAGTGTCCTTTCATTCTGGAACAACGTTGAGGTTCGCAGCTCAGATATAAGTCGATAAAATTATCCTCATTCGCAGCCACGTGTATTGCCGCATTGGCCTATCCTGCCAGTGCACTGACGCACGAGTCTCACAGTTTGGGTTCCTTCCAGTGAGAAATTTGGCAATATTTTGTCTCAGATGTCGAGCTGGTGAGTGTCTATTCATTCTCGAACAACGTTGAGGTTCGCAGTTCAGATATAAGTCGAGAAAATTATCCTCATTCGCAGCCATGTTTTATTATGTGTATTTATGTACACGTGTATTGCCGCATTGGCCTATGCCGCAAGTGCCCTGACGCATGAGTCTCACAGTTTGGGTTCTTTCCAGTGAGAAATTTTGCGATATGTTAGCTCAGATGTCGAGCTGGTGAGTGTCTCTTCATTCTCGACCAACGTTGAGGCTCGCAACTCAGATATAAGTCGAGAAAAATATCCTCATTCGCAACCACGTTTTCTTATGTGTATTTATGTACACCTGTATTGCCGCACTGACCTATGCCGCCATTGTCCCGACGCATGAGTCTCACAGTTTGGGTTCTTTCCAGTAAGAAATTTGGCAATATTTTGGCTCAGATGTCGAGCTGGTGAGTGTCCTTTCATTCTCGAACAACGTTGAGGTTCGCAGCTCAGATATAAGTCGAGAAATATATCCTCATTCGCAGCCACGTTTTCTTATGCGTATTTATGTACACGTGTATTGCCGCATTGGCCTATGCCGCATGAGTCTCACAGTTTGGGTTCTTTCCAGTGAGAAATTTGGCAATATTTTGGCTCAGATGTCGAGTTGGTGAGTGTCCTTTCATTCTCGAACAACGTTGAGGTTCGCAGCTCAGATATAAGTCGATAAAATTATCCTCAATCGCAGCCACGTGTATTGCCGCATTGGCCTATGCCGCCAGTGCACTGACGCACGAGTCTCACAGTTTGGGTTCCTTCCAGTGAGAAATTTGGCAATATTTTGGCTCAGATGTCGAGCTGGTGAGTGTCTATTCATTCTCGAACAACGTTGAGGTTAGCAGCTCTGATATAAGTCGATAAAATTATCCTCATTCGCAGCCACCTTTTCTTATGTGTATGTATGTATGTACTCGTGTATTGCCGCATAGGACTATGCCGTCAGTGTCCTGGCGCATGAGTCTCACAGTTTGGGTTCTTTCTATTGAGAAATTTGGCAATATTTTGGCAAAGATGTCGAGCTGGTGAGTGTCTATTCATTCTCGAACAACGTTGAGGTTTGCAGCTCAGATATAAGTCTAGAAAATTATCCTCATTCGCAGCCACGTTTTCTTATTCGTATTTATGTACACGTGTATTGCCGCATTGGCCTATGCCGCCAGTGCCCTGACGCACGAGTCTCACAGTTTGGGTTCCTTCCTGTGAGAAATTTGGCAATATTTTGGCTCAGATGTCGAGCTTGTGAGTGTCTATTCATTCTCGAACAACGTTGAGGTTAGCAGCTCTGATATAAGTCGATAAAATTATCCTCATTCGCAGCCACCTTTTCTTATGTGTATGTATGTATGTACTCGTGTATTGCCGCATAGGACTATGCCGTCAGTGTCCTGGCGCATGAGTCTCACAGTTTGGGTTCTTTCTATTGAGAAATTTGGCAATATTTTGGCAAAGATGTCGAGCTGGTGAGTGTCTATTCATTCTCGAACAACGTTGGGGTTTGCAGCTCAGATATAAGTCGAGAAAATTATCCTCATTCGCAGCCACGTTTTCTTATGCGTATTTATGTACACGTGTATTGCCGCATTGGCCTATGCCGCCAGTGCCCTGACGCACGAGTCTCACAGTTTGGGTTCCTTCCTGTGAGAAATTTGGCAATATTTTGGCTCAGATGTCGAGCTTGTGAGTGTCTCTTCATTCTCGAACAACGTTGAGGTTAGCAGCTCAGATATAAGTCGAGAAAATTATTCTCATTGCCAAATGCATCTCTGATATAAGTCAAGAAAAATATCCTCATTCGCAGCCATGTTTTCTGATGTGTATTTATGTACACGTTTATTGGCGCATTCGCCTATGCCGCCAGTGCCCTGACGCATGAGTCTCACAGTTTGGGTTCTTTCCAGTGGGAAATTTGGCAATATTTTGGCTCAGATGTGTCGAGCTGGTGAGTGTCTCTTCATTCTCGAACAACGTTGAGGTTAGCAGCTCTGATATAAGTCGATAAAATTATCCTCATTCGCAGCCAACTTTTCTTATGTGTATGTATGTACTCGTGTATTGCCGCATAGGACTATGCCGTCAGTGTCCTGGCGCATGAGTCTCACAGTTTGGGTTCTTTCCAGTGAGACATTTTGCGATATTTTAGCTCAGATGTCGAGCTGGTGAGTGTCTCTTCATTCTCGACCAACGTTGAGGCTCGCAACTCAGATATAAGTCGAGAAAAATATCCTCATTCGCAGCCACGTTTTCTTATGTGTATTTATGTACACGTGTATTGCCGCACTGACCTATGCCGCCATTGTCCCGACGCATGAGTCTCACAGTTTGGGTTCTTTACAGTAAGAAATTTGGCAATATTTTGGCTCAGATGTCGAGCTGGTGAGTGTCCTTTCATTCTCGAACAACGTTGAGGTTCGCAGCTCAGATATAAGTCGAGAAAATTATCCTCATTCGCAGCCACGTTTTCTTATGTGTATTTATGTACACGTGTATTGCCGCACTGACCTATGCCGCCATTGTCCCGACGCATGAGTCTCACAGTTTGGGTTCTTTCCAGTAAGAAATTTGGCAATATTTTGGCTCAGATGTCGAGCTGGTGAGTGTCCTTTCATTCTCGAACAACGTTGAGGTTCGCAGCTCAGATATAAGTCGAGAAAATTATCCTCATTCGCAGCCACGTTTTCTTATGCGTATTGATGTACACGTGTATTGCCGCATTGGCCTATGCCGCCAGTGCCCTGACGCACGAGTCTCACAGTTTGGGTTCTTTCCAGTGAGAAATTTCGCGATATGTTAGCTCAGATGTCGAGCTGGTGAGTGTCTCTTCATTCTCGACCAACGTTGAGGCTCGCAACTCAGATATAAGTCGAGAAAAATATCCTCATTCGCAGCCACGTTTTCTTATGTGTATTTATGTACACGTGTATTGCCGCACTGACCTATGCCGCCATTGTCCCGACGCATGAGTCTCACAGTTTGGGTTCTTTCCAGTAAGAAATTTGGCAATATTTTGGCTCAGATATCGAGCTGGTGAGTGTCCTTTCATTCTCGAACAACGTTGAGGTTCGCAGCTCAGATATAAGTCGAGAAAATTATCCTCATTCGCAGCCCCGTTTTCTTATGCGTATTTATGTACACGTGTATTGCCGCATTATCCTATGCCGCATGAGTCTCACAGTTTGGGTTCTTTCCAGTGAGAAATGTTGCGATATTTTAGCTCAGATTTCGAGCTGGTGAGTGTCTCTTCATTCTCGACCAACGTTGAGGCTCGCAACTCAGATATAAGTCGAGAAAAATATCCTCATTCGCAGCCACGTTTTCTTATGTGTATTTATGTACACGTGTATTGCCGCACTGACCTATGCCGCCATTGTCCCGACGCATGAGTCTCACAGTTTGGGTTCTTTCCAGTAAGAAATTTGGCAATATTTTGGCTCAGATGTCGAGCTGGTGAGTGTCCTTTCATTCTCGAACAACGTTGAGGTTCGCAGCTCAGATATAAGTCGAGAAAATTATCCTCATTCGCAGCCACGTTTTCTTATGTGTATTTATGTACACGTGTATTTCCGCACTGACCTATGCCGCCATTGTCCCGACGCATGAGTCTCATAGTTTGGGTTCTTTCCAGTAAGAAATTTGGCAATATTTTGGCTCAGATGTCGAGCTGGTGAGTGTCCTTTCATTCTCGAACAACGTTGAGGTTCGCAGCTCAGATATAAGTCGAGAAAAGTATCCTCATTCGCAGCCACGTTTTCTTATGCGTATTTATGTACACGTGTATTGCCGCATTGGCCTATGCCGCATGAGTCTCACAGTTTGGGTTCTTTCCAGTGAGAAATTTGGCGATATGTTAGCTCAGATGTCGAGCTGGTGAGTGTCTCTTTATTCTCGACCAACGTTGAGGCTCGCAACTCAAATATAAGTCGAGAAAAATATCCTCATTCGCAGCCACGTTTTCTTATGTGTATTGATGACACGTGTATTGCCGCATTGGCCTATGCCGCCAGTGCCCTGACGCACGAGTCTCACAGTTTGGGTTCCTTCCTATGAGAAATTTGGCAATATTTTGGCTCAGATGTCGAGCTTGTGAGTGTCTCTTCATTCTCGAACAACGTTGAGGTTTACAGCTCAGATATAAGTCGAGAAAATTATCCTCATTGCCAAATGCATCTCTGATATAAGTCAAGAAAAATATCCTCATTCGCAGCCATGTTTTCTTATGTGTATTTATGTACACGTGTATTGGCGCATTTGCCTATGCCGCCAGTGCCCTGACGCATGAGTCTCACAGTTTGGGTTCTTTCCAGTGAGAAATTTGGCAATATTTTGGCTCAGATGTGTCGAGCTGGTGAGTGTCTCTTCATTCTCGAACAACGTTGAGGTTAGCAGCTCTGATATAAGTCGATAAAATTATCCTCATTCGCAGCCACCTTTTCTTATGTGTATGTATGTACTCGTGTATTGCCGCATAGGACTATGCCGTAAGTGTCCTGGCGCATGAGTCTCACAGTTTGGGTTTTTTCCAAAGGGAAATTTGGCAATATTTTGCCTCAGATGTCGAGCTGGTGAGTGTCTATTCATTCTCGAACAACGTTGAGGTTCGCAGCTCAGATATAAGTCGAGAAAATTATCCTCATTCGCAGCCATGTTTTATTATGTGTATTTATGTACACCTGTATTGCCGCATTGGCCTATGCCGCCAGTGCCCTGACGCATGAGTCTCACAGTTTGGGTTCTTTCCAGTGAGAAATTTGGCGATATTTTAGCTCAGATTTCGAGCTGGTGAGTGTCTCTTCATTCTCGACCAACGTTGAGGCTCGCAACTCAGATATAAGTCGAGAAAAATATCCTCATTCGCAGCCACGTTTTCTTATGTGTATTTATGTACACGTGTATTGCCGCACTGACCTATGCCGCCATTGTCCCGACGCATGAGTCTCACAGTTTGGGTTCTTTCCAGTAAGAAATTTGGCAATATTTTGGCTCAGATGTCGAGCTGGTGAGTGTCTCTTCATTCTCGACCAACGTTGAGGCTCGCAACTCAGATATAAGTCGAGAAAATTATCCTCATTCGCAGCCACGTTTTCTTATGCGTATTTATGTACACGTGTATTGCCGCATTGGCCTATGCCGCATGAGTCTCACAGTTTGGGTTCTTTCCAGTGAGAAATTTGGCGATATTTTAGCTCAGATTTCGAGCTGGTGAGTGTCTCTTCATTCTCGACCAACGTTGAGGCTCGCAACTCAGATATAAGTCGAGAAAAATATCCTCATTCGCAGCCACGTTTTCTTATGTGTATTTATGTACACGTGTATTGCCGCACTGACCTATGCCGCCATTGTCCCGACGCATGAGTCTCACAGTTTGGGTTCTTTCCAGTAAGAAATTTGGCAATATTTTGGCTCAGATGTCGAGCTGGTGAGTGTCTCTTCATTCTCGACCAACGTTGAGGCTCGCAACTCAGATATAAGTCGAGAAAAATTTCCTCATTCGCAGCCACGTTTTCTTATGTGTATTGATGACACGTGTATTGCCGCATTGGCCTATGCCGCCAGTGCCCTGACGCACGAGTCTCACAGTTTGGGTTCCTTCCTGTGAGAAATTTGGCAATATTTTGGCTCAGATGTCGAGCTTGTGAGTGTCTCTTCATTCTCGAACAACGTTGAGGTTTACAGCTCAGATATAAGTCGAGAAAATTATCCTCATTGCCAAATGCATCTCTGATATAAGTCGATAAAATTATCCTCATTCGCAGCCACCTTTTCTTATGTGTATGTATGTACTCGTGTATTGCCGCATAGGACTATGCCGTCAGTGTCCTGGCGCATGAGTCTCACAGTTTGGGTTCTTTCCAAAGGGAAATTTGGCAATATTTTGGCTCAGATGTCGAGCTGGTGAGTGTCCTTTCATTCTCGAACAACGTTGAGGTTCGCAGCTCAGATATAAGTCGAGAAAGTTATCCTCATTCGCAGCCATGTTTTATTATGTGTATGTATGTGCACGTGTATTGCTGCATAAAGTCCTCAGCCGCCAGTCCCCTGACGCATGGGTCTCAAAGTTTGGGTTCTTTCCAGTGAGAATGTTTGCAATATTTTGGCTTGGATGTGGAGCTAGTAAGTGTCTCTTTATTCTCAAACAACGTTGAGGTTCGCTGCTCAGATATAAGTCGAGAACATTATCCTCATTCGCAGCCATGTTTTCTTATGTATATGTATGTACACGTGTATTGCTGCATAGGCCTATAGGCCGCCAGTATCCCGACGCGTGAGTCTCCCAGTTTGGGTTCTTTCCAGTGCGAGCGAATTTTGGCGATATTTTGGCACAGATGACGAGCTGGTGAGTGTCTCTTCATTCGGCCACCAGTATCCTGACGCATGAGTCTCACAGTTTGGGTTCTTTCCAGTGCGAATTTTGGCGATATTTTGGCTCAGATGACAAGCTGGTGAGTGTCTCTTTATTCTCCAACAACGTTGAAATTCACAGCTCAGATATATGTCGAGAAATTATGCCCATTCGCAACCATGTTTTCTTCTGTGTATGTATGTGCACGTGTATTGCTGCATAAAGGCCTCAGCCGCCAGTCCCCTGACGCATGGGTCTCAAAGTTTCGGTTCTTTCCAGTGAGAATGTTTGCAGTATATTTGCAATATTTTGGCTTGGATGTGGAGCTAGTAAGTATCTCTTTATTCTCGAACAACGTTGAGGTTCGCAGCTCAGATATAAGTCCAGAACATTATCCTCATTCGCAGCCATGCTTTCTTATGTGTATGTATGTACACGTGTATTGCTGCATAGGCCTAGGCCGCCATTATCCCGACGCATGAGTCTCCTAGTTTGGGTTCTTTCCAGTGCGAATTTTGGCGATATTGAGGCTCAGATGACGAGCTGGAGAGTGTCTCTTCATTCGGGGACAACGTGGAGGTTTGCAGCTCAGATATAAGTCGAGAAAATTATCCTCATTTGCAGCCATGTTTACTTTTGTTTATGTGTGTAGAGGTGTATTGCTGCATAGGCCCAGGCCGCCAGTGTCCTGACGCATGAGTCTCAAAGTTTGGGTCTCTTCCAATGAGAATTTCGGCAATATTTTAGCTCAGATGTGGAACTAGTGAGTGTCTCTTCATTGTTCAACAACGTTGAGGTTCGCAGATCAGATATAAGTCGAGAACATTATCCTCATTCGCAGCCATGTTTACTTTTGTTTATGTATGTAGACGTGTATTGCTGCATAGGCCTAGGCCGCCAGTGTCCTGACGCATGAGTCTCAAAGTTTGGGTTCTTTCCAGTGGAAATGTTGGCAATATTTTGGCTCAGATGTCGAGCTGGTGAGTGTCTCTTCATTCTGGAACAACGTTGAGGTTCGCAGCTCAGATATAAGTCGAGAACATTTTCCTCATTTGCAGCCATGTTTACTTTTGTTTATGTATGTAGACGTGTATTGCTGTATAGGCCTCGGCCGTCAGTGTTCTGACTCATGAGTCTCATAGTTTGGGTCCCTTCCAGTGATAATTTCGGCAATATTTTAGCTCAGATGTGTGGCTGGTAACTGTCTCTTCATTGTCTAACAACGTTGAGGTTCGCAGCTCAGATATGAGTCGAAAAAATTATCCTCATTTGCAGCCATGTTTACTTTTCTTTATGTATGTAGACGTGTATTGCCGCATTGGCTTAGGCCGTCAGTGTCCTGACTCATGAGTCTCATAGTTTGGGTCCCTTTCAGTGAGAATTTCGGCAATATTTTAGCTCAGATGTGGAGCTGGTGAGTGTCTCTTCATTCGACCACCAGTATCCTGACGCATGAGTCTCACAGTTTGGGTTCTTTCCAGTGGGAATTTTGGCAATATTTTAGCTGAGATGTGGAGCTGGTGAGTGTCTCTTCATTCTCCAACAACGTTGAGATTCACAGCTTAGATATATGTCGAGAAAATTATGCCCATTTGCAACCATGTTTTCTTATGTGTATGTATGTGCACGTGTATTGCTGCATAAAGGCCTCAGCCGCCAGTCCCCTGACGCATGGGTCTCAAAGTTTGGGTTCTTTCCAGTGAGAATGTTTGCAATATTTTGACTTGGATGTGGAGCTAGTAAGTGTCTCTTTATTCTCAAACAACGTTGAGGTTTGCAGCTCAGATATAAGTCGAGAAAATTATCCTCATTCGCAGCTATGTTTACTTTTGTTTATGAATGTAGAGGTGTATTGCTGCATAGGCCCAGGCCGTCAGTGTCCTGACTCATGAGTCTCATAGTTTGGGTCCCTTTCAGTGAGAATTTCGGCAATATTTTAGCTCAGATGTGGAACTGGTGAATGTCTCTTCATTGTCCAACAATGTTGAGGTTCGCAGCTCAGATATAAGTCGAGAAAATTATCCTCATTCGCAGCCATGTTTACTTTCTTTATGTATGTAGACGTGTATTGCTGCATAGGCCTAGGCCGCCAGTGTCATGACGCATGAGTCTCAAAGTTTGGGTTATTTCCA
Organism: Crossaster papposus; assembly: GCA_037893245.1. Classification (NCBI taxonomy): domain Eukaryota; kingdom Metazoa; phylum Echinodermata; class Asteroidea; order Velatida; family Solasteridae; genus Crossaster; species Crossaster papposus. The sequence goes on along the minus strand of JBAIAA010000568.1, from coordinate 380,024 downwards.
ATGGGAATTTTGCCAATATTTTGGCTCAGATGTCGAGCTGGTGAGTGTCACTTCATTCTGGCACAACGTTGAGGTTCGCAGCTCAGTTATAAGTCGAGAAAATTATCCTCATTCGCAGCCATGTTTACTTTTGTTCATGTATGTAGACGTGTATTGCTGCATTGTTCTGTGCCGACAGTGCCCTGGCGCATGTGTCTCACAGTTTGGGTCCCTTCCAATGAGAATTTCGGCAATATTTTAGCTCAGATGTGGAACTGGTGAATGTCTCTTCATTGTCCAACAATGTTGAGGTTCGCAGCTCAGATATAAGTCGAGAAAATTATCCTTATTCGCAGCCATGTTTACTTTCTTTATGTATGTAGACGTGTATTGCTGCATAGGCCCAGGCCGCCAGTGTCCTGACGCATGAGTCTCAAAGTTTGGGTTATTTCCAATGGGAATTTTGCCAATATTTTGGCTCAGATGTCGAGCTGGTGAGTGTCACTTCATTCTGGCACAACGTTGAGGTTCGCAGCTCAGATATAAGTCGAGAAAATTATCCTCATTCGCAGCCATGTTTACTTTTGTTTATGTATGTAGACGTGTATTGCTGCATTGTTCTGTGCCGACAGTGCCCTGGCGCATATGTCTCACAGTTTAGATCCTTTCCAGTGAGAATTTTGGCGATATGTTAGCTCAGATGTCGAGCTGTTGAGTGTCTCTTCATTCTGGAACAACTTTGAGGTTTGCAGCTCAGATATAAGTCGACAAAACTATCCTCATTCGCTGCCATGTGTTCTTATGTGTATGTACATGTATGTACACGTGTATTGGTGCATAGGCCTAGGCCACCAGTATCCTGACGCATGAGTCTCACAGTTTGGGTTCTTTCCAGTGGGAATTTTGGCAATATTTTAGATGAGATGTGGAGCTGGTGAGTGTCTCTTCATTCTCCAACAACGTTGAGATTCACAGCTCAGATATATGTCGAGAAAATTATGCCCATTCGCAACCATGTTTTCTTCTGTGTACTTTGGTTTACTTTTGTTTATGTATGTAGACGTGTATTGCTGCATAGGCCTAGGCCGCCAGTGTCCTGACGCATGAGTCTCAAAGTTTGGGTCCCTTCCAGTGAGAATTTCGGCAATACTTTAGCTCAGATGTGGAGCTGGTGAGTGTCTCTTCATTGTCCAACAACGTTGAGGTTCGCAGCTCAGATATATGTCGAGAAAATTATACCCATTCGCAACCATGCTTTCTTCTGTGTATGTATGTGCACGTGTATTGCTGCATAAAGGCCTCAGCCGCCAGTCACTTGACGCATGGGTCTCAAAGTTTGGGTTCTTTCCAGTGAGAATGTTTGCAATATTTTGGCTTAGATGTGGAGCTAGTAAGTGTCTCTTTATTCTCGAACAACGTTGAGGTTAGCAGCTCAGATATATGTTGAGAACATTATCCTCATTCGCAGCCATGTTTTCTTATGTGTATGTATGTACACGTGTATTGCTGCATAGGCCTAGGCCGCCAGTATCCTGACGCATGAGTCTCAAAGTTTGGGTTCTTTCCAGTGGAAATGTTGGCAATATTTTGGCTCAGATGTCGAGCTGGTGAGTGTCTCTTTATTCTGGAACAACGTTGAGGTTCGCAGCTCAGATATAAGTCGAGAACATTTTCCTCATTTGCAGCCATGTTTACTTTTGTTTATGTATGTAGACGTGTATTGCTGTATAGGCCTCGGCCGTCAGTGTTCTGACTCATGAGTCTCATAGTTTGGGTCCCTTCCAGTGATAATTTCGGCAATATTTTAGCTCAGATGTGTGGCTGGTAACTGTCTCTTCATTGTCCAACAACGTTGAGGTTCGCAGCTCAGATATAAGTCGAAAAAATTATCCTCATTTGCAGCCATGTTTACTTTTCTTTATGTATGTAGACGGGTATTGCCGCATTGGTTTAGGCCGTCAGTGTCCTGACTCATGAGTCTCATAGTTTGGGTCCCTTTCAGTGAGAATTTCGGCAATATTTTAGCTCAGATGTGGAGCTGGTGAGTGTCTCTTCATTCGACCACCAGTATCCTGACGCATGAGTCTCACAGTTTGGGTTCTTTCCAGTGGGAATTTTGGCAATATTTTAGCTGAGATGTGGAGCTGGTGAGTGTCTCTTCATTCTCCAACAACGTTGAGATTCACAGCTCAGATATATGTCGAGAAAATTATGCCCATTTGCAACCATGTTTTCTTCTGTGTATGTATGTGCACGTGTATTGCTGCATAAAGGCCTCAGCCGCCAGTCCCCTGACGCATGGGTCTCAAAGTTTGGGTTCTTTCCAGTGAGAATGTTTGCAATATTTTGACTTGGATGTGGAGCTAGTAAGTGTCTCTTTATTCTCAAACAACGTTGAGGTTTGCAGCTCAGATATAAGTCGAGAAAATTATCCTCATTCGCAGCTATGTTTACTTTTGTTTATGAATGTAGAGGTGTATTGCTGCATAGGCCCAGGCCGCCAGTGTCCTGACGCATGAGTCTCAAAGTTTGGGTCCCTTCCAATGAGAATTTCGGCAATATTTTAGCTCAGATGTGGAACTGGTGAATGTCTCTTCATTGTCCAACAATGTTGAGGTTCGCAGCTCAGATATAAGTCGAGAAAATTATCCTCATTCGCAGCCATGTTTACTTTTTTTATGTATGTAGACGTGTATTGCTGCATAGGCCTAGGCCGCCAGTGTCCTGACGCATGAGTCTCAAAGTTTGGGTTATTTCCAATGGGAATGTTTCCAATATTTTGGCTCAGATGTCGAGCTGTTGAGTGTCTCTTCATTCTGGAACAACTTTGAAGTTTGCAGCTCAGATATAAGTCGACAAAACTATCCTCATTCGCTGCCATGTTTACTTTTGTTTATGTATGTAGACGTGTATTGCTGCATTGTTCTGTGCCGACAGTGCCCTGGCGCATATGTCTCACAGTTTAGATCCTTTCCAGTGAGAATTTTGGCGATATGATAGCTCAGATGTCGAGCTGTTGAGTGTCTCTTCATTCTGGAACAACTTTGAGGTTTGCAGCTCAGATATAAGTCGACAAAACTATCCTCATTCGCTGCCATGTGTTCTTATGTGTATGTACATGTATGTACACGTGTATTGGTGCATAGGCCTAGGCCACCAGTATCCTGACGCATGAGTCTCACAGTTTGGGTTCTTTCCAGTGGGAATTTTGGCAATATTTTAGATGAGATGTGGAGCTGGTGAGTGTCTCTTCATTCTCCAACAACGTTGAGATTCACAGCTCAGATATATGTCGAGAAAATTATGCCCATTCGCAACCATGTTTTCTTCTGTGTACTTTGGTTTACTTTTGTTTATGTATGTAGACGTGTATTGCTGCATAGGCCTAGGCCGCCAGTGTCCTGACGCATGAGTCTCAAAGTTTGGGTCCCTTCCAGTGAGAATTTCGGCAATACTTTAGCTCAGATGTGGAGCTGGTGAGTGTCTCTTCATTGTCCAACAACGTTGAGGTTCGCAGCTCAGATATATGTCGAGAAAATTATACCCATTCGCAACCATGCTTTCTTCTGTGTATGTATGTGCACGTGTATTGCTGCATAAAGGCCTCAGCCGCCAGTCACTTGACGCATGGGTCTCAAAGTTTGGGTTCTTTCCAGTGAGAATGTTTGCAATATTTTGGCTTAGATGTGGAGCTAGTAAGTGTCTCTTTATTCTCGAACAACGTTGAGGTTAGCAGCTCAGATATATGTTGAGAACATTATCCTCATTCGCAGCCATGTTTTCTTATGTGTATGTATGTACACGTGTATTGCTGCATAGGCCTAGGCCGCCAGTATCCTGACGCATGAGTCTCCCAGTTTGGGTTTATTCCAGTGGGAATTTTGGCGATATTTTGGCTCAGATGACTAGCTAGTGAGTGTCTCTTCATTCTGGAACAACGTTGAGGTTCGCAGCTCAGATATAAGTAGAGAAAATTATCCCCATTCGCAACCATGTTTTCTTCTGTGTATGTATGTGCACGTGTATTGCCGCATAGACCTATGCCGCCAGTGTCCTGACGCATGAGTCTCACAGTTTAGGTTTCTTCCAGTAAGAAATTTTGCAATATTTTTTCTCCGATGTCGAGCTGGTGAGTGTCTCTTCATTCTCCAACAACGTTGAGGTTCGCAGCTCAGATACAAGTCGAGAGCATTATCCTCATTCGCAGCCATGTTTACTTTTGTTTATGTATGTAGAGGTGTATTGCTGCATAGGCCCAGGCCGCCAGTGTCCTGACGCATGAGTCTCAAAGTTTGGGTTATTTCTAGTGAGAATTTTGGCGATATGTTAGCTCAGATGTCGAGCTGTTGAGTATCTCTTCATTCTGGAACAACTTTGAGGTTTGCAGCTCAGATATAAGTCGATAAAAATATCCTCATTCGCAGCCATGTTTACTTTTGTTTATGTATGTAGACGTGTATTGCTGCATAGGACTACGCCGCCAGTGTCCTGACGCATGAGTCTCAAAGTTTGGGTCCCTTCCAGTGAGAATTTCGCCAATATTTTGGCTCAGATAATAATACAAGCATTTGTAAAGCGCCATCTATCTATGTAGACATATTCCGAGGCGCTTTAAGAAAAGTTACTGTACAATAATAATTCATTTCTAAGTCACTTGAAACAAAACAAGCATTCTAATTATAAGTTGAGTTAAACATGAATGTTTTAAGAAGGCATTTGAAGGTTTGTAAAGATTGACAGCTACGAATTTCCTGAGGCAAAGAGTTCCATAGAGTGGGGGCCAAGACTGAGAAGGCTTGGTCACCATACAATGTTCTAGTTCTTGGTATCACAAGAAGATGTTTGCCAGATGACCTTAGGTGGCGATGAGGGGAATACTGGGTGAGGAGATCCTGCAGATATGTTGGTGCACTGTCATTGAGGGCTTTCCATGTAATTAGCATTAATTTGAAGGCAACCCTCTGTTAGACTGGAAGCCAGTGAAGATTTCTCAGGACTGGAGTAATGTGTTCAAATTTCCGTGTTCGGGATAAGACACGAGCCGCAGTGTTTTGTACACGTTGAAGTTTGCGCATGAGAGTGTTGGTGATTCCAAACAAAAGTGAGTTGCCATTATCCAACCTAGATGTCACGAGAGCATGGATAAGGATGGCAGCTGACTCATCAGTCAGGATTCGGCGGATGCTGTTGATGTTTCTAATGTGGTAATATGACGTTTGACAAACTTTCTTGACATGTGATTCCATTGACATCGTTCTGTCAAACATGACGCCAAGATTACGTGCAATCGTAGAAGGTTCAATATTTGAAGTCCCAATTTGCATCTGGTTGCAGCTGATTTTATCCTGGCTACGTTTGGCTAAGTGATAATTAGAAGTTCGGTCTTGTCGTTGTTAAATCTTAATTTATTCCTGGTCATCCATTGCTTTAGATCACAAACACATTGTTCAATACGCCGTCTCAAGGAATGTTCATCGTCTTGGTTTCCCAGTTGAAATGATCCATATATCTGTGTGTCGTCTGCGTAGCAATGAACTTGAAGTTGATGTCTTCGTACAATAGCGGCAATAGGCTCGGAGTATATTGTGAAAAATAAGGGAGCTAGTACTGATCCTTGAGGGACGCCAGAAGAAAGTGAGATGGGAGATGATAAGGTTCCATTAATGTTCACAGACTGAGTTCGATTACATATATATGATCTGATCCATTGCAGGGCTGGACCAGTAACACCGATGAACTGAAGGCGGTGGAATAAAATATCATAGTCTATAGTATCGAATGCTGCAGAGAGATCTAGGAGAACAAGGAACACGCCATGCTTATTGTCAACTGCCCGAAGAATATCGTTCTTTATGTTTCCTATACGCAGATTGCAATGGTTCATGTAGACTGTGTTCATTCAGGTGATCAGTAATTTGTGAATAAACAACCTTCTCTATCACTTTGGATATGAATAAAAGGTTGGATACAGGACGAAATTTCTTGAGGTTTTCAGGATCGAGGGTTGGTTTCTTCAGCAAAGGAGTAACCAGCGCATTTCTAAATTGCTGTGGGAATTTAGATGATTGAAGAGACATGTTGACAATTTTGGAGATAACTGGAGTCAAAATATTCAGTTTGTTCTTTAGGAGCCAGGTAAGAATAGGATCCAAATCACACGTCTTTGATGGTGATGATTTGATGATTTTCCTGATTTCTTCATCCAGAGCTGGTGTGAATTCTTCCAATGGTGTAATATTAGAGTGAGATGCTTCAGTGGTTTTCGACTGCATACAATCTGAATCGAGGTTAAAGTTATTATGAATGTTCTGAATCTTTGTTATGAAATAATAACTAAATGTTGTCGCCAATTCCTGTTTATTGTCGTGTGTGGGAAGTTTAGTTTTTCCTTTGTTGTGGAGTAGAGATTCAACAATTTTGTAGAGCTCTCGCTGGTTCCCACAGCTGGCTAGTTTTTCTTTGAAGTATGATGATTTGGCACTGTTTATCATATTAACAACACAGAGTCGTTGCGCTTTAAACTGATTTCTGTCGGATTCTGATCTGGTTTTCCTCCAGCGTCTCTCCAATTTCTTGCGGAGTCTCTTGGCATCGGCAATCTCCGGTGAATACCATGAATTAGCTGGTCTAATGGTAATACAGCGAGTTTTCAGTGGAGCATACTTTTCCAGAATAGACTTCAGTGTGGAGTTGTACTGATCTATGAGTGTTTGGAGGTCATTGGACGGGTTGGTAATCAATTCTGACTGGCTAATATCATTAAAAAAAAATGTCATGGTCAAGAGATCCATATTTACGATAGGAAATATGTTTCTTGGTTGGTTGAGGTTTAGTCAGATTCAGTGCACAATGCAAAGCAGCATGATCTGTCAGAAAACATGCAACCTCCACTGAATCAATAAGATTATCGGTGGGTCGTGCAAAGACAAGGTCCAATATATGGCCACTCACATGTGTAGAAGCACATGCAAACTGTTTCATGTTAGTGTTATGAATTATATCATTGAGGTGGCGGGCAGCAGCATCATCGGTATCCCAGTGGAAATTAAAATCCCCAACAATCAGCAGCTTGCTTGGGGATGTCGAGAGTACACTGACAAATTCGGAGAAATCGTCAAGGAACATTGTAGGGGTTATACGATTCTTTGAGCTGTATGGTGGTCTATAGATGATTACCAGCTTCACAGATGAGAAAGTTCCTTTAACAGTCACATCACAACATAGACTTTCAAAATTGTCGCTACTGTGGGATGTTATTGGGCCGCATCTGATGTTAGTCTTATATATGAGAGCAATACCTCCACCGGTTCGATTTGGACGAGGTACATGACACATGTCATATCCAGGAATGCATAATTCACCAATTATTTTATTGTGTTTATCAGTAGCCGATAGCCAAGTTTCAGTCAGTGCAATCAAATCAAAATCATGTTCAACTAGACATGTGTTTGTGGACAAACACAGAGCTGTTTCGAGTGTCTAAAATTACTTTTAATATGTGTGTGGTGGTCTTTTGTGTGTGCCAAGTCTCAAGTCGATCAGATTTACTAAAGTGTCAACGGCAATAGTCTAAAGAAAAACGTGTACAAAACCTATGGGGGAAAATGAAACTTTAACGTGACGCCCCGTGACTTTGAATGACGTAATCGTGCCAAATTTCTTCTAGGGCCGTATGTGGATGGTGGTCTAAGTGTGTGCCAAGTCTCATGTCGATCGGATTTACTAAAGTGTCAAAGTCAACAGTCTAAACAAAAACGTGTACAAAACGAATGGGAGAAAAATGTGCACCTTTAATGTGACGTCACGTGACCTTGAATGACGCAATCGTGCCGAATGTCTTTCAGAAACATCTATGGGTGGTGTTCTAAGTGTATGCCGAGTTTCAAGTCGGTTGGATTTACCAAAGTGTCAAAGTCAAGAGTCTGAAGAAAAACGTGTACAAAACCTATGGGGAAAATTTCACCTTTAACATGACGTCACGTGACCTTGAATGACGTAATCGGGCCGAATTTCTTCTAGGACCGTCCTTGGGTGGTTTTCTAAATGTATGTCAAGTCTCAAGTCGATCGGATTTACCAAAGTGTCAAAGTGCTATGCCAGAAAAAACGTGTACAAATCCTATGGAAAAAAGTCTGAAAAATTAAAAGAAAAAAAAAAAAAAGAAAAAAAAAAACTTTAACGAAAACAAAAGCTGTTTCGGTGAAAAACCGAAACAGCTAATAAAGTAGTCAGTCAGAAGGTTGGTTTTATTGCACACAGACTGGGCATTTAGGACACACAGTTTGGAGAGCTTGGACTGTTTGGACTGTTTCTGACTATTGTCTGTTGACGCTGGTGGTGTTGATTTATGCAGATCATTGTCTGAAGATACAGTTGGTGTTGCGTGTGCCACTTGTGTTGGGGGGTTAGATCGATTTCCTCGACGTGACGGTCGCTTTGAGTTTATTCGCAGGTCTTTCAGGGTGGACCATGTAGCTGGGGAAACTGGTATTGTTTTACATCTTAACCCGATACTCAGAAGATGATCTCGCACATACTTATGAGTAGGTTTGTTGATGACTGCAGTTGTAGTAGTCTCACTAACAGGACCAGGGTTGGGATTTATGTCCCCACAGTTTAACAGGGCAATGTTGAAAGTCAAATTAGAATTCTGGTAGTATGGAATATGTGTCTTCAGATAACACTTGATGGTAAATCTCTTCCATGTTGGGCCATATGCTGGAGAGTATGCATATCTGGCAGACTGTTCACCTGCTAATCCCTGCACATCAGACACCAGAACAAAGGCAAACAGGAAACTCTAAGTTAACACCTCCATTGTCGAGCAGGTGAGTGTTTCTTCATTCTGGAACAACTTTGAGGTTCGCAGCTCAGATATAAGTAGAGAAAATTATCCCCATTCGCAACCATGTTTTCTTCTGTGTATGTATGTGCACGTGTATTGCTGCATAAAGGCCTTAGCCGCCAGTCCCCTGACGCATGGGTCTCAAAGTTTGGGTTCTTTCCAGTGAGAATGTTTGCAATATTTTGGGTTGGATGTGGAGCTAGTAAGTGTCTCTTTATTCTCGAACAACGTTGTGGTTCGCAGCTCAGATATAAGTCGAGAACATTATCCTCATTCGCAGCCATATTTTCTTATGCGTATGTGTGTACACGTGTATTGCTGCATAGGCCTAGGCATGTAGAAGTGTATTGCTGCATAGGCCTAGGCCGCCAGTGTCCTGACGCATGAGTCTCAAAGTTTGGGTCCCTTCCAGTGAGAATTTTGGCAATATTTTAGCTCAGATGTGGAGCTGGTGAGTGTCTCTTCATTGTCCAACAACGTTGAGGTTTGTAGCTCAGATATATGTCGAGAAAATTATTCTCATTCGCAGCCATGTTTACTTTTGTTTATGTATGTAGAGGTGTATTGCTGGGAATTTTGGCAATATTTTAGCTCAGATGTCGAGCTGGTAAGTCTCTCTTCATTCTCCAACAACGTTGAGATTCACAGCTCAGATATATGTCGAGAAAATTATACCAATTCGCAACCATGCTTTCTTCTGTGTATGTATGTATGTGCACGTGTATTGCTGCACAAAGGCCTCAGCCGCCAGTCCCTTGACGCATGGGTCTCAAAGTTTGGGTTCTTTCCAGTGAGAATGTTTGCAATATTCTGGCTTAGATGTAGAGCTAGTAAGTGTCTCCTTATTCTCGAACAACGTTGAGGTTTGCAGCTCGGATATAAGTCGAGAAAATTATTCTCATTCGCAGCCATGTTTACTTTTGTTTGTGTGTAGAGGTGTATTGCTGCATAGGCCCAGGCCGCCAGTGTCCTGACGCATGAGTCTCCCAGTTTTGGTTCTTTCCAGTGGGAATGTTGGTGATATTTTGGCTCAGATGTCGGTCGAGCTGTTGAGTGTCTCTTCATTCTGGAACAACGTTGAGGTTCGCAGCTCAGATATAAGTCGAGAAAACTATCCTCATTCGCTGCCATGTGTTCTTATGTGTATGTACATGTATGTACATGTGTATTGGTGCATAGGCCTAAGCCACCAGTATCCTGACGCATGAGTCTCACAGTTTGGGTTCTTTCCATCGGAATGTTGGCAATATTTTAGCTGAGATGTGGAGCTGGTGAGTGTCTCTTCATTCTCCAACAACGTTGAGATTCACAGCTCAGATATATGTCGAGAAGATTATGCCCATTCGCAACCATGTTTTCTTCTGTGTACTTTTGTTTACTTTTGTTTATGTATGTAGACGTGTATTGCTGCATAGGCCTAGGCCGCCAGTGTCCTGAAGCATGAGTCTCAAAGTTTGGGTCCCTTCCAGTGAGAATTTCGGCAATATTTTAGCTCAGATGTGGAGCTGGTGAGTGTCTCTTCATTGTCCAACAATGTTGAGGTTCGCAGCTCAGATATAAGTCGAGAAATTATCCTCATTCGCAGCCATGTTTTTTGCTTTGTATGCATGTATGTACACGTGTATTGCTGCATAGGCTCAGGCCGCCAGTGTCCAGACGCATAAGTCTGAAAGTTTGGGTTATTTCCAGTGGGAATTTTGGCAATATTTTAGCTCAGATGTGGAGCATATGAGTGTCTCTTTATTCTCCAACAACGTTGGGATATACAGCTCAGATATATGTCGAGAAAATTATACTCATTCGCAACCATGCTTTCTTCTGTGTATGTATGTGCACGTGTATTGCTTTATAAAGGCCTCAGCCGCCAGTCACTTGACGCATGGGTCTCAAAGTGTGGGTTCTTTCCAGTGAGAATGTTTGCAATATTTTGGCTTAGATGTGGAGCTAGTAAGTGTCTCTTTATTCTCGAACAACGTTGAGGTTAGCAGCTCAGATATAAGTCGAGAACATTATCCTCATTCGCAGCCATGTGTTCTTATGTGTATGTATGTACACGTGTATTGCTGCATAGGCCTAGGCCGCCAGTATCCTGACGCATGAGTCTCCCAGTTTGGGTTTATTCCAGTGGGAATTTTGGCGATATTTTGGCTCAGATGACGAGCTAGTGAGTGTCTCTTCATTCGGGGACAACGTTGAGGTTTGCAGCTTAGATATAAGTCGAGAAAATTATCCTCATTCGCAGCCATGTTTACTTTTGTTTATGTAAGTAGAGGTGTATTGCTGCATAGGCCCAGGCCGCCAGTGTCCTGACGCATGAGTCTCAAAGTTTGGGTTATTTCTAGTGAGAATTTTGGCGATATGTTAGCTCAGATGTCGATCTGTTGAGTGTTTCTTCATTCTGGAACAACTTTGAGGTTTGCAGCTCAGATATATGTCGAGAAAATTATGCCTATTCGCAACCATGTTTTCTTCTGTGTATGTATGTGCACGTGTATTGCCGCATAGACCTATGCCGCCAGTGTCCTGACGCATGAGTCTCACAGTTTAGGTTCCTTCCAGTAAGAAATTTGGCAATATTTTTGCTCCGATGTCGAGCTGGTGAGTGTCTCTTCATTCTCCAACAACGTTGAGGTTCGCAGCTCAGATACAAGTCGAGAGCATTATCCTCATTCGCAGCCATATTTTCTTATGCGTATGTATGTACATGTGTATTGCTGCATAGGCCTAGGCCGCCAGTATCCTGACGCATGAGTCTCCCAGTTTGGGTTCTTTCCAGTGGGAATGTTGAAGATATATTGGCTCAGATGACGAGCTGGTGAGTGTCTCTTCATTCGGGGACAACGTTGAGGTTTGCAGCTTAGATATAAGTCGAGAAAATTATCCTCATTCGCAGCCATGTTTACTTTTGTTTATGTAAGTAGAGGTGTATTGCTGCATAGGCCCAGGCCGCCAGTGTCCTGACGCATGAGTCTCAAAGTTTGGGTTATTTCTAGTGAGAATTTTGGCGATATGTTAGCTCAGATGTCGATCTGTTGAGTGTTTCTTCATTCTGGAACAACTTTGAGGTTTGCAGCTCAGATATAAGTCGAGAAAACTATCCTCATTCGCAGCCATGTTTACTTTTGTTTATGTATGTAGACGTGTATTGCTGCATAGGCCTAGGCCGCCAGTGTCCTGACGCATGAGTCTCAAAGTTTGGGTCCCTTCCAGTGAGAATTTCGCCAATAATTTGGCTCAGATGTCGAGCTGGTGAGTGTTTCTTCATTCTGGAACAACTTTGAGGTTTGCAGCTCAGATATAAGTCGATAAAACTATCCTCATTCGCTGCAATGTGTTCTTATGTGTTTGTACGTGTATGTACACGTGTATTGGTGCATAGGCCTAGGCCACCAGTATCCTGACGCATGAGTCTCAAAGTTTGGGTTATTTCCAGTGAGAATTTTGGCGATATGTTAGCACAGATATCGGTCGAGCTGTTGAGTGTCTCTTCATTCTGGAACAACGTTGAGATTCACAGCTCAGATATATGTCGAGAAAATTATGCCTATTCGCAACCATGTTTTCTTCTGTGTACTTTGGTTTACTTTTGTTTATGTATGTAGACGTGTATTGCTGTATAGGCCTAGGCCGCCAGTGTCCTGACGCATGAGTCTCAAAGTTTGGGTCCCTTCCAGTGAGAATTTCGGCAATACTTTAGCTCAGATGTGGAGCTGGTGAGTGTCTCTTCATTGTCCAACAACGTTGAGGTTCGCAGCTCAGATATAAGTCGAGAAATTATCCTCATTCGCAGCCATGTTTTTTTCTTTGTATGCATGTATGTACACGTGTATTGCTGCATAGGCTCAGGCCGCCAGTGTCTTGATACACGAGTCTCAAAGTTTGGGTTATTTCCAGTGAGAATTTTGGCGATATGTTAGCACAGATGTCGGTCGAGCTGTTGAGTGTCTCTTTATTCTGGAACAACGTTGAGGTTCGCAGCTCAGATATAAGTCGAGAAAACTATCCTCATTCGCTGCCATGTGTTCTTATGTGTATGTACATGTATGTACACGTGTATTGGTGCATAGGCCTAGGCCACCAGTATCCTGACGCATGAGTCTTAGTCCAGGCAAAATACATAATTTTGTTTCGTTGACCTCAAACAAATTGCAACAAATTGTTTTTGACCACAGTGCAGTTCTATAAGGTCCCTAGAATTACATACTAAAAGTCGACAAAAATCCAAGTGGTGGAAATATGACTAATTTGCATAAATCGTTTATCCCTGCCGCGTAATATATTTATTCCCATATTTGGGTATATATATATATTTTTTATTTTTTGAAACGTTTATTTTGGTGATTCTACTTACATATCCTTACATCAATAACATTTGCTAAATCATATAAGTGACTGAATAATTATGGGAACATAGTAAATATCAAAAATTACAACTTCGTGACCCTATAAATGTGCGCACATTACACTGTCTCCAGATATTTACATTTTCTATCGCGAGCTAAGGAGCCTGTAATATTTGCATATTACGTAAGAGAGTTGAGCTACAGTGCACACGGTAAGGGTGTGGCAGTCATTGATCGTTTTCAGCGCAACTACATCGGACGTCAAATTTAGTTCGTCTCTCGCTCGCTACAATGTCTTTTTCTGATGGTGCTCAACTATCTGACACCGAGAGGCCTTATTTCCAACCTTCTCAACCTGCCTCGGTCCTTACTGCTAAGGATGTCTCAGCAATAGTGAAGGCAGGTGTATCGGAGGCTCTTGGTGGTTTCCAATCCCACTTTGACAAGGTTATAGCAGAACGAAAACAGGAAAACGAGAAAGCTCTCTTGCAAGTGCAGTCCTTAAAAAGGGCTAGTGAGGTGCAATTCCGATTTAAAGGTAATCGTACCCAGTTTGAATTTAACGAAAAAATGGTTCAAATCATAGGAGCTGCACAGAAGCTGTTAAAGGAAGGCTCTCTAGCATACGCAGAAGAAAACCTATCAGAGGCAGTTACAGATCTACAAAAGAGAAACAAGTTAATTCGCCTTGCTGGGGATCTGTGGATGAATATATGAGTGACGAGCTGGCAGATGACTCGGAAGACGAGAAGCGTATCCGGTCAGCTCAGTCCCGGGCCATGGCCAAACGAAAAAAGGCGAAGGGTGCGCACCGGCAGAAGCCCTATCAGCAGGGAAACCGACAGGTGTCCGAGTCTCCGGCTAACCCAGATAATCTTTTTCGCCGCTATAGTAGTCAATATAGATCAGCGTCTCGGTTCCCATACAGCACAAGCTTTGGGTCAAACACCAAATCCACTGACATCTGCTTCAAGTGTGGCAGAGCAGGCCACTGGAGGAAGTCGTGTCCCGGAATACAGCCGACATCCGGAGGCAAAGACGCAAGGCCATAGTAAATGTGCAAGAGCCACGGGAAGCCATGTGCCTTCAACTGAACACACCGAAATAGGGTATGATAAGTTATATTCATATTTTGATTATGAACAAGGATCTGCAGAACCCATTGTTGTGGGACGTTTAAAAGATTCCATAACGTTTTGGGAGAGTATAAATGCTTATTCCGAGGTGTTGGACATTATTAAAACTGGTTATAAAATTCCATTTATTAGCACGCCTCCGTTGTCATACTCCAAGAACAATCAATCGGCGATCTTCCATTCTGAATTCGTTTCAGAGGCCATATTGGAACTCAAGAGTAAGCATCTTATTTCAGAGTTAGATTCACCTCCTTATATTGTAAACCCATTGACTGTCGCAATACAAAGTTCTGGCAAGAAAAGATTGATTCTTGATCTGAGATATGTTAATCAGTTCGTTTGGAAAGAAAAGATTAAGTTTGAAGATCACAAGGAAGCATTGAGATATTACAGGCAATATGATTTCATGTTTTCGTTTGATCTTAAGTCTGCTTACCACCACGTTGACATATTTTCCGACCACACTAAGTATTTAGGTTTGCGTGGAATTTTGGTGGTGTTACAAGATACTTTAAGTTCAATGTTTTACCTTTTGGTCTGACTGCAGCTCCTTATGTATTTACTAAGATTTTAAGACCATTGGTAGCCTTCTGGAGATCCAGAGGTATGTATATTGTTGTATATTTAGACGATGGATGGGGAAGAGAAGACTCCAGGCATAAGTGTGAATTGACAGCTAGCTTAGTAAAGGCTGACTTACTCGCCGCTGGGTTGGTTCCTAACAAGGACAAATCTATATGGAGACCAACTCAACAATTGGATTGGTTGGGACTGACATGGAATTCAGTAGAAGGCTCTATTCAAGTCACAGATAGAAGACTTGTCGATACGTTGGTATCGCTAGAAACTTTAATTAGTGGTTTACCTAAAGTAACCGCAAGAAAAATAGCTTCCGTTGCCGGTAAAATAATATCTTGTTCATGTGTTATATGGTACATAGCTCAACTGAAATCCAGATATTTGCACATGCAAATTGCCAAACAAAACCATTGGGATTATGAGTTTTCTCTTAACAGCGACAGCAAAGTGATTGAAGAACTATTTTTCTGAAAATCAGATTTGAATAACCTGAATAAACGGTTACTGTTTGAATACTCTATTCCGCAGGTTCTTGTTTATACTGACGCAAGTCAGTCGGGATGTGGAGCATGGTCCATCGCTTCACAGAAAATCGAGTTTCAGCAAAACTGGTCTCAAGAGGAGAGAGCGAAACGTTCCACTTGGCGTGAGTTGAAAGGGGCGTCCCTAGCAATCAGAGCGTTTGCTCCAGTTCTAAAAGAAAAAACTGTAAAATTGCATACAGATAACAAAGGAGTTGTAGCCGTAATAACCAAAGGGAGCATGGTTAAAGAATTACAGCAAATCAGTTTAGACCTGTTTTATT
Source organism: Crossaster papposus (assembly GCA_037893245.1). NCBI lineage: Eukaryota > Metazoa > Echinodermata > Asteroidea > Velatida > Solasteridae > Crossaster > Crossaster papposus. The sequence continues at coordinate 364,337 of JBAIAA010000568.1, read as the reverse complement.
TTTGTAGTCTTAACCAAATAAACTTGAAAGTTGAATGGATTCCAAGACACGATAACGCGGAGGCAGATTATATCAGTAGACAGGATGATTTGGATGATTGGGGCGTGTCGCATGAATTCTTCCAATTTATCGACAATTTATGGGGTCCACACTCAGTAGATCGGTTCGCTAACGAGTACAACACGAAACTGCCTATATTCAACTCGAAATACTGGATGCCCAATTCCAGTCACGTTGATGCCTTCAGTGTTGATTGGAGCAAGGATAATAATTGGTTAGTGCCTCCAATTAATCTCGTATGCAATGCATTGGAGCATATAAAAGCATGTAAAGCTAGAGGGACATTAGTGGTTCCTGATTGGCCTTCTGCATTATTTTGGCCTGTTTTGTTCTCAGACTCTAGCCTCTATACAACTTTGGTTGTTAAAGTGTTGAGATTCAGTGATCCAGTAAACATATTTGTTCAAGGAAAGAACACCGAGTCCATTTTTGGCAGTACCAGAATGACAAGCGCAGTTTTGTGTATCAGACTGCAAGGTTAACACGTCTCGGTAGGATACTGTTAATTAAAACAGCATCGATGCTCGCCAGTCATGGCTGGCAAAGCCGCTTGGCTCATTTAGAGTGTTCACATGATGTGGCCCTATGGAGAGTAGTAATTCCGCTTGGTAGCTCTCACAGACGTCGCTTGACATTGGCCTGAACGTAATTGTCGCTTGACTGTGGCCGAGATGCAAACCAATTGTGTACGGCCAGTAAACCGTTAATTGATAAGTTTGTTGGACATCATAACATGTGATTAATGTTGTCATCTTGTAGTCTATATCAGAATCCTGTGTTCTGTAGTTCAATAATGTTATTAATTCAGGTGATTTTTAATCAACAGAGAAAGAAGCCACACGCACTTACTACAAGAGGTTCTGAAAGCTTCGAGGGCACCTAAGACAGTACTCAAATATGAGAGATGCTTTGCCACCTGGCAGCATTGGTGTGTGGAAAACAAGGTCTTGGCTCTTCCAGCAAAATCAGAAGATGTAGCAAGGTTTTTTATGGAATTATTTAAAGAAAACGCACCATTTTCGAGAATAGAAGGAATATTCTACAGTATTAAGTGGCATCATGATTGCAATCCAAATGTTGCAGAAAATCCATGTGATAGCAAATTCTTACGTTTAATTTTGGAAGGTTTAAAGCGTCTGTCTATATGCAAGAAAGACCCTGTTACTCCAGAACGTTTAAGAAAAATTGTTGATAAGTTTGGATTGACAAACAATTTAATGCACATTCGACTCTGCGCAATGTGCTTAATTTCCTTTGCAGGTTTTTTTCGTAATTACGAACTTGTTAACATCAGAGAATGTGACGTGGACATTCATTCGTCCTTTATTAGGATCTTTCTCACTAAAAGTAAGACTGATCAATATAAAGAAGGTTCTTGGGTTTACATTGCCAAGACGGGATCTGCCATTTGCCCGGTAAACATGTTATTGAAATATGTGGATTTGGCTAAGATCACAGAGTTTACGGAAGGATTTTTATTCAGACCAGTTGTGTATATAAAATCTATCAAAGCTCATAAGTTAAGAAAAGGTCAGCTCTCGTACTCCAGGTGCAGAGAGATTTTCAAAGAAGCTCTGAAGGAGGTGGGAGTAGACCCAACAAAGTTCGGTCTGCATAGCCTACGTTCAGGTGGAGCTGCTGCTGTGGGTGTGCCAGACAGGTTGTTGAAAAAACATGGCAGATGGCGCTCAGAAAGTTCTAAGGACGGATATGTAAAAGAATCTTTACAGAACCAATTAACTGTGTCAATGAATCTAGGTTTATAAATACAGTATTAATTTTGTTTGATGCAAGGCGCTTAAACATTATTATTCCATAGCCGGCAATCAGAGGATATTTTTGCCATAAAGTACACCTTAAAAGTACCTGTCTTACTAGTATTTTCGATTATTTGACCTCGCAAAATAATAACGGTTGCGATTGTATGTTAATTTCAATAAATTGGCATTATAAATCAAGAAGATTTCTTTGTCACTTGAGATGGCGGACACGTATCGGTCCGCTTGTAGCTCTTCCCCGAAGAACGATGTTACCCATTGTGATTGCATTAACATGTTCTTTCTTTCAGGTCGGGGCGGGGGTTTAGGCGGATTGGCGTGATAGAAAATATTTTATTCACGTTTGAGCTGCGAATTAGTGAATAATTACATTTTCTATCGCGAGCTAAGGAGCCTGTAATATTTGCATATTACGTAAGAGAGTTGAGCTACAGTGCACACGGTAAGGGTGTGGCAGTCATTGATCGTTTTCAGCGCAACTACATCGGACGTCAAATTTAGTTTTATGAAAACTAATTTATATATGTCATTGTGATAAGATGTATAAATATTGCATTAATGACGGCATTCTATGATTCAAGTTCACGTTTTACAGGTACTTGATTATCGTGAATATGTCATCAAACTGGAAGGAACAGCAAGAAAAGGTTTGGTTCATCAACATTCAGGTATGGATTGGAGGAATTTGTATTCCTTCATGATTCAACTTTCCAAGCCACTTGGCCTTGGTACACGTATCGGTCCGCTTGTAGCTCGTCGCCGAAGAACGATGTTACCCATTGTGATTGCATTAACATGTTCTTTCTTTCCGGTCGGGGCGGGGGTTTAGGCGGATTGGCGTGATAGAAAATATTTTATTCACGTTTGAGCTGCGAATTAGTGAATAACATTAAGTAGTCGGTATTGACGTGCTTCAAATTCACCAAGTTGCTTACTGGCACCTTATTAAAACCTTATGGAAAATCACATAAACAATGTTAACATTGTGATATTTAGCCCAACCTGCAAACAAAAACTGGGAGAAAATGTTTTTGAGAGACTTGAACAAGTTCAAGGAAACCTCCCAAATTAAAGATTGTTGTTGCTTACAATAATCCTATCTACGTTAAAATGTATTTTGGGGATTTCCTTGAACTTGTTCACGTCTCCCATGTTAGGCAACCCTTTAACTACTTTTTCGCCCAATTTATGGACACACCATTTTCCTCCAGTTTTTGTTTGCTGGGCTAAATATTAAATGTTATCATTGTTCCTATGATTTTTCATAAGGTTTTAATATGATAACTGTGCCAGTAAGCAACTTGGTGAATTTGAAGCTCACCAATACCGACTACTTGATGATATCTGGAGACAGTGTAGTGTGCGCACATTTATAGGGTCACGAAGTTGTCATTTTTGATATTTAGTATGTTCCCATAATTATTCAGTCACTTATATGATTTAGCAAATGTTATTGATGTAAGGATATGTAAGTAGAATCACCAAAATAAACTTTTCAAACAATTAAAAATATATATTATACTCAAATATGGGAATAATTATATTACGTGGCAGGGATTAACGATTTATGCAAATTAGTCATATTTCCACCACTTGGATTTTTGTCGACTTTTAGTATGTAATTCTAGGGACCTTATGGAAGTGCACTGTGGTGAAAAACAATTTGTTGCAATTTGTTTGAGGTCAAAACTTATTTTTCCTGGACTATCTCACAGTTTGGGTTCTTTCCAGTGGGAATGTTGGCAATATTTTAGCTGAGATGTGGAGCTGGTGAGTGTCTCTTCATTCTCCAACAACTTTGAGGTTCGCAGCTCAGATATAAGTCGAGAACATTATCCTTATTCGCAGCCATGTTTTCTTATGTGTATGTATGTACACGTGTATTGCTGCAAAGGCCTAGGCCGCCAGTATCCTGACGCATGAATCTCATAGTTAGGTTATTTCCAGTGGAAATTTTGGCAATATGTTGGCTCACATGTCGAGCTAGTGAGTGTCTCTTCATTCTGAAACAACGTTGAGGTTTGCAGCTCAGATATAAGTCGAGAAAATTATCCTCATTCGCAGCCATGTTTACTTTTGTTTATGTATGTAGGCGTGTATTGCTGCATAGGCCTAGGCCGCCAGTGTCCTGACGCATGAGTCTCAAAGTTTGGGTCCCTTCCCGCGAGAATTTCTGCAATATTTTAGCTCAGATGTGGAGCTGGTGAGTGTCTCTTCATTGTACAACAACGTTGAGGTTCGCAGCTCAGATATAAGTCGAGAAAAATATCCTCAATCCCAGCCATGTTTTCTTATGTGTATGTATGTACACTTGTATTGCTGCATATGCCTATGCCACCAGTGACCTGACGCATGAGTCTCAAAGATTGGCTCCCTTCCAGTGAGAATTTCGTCGATATTTTACCTCAGATGATGAGCTGGCGAGTGTCTCGTCATTCTTCAATCACTTTGAGGTTTGCAACTCAGATATAAGTTGAGAACAATTTACTGATTTCCATCCATGGTGTATGTGTGTACACTTACATTGCTGCATATTCATTCATTTCTTCATTTTTTATTTTTCATAATAACTGGTCGCAACATAATTTAATTTAGGTAAAGAAAATAATAAATGTGGATGGGGGTCCCAAAAAGCAACTGCTTGTCGAGTGAGGACCTCCATTAATTACATTAATTGACATAATACACATAAAACACTAGACTAAACCGAAAAGACAGTGTTCTTGTAACCCCGACTTGGAACCCCGACGACATGTATGCAAAGCTTAGGAAAATGAAGTCGGTGCAGAACGCCACGACAACATCCCAACAGGAGATGAATCAAACCATTAGAAATCAAAATGTATGGCTGAATAAGATGGGACGTCATTCACGTCGTAATAACCTGCGCCTCATGGTTTTCCTCACCTCTCGACGGCTTCTGTCGATCGCGAAAACTGTAAGCGGATAATGCGTGAAATCTTTACAACGTCATTCAAAATGACTGATGTACCAATTGAAAGAGCTCATAGGGATGGACAACAATTCAAAATTATGTAAAGGTACTTGCCTGCCATGTAGTTGGAATTATAGAATCCCGCTGTGTTATGTCCCTTGTAATACGGTTAACTACGGAAGCTTAAAGTGACCATCCGCGTTTCCGCGTTTCTGAAATAATTTATCTTGGAAAGACGGAATACTGAGATAAAAATATGTCTTTCCGTGATATCGTATCTCAGAAAGACGTCTTTTCTAATAATTGTATCTAAGAAAGACGTCTTTTCATGATAATCGTATCCCAGAAAGACGTCTTTCCATGATAATCGTATCTCAGAAAGACGTCTTTCCATGATAATCGTATCTGAGAAAGACGTCTTCCCACGATATTTTATGTCGGAAAGACGTCTTTCAACATAGAAAGGCGTCTTTCCCATATACGATTATTACGGTGGCCCACAACTGTCACGGCAAAAGCCCCGCAGCAGAAACAAAAGCACTGCGGCAAAAGTCAAGTGTCACAGTGTTGCAAAAGACAATGACGTCATCTAGTGTCATGTGACGTCATCTAGTGTCATGTGACGTCAAGTTAAAGGTGCAATTTTCAAGGCCTTGTATCTTTGGAATTATTAGATTGGGTTTAAAATTGGTATGTTGGTATTCCGGGATGTGTTATTTGTAAAAAAAAATAAGGTGTCGACGTAATGACGACGTCATCGTAAATATGAACTTTTGAGTTGAATTGGACTTTCAAGCCATATCTCATCAACACAATATGCTACATTTATTTTAAAAAATATAATCAATTTGTCACACAAATACACTATAAATGTGCGACACCGTGATAATGTCATCAAAAACGCGGATTTATTTTTAAATGACACGTGATAGGTCTGATCGTCATGAAACATTTAAATAGGTCTAGGGCAGTCCCACACACACCGTAATGTTCCATCTTACTAATTATTATATTATGATTGACTGTGTCAAAGGCTTTAGATAAGTCAAGGAATATGCCAATTGAGAATTTATTATGATCGATCGCATTACATATTTTACTGAGTACATGTGATGTTGATAATTCAGTTAACTGGTTTTGTCTGAAACCAAATTGTGGCACAAAAATAATATCATTCTTATTAATAAAATATATTAATCGAATGTATATTATCCTTTCAAATAGATTAGAGAATATCGACAGAACCGATATTGGTCTATAATTAGTAATATCATGCCTACAACCTTTTTGTTTAAATTGGTATAACTTTGTTTTTATCCATCGGGAAATATATACTATATACTGGTGTTAAACATTTTGTTGAGGATAAATGATAAAAGGTTTCGCAAACAAATACCTTGCCTGTTTGATTAGAACAAAATTCAACCCGTCGAACAAGGGGCCTTGTCAGAAGCAATTTTGTTAAGATTGTCCGCAATCTCCTCTTGGGTAACAAACAGTGTCTTTATGAGATTTGAATGTTTGCCTGGTGAAAAAGGCAATAGGAGTTTGCGGTAACACCACGGTAATACTCTCTAGTAAGAAAGTGTCTTTAGTAAAGTCAATAAGAAAGGTGTTTGAAAACGGAGTTGCTCCTCACACGAGGCAATGGAGCGGATCCACTGGAGCTGCTCCGCACACGATCCAATGGAGCGTAGCAACCGCAGTCACTCTTCACACGAGGCAATGGAGCGGAGCCACGAGAGTTGGTCCGCACACGACCCAATGGAGCGGGGGCACTTGAGCTGCTCTGCGCACGATCCAATGGAGCAGAGCAACCGGAGTTGCTCTTCACACGAGGCAATGAAGCGGAGCCACTGGGGCTGCTTCACACACGATCCAATGGGGCGGAGCAACAGGAGTTGCTCCTCACACGAGGCAATGAAGCGGAGCCACTGGAGCTGCTTCACACACGATCCAATGGGGCGGAGCAACCGGAGTTGCTCCTCACACGAGGCAATGAAGCGGAGCCACTGGAGCTGCTCCGCGCACGATCCAATGGAGCAAAGCAACCGGAGTTGCTTTTCACACGAGCAACGGTGAGCCTGATTGCGGAACGTTTCCACCGTGCCTGGCTCAACGCCAAAGGACGGAGCCTCCGTCCTCCGTGATCGCGTACCGGAGCCGCGCCTTGTCCAAGACCGAACGCAACTATTGCACCACTCGGAGAGAATTGCTGGCCGTGGTCCATCTCGTGGTCCATACGAGTTCGACGTGGAACACCGGGGGGGGGGGGGGGGGGGTGGGGGGGGGGGGGGGTCAAAAAGCACACGAACGTCGACGCCGTTTCCAGGATCCCGTGCGGTCAGTGCGAACGCTTCGGCGAGGTCAGCCACGAATGCTACACCAAGAGACCCTCTGCTGGGAGCCATGGGAGGAGCTGAGCGGGAGGAGACCACCACTGTGGAGGGACTCCTGACGACTTGGGACCTCGAGGAACTAAAGCAAGAACAACGCAACGACCCGGAGTTGAGTCGGGTCACCCACTGGCTAGAGGATGGGGGTTACAGACCCTGCTGGCCGGACGTGTCGGCCCTGGACGAGGGCAAGAAGTTCTGGTGGGCAAAGTGGGAAACCCTGTGACTGTCCCGCGGCGTGTTGCAGATAAGGTGGGAGCAGCCCCAGGGCGGACCCCCGACGTGGAAGGTAGTAGTCCCGCGGACGCGGGTGGAGGACGTCCATGCGTTTGGCCCATGATGATGGCAGGACACCAGGACGTCGCCCGGACGGTTGCTCGGCTGAGACATGTGCCAATGTACTTCCGGAAGATGCGTCGTCAGGCGGAGGAATGGTGCCAGAAGTGCCACAAGTGTGGATCCAATAAACCGCCCCCTCGACCACTCTGGGCCCCACTGCAGCAGTACTTGGTGGGAGCGCTAAAGGAGCGCCTTGCGACCGACCTCACGGGTCGGTTTCCAAAGACCAAGGCCGGGAATACGAGCATCATGGTGGTGGCCGACTATTTCACCAAGTGGGTGGAGGCTTTTCCGATTCCGGATCAGATAGCGCGCACCGTGGCCTAAACTCTCGTGAAGCAGGTTGTCACCCGGTTTGCCCCCCCCCCCCCCCCTTCGAGATCCACACGGATCAAGGGAGGGAGTTCGAGGCCCGACTCTTCCAGGATACCTGTCGTCTACTGGGTGTCCACAAGACCCGCACTACGCCGCTCAACCCTCTGTCTGACGGGATGGTGAAGCGGTTCAACCGCACGGTCAAGACGATGTTAAGCCTGTTTGTGCAGGAGAACCAGGATGACTGGGACGAACACATCCTATACGTCATGATGGCGTACCGTTTCTCCCAGCACGACAGCAACAGGTTCACGCCGAACATGCTCATGCTCGGCCGAGAGTTGCGACTTCCGTTGGACTTGGTGGTGGGACAGCCAGAGGAGCAGACGGTAGAGGCATCAGAGCAAGAGTACGTGATCGAGTTGAGGGCAAAAATAAAACGCGCGCACAAGTTCGCTCGACAGCATCTGAAGGGAAGCCAGACACACCAGAAGCAACATTACGATCGTCGGGCGGATGGTGCCTGCTACGAGCCCGGACGTGCCGTGTGGCTCTACACCCCCTCCAAGAACGTGGGTCGCATGCCCAAGGTGCAGTGCTGGTGGGACGGGCCCTTCGTGGTTTTGAAGAGGACCGACGACGTCACCTACCGAATCCAGAGGTCGCCTCGCGCCAAGGCCAAGGTGGTCCATTTTAACCGGCTGAAGCCGTACTTGGGTGATGCCAAGGTGGACTGGTGGAGACGCGCCGCAGAGGACCACCCAGTGGATCCCAGCCGAGACACAGAGGAAGGACAGCCGCCACCAGGCGGGCAGGCATCACCAGCATCCAGCCAGAGCCCGGGGTTCCTTCGGTGGGGCCGCAGGGGGACACGTGTGACCAGTTCAGTTTTTACACCAAACCCAACAGGTCCTTTAAACAATATAATTTATAGTTTTGTAAATACAATACCGTTTTTAATCCTGTGTGATGTAAAGTCGTGTCATGTCCGTGTGTCGTTTGTACTGACGCCCAGCCACCTGGCGCGCTCGCACGCGGAGCGTCTGGCCGTGTACCTGATAGCGCCCTCTCGTGGCCAACCAAACTTTGTACATGTACTGTAGGATGACTTTTTATTTTACGCGCGCTACATTAATGCTGAATCACCAGATTTAAACGAAAGTTTAACGAACTTGTTTGTACCGCACAGTGTGATTTGTGCACAATGTAATTTGAATAATCCCCTTCATAGTTCGGTAGGTTTTCCTCTTCAGTGAATTACAAATGTCAGTCGTTTTTAAAAAAACTCACTTTGCCGTGAGGACCATCATTATAGCTAGCAAAGAAAGCCAGTGCATTTGCAAGCATCCACACCTTACCTTGCAATTATTTCTATTCCTGGATGGCGGCGATGGCATGGGCTTACCCCAAGTGGTGAGTAGTTTAAGACTTGTGTTTTATTCGTATAGTTTTGGAAAAACAACTACAATTTATCTTTATTATAATGTGTATTGGCAAATGTTAGAACGCTTAATTACTCAGTGTTTGGTTTTGTTTTTACGTTCAGCAAACTCACATGAAACTTTAATTATCGTGGGCGTGGCTACTTTATACAATTACAAGTACTTTGAAAATAGTAATAGTTTTATAAATATTATTCTTGTTTTCACTAAATTGCAAATGATCATTCAAAAATATTATTTCTCAACAATTATTTGTGCATCTTATTATTATTTCAGATATCTGGATACCAGTCTACAAAACATTCCCTTTGACTGTCGTTTTTCGTATAGCAACATCGATATTTATCGTTTCTTATAGCCACATCTATATTTATCGTTCGTATCGATATTTGTCGTTTTTCGTATAGCAACATCGATATTTATCGTTTCTTATAGCCACATCTATATTTATCGTTCGTATCGATATTTGTCGTTTTTCGTATAGCCACATCTAGATACATAGTATATACTTCATTGTCTCTATTATAAATAAATCAAGTAATTTGTGAATATTCCTTAAATTGTGTAAATAAATATATATATTCGTAGACAGAAAAATATCTTTGCTTCCACACCCAATTGTATTTAATTTTTGTGGTAACCGCTCGGTTGGGCAGAGAGTGGTCAAGCTGTCCATTTATCTTCTATCTCCCTTCCACTCTCCCCGGTTACACTTGGCGTAGTCGGCAGGATACACAAGTTATCCACTAGATTTGGGTGTGGATCTGAAGAAAACAAATATATATAATTTATAAATTAGTGAACGACAGTCAAATAAATAGGGAACTCGACCAGCAGAAACGGCACGACATCCCCAGCAATTGATGTCGCTACTCACTTACAAGGATCTACACTTCAATGGTTGATCCTTGGCCAAAGCTGCTGAGATTTGTCTGATCTGGTGCCATCTTGAATCCAGAAACTCTGTTCTCCAAAAGACTTTGGTGATACCATTTGTCACCACTGAACTGGTACGTGGGAACTGCAAAAAGTCAACACTGGAACCTGTGGTAACTCCGAGTTCCAGTCTAGCGGTCCAGACAGTTGAACTATTACAGCAGTCATTTACCTGCTGCATCGGGACAGTTGTGCATCTGAACTGTGCACTGCCATACCTTGACTTCGAGTCTTGGTGTCTGCCCATCAATATACCAAGGGATCGAGCTCCGATTGGTCTCTGGGGCATACTGCAAGAGCGACATCTGCACACTGCAATCTTCATACTGTGGAGATTTAAAGTTAAATATATCTGTATTTGTAAGTGTTTACCATAAGTAAGTAATTTATTGTATTCATCACTGTTCTTTGACAGCTTAACAAAAGAACAAAACAAATTGTACATTTTTACCTGTATTCTGTACTCATACTTGAAGAAAGATTTGAGTTTGTTTTTGTATGTTTTCTCTTCATCTTCGTAATCGTATCCTAGAGAGCTGGTGTTCTAGTACACCGTTCCATTGTTCTAAATTCGCTCTCTAATAGCACTTTTTGTTTATACATATATTTCAGTATAATTGCTTTTTTAGTTAATTGAGGATATTTTTGGAATTTGTTGACACATTCCAGTTGGCTGTGTCACAAGGATTTCGGTGCGAACAATTAATGCCCTTGTGGCAAGTGTTTTCTCTTTTATATTTTTCTGTGTATACAGATCTTGGACAAACTACCACTTGGGTGACTACGTTCATGCCATTTCGTCATTCTTCCACCCCGGGTGATGTTTGATCTAGTTGCACGTGAGTCTACCGTGTTTTGGTACATGACTAAGTGGATATTGTAAGTGCACTGCTGCTAACGCTATAGGCATACATATCGGTTGCGCTTGCTTATACTCGCGTACACGCATTATTTTGTAAGTGAATTACCCCCCATTATTGTACATGTACTGACCTTTTATCCCCTATAGTCAGCAGGTTTGCTAATCTTAACTATAGTCATGCCTAAGGAAACTCCAGGGGCGGAAGGAGGCCCTGATGTGTCACATCTCATGGGTGAAATAGAGGATTTGCGTGCTCTACTTTATCAAAACCAGGAATTTTTCAAAACCAAAAGTCCTACTTATATGTTAGTCCCTAGCCAGAAGAAAATAGTCTTTTTCTGGACAAGCTAAGGACATAAAGTTAGAGGACTGGATTTATGATGTTGGTGCTGCTGTTAAGGCCCGGTCCTTGTCTAGAAAGGCAGAAATAGATTTTGCTGTCCAGTACCTAACCGGCTCAGCTAGAGAAGAGGTCAAATATCATGAAGTAGATGAGCTGGAAGCACTATTCTCTGTCCTACGAGACACATTTGGCGATCATGGATCATCTGTTCGTCTGCAACGTACATTCTTTGAACGTAAGCAGACACATAGAGAGAGCTTGACAGATTTTTCTCACTCTCTTTTGGACCTGTTTACCAAGGCTTCCAGAAAGTGTCCTCAGCTCATGGAAAAGCGAGAACATCTGCTTAAAGACCAGTTTGCAGAAGGGGTTCACGATGTTCTTTTACGAAAGTACTTAAAAAGTAAACTTCGAGAGTCACCTTCAATTAACTTCTTTGCCTTGAGGACCGAGGCCATCGAGTGGGCTGAAGATGAGGATGCCTCCAGTACATCACATGCACCAGTGGCGGTAAGAAAACAATCTGTAACAGAAGAGCCAAGTGCCAAATCATTACTTGACATCATGGTCAAACAACAAGAACAAATTGATCATCAACAAAAACAACTTGATGAATTGACAAGCCTTGTTCATAAATTGGCACAATCGAAACCTAATACCACAGACAGAAGACAGACAAACACAACTTGTGCATTTTGTAGTAGAGCAGGTCATACAGCAGAGAGGTGTTTTAAACGACAACTCCAAGAGGCACATGGTACGATAGAGGAGTTGAGGAAATCAAAGAAATCCCCTAGTAATCAGGGAAACTAACTCCTCTCTCGGACCAGGGTCCCTTCGTAGAGAGGGAAATTACGGGCCCTTTTTCTAGTGCTTGTCATGCTGATAGGGGTCCTTTCACCTCTAATCTAATTGACAGCTGTCCCACTCTCACTATAAGACTGGGAACCATCGAGGCAAAATGTCTCATTGACACAGGTTCGATGGTATCGACAATTACTGAGGATTTTTTCCTAACACATCTTAAGTCAACAGGAACCGAATTAAGACAAAACGGCCTCTGTTTACGCATAACAGCTGCTAATGGCTTAGAGATACCATACATTGGATATTTGGAGCTAGACCTCAATTGTGACGGGATTATTCTGCCTCAGATCGGTTTCCTAGTTGTCCGTGATCCGGTTGATGTTGATATCAAGAAGGAGAAACAACTAGTCCCAGGTCTCCTTGGGATGAATGTTTTGAATTCGTTGGTAAGCGCTTTGGGTGACGCCAGCTTACATATGTCGTCCCCTCTACATTTCTTGAAGTCTGTTCTGTCTCTACAGATAGACGCTCGAGACAAAGATCAAGATACTGTGTCTTTTGTGCGGTCTTCTAACCAATCAGTATACATTCCTTCCAATACTTCTGTTACCATTCCTTGTACTGCTCCTCAACATTTGTTCTTTCAAACAGCTGTTGTCGAACCCCTCCGTAACAGTGATCACCTTCCAGTTGGTCTTCTTGTGGCATCTTCCTTAGTTCAACTTGGCAAGACGGTTCCAGTCAGGATCGACAACATGACCAGCTCGGGGTACACTTTGCGTCCTAGAACTCGGATAGGTGCCCTTCGTAGAGTAGATTCTGTGGTGGATGACTCATTGAAAGTTGCATTTGAAGTAACTTCTGAAGAGATTATAGTCACTAAAGCTGAAGAACATATTTCTGCTTCAGTTTCAGTCGACATATCCAGCTTTGATGGCACACCAGAACAAATGAATAAAGTTAAAGGCATTCTTGAAAAACATAAAGATGTCTTTGCTTGTCACGACTTTGACTTGGGTGACACTGACACTGTCGAGCATCATATTGAAACTTCCAATTCTCAACCCATTTCACAAACCTATAGGCGTATACCCCCAAATCAATATGAGGAAGTAAAGAAACATATACAGATGCTACTCACCCACAACATAATCCAAGAAAGTCACAGTCCCTACGCTTCACCCATTGTATTGGTCAGAAAGAAGGATGGTTCTCTGCGTATGTGCGTTGACTACCGACGCCTTAATGCCGACACTAAGAAAGATGCCTTTCCTCTCCCTTGCATCGACGAACTCATCGACTCTCCTGTTGGTGCCAAATTCTTTTCGTCGTTAGACTTGGCCAGCGGATACCATCAAGTGCGGGTTCGAGAGTCCGATCAGGAAAAGACAGCCTTTATTACACCTATGGGCTTGTACGAATATACCAGAATGCCTTTCGGTTTATGTGGTGCCCCTGCTACATTTCAAAGGTTAATGCAAAAATGCATGGGTGACCTTATGTACCAACTGATTTTTGTTTACCTTGACGATGTGTGTATCTTCTCCAAGACATTTGAGGAACACTTGCATCATCTTGATACTGTTTTCTGTAGGTTGAAAGAACATAATCTGAAACTGAAACCCTGTAAATGTCATCTATTCTGTAAACAGATCAACTATCTGGGTCATACCTTGTCTGAAGAGGGTATTGCTACCAACTCTGATAAGACTAAGGCTATCGTCGAATGGCCTGTGCCTCGTACGACTAAGCAGCTTCGTTCCTTCCTAGGTTTTGCAAGCTATTACCGGCGGTACATCAAGAACTTTTCCCGGATTGCTGGCCCACTTCATGCTTTGGTTGGTAAAGGTCAACATTGTCCACCAAAAATATTCCGGAAACAGTGGTCAGAAGCTTGTCAGAATGCCTTTGAGGAACTAAAATCCAAATTTGTCGAACCCCCTATCCTCACCTTTGCTGATTTTGATCTTCCTTTCATACTTGATGTGGATGCAAGTCTATCAGGCTTAGGTGCTGTGCTGTCACAAATCCAAGGAGGAGAGGAGAAGGTGGTAGCCTTTGCCAGTCGTTGTCTGCGAGAGAATGAAAAAAAGATGGAGAACTACAGCTCTCGTAAGCTAGAATTATTAGGACTGAAGTGGGCTATCACTGAAAAATTCAAAGACTATCTCTATTGTTCAGTGTTCACTGTTAGGACAGATAATAACCCATTAAGTCATCTCGCTACGGCGAAACTTGGTGCGACTGAGCAGCGGTGGGTTGCCACTTTGGCAGCTTACAATTTCAACATCATATATCGCCCTGGCCGTGCTAACTCAAATGCGGATGGACTCTCTCGTCAACATTATACAGAGTGAGCAATGTGACATCTCTGAAATAATAGTAGCAGAAAGCAAGTTCAAGGCTGTTTCGACTCCTTTCCCAGCAACCTTGCAGGTAAAGATATTTAACACAGTTGGTGAACTTTGCCCAGCTCGGGTCCAAGCTGATATTCGTTCTTCTGTTACTTCTTTTCCATCCCTATTCACAGCAGAGTTAGCCACATTACAGCAGGATGATCCTAGTATTCACAGGTATTTACAGTATCACAGTTCACTCAACCTAGATAAGTCGGGTAGATAAGCATGAACCCCCGCCAGTCAAGGTTCTGCTGAGTCAATCTAAGCGCCTTACACTTGACAATGGAGTTCTATACCGGGCAGTTCAAGATCCTGTGCTTGGTGCTCTACACCAAGTGGTTCTTCCCTCTAGCCTGAAATCTAAAATCCTGACCAGCCTACACAATGATTTTGGTCATCAGGGTGAAGAGAGGACTATGTCTCTAGTTCGTCGGCGCTGTTTTTGGCCTTTTATGTTTCGAGACATCAAGAAGTGGGTTCGTGAATGCGAGCGTTGTTCTGTGGCGAAGTTACCTGTACCATCTGTAAGGAACCCTCTCGGTCATTTGATCGCCTCTAGGCCACTTGAGACAATAGCCATTGATTTTACTTTATTAGAGCAGGCATCTGATAGAACTGAGAACGTTCTTGTAATCACCGACGTTTTCAGTAAGTTCACTGTAGCAGTCCCGACCAAGGATCAGAAAGCCAAAACTACAGCCAATGCTCTAGTTAAGGAGTGGTTTTTCAAATATGGAGTTCCACAGCGTATTCACTCTGACCAAGGACGCCAATTTGAAGGAGACCTTATTGCTAACCTATGTAAAATGTACAACATCACAAAATCTAGAACTACCCCCCTATCATCCCCAGGGTAATGCACAGTGCGAGAGATTCAACCGCACCATGCATAATCTTCTTCGCACCTTATCTGCTAAACAGAAGCAATCTTGGCCAAAACATCTACCAGAACTTCTCTTTGCATACAATTCTACTGAACACTCCGCCACAGGTTTCTCTCCTTTCTACCTCATGTTTGGTCGTGAACCTTTGCTGCCAGTAGATCTTCTCCTAAACGGAGACCTACCTGAAAATATCTGCAATGATTGGGTTGCTCTCCACCAGTCCAGGTTAAAGGAGGTTTACCACCTAGCACAAAGGAGAACACAACATGAACTAGAAAAGAGTAAAATGCATTTTGACCGCAAGGCCAATCCCAACAGGTTTAAAGTAGGTGATCTTGTCTATCTTCGCAAACACAGTAGAGGCAGAAGTAAAATCCAAGACCACTACTTCCCTGATATATATAGGGTAATTTGTCGCATTTCTGATGATTGCTTTGTATATACCATTGAGTTAGCGGACGGCACTGGTGGGTTGAAAACTGTCAACTCCTCTGAACTTAAGCTTGTTTCCACCCCCTTGGGTAAACTTTCTACTTTTCCATCATTTCCTAGTCCTGCTTATACCAAGAGGACATAACTTCATCAAGTTCTAGATCTATCTTGCATATGTTACTCTCCTAAAAGCATTGCTGCTATCCTGGAGAGGGTGGGTTTTAAAAATGCTCGGTTTGTGCCTGCCTACTGCTGATGCTTTTCTGCATGGGTGGTGATGGTGATGGGGTGGTGACGGTGTTAATTTGTCCTGAGATAAATTGGTGGCTCCATCCCTCTAATAGCTGGCAGTGCTTCTCTCTGAAACCCTTTCAGACTGGTCGCGGTGACAGCAGCCAGTGTTAGCCTGTTCCAAATCCGAACAGCTCTTGGGAAAGGGCTATAGAGATAGCAATCAACCCTGGTGTATGGTTGCCTATAGATGAGGCTATGTTGATGGGTCCGGTGGTGTCGGCTTGATCTTGTGTCCTGAATAATGTCTGGAGGAGTAGAAATGTTGACTTGGCCATGTTGGATTTTGTAAAGGAGCTCAGCCTGCTTGAGGAGGCGTCTGTCATGCAGAGTGTCCCATCCTAGTAAGTTCAGCATATCAGTCACACTCGACTCACGGCGGTAGTCCTGCATAACAAATCGTGATGCTTGACGCTGGACGCTCTCAATAATTTTGATGTTTCTGTTTGTGTATGGATTCCAAGCACTCGAGGCAAATTCAAGTTGTGGTCTAACTAGGGTAGTGTATGCTGTGTCCTTGACCTCTCTGCTGCATTTCCCCAAGGTGCGTCTGATCAATCCAAGGGATCTTGAGGCCTTGGCTCTGACTGCTTCTGCATGGGTATTCCAGGAGAGGTCATCAGTGATGGTAACTCCAAGGTATTTACACTTCTTCCCGTGTGGAATGGCCTGTCCTGAGACTACAAAGGTGTGTTCTAGCTTCTTTTTCTTTAGGGTGATGCACAAGTGGCAACACTTGGTGATGTTGAAACTTATGTTCCATCTCTGAGCCCAGTCAAAGACAGCCTGAAGATCAGCTCGGAGAATCTCCAAATCTCTATGAGTTTGTATACACCTGTATATGACACTATCATCAGCAAAGAGCCTCATTGTTGACAGAACACCTTCGCTGATGTCATTGATATACAGAAGGAACAGGGCTGGACCAAGCACTGATCCCTGAGGGACTCCAGATATGACATCGGCAGGTGCTGACAAAGTACCATTGACTGCGACTTGCTGGGTCCTACCACTCAAGAAGCCTTTGATCCACGCCTTGGTTTTGTCTCTGATGCCGTAGTACTCTAGCTTATGCAACAACTTGCGATAAGCTACTTTGTCGAAAGCCTTGCTGAAGTCAAGAAACAAGACATCTGTCTGGTGTTTGTTGTTGACGTTTGAGGCCCAGTCATCAATGCCTTCTACGAGTTGAGTTTCACAAGACAATTTCTCGCGGAAACCATGTTGGTTGTCGATGATGATGTTGTTGGCAGCAAAATACCTTGCCATGTGACTCAGGACTATGTGTTCCATGATTTTACAGCATATACTGGTCAAGGAGACAGGGCGGTAATTTGCTGGTTCACTCTTGTTTCCCTTCTTATAGATACCTACAACACGAGCCTTCGGGATGGTAGCTCACCAGTGTAGTAAGACTTCTTGAAAATGTGGGTTAACATGGGTGCAATTTCATCAGCGTAGTCATGTAGCATGCGAGCTGGGATCTCATCAGGGCCACTCGTCTTGTTGGTTTTCTGCTGCTTAAGCTGTTTTAATACCCCATTTAGCCCTACTGTTAAGTCATCTATTGAGGTATATGGGGATGGACCTTTGTCTGGGAGATCGTCAGAGTCACTTTCATAGGTGAAGACGGAGACGAACTGAACGTTAAGGGCTCTAGCCTTCTCAACGTCTGTAGTATAGGTCTTGTCAGCCACCCGAATTGTGGGGATTCCAAGTGATTCTCTCTTCTGAGACCTTATAAAAGACCAGAACTTCTTTCCATCTGTCTTGAGGCTGCTTCCTATGATGTTATTCATATAATCGTGGTATGTGTTCTTCTGCATCCTCTGAACTTCGTTTCGTTTGGCTTTGTACTTGACCCAGATTTCGGGGGCCTTTGTCTTCCTTGCTTTCTTGTAAAGCCTGTCTCGTTTATTCATCTGTTTGATTACCTTCTGGGTGATGAATGGGTAGCTAGGTTCCCCTTTCTTGATGAAATGAGGGATGAGCGACATGGCATCGCTAATGGCTTTGATGAAAAAACTCCAGTTGTCCTCCACTGATGAGTCATCTGGAGATCCGGAGAAGTATTCACTGGATGCATCTTCCAATTTTCGTTTGACTACAAATTGATCTGCTTTTTCATACTTATAGACTATGCGCTGGGGCTTTTTCTGCAGCTTAGGTGTCATATTGATGTCAAAAAGAACAATGTCATGATCACTCATACCAGGTTTTACTCTCACATTGTCCACTATCGCAGGGTTAGAGGTCAGGACCAGATCGAGTATGGAGCCAGATCTCGGCCTAGTTATCTCCTTGGTTAGTTGAACCAGACCGTTTTCGTTGAGAAAGTTGAAATGTTTTGAAGTTAAAATGTTCTTTCCAGAGGAAGATAATACTATTCCTCCAAACCAACCAAAATCACCACCTTCAGACCCACCTCTTCGACGTTCAGGTCGTTCCACAAAAGGGAAGCACACCAATGTCCACAAGTTACCTCGCTCTGTCCTCAGCCAGCAACATCTGCTTCTCATTAGTGATCTGCAAACAATTAGGTTACTGGTCAGTATCATACTCCTTTTAATAGCTATGATTATTGGACAGGCATTCGGTTATGTACATCTACTTTGGATTGTTCCAGCAGTTACTTTGCTTATCTTGTTTAAGCTCTATTCTATATGGCTGTTACAACAGATAAGTATATTCTATTGTTGGCTGCTAACCTTTCAAAGCTATACTGATGGATAGACTGAAAGTGGCATACTCAAATGTAATATAGTATTTGTTTTTTAAATAAATGTCTTTTTATGATATGATATATTTATCATCACCTATGCTCTACGGGCCGGTGATTACCTTCTCAAATTCTGTCATCTGTGCATTAACTCACCGTGGTTACTATAGGTTTTTGCTCATTAGTTTAAGAACTAATAACTGAAATTTGTCTATAATTTGTAATTTTTCCTACTTTAAGAAACATCTAAAAAGAAAGGGGTGTATGAATGATTCCCCTCAACTCTGATTTTCTACTTTAAACAGAACCCTCCATCTGACAATGATCTATACTATAGCTTACCTTGCTATCTTTCTTGTTTTCAGCACTTTTTCGATCATCTCTATTGAATCCATGGTGAAGTTTAAACGTGATGAGTCCAGTGAGGTAAACTCAAGTCAGGGACATCCTGACCTGGATATCTACATCCAATATTCTTCATCAAGACATCTATTTTGTAATCTTTTTGCAAATTATTATTCTTATTGAAGCGACTATCTTGAAGAGTTTCTATTTGTCTATATATGAGATAAACTCTGCCTTAGTGACAGACTTGGGATGGACTTCTGACTCTTCAATATTTGTTTTCTTCTCTGTTAATATTTGGTCAAAGAAAGTGTTGTACAAGATTTAGAAATGCTATGAATCATAACGGGAGTCTATGTACGTACTGTCCAGACTGTGTAACTAGTGCAGCACGTGGACATTTATTTCCTGCACAAAAAAAGTATATACAAAAAATCTTTTCTTTCTAAAACTAGGGCCAGGGGGTGAGTGTGACCAGTTCAGTTTTTACACCAAACCCAACAGGTCCTTTAAACAATATAATTTATAGTTTTGTAAATACAATACCGTTTTTAATCCTGTGTGATGTAAAGTCGTGTCATGTCCGTGTGTCGTTTGTACTGACGCCCAGCCACCTTGCGCGCTCGCACGCGGAGCGCGCGTCTGGCCGTGTACCTGATAGCGCCCTCTCGTGGCCAACCAAACTTTGTACATGTACTGTAGGATGACTTTTTATTTTACGCGCGCTACATTAATGCTGAATCACCAGATTTAAACGAAAGTTTAACGAACTTGTTTGTACCGCACAGTGTGATTTGTGCACAATGTAATTTGAATAATCCCCTTCATAGTTCGGTAAGTTTTCCTCTTCAGTGAATTACAAATGTCAGTCGTTTTTTAAAAAACTCACTTTGCCGTGAGGACCATCATTATAGCTAGCCAAGCAGCCAGTGCATTTGCAAGCATCCACACCTTACCTTGCAATTATTTATATTCCTGGATGGCGGCGATGGCATGGGCTTACCCCAAGTGGTGAGTAGTTTAAGACTTGTGTTTTATTCGTATAGTTTTGGAAAAACAACTACAATTTATCTTTATTATAATGTGTATTGGCAAATGTTAGAACGCTTAATTACTCAGTGTTTGGTTTTGTTTTTACGTTCAGCAAACTCACATGAAACTTTAATTATCGTGGGCGTGGCTACTTTATACAATCACAAGTACTTTGAAAATAGTAATAGTTTTATAAATATTATTCTTGTTTTCACTAAATTGCAAATGATCATTCAAAAATATTATTTCTCAACAATTATTTGTGCATCTTGTTATTATTTCAGATATCTGGATACCAGTCTACAAAACATTCCCTTTGACTGTCGTTTTTCGTATAGCAACATCGATATTTATCGTTTCTTATAGCCACATCTATATTTATCGTTCGTATCGATATTTGTCGTTTTTCGTACAGCAACATCGATATTTATCGTTTCTTATAGCCACATCGATATTTATCGTTCGTATCGATATTTGTCGTTTTTCGTATAGCCACATCTAGATACATAGTATATACTTCATTGTCTCTATTATAAATAAATCAAGTAATTTGTGAATATTCCTTAAATTGTGTAAATAAATATATATATTCGTAGACAGAAAAATATCTTTGCTTCCACACCCAATTGTATTTTATTTTTGTGGTAACCGCTCGGTTGGGCAGAGAGTGGTCAAGCTGTCCATTTATCTTCTATCTCCCTTCCACGGTTACACTCGGGTGACAAGTCGGATGAGGAGGAACTACCTCCGGAAGTGGCGGAGGCATCTCTACCCGTTTCGGAGGCGGATGTCACTCTTGACGGGCTGGAGGAGACGGGCGCAGTTCCGGGGCTGGATGAGCCTAAGGCGGGTTGTGCTCAGCCACCTTCTTCGCCGACAGAACCGGGCACCGGGAGGTATACTCGTGCCGGCCGGAAGATAGTCCGGCCTAGCCGATATTGTCCTGCTTCCCCCCGCAGGATGGCTCCCGTGGAGTGCCCCTATTGTGGGAAGGTTTTCACCCGCAGCAGCAACCGCCGTAGACACGTCCGCACTGCGTGCGAGAAGCTGCATGACAAATCAATTTTTTATTAATCGAAATTGGGGGTGGGGGGGGGAGGGGGGGTGGGTCAAACAAATTTCGACCAAAAGTCGAAATTTTAAAACGAAAATTTTGAATGGCCCCTTAAAGTTACCACCAAAAACCTTAAATGGACTTCATTTTCTAGATGAGCTACGACTTCTGGCCCACGGCCTAACTCGCAAAAATTGCGTATTCACAAAACACTATTAGAGTTCCCCTAGCGGACTCACATTATGCGGGCACCCGCAGGACCCTACAGGACCCATGGTAACCTTCCAAGAGAAGAGCGCCTTGCACTTGCTGCTTTGCGTTCTCGTACTGACATCATCATCAAGCCAGCTGATAAAGGCTCAGCCGTGGTCATCATAGATCGTCAGCAGTACATCGACGAGGCCCACCGTCAGTTGGACAACCGTACTAACTATATCTGCCTTGACTCTGATCCCACATGTACATTATCTCGAGAGATACAGCAGTTGCTTGATGACATGCGATCACGTGACCAACTGTCAAAGAAAGCTCACAAATTCCTTTCACCAACTGACTGCATAACTGCTAGGTTTTATCTTCTCCCCAAGATTCACAAGACTGGCAACCCTGGTAGGCCTATCGTCTCGGGTAATGGCTCACCCACGGAACACATCTCCCTGTTTATTGACAGTTTTCTTAAACCCCTTGTCCATAGGATTCCATCATACAGCCATGACACCCCGGACTTCCTGCGCAAGCTCGAAGGAATCAAGTACCAGATTCCCAGAACGGCCATCATTGGGACTTTTGACGTCTCATCCTTGTACACTAACATACCACACGAAGAAGGTATCCGTGCTTGTTCCATAACCCTAGCTAGGGCAGGACACACGACCCATCCCATAAGTGACATTCGCGCCCTCGTACTAACAAAGAATAATTTGTTCTTCCTAGATAAGCACTATCTTCAGGTACATGGCACTGCAATGGGTACTCGCATGGCACCCTCCTTTGAATGCCTCTTCTTGGGTGACCTCGAGGAACCCATGCTTGCCTTAGCACCGTGCCGTCCTTGTATCTGGTGGAGATACATTGATGATGTATTTTTCATCTGGACCAGTGATGAGGACAGTCTGCTGACTTTCACTAATCACATGAATTCCTTCCACAGGACCATCAAGTTCACATCAGAGTACTCACATCATCAGGCCCACTTCGTGGATGTCACCATCCGCAAGGATGATAACTTAATAACCACTGATCTGTATTCTAAACCCACAGACAAACACCAGTATATCCACTCCTCCAGCTGTTACCCTAGGCATTGCAAGACTGGCATAGCATTTAGTCTGGCCCTCAGACTCAAAAGGATTTGTTCTAACGACTAAGATTTCTCCCGCCATTCACAGATACTGAAGAACAACTTGGTTGCCAGGGGTCACAGTTCCCGCCAAGTTTAACGTGCCATTGCCAGAGCCAAAGCCGTACCCGGAAATTTGGCTCTAAAGGTTAAAGCCCCCCAGGCTAATGCCAAACCCATGATCCCCCTGGTGACTACCTTTCACCCCAATCTCCCTTCCCTTCGCAAAATCACTAACGACAGCCATCACATTCTCCACACTTCAGATCGCCTTGTCCGGGCCCGATAGCCCTGTATTGGCCTATAGACGCCCTCATAATCTACGAGACCTCATTGTTCGAGCCGAAGTTCCCAGCTTCGATGCATCTCCCCCCCCCCCCCCCCCCCCCCCCCCCCCCCCCCCCCCCCCCCCATCCAGCACTGAACTTTCAAGTGCAGTTCCAGATGTGTGGTCTGCCATATCCACATCCAGGAGTCTGACTCCTTTTCTGGCCACTCTTCTGGTACTACTCATATAATTATTGGTAACATCACTTGCAGTACATCTAATTTCATATATCTCATCTCTTGCAGGTTTTGTGGAGTTCAGTATGTCGGAGAGACCAAAAATGCCCTAAAAAGCGTTTCTACGGTCATCGATCGACTGTCAACACAAAGAAACTGGATACCCCTGTAGGACATCACTTTAACCAGCCTAACCATTGCATTTCTGATATGATTCTTCAGGGCATAGAATCACTTGGCCATCGGAAAGACTCAGTCCGCCTCAGCCGGGGGAAAGTTTGGATGAATCGTCTTCGGACTATACAACCACATAGGCTTAACATCCAACTAAGAAATGATTAACTTCTATTTTTTGTCTCCATTTGTCATCTGTTTCAGATTCATTCCTTGCCAGAATCATGTTTTTGTTTGTTCTCACTTCTCTGGTTATCCCTGTCTATTTTCCACACCCCCCCCCCCCCCCCCCCCCCCCTCCCTCCATATTACTCCTATTCATACTTCTTTGTTAGTTCTTCCCTTGGATCTCCACCCTGGACCCCCTTCCTTGTGGTTTTACCCCTTCTGTTTTTGTTCCTACCCTGCCTTTGATCCTACCCACACTGACCTCACCCTTTAATACCTCAGCCTAATCCTCCTTTTGTTGTTTGTTCCATTGAACTCTGCACTTTTTCTTGTGTGTTTCTTCAGCATCCATGATGTGCATCGTGCTGTATGTTGCCATATATGTTTGTTTCTTGTACACAGCCATTTAGTCTATGAAGAAGATCTTGTTAAGATCGAAATATTAGGCCCTTTTAACTTATTTGCTTTGTATAACTGCTCACTGTTATAACTGTTCAAGTAAAAATAAGACTTAAAATGTAATTTTACCAAACTTATGCAGACAGAGCCACCTATGACGATTTCAGTGAAAGCCTTCCTTCAGTATGTCCTGACTTTCTAAATCTCAGTTTTAGGAAAGTAATAATTTCCGGAAACTTCCCTTAGTTGCTACACGTATTACAAATCTTGACACCGATGGTTGGCTGATTCCACTCAAGTCCCTACAGATCAAGTTGAAAATGTCCAGTGGCAAAGTATCTGAATTCACACAGATCCTGCAAGGATGCCGGTATGGCCTGCGATATCCGGGTGAGATGTGCTACAGCCTTGTTGATTAGGTCGATTACTTGTAAGATAACATGCCGAGACAATCTATACCTTTTAATGAGTTCTTTCTCGTTGTAAGAATCTAGTGGCTGAAACCGGTCACGAAAAACCCGCTGGCCCCGAAGAGCACGGTGTTCAACTTCCTGATTCACAAATACCACTATATGAGTGCCGCTATTTTGACGCTCGAGACAATCCACGCAAGTTGCGGGATGTTTGCGGGACGTCTGGAGGTCCCGCAAATTTCCGAATGGCTTACGGGCACACGCATATTGAAGGGTGTTTTGTGAATAACCCGCAAGTGCTTACGGGAGGGTTGCGGGGAAATGGCGTGCCCTTGAATCGTTGCGGGTGTTTTGTGAATAAGGACTCTTGTCACTCTGTTCACTCTTTTTAGAGTGTTTCTTTTTCACTCTTTTTGGAGTGAATTACAGCTTGTTACAGTCACTCTTTTTTCCCCACTCGAAAAAGAGTTGTCCCCCATAATGGCTCTTTGGCCGAGTGACACTTTTACTCTTTTAGAGTGGTTTTTCACTCTTTTACATTTAGAGAGTACGTAAGGAAAAATGTTGTGTCTAAATTAGGTATACTAAGCAGAATTCGTGACTGTGTTCCTCAACACAGCCTACACACACTATTTGTAAGTTTAGTTATGCCAACATTAGAGTATTGTTGTACGGTGTGGGGAGGAGGAAGGTATCTCACGATAATATGTTAAACAAATGTCTCAAAAGAGCCGCGCGGATAATTCTTAAATCTACCTTCCTCACCCCTTCAGAGGATATGTTTGCTCGTCTTAATTGGGCTCCTTTTTCAAAAAGAGTCAAGTCGAAAAGCCTATTCTTGTCTTCAAAAGTCTAAACATGACCCCTTTGTACATGACAAATATTTTCAAACCACGTACAGTTATTCGCGAAACAAGGCAATCAACCCACACGGCACTGAAAGTTCCTTTCGCCAAAAAATAAATGCTACGCCACAAGTTTCGCTGTGAGTGGTGAAAATATTTGGAATAATCTGCCCGAACAATTGCAATCTAGTAAATCTTCATGCCTCGGTAACTACAGATCTATTTCAGTGCTACCTATAGCTGCCTATTTATGGGCCCTTCTATTCGTTCTGAAGTTCTAAAGTTTATCACATACCGACGCGACAGGCATGACAGGACTGGGCCTATTCATGGAGTTTCCAACGCTGAAATCTTCTCCGGTTTTACTAACGTTCATACACAAACACAAGTTCACACAATATACAGTTCAACAAGGTCCATGTGTTCTATTAAATATCTCCACAACTGTAATGCTCTCACACTTACGAGATCCACACAGAGAAAGTCTAAAAAAAGGTTGAAAAAACTTAAGTCCTCCACGGTCCTGTCAAAATCGTGCCATGTGCCATCCCATCATAATAACCACAATTTCTTCCAACAACAGAGGGCGCTATGACTATACTAGGTCACTGATTTGGCACTAACATCCCGGCCCCTTAATTGTACAATCTCCTGTGGTACAATTACCTCTTTAGGCTCTTTTAAACATAATCTAATTCTAAGACAACTACTGGTAAACTTGTTTGCTTACAACAATTTAACATTATAAACATGAACAACTTCTTGGCTTAACACTTTAAACAATGCAGTTTTACAAACAAGTCTGCAGAAACTCTAAACAAATTACTTTTCCTTTAAGATTTGGAACTTAATTACCATTCTCTGGTGATAAACTTTTACTTAGACTAATGGCAAATGTGCATGAAACAAATGTCTAACCATGTGTAGTCTTTTGGCATATTCTAAAACTGAAATTTACAAACTTAGCAGATGTATATTATACTATTCAATACTTGTAACCATTGTATACTGAACATATTCTGAGAGGTTAATTTTGACATCATCTGTATGTCACAGGCTAACAAAATAGATGACTAAAATGATTATACCGATTACCCTTTTGCGCTTTCATCAAACTTCATGGAACTGAAATTGAATGCACTTTAACTAATAAACCAAATTTGATCACGTACATGTATTTGCAATGTATGATTTGCTTGCTACAGCTGTCTTTAAAATACAACTCCATAATCGACTTGTAATAAAGGGAACATACATAAACTTTGCAATGTGTACAACTTCCATTACTACTAGTAGTCCTGCAGATTATTAACTTTTTTCACCACAATATTGCATTTGATGATACAAGCACCAACATTGGCATAACTACTCTTTTGGGGTCACTTTACACAAAAACCCCGTTAGCCAAATAAAAATCCAATATGGCGGCCGTTTTTTTCAAGATGGCCGCCACTAAATGGTAACACTTAATGTTACATTGGATTAATTGGTCATACAAGCACCAACAGTTGCAACTATCCACCAAATGTACCCCTTATCAATTCAAAAATAGAAACAACTTAAACATTCAAGATGGCGGCCATTTTTTCAAGATGGCGGCCATGTTTTTCAAGATTGCTTTCATTGAATGACATACATTGGTTATTTTACAAAAGAAACCAAATGGTCATACAATAAAGCTGCAATTTACCTCTGGTTGGTCATTTATAATTAACAAATCATAAATCACTGGAAATCAAAGATGGCCGCCATTTTCCAAAATGGCGGCCAACACGTACGTACAATACCTATTTATAACAATAGCGGGTGTCAGTAGAGAAGAAAATGATTACAAGAATTGCGACCTGACTTGAGATTCTTACCATTACTGTTGTAATTGCTTTCCAAGATTAACTCTTTATTTTGTATTTGCGTTACTGAACATTTGAAGGCATATTTAGCGTACCTTTGATGCTTACAGTCTGTGTTTTAACATGCCATGCATCCTGGTTGAGCTTGTAACCAAGGTATTAACCAATCTAATGGTTATTCATAACCAATATGTTGGTTGTCCTTCAACCAGTCATATTGGTTGAGCTTGTAACCAAGGTATTAACCAATCTAATGGTTATTCATAACCAATATGTTGGTTGACCTTCAACCAGTTATATTGGTTGAGCTTGTAACCAAGGTATTAACCAATCTGTTGGTTATTCATAATGTAGGAAATGTACCTACAGCAACTGACCAATCAGTGAAAAAATTTGTGGTATTTAGTCCAAAATCATAATATGTAATTATTCAAACGATTCCATGATCGAATTTAGATGTTTGTGCAAACATAGTGACAAATTGACAATAAATTTCATCCGTATTCAACTGTTGAAATTTTTTTATAAAAAAATAGCTGTGACTTCGTCGTGTACAAAAAAGCGAACTATAAAACTAACAACGGCTAAGTGTGTAGTAAGTGGTCAGTAGCTGATATCTAATAGGAATATGTTATTATTGTATGTATGCATAATTGCAATGTTAATTTCATTGGTATTATTTCATTACGTAATTTGTCCACGTTATGTAATTTGTTGCGTGGGAACCTTTGAATTAAATATTGTATTGGTTGGTGTTATGCAAATTGTTTGGTTGGTGTTATGCAAATTGTTGCATGTTAACCAATATGAATATGCAGCCCTACTATTATGTATTGGTTAGTGCTATAACCAATACAAATTACCAATACAAATTGGTTGGAGTCCATTGTGGGTTGGTTAAATTAACCAACATTGCATTGGTTGGTGTTATAACCAATATGGATTGACTAGGTAACCAATATCAGATTGGTTATTTTAACCAATATTTCGGTTACCATATATCTACCAACTGGATTGGTTAAAATCGACCAATATATTGGTTATTTTCAACCAATCTGTTTTTAGAGTGTGTTGTATGTCTTTGTACCAGATATGTTTAGATTTATGTGTCACTTTTTGTAACATATAGGCTGAGTCATCTTGTGGCGGCCATCTTTAAAAATGGTAGCCATCTTGAATTACCAAGTGGTTGACAATTTTAGCATAATATTGGATTCAAATGGAGATTAAATGCCCATTTTGGTCCTTGTATTACTGTTTGATCCTTGCTAACACTACTACTAGCCATTCAGTTGCGACCATTTTAGAAAATGGCGGCCATCTTGAATTTTCAAGTGCCTAATATACTGTTTTGGATATGCCAACAACAGGGAGACCAAACGGATGTTAAATGCCAAGTTTTGTGCTTGTATTGCCATTCTATCCATCCGTACATCAATATTTCGGTGATATTTGGCCTCTATTGGCGGCCATCATCAAAAATGGCGGCCATCTTGGATTTTTAAGTGCCTAATATACTGTTTTGGATATGCCAACAACAGGGAGACCAAACGGATGTTAAATGCCAAGTTTTGTGCTTGTATTGTCATTCTATCCATCCGTACATCAATATTTCGGTGATATTTGGCCTTCATTGGCGGCCATCTTCAAAAATGGTGGCCATCTTGAATTTTCAAGTGCCTAATATACTGTTTTGGATATGCCAACAACAGGAAGACCAAACGGATGTTAAATGCCAAGTTTTGTGCTTGTATTGCCATTCTATCCATCCGTACATCAATATTTCGGTGATATTTGGCCTTTATTGGCGGCCATCTTCAAAAATGGCGGCCATCTTAGATTTTAACTTGGCTAACGGGGTTTTTGTGTAAGGTGACCCAAAATGAGCATGTGTGCCAATTTTGGTGCTTGTATCACTAAATGCAATATTATTGTAGTAATCTGCAGGACTATAGATACACGTTCCTTTTTTTCAAGTAACAGTGACAACATAAATCTTGAAAATTCAGCTATTAACATTTGTTTTTAAAAAAAGCACATTGCCTTCGATATCAATATGTCTTAAGACAAAGAACTTTTAAATGGACAAAATCTTCGGTTTACATGCGTCCGAACTAAAATCACATGAATCATCAGCTCACTCACATACAACATTGTGCTAACAATTTCCACTGTACAATTGGTCACATGTAGATTCAAATACCTTGTTAACAGTAGACATGACACAGATTTTATGGAAATTTTGCAAAACATCTAGTAAAACTGAGCTCTGAATGATTAGACTATATATAGGCACCTAAACAATCCTTTTAACCTTTCACATATTGCAAACTGCCAATGGGTTAAAATTTACCCAAATCAAAAACATAACTATGACCACTCACTGACATTCAGTTTCTAACTTAAATATCTAAAATCAAGCAATATGATGTGTACTTACAACTTGTGATCATATAAACATATAAATCTACATGTCAAAGCACAGACACAACAATTCAACTTTGTAAATTTACAAAATAGCTGCAAATGTCACTGTTCAGAGTTTGCATTCCTCTCCAAGAACTTTAATGTCAATTTCAAAGCTGAATAACACTCAAAACTTGATCCTTCGAAACAGGCTTTTGCAATGTCTTGTTCTCATTTTTTAATTGCGAATATGAATTTGACTCGCTGAGTGTTCCATTGCGGGATTTGTTTGCATGTTTCACACAAAGCTTAAAGGTCGAGGCGGCGCTTGGCTCGCACCTCATTTGAAATCACAATAAACTGCAGCCTCGGCATGAGCTTTGCAAATATCATCTTGCTTCAACTACTCCTGGTAAGGTGTAACAACACCAAAATAAACTGAGGCGGCGCTTGGCTCGCACCTCTCACAAACATATTTACAAAAGAGAAGGCTTTTCATCTTTGCTATGAAAGTCTCCTGTAGACTTGAATCGCGATGCATGGGTTGCACAACTTTCAATACGTCTTGACAAACAACTGCGTTCAAGAGTCCGCCTCCAAGAGCAAACATAACTTGGTGATCGGCCTGGTGTAGACATTCGTTCTGGTCTTCACCTCCACGCTTCGAACTAATCCATCCTTGTCTGGCATGGTGCGTACCACTCTCCCAAGCAGCCAGATATTCCTTGGCACGGACGTATCCACCACCAACACCAAATCTCCAACACAGACGTTAGGCTGAGGACGCACCCACTTCTGTCTCTCCTGTAGCTGTGGTAAGTACTCTTTCACCCATCTGCGCCAAAATACATCAGACAGGTATTGAACTTGTCGCCATCTCCGGCAAGCGTAGATGTCAGTCTCCTGGGTGACTACTGGGGGTAGCTGGGGGGTAGAATTCAGTAGAAGCAAATGATTTGGGGTCAATGCTTCCAAGTCGTTCACATCATCAGATACCCTGGTCAGGGGTCTGCTGTTGATGATACTGTAACGTTTGTGCCGGTTGGCCGATAGAGGGCACTAGAGCGATTCCATGGTGTAATCCCCTGACGGTACGCCAGGGAAACCCGTTCTGGATAGCGCATACGCCGAACTGGTTTAGACCAGTTCCAGGGCCGCGCGATAGCGGTAAGCGTCATGTCAGTGTTTGTGACCAGAGAAGGAGTGCATTAAAACGACCTTAGAATCACCGAAACCACAGAATACTTGTGTCAGTTTCCTTCCTGTGTGTGTGTCGACCCCAGACAACGCTTTTCGTTACATTGGTGGCAGCGGTGGGATGCAGGAGGACTAAGGAAACCAGGTGAAGTTGTTTCATGTTTTCACGAAACCATGATGGTGTGGCGGCCGACTCGCCCTGCGGCGGGGAGGCGAGCTGGAGTGCGGGCCCGGGGAGCGGGGCCCAGGAGCCGGTGCATTCCGTACATCACGCTGGCGGAGTTAGAGGCCTTCTCTAGGGAGGTTATGGGGACCTGGGAGTCTGGATGTTTCCTGGGGGAGGAGTTAGAGAAGGATGGCGGGGAATTTCGGGACATGCGCCTATGGCTGGGGGCTTCAGTGCGTCCACTCCGATTTGGAGAGAGGGCGCCCTTCCCCATATTTGTCCGGGTCCGCTACCAGGTTTGTGCAGTGGGGGGCGGGGCCTCGTCTAGACATTCTCTGGATCTTCTGCAGGAATTAAACCGAGTCCGGGGGGGCCCGGCCCATGCTGTGAACGGCGGCGCGGCAGACGTTTTGTTCCACTCGGAACGATTCCGAGCCGGGTCCGTCGGCGCAGCGGGGGCGGGGCCTCGCCGGGACGCCCACGCTCTCTGAGCCAGTCGTAGTCGCAAGAGGCAGTCACAGTCGCGGCCACAGGAGCCAGTCGCAGTCGCAGGAGCAAGTCGCAGTCGCAGGAGCCAGGCGCAGTCGCAGTCGGAGGAACCACAGTCGCAGTCGCAAGAGCCAGTCGCAGTCGCAGGCACCAGATACAGGAGCCAGTCGCAGTCGCAGGAGCCAGTCGCTGTCGCGGGAGCCAGCCGCAGTCGCAGTCGCAGGAACCACAGTCGCAGTCGCAAGAGCCAGCCGCAGTCGAAGGCACCAGTCGCAGTCAGAGGAGCCAGTCGCAGTCACAGTCGCAGTCAAGTCTTAACATTAGAGGGGTGTGCCGGGGCCAGGGGTGTGCCGGGGCCAGGGGTGTGCCGGGGCCAGGGGTGTGCCGGGGCCAGGGGTGTGCCGGGGCCAGGGGTGTGCCGGGGCCAGGGGTGTGCCGGGGCCAGGGGCTTACCCCAATAATTGTTGTAATGTAAATTGTTGTAATGTAAATTGTTGTAATGTAAATTGTTGTATAAATGTTGGCGTTGTGCGCTTTCCGGTGCGGGTCTTCCGGGTGTGCGGCGGCAGAGCCCACCGTCTTGTTTGGGGGCAAACAAGGTCTTCGTGGGGGGCTGTGTAACGTTTGTGCCGGTTGGCCGATAGAGGGCACTAGAGCGATTCCATGGTGTAATCCCCTGACGGTACGCCAGGGAAACCCGTTCTGGATAGCGCATACGCCGAACTGGTTTAGACCAGTTCCAGGGCCGCGCGATAGCGGTAAGCGTCATGTCAGTGTTTGTGACCAGAGAAGGAGTGCATTAAAACGACCTTAGAATCACCAAAACCACAGAATACTTGTGTCAGTTTCCTTCCTGTGTGTGTGTCGACCCCAGACAACGCTTTTCGTTACAATACTCTCTACCTCACACAGTAGAGTATGCAAGCTCTCATCAGTCAGCGTCTGCTGCTTCATTAGGGAGAAAAGCACTTTTCTCACTGTTCTTATCTGTCTTTCCCATACCCCACCATGATGGGACGCTCCAGGTGGGTTGAAGGTCCACTGAATGTTCCTCTGCAATAAGGCGTTGTTCAGTTGAGCCTGGTTCCAGTTGTTGATTTCCTTTCTAAGTTCTCTTTCAGCACCCACGATATTGGTGCCGTTGTCAGACCTCATCTCTTTCACATTTCCCCGTCGAGCAATGAATCGCCGGATAGCATCAATGCATGAGTCTGTGTCTAGGGAGTCAGCCTTTTCAATGTGTACAGCACGTAAAGCTAGACAGGTGAAGATCACACCATACCGCTTTAGCACACTTCGACCTCTTTTTACCTCTAGTGGTCCAAAGTAGTCCATTCCTACTCTGGTGAAGGGGGGTTCATCAGGTTGAATTCTGTCTGAAGGAAGGTCTGCCATCTTTTGCTCCATGACTTTGGCTCTATGGCGTCTGCACATCACACATTTGCCAACTATTTTTCTGATGGCTGAGTTCGCACCAGACATCCAATATTTCTGTTGAAGTCGTGCAAGAATATAGTTCCGTCCGCTGTGCCCGGAGGTCTCGTGAATACGCCTGATGATCAAAGTTGACACATGACTGACTTTGGGAAGGATGATTGGGTGCTTAGCGTCAACTGGCAGTGAGGCCCTGCTCAACCTTCCTCCAACTCTTAAAAGCTCTCCATGTATAATTGGGTCAACTCTGTAGATGGAACTGGTTTTCTTCACTCCTCTAATCTTTGGTCTGCTACCTTCTCCATCTTCTTTATTCTGGGCTAGGGCTCTGATCTCATCCTCGTATGCTTTGCTCTGAACATGCTGCAATATTTTCTTCTCTGCTGCTTGTAGTTCCTTCAGAGTTAATTCACCCTGCAGAGTTTGGTCAGCTTTCTGGGACATAAACTGGCATTTCAACCAACTTCTGAATCTTAGCAACCAGCAAACTGCCTTTTTCAGTCGGACCCAGTCTGAGTAGTGCTCGATTATTTGATCAAGGCCCTTGTTTGCTGTCTCACTTGGCTTGATGGTGCAGGCAAGAACAGACTTCTTAATTTCAGGATCTGCCTCTGCTTCAACTGCACCTAGTAGCACTGGTGTTGTGGGCCATTTATCTTCTGGCTGAAGTAGAAACTCCGGGCCATTTGTCCAATTATCCATCTGCAGGAATTGCTCCACTTTCCTACCCCTTGAACATACATCAGCAGGATTGAGCGCTGACTCAATATGACGCCATTGCTTTGGGCTGGAGCCGTCAACAATTACTGCCAACCTGTTGGCAACGAATGTCTTGAATCTCGTTGTTCCATTGTTGATATACCGTAGCACAGACATGCTATCGGTCCAGAAATAAGTGTCTTCTATGTTGATCTCCAGCTCCTCCCTTATCATGTGGTCAACCCTCACTGCTACTGTAGCTGCTGTTAGCTCCATTCTTGGAATTGTCACCTGCTTAAGTGGAGCGACCCGTGATTTACTCATCAGGAATGAACACGTTACTTCTCCTTCATCATTCACCAACCTCAGATAGGATATGGTGCCATAGCCCAGCTCACTGGCATCAGCAAAGTGGTGCAAGGTGACTGACTTTGGATCTTCGAATCCATTGGGCTTCAAGCATCTCGCCATCTTGAACTTCGCCAGTTTTGGAAGCTCCAACTGCCAATTCTGCCATTTTCTACTCAGATCTGGTGGAATTTCTTCATCCCATCCTAACTTCATCCGACATGCAGCTTGCAATAATTGCTTGGCTGGAAGCACAACTGGCGAGACACATCCCAAGGGGTCAAAGACAGAACTGACGGTAGATAAAATACCTCTTCTCGTCGGGGCTTTATCTTTCACTTCTATTTTGTACCCGAACTCATCATCTTCAATGGACCACATCATGCCAAGCGCTCTCTCGACAGGCATTTTCTCACCATCGATGTTCAAGTCTTTCAAGTTTTTGCCTCGCTCCTCTTTAGGAATGTTCTCCAGAACTTTCCTCTTGTTGCTCACCCACTTTGTGAGGTGGAATCCTCCGTCGCTGCATGTTTCAGTCAAGTTTTTGACAAGCTCAACTGCCTTTGACACTGTTGGGGTAGAGCACAAACAGTCGTCGACATAGAAATTGCGATGTATTATGTGGGCAATTTCTTCACTTCCTGCATGATCATCTGCTGTCTTCTTCAGAGCGTAGTTAGCACATGAAGGAGAGGAAACCGCACCAAAAACATGTACTTTCATTCGGTACTCTGTCAAGGGTTTCTTAATGTCGCCATTGTTCCACCACAACAGCCTCAATAGATCTCTGTCATCCCTTGGCACCAAGACTTGAGAAAACATGCCTTCAATGTCAGACATGAGAGCAACCTGGTCCTGCCTAAATCTTGTCAACACACCGACTAGGCTGTTGGTCAGGTCCGGCCCCTGTATCAACTGTTTATTGAGGGAGACACCTCTGTAGTCGGCTGTGCTGTCATACACCACCCTCAGCTTGTTTTTCTGTGGATGTATGACGCCATGATGAGGAAGATACCATAATCTACCATCATCCCTCTTGACCTCTCTGTCAGGAACTTTCTCCATGTAACCCTTGGTAAGCATGGACTCCATGTAGCCTCTATATTCCTTCTGGAATTCTGGTTGTCTCTGAAATTTTCTTTGCAGATGGGCCGCTCTCTGTTCCGCTTGTGGTCTGTTATTTGGCATTATAACTTCAGACTGCTTCAGTGGAAGTGCGATCTCGTAATGGTCGCCAACCATTTTGATGAAGTTCTCCACCTTCTGAGTGAAGATCAAATCCTGTATGGACTTCTCTGGCTTGTCTTCTATGATCCTTTCATTGAAGTCATGATTGAAAAGTTTCTCCAGCTGATCATCGATGTCTGATTTGGTTCTCACTGTTATGTGAGATGATACTGTGATGACCTTGAACTCTCTTTGAACCATAAACCTGCCAACCAAGAACTGACCGGCAAGCAAAGGGCCCACCGTCCTTGCTGTTTATCACTTCAAGTGGCTCCATTGCCTTGGGGACATTGTTTCCAATCAACAGCCCCACCTCTGCATCCACATTCGGAAGCTCAACTCCGTCCAAGTACGGCCATTCCTTTAAGTCATCCTTGGTGAGAATATCTTCTCTGGCTACCGGGATTTGTGTTTGGGTGTAGATTTCTGGTAGACTGATGACTGTTTGACTCTGTAGGTCCATTATCTCCAGATCTGACAACACAAGGCCCTTCACCACCTTCTCATCAGTCAAGGTTTGTACTTGTATGTTGACTGCTTTGCCTTTCTCTCCAAGCCGGGTCACCACTGCATCAGCACAGAAGACTGCATTACTGCCGGTGTCCAAAAACGCATAGGTTTTGGTCTGCATTCCTGTCTTTCTTGACCTCGGGATGACTGGAACCACCCCTGGGAGTGATTCAACTGGACACATATTGACGGAGTTTGTTAAACCGCA
Source organism: Crossaster papposus (assembly GCA_037893245.1). Classification (NCBI taxonomy): domain Eukaryota; kingdom Metazoa; phylum Echinodermata; class Asteroidea; order Velatida; family Solasteridae; genus Crossaster; species Crossaster papposus. The sequence continues at coordinate 328,592 of JBAIAA010000568.1, read as the reverse complement.
TTTAACATTGTCTTTTACCTCTGTCTCTTCAGTTAGCCAAATTTTCTTTCCATCGGGAGCACTGACCGGTGCAGTACCAGGTTGCTGGGGGCCTTTCCATTCTCTGTGTAACACTGTAGGGTGCCACCGTCGACAAATGCTACACTTCTGTCTCTTCTTACAGTCTTTTACAAGGTGGAACGATGCTCGCAGGCACCCAAAGCACAACCCTTTGGCACGGCAGAACTCAATTCTCTCTTCATACGGCTTGCTGGCCAGTGCTGCACAGTTCTCTAAGCAATGGCTGGTATCATTGCAATAAATGCAGGGTCCACTGCCTTCATTGTGTTCTGGTTCAGCACTCACGGTTGTAGCGAAACTGCTGGCCGGTGTCTTGCATGTCATTGCTGGGGCTTGGCCTGTTGTTTCCTTTGGCCCGGTAGGTTGCCTTGGTTACATGTATGTCTCCATATTTTTTACATGCGATTCGTGCTTGTTTATTAATGAATTTAACAACATCATCAAAAGCAACACTTTTCTTCTTCTCTTCCTGGATATCATCAGCCTTATTTCTCCACCTGTCTCTGAGCTTGTACGGTAATTTTGCCGTGATCATCCGAATATTTTGGGAATGATTTATTTCCTTTTCCATGCCGAGATCCTTGGCCAAGTTGTGCAGCTCAGTGACAAACACTGCATAGCGATGAAGCTCGTCTTTGTCCTCTGGCTTGATATCTGGCCATTCAACTGCCTTTGCCACCATGGTGTCAATAATGCGATGCTTGTCGCCGAATTTCTTCTTCAGCAGGAGTTTAGCTTTAGCAAGAGCTTCTGCGGAGTCATCACCATACATACAGCTTTTTACGATGGCATTCGCCTCGCCTCTGGTGTACTGCTCCAAGAAGTACAGTTTGTCCTTGTCATTGTTGGTCTTAGATTCAATGGTGTGCTCAAAGGCCCTCACAAATGCATGGTAATCAAGCGGGTTCCCATTGAATGGCTGTATCTGTCTTTGGGGAAGGGATGACCTCATGTGACATTCAACCAACAACTTCATCAATTGGTTTTGTTGTTTCATCGATTCCCCCTGTTGTTGAAGAAAGGATGATAAGGCACTTTCTTCATTTGCTGCTCCACCTCCGGTAGCACCACCCGCAACACCACCCGGACTGGCTCCAGGAGTCTGTAGCCATGGGTCATCCATGGACAATATGACCTGATCTGAATTAAGTTCATCCATTCTGACAATTTATGCAGGGTAGGCCTATCATACATGTAAATTCCCCAAATCAGTTCTGTGCAACTTATGCCATGGTCGATGCTCTAGATTATCACTGACTCAGTCTATGGAACAGTTTAACTCCCGTTAACTGGACGGTTTTTTCAACTAATGTAGCTGCCTATTTATGGGCCCTTCTATTCGTTCTGAAGTTCTAAAGTTTATCACATACCGACGCGACAGGCATGACAGGACTGGGCCTATTCATGGAGTTTCCAACGCTGAAATCTTCTCCGGTTTTACTAACGTTAATACACAAACACAAGTTCACACAATATACAGTTCAACAAGGTCCATGTGTTCTATTAAATATCTCCACAACTGTAAATGCTCTCACACTTACGAGATCCACACAGAGAAAGTCTAAAAAAGGTTGAAAAAACTTAAGTCATCCACGGTCCTGTCAAAATCGTGCCATGTGCCATCCCATCATAATAACCACAATTTCTTCCAACAACAGAGGGCGCTATGACTATACTAGGGCACTGATTTGGCACTAATAACTACCGATTGTAAGTAAAATCCTAGAAAGGGCTGTCCATAATCAACTTACCCAGTTAATTTCTGATTTTAACCTTTTGCATGCTAATCAGTCAGGTTTTAGACCTTTGCACTGAACTACAACAGCTTTACCTAAATTAGTTAATCTATAGTAAAAAAAAATCGATGACAGCAAATTATCCGGTGTTTCATTTATTGACTTGCGAAAAGCTTTTGACACGGTCAATCACGATAATTTGTTAAAGAAATTGAGTTCGCTTGGATGTTCCAGCAATTCTGTTAAATTGTTTCAGTCCTACTTATCTTATCGTACCCAAAGAGTTTTCTTTAAAGGGATCGTATACGTTTGGTAATTGGAACCCAATGTTTGTTTCGATCCTATATAGTTATATATATATATACCATAAAACCTGTAAACATTTCATTTTAAAAGGTGGTAGCGATTTTGAGATATTGCCGAAAATCTGGAGCGGTTATGTCCACGCAGGAATAATAATCTGCATTGGAATACACAGTCTGAGAACCGTCACTGCAGTAACGCTTCTCAGATTCAATTTTTTTAGGATAAAAAGTGATATATTTTTCCATAACCGCAGTACTTCGAAGTGAAAAGTTTCTAAAAATGCATTATACTATCCAAAGCTGCTGTACTTCTTGCCAAGTATAGGTTTTTATTGCCATTAATTTTTGGAGTAATTACCAAACGTATACGATCCCTTTAAGGGCGCAAGTTCATCTGCCTTAAATATATTGTGGCGGGACTCTCCCGAGGTCAATTTAAACCAGAGGTCAGGGGAGGTAATCACCGACTATGATGAAAGTTCCCCTAACCCCAAACTTCGGTTGTCTACCTCGGACCTGAGGGAGTTTTCGAGCAGCCTCTAGGCCCGGGAATGCGAGCTCGTTTTGGTGGAAATCTACCGCCCAGTTGGATACTGATGACTATGGGCCCTCTTACTCTATTACAGAACAGATCGACTTGACAAATAGACTGCAGAAATACAAACTCAGCGACACAATTCTTTTTGTGGAAAGGAAGCGATTGTTTTATTGACTCATGGCAATTCTGACTTTATTTGGGAACCCTGTTATTTATTCTTTATTCATAGTTGAAGTACTCCTAATAAATTAGTCTGAGACCACCCTCCAATCCAGTATTTGCAACAACCCGCGTGACGGTGCCAGTTAACTAGACTGTGTACAGTTGTTGACTATAATTATACATGTGACTATTTCTTCAGGCCTCTGTGTCAACCTCTAGGTCAACCCTCTTTGTTATCGCGAGTCTCTGAACCCACGACAACAATCCTAATGCCTGTCCTTAGTCACTCTACTATGCAAGTCAAACTCTCAACTGCAACAATCAAATATGCACCAAATTACTCACTGAACTAATTCGGTCCTACGCACCACTAGCACCACCACGAACTGGGTCACCCCAAACCGCGGGACTCTATGCCCCGTATCCTGTTGCTCAATCACGGCACACGAAGTCAGGTCGGAACAGCGTAACACCGGTACACTGCACCACACATGGCACTCACCGAAGCACCCGCTAGCTACTCCACTCGTTCCGCTAGAATAGCCCTTGTCTCGGCAGCAACAATTTCACGAGTCCGTAGCACTCTACAACTCCGAAGCGACTTTACGACTCCGAAGCAACTCCACGACTCCGAAGCAACCGTGACTACACGACTCCGAAGCAACTACACGACTCCGAAGCAACCGTGACTACACGACTCCGAAGCAACTACACGACTCCGAAGCAACCGTGACTACACGACTCCGAAGCAACTACACGACTGCCCGCCCTAGGCTCAACCGCGCGCATATATCTATGTTCGTACCACGTACGGCCGGCCCGAGCTAGCTAGGCAGCGGGGCCACGCCCAACCACGCCGTGATTGGCCGCCACCCCCCACCTCTGCCTAGTTACCCCAAGCACGCATACAGTTCCACGCGGTCACGGCCTACCTCGCTCCGCCCAGCGGCAGCGAGCGCGCTTCGATTGGCGGCCATTCCCGCCAATCCACCAGGCATTGTCCGCCGATACGACCTGACCCCGTATCTTGGAAATTGCAAGTAAACATGACCAAATAAGGGAATTAGACTGGCGTCGGCCCACCCCACCACGCCACAGTATGTATGGGAGTTCCACAGGGTTTCATTTTAGGACCGTTGCTTTTTTTTCTATTTATGTAAATGACATGCCTGGCTCTGTAACCGATGGTGTGATTGATATGTATGCTGAATTTGCTGATGATACTACATTAACTGTAAGTGGCATGAATGTTTATGAAATTGAAAAAAATTGTCCATTGGTGTGAATCAAGTGATAAATTGGATTATTGCTAACCGTCTTGTTATTAATCTTGACCAGACTGCAGTTATGGTAATTGGTTCCAGGGCTAAACTGAATTGTATCGATGATTTTAATGTAACTGTTAGTGGTAATGTCTTAAAACGTGTTAAGGTTACAAGTGCCTTGGTCTGTTAATAGATTAGGAGTTACGTTGGAACGAACAAGTGGAGAAGGTTACTAAATTTGTTCAGTCTAAGCTAGGTATGCTTCGAAGGGTCAAACTTTATGTTCCTACTAAATCCTTGATGCTTCTTTACAATTCATTTGTTCAACCTCATTTTGATTATTGTGCTCAAATTTGGTCAAACAGATTCCAAATTCATACTAACAAACTTGAGAAACTTCAAAAACAGGCTGCGAAAATTATCTTGAGTAAGGATTACAATACTCCGTCAACCGAATTATTCCGTGATCTCAAATGGATGCCCTTAACACAACGTTTTGTTTACCACCGTGCTGTATTAATGTATAAATGCATGAATAATTTGGCACCTGTTTATCTGACGGATGATTTAATTCAAACTAATCAGGTTCACAATTACAACACACGGCATACTTTGAAATCACTGGTGGTTCCTAGGTTTAGGACAGAATGTCTACGACTAAGCCCCTTTTTCACGGGGATTTTTGTGTGGAATAACCTGGACCAGTCTGTTAAATTGAAACCGTCACTTGGCATTTTTAAATCGTCCATGAAAGTAGTCCTTCAAGAGTCTTAGTACGTTTGAAGTGCGTTTTCTTATGCTTTGTGTGTTTTTTGTTCTTCTGTTTGCCTTGTTTTCAGTGTTTTGCGTGGTATTTCTTTTTACATTATTTCATTTTAATGTATTGTCATTGTCTTTTGTTTTGTAATTTGATGTCTTTTATTTTTGTTCCATCCTTGTTTTTAGTATTTGTATTTTTTTGTTATTTACATATTTTTAAAATGTATTTTAAATTCATTATTTTGAGCTTCGTATTTTGGTGGTTATTTTTCTTTAATCTTTTTTTTCTTTTTCTTGTACGTCTTTACTTCTTACGCAACCTTTTAACTTATACTTTTTTAAATTGTCTTTTAAATCGTGTTTTAAGGTATTCGTACGTTTTACTTTTTACTTCACCTTTTATTTATAAAGTTATTGTATACTTTGTATTGTTTTTAAGTCAGGGCCCTTTGGGAGACCACCTTGGGGGTTGGCCATTGTGTTGCTGAATTCTCAAGAATTCTTTTTAGGTTTTAAGGGGAGATTAGGTAACAACGAAATTCCAAAGAGTGAAACTAAGGACTAGACGTTTAAGAGTGGTTCTCGCTCTAAATTTAGATTAAAACACACTTAAAATGGTACATTTCAGTTGAATTTGATTAGATTTTAGGGGAATTTAATTAGATTTCAATCTTTTTCGAGTAAATAAATTTCACTCTAAAACACGTCTGGTCCCTAGTTTCAGACTGTGGGAGTGAATTTTCAATCGAATGGAGTGAATTTTCACTCTTTGGAAATAAGATATCCCTCTGCCACATATCGTGCTGGGTATAACAACTTAAGGGCACTGCTGGCCAAAATAATATAATCTGGCAATAAGCCATTTGCGCGTGACCCCGAGTTAAACTTAAATAACATATAATACACTGACTTGCTCACACAGCTTGGCACCGTTTAACTTTTAATTCTCCAGACCAAAGACGCTGTTGCTATATCACGTAATTTGGGGCAAGCCCGAACACAAGCAAAATACAGCACGGAAATGGTCTGGTGTCGTTGTGCCATTCTCACCCATTGTAAACAATGGTATTGGTGCTGAACGTCTTTTACGTAACTATGCAAGCGCTTGCCCCGAATCATGTGATATGGCAACAGTGTCTTTGGTCTGGATAATTTAAAGTTTAACGGTGCCAAGCTGTGTGAGCAAGTCAGTGTACCAGATGTTATTCAAATTTAACTCGGGGTCACGCGCAAAATGGCTTATTGTTTTTTTGTGTTGGGATATCCTATTTTATCTGTGTTTTTTGTTGTTGTTGTTGTTTTGTGTTTATTGGGTTTTTTTGTTGGGGGGGGGGGGGGCTGTATGCTTTACATACATGCGCATCAGTGTTTTCTTTGGACCACGAATACAGCTATTCCAAACAAACTCAATGTTACAGCTGTGATACACGCGTACATCAAAATATGCTCATAAACAGTGATACACGCAAATAGTGGAATAAAATATAATGTTTAAAAGGCATATCATACGCTGAACCGCCTGTCATGGACCCAGATTCCACTGTGCACTGTGGTTCATTACAATTAAAGGTAACACATACCGCAAAAGTGATGTACCCGGGGTACACCACACTTAAAAGGTGAAACCGTGTGGAGTATAGGCCTACATTACCTCGGCGTTTGGCCCCCTTCTCAACTCAAACGACAAGTTTAAAGCAGATCGTGGGAAAGAGGTTTCATTTTCAATAGTACTACGTAAACCACTAATACGCACGTATCGTAGGGAACAGTTAAATCATACATTTAGTTTGAAAGACCTTCCGTTGCCGCCATTACCGGATTACTGTTTGTTTCGTCTGCCCTTCGGATTTGTTTAACTCAGGAGGCAATTAAATGGCACCCTCGGCTTCGCCTTTAATTCCCTCCTCGAGTGTACAAAACGCCATGGACCACATGTATTTAGTTCGTGTACTGTAAAATAGGGGCCTATGCCTACAGGATATTATGCGGTTCCAATAGTCGTACGTAACATTTAGATAACAGATGAAAAGTGCCAATAGTCTACCACATGAAATAACTATGCAAAATTGGGATTTCATAGTTACCCCGTCTTTCCGCAAAGCGGGCGAGGCGGCGTAGCCACTTCACATAAAGTCGGCAATTGGTTTAAGAGCAGCACACATCGGGTCAACAAACGAACAGCAGTACGGTACCAGCAGCGCGCAAGCGGCAGTGCGACGCGGCGGACACAATGGGAAAGCCGGCTTGACACCAAGTCTAAACTAAAATCCATTACTGTGGTACCTGTGCAGGTTACGTTAGAGACCACCAGTATGGAAACAACTCAAACTAATTACCCACTACATTGCCGTATACAGAAAACAGTGTAGTTTGTGCACAGCAAGGTGAAGCTTCGTCTGTATGGAAACACAACTCAATTGTCTTCATCAAACCGCTGCCCGTCTTCCTCCTCAATACCGTCGATTGGAATAGGAATTGTGACAGCCGGAAGCAAGAAACTCGACATGTCTGGGAAAAAACTGGATCGTGAGCGGAATAATGAATCCGGGATTCACTTCAGTATGTCAGCTGTTATCTTTGCTGTGGTGTGTTTGACTGTGATGGTGGCCGCGGTAGGATTGCTGACTGGGGTTTTACCTGATCGTACCTGCAAAAATAGGTACGGAAGCCAGGCTTGGTTTTTCTTTTACAGGACGACGTACCCCTTTCAATTGTATTGTAAAATTATAATCGCGTACACTTTGCCTATTTTTGTGCTTCATCTTTTTTTTTGTAATCCGAGTGTATCGTGTTTTGCATAAAATGTTGAGGAGTGGCGTCGCCTGTCAGATTACATTTTAATTATGTGACCTTCGAGGTCACTTCTTAACCAAATGTAAGCAAAACACGATTCGTATACTGCCGGGCACAATACAGATGTAAACAGAGGGTACATCGTTCGAGTATTGGTTGATTGTTTCAGTGCGCCTTGTGCATCTGGCACATAACAAATTGCCTATATTTTCTATATTTTCAGTTGTCTACCCGCATTTGTTTCATGAATACTATTATAGGTCCAATTAATAATGGAACCGGGATGACATTCTCATGAATAGCGTTCAGAGTATTGAACACGCAAACTCCGAAATGTGATTAAATTATCGGTCAGCGAGCTTGATTGAGTGGCTTTTATGCCCGCTTCAAACGTCGACTTTCTGCGTGTCTAATTATAATTTTGGGTCATTATTTACTGCTGGACTTTGGCGTTTGAAGCAGGCCTTGTTATAATCTAAATTGTACAATTAGTAACTACTTTCCCCATGAAATATGGAAACGGTTTTTTTATTTTTATTAACCTTAAAGTAAAAACAATTCAGTTAGGTTGGCAGGATTTTTTTTTTATCATTTCAGTTCTTATATTTAATATGTGTGTTTTTTTGGCAACGTTTTAAACTCCCTAACCGTGTACCGGTCATTAAACCCCAGTGACAGGTTTTCTGTGTCGCTTTTCTCTATCACTCTCTAAATTCCAAAGACTAAAACTATAGGGACTAGACATTGAGAGTGAAATTCACTATGATTGTAGAGTGAAATTCACTATGATTTTAGATTGAAATACACTGGAAAAAGCATCATTTCAGTGGAATTCGATTGGAATTAATTTCAATCTAAAACTTCTGCATTGTCCCTAGTTTCAGACTGTGGCAGTTAATTTTCACTCGAATGGAGTGAATATTCACTCTTTGGAAATGAGAGAGCACGACTATTAAATATTTAAACAATATTTAAGGCGGGATCCAGATGTTGGAAATCCACCATTCAATCGTTATTGTTGCCCGTCTAACAAGTCTCTTTCCTGTTTATATCCCGTCATTATCCCGTCCTCACGCCGTGCCAATACAGGGGTGACACAAACAAAAACACCCAACATTTCGTACTAAAAGAGACATCATTTTTGTTGAATGGATTTACCCCACCTTTTGTTATCAACGTGTTGACAGTGTAAAAACACAATCGCGCAGATCCAAATCCTTTTACTTTGAACAACAAATGAAATGAAACATGCTTGAAATTGTGAAGTAAAAAACCTAATAAGGAAACAATGTTTTGGAGTCAGCACACCCCCCCCCCCCCCCCCCCCCCCTCCGCCCCCCAAACCCAATATCGATAACAACAAGATGACATTCTGCACGGGTTACATGGTGTCGGCCTGTCAACAGCAATCGGACATAACAAAATTAGTTCGGTCTACACCACACCCTCCACCAAGATTGACTGTTGCACCAAGATTGACTGTTTCAAGTAGATGTTCTACTTTTGCTTTCCGCCCCACACTTTTGTAGAATGTGGTCACACCCCCAAAAGAGGCAACGTTTTGGATTTTATTCTTTCCATTGTGTAGTATTAAGTGTCAGCTGTTCAAATGTGAAAAGAAAACTGAAAGTATCAAAATTGGTGTTTTGTACAAGGAGCCCCCCCCCCCCCCCCCCCCACACACTTTTTGATGGCATTAAAATGATCGAAAAATGGCAACATAATTGTTTACTTGTAGTTGTACTGTTAATCCAGAAGACCACCCAAGTACAGTTGCCAAAAATTAACACTTTAAACCAACGGGACAACATTGGCCCCTCCACATACAATTTCGTTTAATTCGTCGATCTGCTTGTTCGGCCTCTTTTATTGACCTTTACAGTTTAACGACCAAAAGACCAACCTATGACGATCCACTGTCAACCACAAACCCTAATACTATCTGGAAGGAAGCCCGACTTCCGGACACCTTCGTCCCGTTACACTACGACTTGGAAATGAAGACCGACCTGAATAACTTCGTCTTCCACGGTAAGGTGACCGTGGCAGTCTTGTGTATAAAGGCCACAAGCCTATTGGTCTTGAACAGCAACAAACTGGAGATTCCCGACACAGGAGGCGTGGAAATTATCTCATATGATGAAAGCGGAGCTGGGATACCTAGTATCGTAAGAGTCAGCGTTGACGATGCAAACCAATACCTGAATGTGGTATTCGATACCAATCTAGATGCGAATAAAGAATATAGGTTTTTGATCAGGTTCCAAGGTGCGCTGAACGATAATATCAAGGGGTTTTACAGGAGTTCGTATTCGCAAACGGATGGTAGCAAAAGGTAGGGACATATCATATTATTCCCTTAAAACAATCAGATTTGCCAAAGCCTAATTAGTATGGTCAGATATTGATGTGAACTTGTACTTTATTCTATAACATTTTTGTACATTATTTTGATTCGGTCGGTTATAGGTGGGTTTATATAATTATATATAGTTCGTCACCTGTTTCACGAAGAGACGGGCATGTCGATTCAAAAAGCAACATGTTTTTAGATAATCGCAAAAGTTTCCTTTTTAAAAAAATGCAGAATGTACCACGATGCATTTACTCTGTGCATTAAATAAAATACCCACGTGATTCTTAGAGAGCTGTATACTTCTCTGGTAAACCTAGTAATAATAATTAAAACAGTAGTTTCTTAGCGAGAATTATCAGCAAAGACACCAATCAATTTGTAAAAACGCAAATGTCAGTTACTTTTAGAATCCACAGCGCCGTGTGTTTTGCCATATGGTTCGCATGTTTGAGTGAGTTGAATGGTTGAGCTAAAAAGCTATTAAAAAATCTCGAAACTGAAAAAAAATGTTTTATTTAAATGCCCGTCCCTTCGTGAAAACGGTGACGAGTTTATTGCTTTCAAACTTTATCACAATTTGCTGTTAATAATTGTAGAAAAGTGTACGTGCTTTGTTTCCTATATGCAACAATCTCTGAGTTTGGAAAACTAAAGGGACGTAATATCTCCTCCGTAATATCAAACCCCTTGCTGTCCCCAATTCAGGGACGTGAGTGAAGTGAGCATAAACATTGCACTGTAAAGTCATTGCAAATATTTGTTGGCAAACTCATGTATTTTTAAGACTTGAGTGTTATTAACCTTCGGTCGAGTCGAGACTAGACACTCTGATGAGGGACTCGAGTCGAGTCATTTGCTCTCAGTGACTCGAGTCGAGTCGTTTACCAGTCGGGACTCGTTGAGTCGGATCGGGTTTAATAAATCAAACTACAATTTGGCACATATTTTGCATACCAAACATTTATAGATTGGAAGGCACGTGAATTTTAACTTGTATCAGCCCGGACGGTAATTTTGTTACATTGTTACAGAACATGGGTGACATTTGGCAATGCTGAGTTATAACACTACTGGGGCGCCATTCAATAGGTAACAGCTTTCGTTTTTGTTAAGATTTGTTTAATTATTTTGTTCTCTTATTTTTCTTTTTAAGACCCCTCTTTAAGAGTTGTGCACTTGTTTTTCTTCTACCAAAGCACTTTGGTACTTTGTTATAACTTATTGACTTGGCACATAGACCTACTTGGACCATCATCTGCAGAATGTCCCCGCAACTGTTTGTCACGATGACGTCATCGGGTATCATTTGACGTCACATTAAATGTGCAACATTTGAGGCCTTATATCTCATGAAGTACACGTCCGATTGGGTTTAAACTTGGTATGCAGGTGAGTTAGTCTTGCATACGCACTGTGGACCTCCGAACAATATAGGTCCACACGATGCGGGAAGAGGTTACGGTGTGTGGACTTGCACACGTCCACAATCCGTTTTTCAGTTTCCGAAAAAGAGCGCTAGAGGAAAAACGGGTTAGGGTTATATATAGAAAAGATAGAAGGGACAGCTGAGAGGCCCATAATCCTAATTTGAGGGTAAATTTGTTTTGGGGAAGCGAGAAAAATGAGTATTTAGTCAAAGTTTGTTAACTACACGAATACAAAGGAATGTCCACAGTGCGTATGTAAGGTAAAGCTTAGTGTGTCGGGATGTGTTATAGATATCAACTGAGGCGCCATCGCGCGTGATGAAGTTTTCATGTGATTTATTTTGATTTTTGTATAATAGGTTTCATAGGTGAAAGACCTTATACACAACATTTGGAAATGAAGTTCAACCTTTGACGTTCCTCCTAATCTATAAATGTTTGGTATGCAATGTATAGTATATGTGTGTACATTTTGGTGCTTTTATGAATTAAATGAGCAATTGCATGGGTTGCTCTGTTGATGTGCTATATTGGCTTGAGTCACTACAACTCTGTCTCGGTACAAATTAGTACTTGTTTGTATACCCTACCATGTCTTCAACATCATCATGCACAAGTTCTGCAGTGCATAAGTATTTTCTGAAACTCGTGTCGTGTGTATTTATTTTCTTTCCCATTCTATATGGTGGAGTGAAAGTCTTTTTTCCCATCGACTCTACAGGTGGCTGGCTGTGACGTTCTTCTCCCCCACAAATGCTCGCATGGCCTTTCCTTGCTTCGATGACCCCGGGCTTAAAGGTGACAATTCAGTGTAGCTCTCGCACAACAGGGAGCTAATAAGACATCTGTAAAATAAATACCTTTTGCAGCATAATATGTGGCACATTATGAATACCAAATTTAAAGTGCTTTTTCTGGTTTTAGGCAAGGTCCGTTTCAAATGTGGCCCATTTATCATTTAAAATTGCACACAAACAATATATCTGTTTCCAATTTAGTGCCCCATTAACAAATTGGTGCATCCCATGTGCAGCCCCCCCCCCCCCCCCCCCCCCTACAAATTCAACCCCAGTTACGTTGCTGGTTTTAAAATCCTATTTGTTTTCTGTCTACCGACGCCGCTAGTATTATCTGCAAGGATTTGGCCAACGTACACGCATACATTGAGCACAATGACAAGGTGTTCTGGCAAAATGAGGCGGAACTGGGCAAAGGTCGTAATGGAGGGGGAAAACAAACAAACAAACACCCCCACACCCTCAACAAACGGGGATAATTTGTAATCTTTGACATGTCCACTACAAATTGTCATGTGCCCGGGAAAAGTTCATAAAGGGGAAAATGGGTGACTAGGTCAAATTCGTATTTTCAGGTGTAACTGATAGAGCATCGAAACATCTTTTCGTTGAAATACGTAATTTAATAAAATAACAAGGACGGAAGGTGTTTTGCAATTATTGTTAACAACATTTTTAGTTTAGAAGTAGCAACAACCGTATACAAAATTTGTGTTGATTTTCTGCTTGCAAAAATTAGGGTTTTCCTTTGACGACTTGTTCTTGACGCCTCAGAAGTGGACAACTAAAAACTCCTAATTTATGTTAGTAAATATTCGTTTTAAACTTTTTAGGGCTAGCAGAAATTTGGTCGTAAACCAAAAGTGAACGAACTCAAATTTAAATCGTCTGTTTTCCGCAGATGTAACACAGCACCCATCCGTTCATATAGAACAATGTGAGCTGCTCAAGCCGTCACGTTCTCAAATCACTTAAAAACGGGTATTACTTCTAAATTCAGCAGGACCTTTTTGCTAATAAGAATTTTAGATTTTTACTTTTCTACTTTTGAGGCGTCTAGATAGTCGTCAAAGTAAAATGTAAATTTCTGCTAGCAAAAAAATCGCAAACGCGAAAAAATAACATTCTACTAAAGCAGAAAATCGGAAAATATGGATGTCCACTTTTTGCGCTCTATGATAATGACAACCTTGTTTTATGGCATTGTCATTTGCATTTTAAACACACTCTCGCATTTATTTATTTATTTGAAGCGAATCTTACTCTGACGATGACCCATCATAAAGACTACAAGGCTCTTGGAAACATGCCGGCAGAGGGCGATCCAACTAACCCAGATGCGGACGGGTTTGTGACCACACAATTTGCTACTTCACCAAAGATATCTACATATTTAGTGTGCTTCGCTGTACTAGATTTCCCGTCGATAGAGATTACATCAAAGAACAACATTTTAGTAAGACTTTTAGTAACCAAAATAATTGTTTTTGTGTTTTTTAAGTAAGGCGTGTGTAATATAAAGCCGACCCCATGTAGGGCTCGAATCAGTTTAATCAATTGAGTCAAGCACACACCCTACTAATTTATTTAACATCAGTTTTAAATTAATTGATAATAAAGGCGAAATCGATCTCTAAGTGCTCCCTTTCGGCAACAGCTCAGACGAATTTGATCTGTAATTATGAATACATTATTCTATACCCGCTGTTTTAAAAGGGTGACCAAACGTTAAAATTGAAATAAAAATTACTCATTTGGTCTGGTAAAAGCGTGTGAATTCTGTTCTCGTTCAAAATTAAATGAGTTGGTGAATTTGACTGAAAAATGTTTTAAACGTGCATGTAACTACCAATGAAAAAATAGGAAAGGAGGAAACTAGTCCAGAAAAAAAGGAAAAGGTGATATTTCTATGTTCTTTTGTATACACTGTCAGAAAGTGAAGAAAAAAAAAAGAGGAAAATCCAAACCCAAACAGAGAAAGTTAGTTAAAAGAGAAAATTATATGGAGAACCTATATTGTAGCTTGTTTTGTTTTGTTTTGACAATAGATTCGTGGTTGGGCACGTCCGGACGCCATGGATTCTTTGCAATACGGCTTGAATATGACAGCACGAACATTAGATTTCTACATTGAGCATATTGAATTGGGCTTTCCCCTTCCGAAAATAGGTAAGCTTATACACCACACCTCTGCATAACATGGGCGTGATCTAGCTTCCAACTCACCAATACGACCGCTCATTTATGGTTGTTATGCCGGACTCACTCAGCAAATTGTGAAAAATGTAAGGTAACGCAAAGAGAAAAATAGCGATACCTGTCGCATTTTGGAGCAGCTGTGTGGTAATTTTTCGACTGCATCTTTGAATATCAATTTGCACTAGTGAATTTAAGACACCTTTTAAGAGATACTTACTAATTTCCCCAGACGTTGTAGCGGTTCCAGATTTTGAGGCAAGCGCCATGGAAAACTGGGGTTTGATCACGTATCGGGAAACGGCTCTTCTTAACACAGCAAGTGCGACTTCAGAAAGCACTACTGGTAGTCAAGGTTTTACCATCGCTCATGAGATGGGACATCAGGTAAATGATGTTGTTGTAGTTGTTGTTGTTCAGATCAATCGAACTTTGGTAGGCTACGTACCCTTTGTGTCCAATCACGGTAGTAAGAGAGGTAGCGTGGAGACTAGCAGGAATATGGAGAGATGGCAAAATATCGGTGTATCTGACGATTCTCAAAACAGCATTCCACGGGTACCGAGGGCAATTCTACAGGGTCACGGGCCCAAAGAAGCGGACAAAGCGTGCTTCCGCCGCACTTTGGGCAAATTGGTATACGGATGGGGAGTGTTTCTGGAAGAAAGAAAAAAGCAAGATAGGGTCTTGGGATAAAACTACTAAACCAAATCGGGATTTCTTGGTATCATGTTTCTTCTAGAAAGATTCTATATCTATTGTATTAGAAGTTTTGGCTTTTAGTAGTGGAGGTGTGCTTGTCCGGTTTTTCTTTTGAGTGTTGAATTCATCTGTTTTATGTATAATATCTTAACTTTTAAAGAGTAGTCACTGCCCGCATACTTATAATGTTGATTCAACACTTTAGTTTTTGAGCGTGTACGCTATACCATGACTAAAACAGTGGGAGAGCAGAATTGTTGACTTCTTACTCTCTAGCTCTTGTTGGCATACGTTAAACTGTGGAAAATGATTAAAATTACATTCAGAAGAAGCTGAAATGTTTGGGTTACCCCTGGGGGTTTGTTGGTATAAGTCACTAGGTCCCCAATCACGATGGCATCATACGGTAAATTCATGCCCTAAATTGCCTGCATTGTTTTCCGGTCGAGTCTCGAGGGAGTCATCATGTTAAAAAAACTTTTTAATATTTAAAATTGTCAAAATAGTTTGAATTTATATGTGATATTTTGTATGCAGTATTTTGGCAACCTTGTGACCCACAAGTGGTGGGAGTATATCCTTCTTAAGGAGGGCGGGGCCACATACCTGGCATATACTAGTCTACCAGCTGTGCAGCCAACATGGGATTACGTAAGAACTAATAATTGTTGTTTGTTTGATTGGCTTTAATACCAGTCTGCTCAATTGGTAAAACCTCATTTCCATATCGACGTAACGAACTCGGTTCAACTTTGCCGACGGTTCGGCGCCAGGCCCGTACGCAGGGGAGGTGCGAAGGGTGCGTACGCATCCCCCCCCGAACAAAAAAAATTACCAAAATGGTCCACATTTTTCGGGGTAAATAATGGTATTTTGATTTAGAAATACCTGTACTGGCACACGAAAAAATGTTGTCCCATTTTTGGTCCCATTTTTGGTCCCATTTTTGGTCCCATCATTACAAATTCGCCCCCCAAATTACCAAAAGGTCCATATTTTCCGGGGTAAATAATGGTATTTTGATGTATAAATAACTGTACTGGCACACCTAAATTTCCGGTTCCATTTTTGGTCTCATCAGTACAAATTCGCAACCCCCACCCCCCCCCCCCCCCCTCCCCTCTCCCCCCCCCCCCCCCCCCCCCCCCCATAAACAAAATCTGCGTACTGGCCTGGGCGCACTGTCTGCTACTAAAGCTTCAGCGACGTTATGAAAACCAGGCTTCACTCCTGTGATTTGAATAGACAAGGGCCCATGTTCCCGAAGCGCTCGTAAAACATGCAATAACGATACCCCAACCAATGCCTAAACTTTTCCTAACGTAACGGCTAACGAGGGTTAGCCTAAGCCCTATTAATGCCCCCTTCACATTCACGGATTATTCTTACGAGTCCTTACATATCGCACAAATTCACAGATCTTTCACGGATCCTTATACTTTTACGACCGATTTAAGAGTTGTTACGAGTTATTACGAGCTATTTACGGTTTATTACGGATTATTACGAGGTATTGCTATGTATTTACCTCAAAATTTCACAATTTGTTACGAGTTGTCACGGATAACTACGAGCAACTTACGAGCATTTTACGAGCTTTTTACGGATTGTTACGAGTATATATTACAGAATGTTACTATTCATCGAAGCTTGTACGTGTTAGTTTCAACCTGTTTACGTGTTGTTACCAATAGTTACGAGTTTGTTACGAGTTAGTACGAGTCCTCGGGATTTGTTGCCAAAAAATATATAAATCCTGCAAATCTCAATGTATCATCATTCGACAACTGATGAAGTGTTCGATTTTGCAGCTTGTATACCTTTCCCCAAATTGTAAACAATACGTATAAGTATACGTATCTATTCGTAAAGTACTTGTAACTACACGTAAAGTGCTCGTAATAACTCGTAACAATTATTCGTAAAGCCATCGTAACACGACCCGAATGAAATCGTAAACAACACGTAAGCACTCATTCTTTCCTCCGGTTAATGCCATCATTAGTTTAACAATAGGGGCCAATTAGTATTGTTTTTGTTGTGTGTTTTTGCTACATCTGTTTGTCCCTGTGTAAATATGTGTGGGATAGCATACCTGCGGGTAAAAGTAGTTAATTTTACTTTTGCTTTCCCTGGACCCACATATTTTGTTGCATTTTCTAGTTGTTTTTATTCAATTCGTCTTTGGTTATTTTGTATATTTATATGGCTCACATTCTGTCTTCGGTTTTTATTATTACATTTGCATACCTGTTATTTTGTTTTGTTTTCTTTTTGAGAATGTTTGTCTTGTTTCTACCTTGTATATTCCATGTTGTTGGGTCGAATAAATAATAATGATAATAATAATAATAATAATGGTACATGGTAACCGAAAATGGTACATTTGGGAGACCTCATAATGACGTGCACAAAATGTTCCATTCTTTATTGTAACCTAACCCGTTTTTACCTAGTGCTTTTTCCACGAAATTTCATATTTATGCATTTTGGACTCTACTCTATCGATCTGGACTGTTAAATGTTTAAAAATGTATCTCCTTCCTGTAGTTGGAACGTTAGGGAGACCTCGAAATGTCTCCCTAATGACCATGGTCTCCCTAATGTTGTTAAAATTACGCAAAATAGTCTTCCAAAGGGTACTTATTCCAAGATAATAGTAAGCACTCGTAATAATCGGTAACTAATCCGTAAACAAATCGTAAACTAACCGTAACAAATCGTTAAAACAATTGTTACGATTCATTTACGGATTCTTGCTAGCAGTTTACGGATGGTTACTTGTTGTTGCGAGCAGTTTACGATACTTATGGAGTGTTCCGAGCTATTTACGAGTTATTTACGGAAAAATCATTCCATGGACTATCGTAAGAAGATTTTTGACATTTTTGACAACAAAATAGATTCTCCTTTCACGGCTCCTTAACAGTGTCTGCGAGTTGTTGCGAGTTGCGGCGAATTATTTACGGATACCAGCGAATTATTTACGGATGCTTGCAATTGACTACGAGTTGGTGATCCGTAAGGACTCGTAGGAAAAATATGTGTATGTGAAGGGGGTATTAGGGGCTCATCAGGCTCTCGTTATTAATGTGCCAGCTACGCTCTCGTTATTTGTACATGGGCAACTGGTAGGCGTGGCTAAATGTATTCCATGGTTTGTTACGTAACGATACATGGAGTTTCAACGTGCAGGCTTTAAAGATAAGTCGTGAGTTGGTGTGTGTTCAATTTCTTGTGCAGCGTGAAGCATTGCGTATATGGTCATATCAGCAAAATGTCGACAGAAACCCAAAAGAGAAAGCCTCGCTTCTCTAACGAGGAGTTGGATGTCCTCCTAGACGGTGTTGAACAAAAGGTCATAGCAAATTTGTTGACGTTGTCACTAACAAAAAGAAAAAGCGTGAATGGCAAGAAATATCTACTGCAGTAAATTTAATATCCCAAGTGTCCTGCACAACAGATGAAGTTCGCCGAAAATGGCACGATTGATCCAGCACAAAGGCAAAGAAATGATGCGGGGGGAAAAGAAATGCGAAAAACCGGCGGCGGTAAGCCTCAAGACACTACAATAACTGAACAAGAAGAAAAGGTTCTAAGCATTTTAGGCAGTACTGCAACTGAAGGAATCAAAGGTGGCATCGATTCGAGTGATTTGATCACGATTGAGAATAGAGGGCCTTGTGACAAGCACAGGTCCACTATTACTACTTTATAGTTCAGGCATCAGACATCTGCTTAAAATCTGGTAATGATAGATGCGAATAGAACACGAATCTGTCAAAGTAAATGGAAACACAAAGAAGTGCTGAAAAATATATATTTTAGCACATTTATGTACATGATAAGTGCTTAATTAGGATTAAAAACCTAATTTTCAAAGGGAAATGCTATTGAAGTTAACTGGTCATAACGCAGTTTGGGCATAGTTCTCAAAACGTATATGCGAATGTCGTGTGAAGCATTGCCGAACTATGGCCAGTCCACATACACAAATAACATGCGACTAAATGAGAACAACACGAATGTTGCACGACATTTCGCGACACCTGCAAACTTTTCGCGCATATTTTGCGAATAATGAACGTCGTGCGACATTAATGAGAAATGTTTACATTTGTCGCGCGATTATCTTGCGAAAGGCTCGCGTTTGCTTCTTTGGCGAAGTCACCTGTTCTCAAGAAGTTCGTGAATAGCTCGAGAAATTATCGGAATAACTTCGCTGCTTCCGCGAGACATACACGAGACATTCTCCAAACTGTTGGAATCTGTTTGGGGTTTCACGAAGATTTTGCGAAACATCACGCACGTCGTGAGTAGGTCGTGCGCATAATATGACGAAGCTTTTAAGACATTTTCGAGGGCAAATCACGACCCGGGATGCTAAAAACGTTTGCAAGAAACTTTTTTGCTGAACTAAAAACGACTCCCGCGAACAATAAATTATTGACGGCGCTTCCGAACCCGCATGTTTGGAGAACTTTTGGAGCCTAAAATACGAATGATGGACTTTACAATTTTTTCGGCATTTGCATCCTTTGCGAATCGTTCGCGTGTCCCGTGAAAACCCACCTTTAACGACGCTTCTTGCCTTCTGGGCTTTTTATGCGCATGCGTGCATAAATTTGAACTTATTTGAAATTTGAAACTAGTGGTCTCACTTTCTCAAGTTCACGTTTATTTTGGTATTCGATTCAGCTGGTGACATTGTGGTATTTTCCGATTCCCGTTTGTGTCTCTGTAATACCATCAACCTTTGTGTAAAATTTCATCTTACATTATAGGAAGACTTGTTTGTAATTGAACGTGTAACCACGGCTTTGTCTACGGACGCCTTACCTAACGCTAGACCGGTGCAGAAGGATGTGTCCACGCTGGCCGAGATAGCCGCTTCGTTTGACAGGGATATCACGTACAGCAAGGTAGAGTAAACCTTTTAGGTGTGGTTTTTACGACGTGTAATGCTGCAAATGTTGGGAACGAGAAACCAATGTCACATTTTGCACATTTGCCAATGCAATGTTTGTGTTTTTACAAAAACAAATAAATTGTGCAGTTTTAGATTAATGACACCATTAAACTGTCCACATTAAATTAGATTCCACCAAAACACAAAACAGTATTGTTGTTATTTGAATGTTGAGCCTGCAATGTTTGAGTATAGACGGTATAGTGTGCCTAAAGCATAGCAATCTTCCACACAACTGTTGTTATGTATGTGGGCTGTGCACAAGTATCTCTGATTAGCGAAAAGACAACAAATTGATTTCCATTTTAGTGTCTGGTTCCTGCTATAATATTCTTAATAAAATAGTCGGCAACTGGCCTTGACCACAAACAACTCAGTCGACAAAATGGGCCACCAAATTAATAATTTGGTGGCACATTTGCCGACTGATGCTCTAAATGCCGACTTAGGGAAAAACACACCTCCCTGGTTTTTGGGCTTCAATCTGAGGGCAGACTTGATAAAATTACGAATGAAAAATGGGTCCTAATTGCCCGAGAACGTGGAGGGATGCCATTTGAAAAATGTCTGCGTTCAGGCTCGGGAAGTATCAGTTTTCAGGAGGTGAGTTTCTGTTGGTGTAAATATTAAAATAAATAATTGGCTAACCCAACAAAAAGTGATGTCGGTTTGCATGAAAGCTAAACAAGGCATTCGTTTCCAAAACTGTGCTGAAAAATGATCAGCGTATAGAACGCAAACGCTTATTTTGGGCGTAGTGGGCGTCCCGGGTGCGCAGTGTTTTAGTAATGTGTGACGATCGCACTTTTGCATAATGTACGGTCATGGACGTACATGTACATAGTATGATGTAACTAGCAGCTTGAAGAAGATGCGTATCTAGTATTAGGGTGATGTTGAACATTTTGGGTCGAAAGTTTTTTAGGGTTTGAGTATAAAGAGCTCATTAACACGAACACACGAACCCTATAAGGAATTGTTTCATACGTCGTGTACAAAGATTGATGTGTATGTGTGTAACCGACTATGTAACCTTTAGAGCCAATTCATGAAAGAAAAAAGGGATAATTTCAGATAATTTTAAAATAATTTTGTTCGCATCTAATCATATTGCCATTGCCTGAAGACCTATGACATAGGCTTTTATTCACATAAAAGTGGTGTTTTCAAGACAAATTGTTTTAAATAGAGTAAAAGACCATTTACTTATCAACGACCATCAGAGGTCAAATATGAAATGCCTTTACATCTGAAAAAATCATGGCATGAAAAACCAACATGCCAAGTTTCATGCTTTAGTCGAGAAGTGCACATTTGTATCAGATATTTGAACCTAACAGCCCTACTAAATATCCAAGATATGGCTTTCACAAGATGTATAAAAAAATATATATTAATTTTTTTGAAGGGACCATCCATCTTACGCATGTGTGAACACATTCTTGGAAAGGCGACATTCAAGAAAGGGTTGGTGGTGAGTTTTAGGAAAGTTTTAGAAATTACAACAACAAATGGCAGTGTACATTAGTTATGTTTTTTGGCAGTTGTTAATGTTATATGTTACCTTGCAAAACACATATTTAAATTCGTCATAATTTACAGAAATGTAAAAAAAATATTAATTATAAAATTGTATACGTTAAATTAAACACAATTTTGCTGTATGTATACGTGCTCTGGTACCACATAACGACCGAGGGGCGAGACACAAAGGAAAACAAAGGAAACAAAAGCGTGTGTGTCATAACGAAAATCGGTCGTTGGAAAGTCCAAGACCTACTTATGACGTAAGGAATGTATGCAGTCATTAACGTTCAGCAGCCATTAACGTATTAAGTAAAAGTTGATCCTGATTAAATATGACCGGTGTTCTTTTTATTTAGAAAAAGTACATCTTAAAATGACGATTATTAAAGCATGTTACAACTAACTTTGGCTTGAGCACACATTTATATTTATTTAACAAAATGCTTTTTTACTCAGACGTACATGAAAAGACATGCCTTTGGTACAGCAACAAATGATGATTTGTGGGAATGTATGCAGGAGGTAAGCGTTTGCCAAGATTGTTAGAAATCTCACTGGTCAATGTAAGAGAAGGTTGCTTCACAGAAATTAAGTTTATTTCAAATGGTTTCTTTTGCGCTTTGTACCTACTAGGATCGAAATGAGACAAAACAATACCGCACGATACTAATCTTCAAAATCTATGCAGTGATAGGTTAAGAGTAGGCATAGGATACACCATTGGTAATTGCTTGAATTATCAGGAATGGGTGGATTTTGGGGGTTGTATTTCACAGTAAATACCGTTTAACCGATCTGTCCGAAGTTTTACAATCATGGATGCCAAGGGAAAAGCAAGAAAAACGGCGTTCCTTTTTAACCGGCGTCAGGCAGTTGTTCTTGTAGTTCTGGTTTTATTCGAAATCGCCGTCCGGCAACCGCGAATTTTGTTTATATATTTTTGACAATTACAGGATATCCGTAGCGCAATTATTCAGCTAGATGCCTAGAATCATTGTTTTAATCATTCTAGTAAAATATTTCTTAATCAGTCGGTAGTAAATATTTTCGATATCTGCAAATGGTGTATCCCACCGTTTCGCACATAAAGCAAAATGTTGAAAAAGGAAAACAACGTTCCTTACAATGGGTTAATAAACCATTTGCAGATATCGACAGTTTGTACTACCAAATTATTATAAAATATCTTACTTATTCGAAAGAAAATAATGATTATGGGCATCCAGCAAAAGGATTGCGCTTGATATTTTGTAATTGTTTCGAAAAAACTATATTTTATGAAAAAAACAATCGCGATCGCCAGACGGCGATCGCGAAAAAAAAAAGAACTACATAAGGACCACTGCCTGACGCCGGTTGAAAACGAACGCCAGTTTTCTTGCTTTTCTCAGCATTCATGATTGCAAAACTTAGAACGGGTCAGTTGAACGATATTTACTATAAAATACAAACCCCAAATGCACCCATTCTTGACAATTCAAGCAATTACCAATGGTGTATCTGACCTTTAAGAATAAATGTCCGTCTTACTGGTTTTCGGTGTTTTTGTTTTTTTCCTTCAGGCAGTGACTGAAGATGGAACGCAGATTGATATTGTTAATATAATGCACACATGGGTGCTTCAGTCAGGATTTCCGTTAATCAAGATTACAACCAATTTCCAGAATGCCGGCGAAATCTCGTTTAAAGCGGAGCAGATCCGGTTTCTGATGAGCCAGAACCAAACGGAGTATCAAAGGTTAAATTGACATTATCGCACGGAATTTTTACAATTTTGTTAAAAGGCAAAATTATTGTTGCTTATTAGTACGTATTGTGAAGACCAATAAATTAATCAACAATAAATTGTAGGATTCATTCAGGAAGACGTTTGGTTTTATTTTGATAAAGTTTCAAGTGGATGATACCCTTGTGGATTCAAACGTCAACTTCACCGTCAAACACCGTTCCTGTTTGGATGAACAACCAAACAGGTAAGATCAGACAATATAGGTAAAATACCCTATTTGCAGATATCGGAACGTTTACTACCAAATTATGAGGAAATACCTTACTTATTTTAAAGCAAATCATGATTATGCATCCAGCAAAATGATTGCGCTATAGATATTCTGTAATTGTTCTGGAAATTGAACTTTATTGAAAACAATTAGTGAATTACGATCGCCCGACGGCGATCGCGAATAAAAAAACCAAGAACAAACAACTGCCCTACGCCGGTTTAAAACAAATGCCGTTTTTGTTGGCTTTTCTCGGCATCTATGATTGTAAAACTTCGGATAGGTCAGTTTAACGATATTTACTATAAAATACAACCCCCAAATCCACCCATTCATGATAATTCAAGCAATTACCAATGGTGTACCCTACCGTTAAGAGTAAAATAAATTTATAGGTCTTCTCAAAGGTAGGATACACCATCTGCAGATATCGAACATTTTTAATACCGAATTATTAAAACATTATACTTAGGCCTACTTATTTTAAAGTAAATAAATATTATAGGCATCCAGCCAAATGATTGCGCTAGATATCCTACAATTATTCCGAAAAATTCAAGCAATTACCAATAGTGAATTCTACCTTTAAAGGCCCTGTCACAAGAAACCGAATCGCAAGAACGTTCGTAAACCTTATTGACAAATTAATATTTTTTTAGTACGGTGGAGAACGGACATAAAATGCAATTCATCAATTTTCTCATACCGCCCCAGTACCGTTCTGTTTCCGTACCAGTACCGTATACAGCATAAAATGGTCAATTTGATCCAGAATCTAGCAATTTTGTCCGAGCAGAGACAGTACTGTTGACGAATTCACCGTTGCTAAACCTAACCATTACCGTTCTAAGACCGTTCTAAGACCGAACACACGAATCAATACCGTTCTATAAACTGTGGCGCACCGCACATAACTTACCAAAACCTTACCAACACCTTACCAATACCGAACGCATACCGACCGGCAACCGTCAATGTGGTGGTTCAGGGCAGCAATGGCTTGGATTCTCGCGGCATCTTCTGCAGGGTTCAACTTGGAATTCTAGTGGGATCTGGATCTGAACTGAGCTTCTCATCACAATTTGGTCATATTTATACTACATGTGTGTCATGCACGGATTGTTCGGAGAACAGTCGTGATTAGTGCGTGATAGGCGGTAGATACACGGTAGTTAAGGCCCTGTCACACTTTTGCGTATCCTAATTCCTTATGAGTTGCGCATTGACATTTTTTTCATACGCACAATATGCACCTCATATGCATCTCAATCGTTTTGTGTAAGTTTTATGTACGTAGGCATGCGCACAGTACGGCCCAGTACGCCAGATAGTTGGGCAAGCACAAAACTACGCAGCGTACGCTGTTACGCAGGTCATAAGTTATAAATACACAGCGCATCGGTCGAGCGCAGTACAAATACGCTATGTGTCCGTGGGGGATAAGCGGTTCATACGCGGTAATACGCTGATGTTCACGCTATGGAATCTGCACTGGTACTGACAACAGCGGGAAGCCGCCGCCTTTTTATAACGCGTGGCGAGCGGCGGACATGCGACGGAAATACGCTCGGCATTCGTCGGAAGTGCGTCAGGCATGCGGTCGGGATAAGTAGGGTGCGTCTGGAATACGCTCGGCATGCGCCCTGCATACGCAGCTATTTGCAGGAGTAAAATAGTGTTGCGCACTGCATACGCAACTCATACGCACCTCATACGCCATGGATGCGCTGAATTCGTTACTTATACGCTTAATCGAAACATTTTAAAATTTTGAGCGTACGGCTGCGTATTGACATTTTTTAGTACTTGATATACGCAAAGGTGTGACAGGGCCTTAATAAGTTTACGACGTTGTAAGGAACGGAGCGAACGGGGAAGGTAAGGTGAAGTGCGGTATCGGCTCTGTATCAGAACGCTATCCAATCGTTCGTGATCCGGTACTGGTACGCTGATATCAAACCTTGCCGTATCAGTAACGGCTTATAAACGGCAAAACAGATCCAATACTGAGCTGATAGCGTGCAAGTAACGACCGTTAACGTGCTCCAGTTCGGTGGCAATTTTTGAACATGTTTAAAACTTTTTTTCAGCAATTCCGTGCTGTCCTTATAACCCCGAGACAGCCAGTGTCATCAGTAACGATAGAGAAACGACCACTTACCGATCACTCCTTATCAATACCAATTCCACATAAATCAGTACAGTACATGAACGGTAATGCAATTCGGTTTCTTGTGACAGGGCCTTTAGACGCAGAATGGCCGTGTACATGGAATAAACATAATAATGGGGACACGCGCATATTGGGAGGAGAAACACAAAGGATGGATAACGTCAGAAGGGGAGTGGATAAACCAACAAAGGGTGCGGGTTAGACCAGGGGATATACAAAAAGTGTGCCGGTGTAGGATCAATTACCGGGGGGGGGGGGTAGGGCTACAGATCCGAGTAGAAAACAAACAAGGAAGGAGTAAAACTAAGATGGAATAAAAGTGGGACCATGCGGGATGGAGATCAAAGGGAGAAAAACTATAACAAAAATTGTTTCTCTGGGTACATGCAAAAAAAAGGGGGGGCGTGTGAAGAAATATTTTCATGAAAGGGGTGTAAGAATGAGAAAACGGAGGGGGGGGGGGGATACACAGAAGTGGGGGGAAAAGGGAGGGGCTTACAAGATGTTGCCAGTGCGATATTCGATTTCATGAAAAACATTTTAAAAATCTGAATCGAAGGACATTTTGTTAAATGCCTTGCAACCTCCCGAAAACACTCGACCATCGCGAACGTTAACAATAATACCTGAATGTCAATGGAACGTAGGTTTTTCCGGTCAATTGAGGCAAAGGGGCAGCAAATTTAATCACTGCAGTCAGTCCGCAGCGCACTGAAAAGCCGTTCCTTTTATGTGCGATTTATGCATGGAACTTTGTGCGTGACCTCGTTTTTGAATACTTAATGAGCTGGCGACAACGCCTGGAATTTGGTCCGAAACATCCGTTTTATTCACTGGCTGTCAATATTATGTATATTTTCTTTTGGATAAGGAAACATTTTGTTATATTATCAAATCAGATTTGAAATTGTATGACATTTAGAGGGTGAAATTTATAACGTAAAAAAAGCTCCCGAACCAACAAATTGACCTTTAAAAAAAGACGAATTTTGTCCACCTTCTGGCAGCGGCCACAACCCAATTTCACACTGATGTTAAAGATAATTTCATATTCTATCACAAAACTGTAGATTTGGGGTTGATTTTAACTTAGTCCAGTCAGGGCGCAGAAAATTATAACGTTCTCAATAAATTAACAAACGGAACATCCCGCCATGACAGTCCATAGTCTTCCTGCGCCCTCATTGGTCGAAAATGACGTCATTGAAAAAGGCTTCGTGGTAACGTGTAGTTCATGCACATTTCAATACGCAGTTTTTTGTGTATTTGTTTAATTGTAAGCTCGAGCGAAAAGGATTCTGCCAATCAGTATTTTGTTTAATCTTTTTAACAGTGGACTGATTAAAAAATAATAATACTGCCTGCGTAATACAATGTATACAGCCAAATATACACAAAAAAAGCAACAAATGAAGTCGTTGTTTAAAATTTATATCTGTATTGTGAGGTTGGTTTATAAAAAAAACTGCACTTTTTATTTGAAACGTGCATGTTATTGCTTACATTAATATACCCTGTTGATGTTATACGACTTGAATACAATTGTTAAATTAAACCCTGAAATTGTAAAAACTTATTTTAATTACATCATCAATTACATGTACATGTACATAAATACAGATTGAAGAAATGACCAAAATTAGGGTTGATAATGAGATAATAAATGTTTAGCAATTAGGCAAAACATTAACAAAAATATGGCCAACATTCAAATTAAAATAATGACAACATAGTGAAGATGATAATTACCATCATCTTTGGCATAATGTTCAATGTGCAAACCATTAAGATTTATTATAAAAGTAAATAAAGTTTTTTTTTTCTTTGCTTGATGTTTTTGGCATAGTTTCTTTGTCATTAAATTATTGTAAATATTAAATTACAATGTATACCCGCTTCTAACATTGCAAAAACAAATGATTTTAAATAAGACATAAATTTAGTAATATAGATGTTAATGCACATAAATGATATCACTGAATAGAAATAATACAATCTGCATTCATAAAGTAATATGCTGTTTGTGTCAAATTTACATTGTAGCTCAAAACTTTGTTGGCATAGTTTTTGGCATTAAGTCCTAGATGATTTGACAAACTGACCCGACTCGACCAGACTCGGTTTCGATCTGTTTCAGCTGCACTGTGTTTGCACAACACTGACACAAAGTCATGTATATTATTTAAAACACTAAAATACAAAAACATTTAAATCTGCATGTACAAAGCACGTGCTGCATATATCCATATATTCTTTGGAAACCCAACTATTATTTGTTCCAACATGAATCATTACAAATACAATATGTCAGGCACAGTTGTGAGGTTGATGTCATGCTGATGAAGCAGATACTTTCTAAGGCCAGAAATTGTAGTACCGCGACGAGTCACTACCTGCAAATCAACCAACTTTAGTAGTGATGTTCTCTTTGAGATACTTTGTGAGAGAATATCCAAGGACAAGAGCTTCGCCTTTGGCCTTCTGTAGAGGTTCCCGACATGCTGGCAATGGCTGCGATGGCTGCGGTGGGCATGGCCATGGTGGTGGACGGCATGACTACTACCTAGTATAAGAAACATATTGGAAGACAGAAATATGAACTATGAAGTTTAGCACAATAATAGCAGTAACTATTATTATTAAACAATTTTTTATAATTTTGAACAAAAACATAGGCCTAAGTCGTTTTTATACATGAAAGAAAAATCAATTTTGTATGCATGACATGAAGGCAGAAACCTAACTTTATCATATAAATAAGCCACAAAATTAAAACAAAACAATTAATTTTGTTTCTGTTGGCTACTGTGCAATCACTATCTAGTGCATATCTAGCACATGTAGGCCTATATTTGTACATGTACATGCACCCCTGTGCATAACACACGCTCTGCGTATGTACAAGCCGAAAGACATGGCCGAAAAAGTTGAAATCGCGCGCACGAAAATCGTCGCAAAATACATGACAAAAATGTCGCCACAGGCTAAATTGTATATCAAACGAAAGCTCATTGCTTCCTTTATCGATGTGTAGTAATCATTTTTGGCAATATTTGTTAGTCCAGTCAGGGCGCAGAAACTAAACACACGACAACAAATTTCCTTAAAATCATACCATAACTTCGAGTGAACAAAATTCTGCCAAAAACATACTGAATCTCGTCATATTTTATATCATTCGATTCAGAAAATCGTTCGCTTT
Organism: Crossaster papposus; assembly: GCA_037893245.1. Classification (NCBI taxonomy): domain Eukaryota; kingdom Metazoa; phylum Echinodermata; class Asteroidea; order Velatida; family Solasteridae; genus Crossaster; species Crossaster papposus. The sequence continues at coordinate 299,625 of JBAIAA010000568.1, read as the reverse complement.
TCACTTACCACGCCATCTTGGAGAATCACTGCTTCGTTTGCAACGTGTAGCTCGTGAAAACAAAGCTGTCGAACTCTCGCAATTACTCGCGTAAATCTCGTGGCCGATTTGCGACGCCGGCCCTGCAAATAAAGTTCGGGATATGACCTCATTAACGCGGGCGCTGCGGACTGACATTGTATTTCGAGTAATATCCAATGCGGCTAAAAATTGTCATTTGATTTCGTTTGAATTTGTCCAAAGGTAAAATCTGCGATAGCCCTATATCCAAATATCTTTTTAATGACACTACTCTATATGCTAAATGTTATTTGTTACCTGACCAAGATTTTTATTTTATTTTTGGAAACATTAACGTTTGTTATTGTTTAGATTTTCTTTATGTTTAATTCTGTTTCCTATTTATGTTGACTCCTTATCAGTGGGTGAACCGTATTATTTGCCTTTAACATTGTAAAAGAAACAGAAGTTTAACAGAGGGTTTTATATTGCACAAATGACGGAAATGCCTGCCCAATAATGAATTTAAATGACCAAATACACCTCTTAAAAAAGCTCCTGCGAATTTGAATTTCGAGTAAAATCGAATGCTACTGAAAATGGTCATTCGATTTTGTTTAATGTCTGGGCAAAAGTACTGTTGTGTCATTGTATTTAACGGAACAGTTATCCAGTTTAACAATTCAACAAAACCGTGCATTCAAATTCGCAGAAGCGTTTTCAAGGCGTGTGTTCGGTCATTTAAAAACATTTTTGGCCAGGCATTTCCGTAATTTGTGCAATCCAAACAACGCTATGTTAAACTTCTGTTTTCTTTAGAATGTTAAAAGCATATAAATACGGGTCATTATTGACACAGGAGTCGACATATAAACGAGGATAACAATAACCAAAGAAACACCCAAACAATAACAACGAACACAAATATAGGTCTGTTTGTAAAGTTATTTGTCGTATACTTATTTGAATTCTCATAGCGAAATTGATTGCCTTTTTACGAAATTAGCTTTGCTAAATTGAATGATGAATGTGCGTCACTAAACAAAACGACGATACGCTAAACTGAACACATTGCTAAAGGAATTTAAATGCCTCAATCAAACTGGAGAGGCAAAATCGGCAATATAGGTTTTCCTAGTCGATTTCGGCAAATGAGCAGCCAATTTAATTTGTGAGCGTTCGAATTAAAGCGATTTTGCTTCTCCAGTTTTTGCCGTGTTTTAAATTCATAATTCGGGCATTCAATTTAGTTTTGGGGGATTCAAATTCTTTTAGCAATGTGTTCAAATTAGCATATCGTCGTTCTTTTTTCGAGACGCGCAATCATCATTCAATCATTCAAAGTGTTAAAGAAATCCATGTTTCAGAACAAATATACAAGGTTTCTAGATTAAAGGTAGGATACACCATTGGTAATTGCTTGAATGGGACGATTTGAAGGGTTGCATTTTATAGTAAATATAATTTAACTGACATGTCCGAAGTTTTACAATCATGCATGGATGCTGAGAAAAGCGAGAAAAACGGCGTTCGTTTTGAGCTGGCGTCAGGCAGTGGTTCTTATGTTGTTCTTGTTTTTTCGCGATCGCCGTTGTAAACAAATATTTTTCGGAACAATTACACGATATCTAGCGCAATCCTTTTGCTGGATGCCTACAATCATTCTTTACTTTCAAATAAGTAAGATATTTTCTAATAATTCGGTAGTAAATGTTTCGATATCTGCAAATGGCGTATCCTACCTCTAAGCCACGAGGGATGAACTTTCAGACTCTATTTTGAGAGATTGAGAGGCTACATACACTAACATTGTAAATAAACGTCAATGTTTTTCAATTTTCTTTGGAACATACACTGTTTAATTAAGGCACCAGCGGTGTGTTCAATACCGATCTGTTCTCAATCTACAGAAATTGATCATGTTATTGATGAGACGAACGCTGATTGGCTGATGATAAATCCAGATCGGTTTGGTTATTACCGCGTAAACTATGATTCCGACAATTGGCAGCGCCTTGTAAACCAACTGCTATCAAATCACACAGTAAGTACGGGAATAATTTCCACTCCATTGTTTATAATCACAATTGTAAACGATGATGATTTATTTTATGCATTTCGTGGTAAACAAATTTCGCTTGTGAAGTTACGAATCACGTACCATTTTTTTCTGTTACCCCAAATCACAGGTATTTTCTGTGAGCAGTCGAGCCACCATAATTGACGATTCTTTCACTTTGGCGAGGGCCGGTGAACTCGATTACGCGGTCGCGTTGGATATCACCAGATATTTGGAAAATGAAAAAGACTACGTCCCCTGGGCAGCAAGCCAGAATGTTATGTCGTATCTCGACCGACTTCTAATTACTACTGGAGCCTACGGCTCTTTCATTGTAAGATATTTATACAGGGCGCATGTGTAATCACATCACGTAGGCCTACCCTAACACTAGTTATCATGCTGTGTGATAAACATAAGCTTAAAGAGGTGTTCTCGGAGTGTTTTTCCTTCAATTAACCCTATTCCAAGTATAACACCGGAGAACAAAAAAACTCAATGAAAATAAACAGAGGTTAGGTGGAATTCGAACCAGGGATCTTGCGATCCATAGTCCTTGACTCGATCACACACCAGAATTATTAACTTAGCATCACTTTGAAATTGATTGATACAAGACGATTTGAATGCTGCCCCTCGGCAGCAGCTTATTACACGAATTGGATTTGTAATGACGAATATTCCCCCAGAAATGTTTAAAAATAGTAAAATTTAAGGGACAATTATTTCTTCTATGACATGCTACTAATACAAAAAAAACAATAACATGTTGCGGTTCAATTCGTTGCAGAAATACATGAGAAACCAAATCGGAACATTGTACAATTCCTTTGGATGGACCGACGGGGATTCTCATCTAGAAATGTAAGAAGACGTGTTAGATATACTGGTTCTTGCCTCGGGTGTTGTTATAAATCATGTAGACCCAGCTGCGTGGGTTATTGAATGTTCAGTGACCTAATATTCTTGCCCCCGTAAATAAGTTTTAGGATAGCCTAGACTTCTTCAGTCTACTCTCCAAAATACTGACTAAATTCATTTTTTTGTAAAAATCTCATAACAAAAAGTGACTTGGGTTGGATTTGAACTTGCTGCCACCTGTGGCCAATTTCATAAAACGTGTAAGCACAACATTTTGCTTAGCATGAAAATTCGTCTTTGGCAAAAACAGGGTTACAAACCCAATTTTAAGGTGATGTTTATTGTTAGTGACCTCTATTCAGATGGTTTTTGCTAAGCATGGAAAGCACATGGAGTTTTGACTGGTAACCTGTTTTTACTGAGCGAGACTTACTAAGCAAATTATTGTGCATATGTTTTGTTAAATTGGTACCTAGTGGTCACGCTCAAATCCAGATTAAGCTATTTTGGTAACCATTGTTAACGATGTTTAAGTATGCTGCATATTAAGAACACAGGTGTATTTTTGTTAGTATTTAATTGGTGTTTCAGTTTAACCCATGCTTTAGCTGTCGATACAGCCTGCCAATATGGGCTAAGGGACTGTGAAGACAAGTCTCTGGAACTGTTTCGAGAATGGATGGTTAATGAAACGTACAGCTCGTAAGTACTTTGTGTGATAAACGAAAGACACTTAAAGGTAGGACACACCATTGGTAATTGCTTGAATTATCATGAATAGGTGGATTTGAGTTTTACAACCGTGGATGCCGAGAAAAGCAAAAAAACGGTTTCCGTTTTCAACTGGCGTTGGGCAGTAGTTCTTATGTTCTTCTTGGGGTTTTTCAAGATCGCCGTCCGGTATTTAAATTTTCAATATCTGCAATTTGTGTATCCTACCTTTAATACTAACCCAGTAACTGGTGTAGCGGTTCGCGATATTTGTTTCAGGAGCTGGATGGTGGGTGAATATATATTCATGAAAACAGCAATGGCAACATAATAATATACATTAAAGAACTATCCAGAATTATAAAGAACGGCTTTCTCAACCAACTCGCCAATAACATAGTTGGTTGAGAGAAGAGCTATGGGTCGAAACGTCTGTGGCTCGAATCCGACTATCGTTAACATTTGTTATTTTAACTATAGCACAAGATTGAAGGGAAAACCGGCTTAGAATACATAAGTGTCTTGAAAAATATATGAACCGCTATACACTGGTTAGTTTAAGGTGACTTCCGTCATATACGGGTCTGCTGTATTGTCAGACAGATTGGTGAAAACAAATTCAACAAATGTTAAAGCCATGAAATTTGGCAAACTAACATATAAGTATGTAATGAGAAAGATATTTGGCTATAATGCCATTGCAGATTTGTCTTAATCTTTGGGGAAAAAATATATGTAGAATAGCGGGCAATTTTCAAAATGGCTGCCATTGCATGCTATTCTGCCTATTGTTTTGTCAAAGGTAAAATCTGCAATGGCCCTGTAGCCAAATACCTTTTTCATACATAACATAGATTTTTGTTCTATTTTTAGGAAACATTAACGTTTGTTATTGTTTGTGTGTTTTCTTATGTTTTAATCCTGTTTCCTATTTATGTTTCCTATTTATGTTTCCTATTTTTTCCAGTAAGTGAAGCGTATTTGCCTTTAACATTGTAAAAGAAACAGAAGTTTAGCGTTATAGATTGCACAAATGACGAAAATGCCTGCCCAATATTAAATTTGAATGACCGAACACACCTCTCGAAATAGCTCCTGTGAATTTGAATGCTGTTTTCCTTTGTTGAAGCATTAGCACCTTTGCCTCGACATAAAACGAAACCGAATGACCATTTTCAGCAGCATTTAATTATAGCGAAATAGAATGGCGTAGTGGTTAAATTGGCTTCTCTTATGCCGAAATTAACCGGGTAAGCCTATAGCTTATCATATTGTTTCGTATTTATCGTTCGTTTCAGTTTCACTAATTTCGGTGTGTTTTTTCTCGTTATAGTAGAATTCCAATTAATCAGAAACAAACCGTGTACTGTACGGCGATCGCGACGGGAAGAGCAGAGGAGTTCGATTTCGCTTTCCGCCAATACATGAACACAACTGACGCTGCTCAACGTTCAGCTCTTCTCATGTCGCTAGCCTGTACTCGTCAGAGCTGGGCTCTCAATACGTAAGTTGCAATGTACCGATATTCCACTTAAAAAAAAAAAATCTGTTATTTTTCATCAAAAGTGATGGCAGCAGAGATGCCAGACAGTGTGCTGTTTTTATTGTTACTTCAGATGTTGAGACACTGCAAATAATTATGCAAAATGCTGTTAACTTGACCACGAAAGATTTGCTGAAAGGTGAATCTTTAAAGTCAATAGGACTATTGCTGTAATAACAAATGCAGTGTGTCAAATGATTAATTTTTTACAGGTAAACGGACATCACATTCTTGTTAATTTCACATCAACCCACGTATTTTAACCAAATACTATACTGTATTTTACTCTTGTATATACATACTTAAGAATATACTAAATAAATATACTAAATAAATAAATTTGAAGGATTTCATTTTAGTTTGACATAAAAAATGCTTCAAAAACAATTACAGCACAGATCTGTTAATAATTATATGTAATTACAGCTATATTTGTTTACAGTCTACGTCATTCCCAAGTTTTGGTGCATAATAGTTTCGTTGCAACATCACTATGGGTACACTACTTTGCCGGTATTCAACTCACAGACTTGATTTTGCAAAGTTAATTTCACACATGATAAGCATTAATGAGTTTAATCCCATTGGATTAATAAGTTATGCACCCCTGGTTACTAGAGTAATTAATTGAAGATATATAAAGATACCAATTATTATATGAACATATACATTTTTTATTATGATGTTCTTTTGATTCTCGGAACAGTTTATTATACTACACCATAGACTCTGCTGTGACCATTAAGGCGCAAGATGTACCTGCCATCATTACCGCTGTTGCAGCTAACCCTATCGGCGCTTCTCTAGCATGGGACTTCTTCCAAGCAAACTACGATCTATTCATGGAAAGGTAAGTACATCAATTATATCAATTTATATTATTTGTCTGCGACATTCTCTCCTCGTTGTAAACGCACAGTTAGATTTGCATTGGAGCGAAAAAAAGTGGAATTCAATTTATCACTTTTTGCAGGTTTGGAGACAGCTTGTTTCATTTCGGAAGAATTGTCAAAGGAGTGACCAAACCATTCACTTCAGAGTTCCACCTACAAGAGGTAAGATCGAGCGTTGTTTGTTTTGTTTGTTGTCTTCATTATTAAAGTTTATAACAGCCGTCACTATTTTTATCGACTGTTGATTAATGTCCGTTTTATTTACAGGGCGCAATATATCTGTATTGTGCGCAAAAGGACACAATGAGCCAAACAATGATCGTATATTAGTTGAAATCTTTTGATTCAAATGTTATTGAATGGATAGGATGTAGGATACATCATCGGTAATTGCTTGAATTATCATGAATGGGTTTTTTACAATCATGGACGCTGAGAAAATCAAGAAAAACAGAAATTCGTTTTTAACTGGCGTCGGGCAGTGGTTCTTATGTTGTTCTTTGTTTTTTTCTCACGATTTCCGTCAGGCGATCTTATAGAAAATTAAATTTTTCGGAACAATGACAGGATATCTAGCGTAATAATTTTGCTGGATGCTAACAATCATTATTTTGTTATAATTTGGTAGTAAACATTTTTGATTTCTGCAAATGGTGAGTCTTAATTTCTTCATGAGTCTTTTTTTCTTTGTGAACAGCTTGAGAAGTTTATGGCAGAGCATCCTGATCAGGGGACTGGGGCAGCTGCCTTCGCTCAGGCTGTAGAAGAGATACAAACCAACGTGCGTTGGATGAAAACACATTTTGACAAGGTCAAGACTTGGCTGGATAAGATGGTCGCTATATAAAGAACAACTCTACTACAGTATAATAAGGCAGACATGTTACTGGACATGTCCCGACAGCACCAGCCTACTTTTTTTCCACCTGGTTTAGATATTGTCATATTAACGAATAACATAGAGTGTATTCTAATACTAAATAGTAGTTAAACTTATTCTACAAAGTGAAAACGTTAACTTTATACAACTTAGAGTGTCTGAATACAAAATATATAGAATTGTATCATTTAAATCATCGTACACAAACAAAACACAACATACTCAATCATTTTGGTATTGTGCGAGCTCCAGCAACCGGCGTAAAACCCGCCCACTTTAGTTACTACTACTACTACTACTACTACTACTTGGCCAAAACTACTACTTCAACATTACTGCTTCGACATTACTGCTTCAAGTTGGGCAAAACACCTCATTGCCAGTAAATGTATAGTTATATATATCGATATATTTGTCAACGTTATAAGTTAAGTTGAATTCGACATATTGTTTATAGCGATCGCCAGATACGAAAAAACACAAAAACCTATCTTTTTATATTTTTGGGAAAAGTGGAAACGTATGCCTGACCAATGCAGATCACCACTCTCAGGCTAACTAAACAATATAAGGCGTATAAAGGGAGCTTCACTCGTCAACATTTTTCAATATTTTAAGAGTGAAATTTATCTAGTGATTAGGCCTAGTTATTATACACAATTATAGACAATAAAATTAAATTGTATGTGTTTTCGTTGCTGCTAGCAGAGTGAAGTGACGCATTACCCTGACCACTGGAGCATACACACTAACATATCAATGATAAAATAGATACATTCTAATTCGACATCAACACTTATCATTTAAATCATCGTACACAAACGAAACGCAACATACTCAATCAATTTTGGTATTGTGCGAGCTGCAGCAACCGGCATGAACGACACAAAGAACGGTTAGATGGTAGAGACCTATCCGCTTGGAAACAGATAATAAGTTAGGGAAGCTTTCTTGAACATAGGAATCTTTAGCCGTCTCCAACTTCCAGCGACCATGGCGCCTAAACAGTCTATCGGCTATACCGGCCTTGGCGGCCTCTGAGGCTCCTCAAATGTAGAAACATCTTCTACAATAAGAAAGCTCTTTTAGAATTAACTCTCTAACTCTAGAATATGAGATGGGCTGATTGGTTTTGCGCAGGTAATATCAAATTTTAAATGTTGTTAAGCTTCTGAATATAAAAACCTTTCTGTCGTCAGAGAGAATATCTGCCAGTTTAATATAAAGCTCTAACATAGCAACCGGACAGGTCTGACAAAACGATCTAGCAATGATGACGTCACTACCCTGTCGATATACGTCCGTCTTACTTGACTGGACCCGGATTGATATAATTATGATCGTGGTGAAAGGTTAGATCACCCATCTTAAGCGAGGCTAACTTATTAAACCTTATAACAAACCCTCAAAGGACATTAATGCCATAGCCAAAGTTCTTATGTTCATTAAATTTTGTACGGATCTGTCAGATCCGTATACATTTGTACCATCCGAGTTAGGATCTCGGGTGTAATTAGCTCCTTTCTTGTCCTTAGTTTTGCAAGCGTTCTTTTGAGCCCTTCTGCTACCTGTACCAATAATGTGTTCGTTGTTGGATCGTCAAGACTGGCCATGTGACGTGCCCAGGAGATTGCGGCTGAAGCAGTGATCCCAGGAGATGGCGATGATGCTTATTTGCTGATGTGAACCAGATATAATGAAATTATATATAGATTTCCAGGTAGGGGCGACTCTTCATGGGACTGTGCCCACTGCTGTCATCTTGTGAAAGCCGAGTTATATTGAGTAACTGTACTTGAGGCTCTTGAGTTTACCAATATGGAGGGCAACTGGTTGGCGAGAATGCTCAGATCTTGACTGTTGCCACTCCGAGTGAAACGGTGTCTTCAGTTGTCGGTGTTGAAAATTAGCTTGACGAAGAAAACTTGTTAAAACTATCAGTTAATAAATTATGTACGCTGTATTGAATTCTGAATCAATTTACCGCAATTTCGGAACTGACCCGCTAGGGGAAACCATCCAGTTATTGTGCCCTGTCCAATCTTGGGTAAATGCGTCAGTTGCCTGTGTGCCTGGGTTCCAGTACCTAGAATTAAAACAACTTAATTTGGGATTATAATAGCTGGCAAACCGATCGATAGTAAAAGGTCCTCACTTGCGATCGAGTACAGAGAACATTTCATCCGAGGTCTGCCAATCGTCGTAATCAACTATCTTTCTTAGAAAATCTGCCTTTTTATTCTTTGCTCTCGGCACCCTCTCCAATTCTAGAAATAATCTATATACAAGTACGACATAACTAGACTGCAACTCTGGCTTCATGCTGCCATTAAAAACTATTCTTGTAACTGCTCGGTTATCAAACAATCATTTTGCTCTATTGTTTTTTAACTTGTTTATTTGAGAGGTAAGAACCATTTCTATTGCTTTTAGTTCTTTCCAGGTCGAGCTCATCTTCTGTTCGTTTTCTGACCACACTCCGTGACTGATGGAGTCGTTGGCATTCACTATGTAACCTCCAAAGCCGGATTTGCTTGCATCGGAAAACACTAATCTTGAACACATGGGATTAAAATTTATTGGAGTTTCCTTCAGATTATCTATGTTGTTCTGCCAGAAAAAAAGTTCTTCTTTAGCTTGCTCTGAAATGAGAACCTTGGAATTCCACAAATCGCTGGATTCGATTGCACAATGCATAGCTTTGGTCATGATCCTACTCATTGATCCCACTACTAAATATGATGAAATGATCCTACCAGATACACTAGCTAGATCCTTGGCTTTGACCCAGGTTAACGAACCTGTTAACTTGGGAGTCAACAGTTCTTGGATTCCTTCCTTGATACTGCTTATCCGTCTGTGTGGTAAAACAAGGGAGCCATTGTTAAGGTTAAGTGCTAACCTTGCCACTCGGTCTCTGAGACTGGATCCCAAATCCTCTTTTGTATATTGGGTACGAACCCCGCGTTGACCAGGTCAACTTTAACTTGAGCACTTGCTCTCTGGCTTACTAAAAGCAACCATGCACATCCCAAACCATCATCTAGAAACACTACTACATGTATTTGCAGGGATGTAGTCGAGTCCATCACAAGTCCCTGTAAAATAAGTCCCTGTAAGCAGGGTTGTATAGTCGAGTCCATGCAAGTCCTTTCACAAGTCTTTTCGTGAAGCCAGTCACAAGTCCTTTCATAAAGGCAGTCACAAGTAACTGGATGAACAATGACAAAGGAATGCCTTTGTCAAAGCTGATTTGAATAGCTTGTGATTTGAATTGGAACTGAAGGACTTGTGATGGACATACAGGGACTTACAGGGACTTACAGGGACTTGCAGGGACTTGCAGGGACTTGCAGGGACTTGCAGGGACTTGCAGGGACTTGCAGGGACTTGCAGGGACTTGTGATGGACTCGACTACATCCCTGCCTGTAAGTCCCTGTAAGTCCCTGCAAGTCCATCACACGTCCTCCAGTCCCAATTCAAATCGCAAGCTATTCAAACAAAAGCATTCCTCTGTCAATGTTTATCCAGTTACTTGTGACTGCCTTTATGAAAGGACTTGTGACTGGCTTCACGAAAGAACTTGTGAACGGACTTGCAGGGACTCGACTACCCCCTGTGTATTTGTTTCCCTTCACTTCTCCACTTTTGTACTAAGTAATGGCCTTACCACTTTGGTGAAAACATACGGGGCAGTGGATAAACCGAATAGTAAAACAGTAAACTTCGGGGAAATGTAAATGAATCATTGTAAATCCAAGAAAATCCCAAAAATTGTTAGTGTTGTGGTCGAATGCTGATGTGATGGTATCCCGATTTCAGGTCAAACTGGAACATAGATGGTCCTTTGAAAGATACATGTATAACACAATTAACAAAGCTACACGCATATCTTCGTACTTGACAGATTGTTTCCACAAATACTTATTCACTTCTCTTAAATCTAACATCAGTCCCCGCTTACCTGATTTCTGTATATTGAAACCGACAATGGGTTAATTATAAATGGTTGTTCGGTGCAAATCAAAACACTTTGCGTTTCTAACAATTCTGAAATGGCCTCAGTAACAAAATTGTTGTTATTGATAGCTGAACGATTGTTCACCCCGTGATTGAATTTTTCTACGCTTGGGGTATGTGGAGGTGTTTCATAGAACGGCAGCATGTAACTGTACTTGATTATATCTAGAACAAATGAATTAGCTTTAATTGAATTCCAAAATTCAAAGTGTTGAGGCAAACGACCAGACACTTAAATGTTGCAACCTGTGGAACACCTTTCTCTGTACTCGAAGTAATTATCGGTTAAACAATTTAACTCGACTTTATTGATACTTCTTGACGTGCTTGCTGCGGTTTCCTTGCTAGGCGGAGGAACCCGAGGAGTGATTGGGGTTGTCTTGCCTTCTATTGGTGTTTGGACAGGTTTTTATCCAGTGACCTTGGCCTCCACAAGCGTAGCACAGTACATGTCTTTACTTGCTGGGAATCGTTGACCACGAAACAACTGGTGTTGTATTGTTTGACTATGAGGGACAGAAGAAGGAGCAGGAGCAGGAAGCTGGTAATCACGTGGTCTTGAACCTCTCGGCTCCAGACTTCTTGATAGATGAAGCTTTGACCTTTTTGGCTGCTCTGTCTTCTGCCCATGTAATCTTCTTGTTATCGTCGGAGTCGTTTGCTAACTCGTTGTTCTCGTATTCCTCGATTGTCGCCAACCCCGAGGGGCTGGTATTTTTAGTCGGATTAGTTTTTGACGGTGCTCATGCTAGTCAGCTCCTGCAGAACTTCAGGAGACAGATTTTTACGTTCGGCCTCGACGACTGGATTCAATACTTACTGATTACAGTTATATTGTCGTTTATGACCTTCCCTTTTCCAGGTTAATGTTGGTGGCCGATTTGAGTTTTGCGTCAAAGTTAGCAGAAGCTTCAACTGATTTGTCTTCGACAATCTTGGTCTGACTATAGAGGAGAACTAAGCCAATAACTCCTAAATGTCCTATTAGCTGGGGTTGACATGTTGGAACGTATGGAGAATTGCAACAGCATAAAATTGCATGTTTTGTCGTTGCTGCTAGCAAGCGTGAACTGACGCCATCATAAGGATGGTTTGATACTTCTATTTTATTTATTTTCCGACAAAACCTCTATAAATGGAGACGATAAAACACATACACGTATACAAATTTCGCAAAATGTTTATTCACTTCTGAAAATCGGGCATTCGTTTTCGTCTGATTTTGTGAGTCGCTCTGAACACGCGTTTCATTTTCGCTACCAGAGTATTCGATTTCATTTTCGTTCAATTAATTACGTGATTGTGCAGACGTTTTCGTTTATGTCCAGTCAAATTCGCTTACAAGACTTCTTTTTCGCTGTTAGAGGGCAATTTCAAACATTGACCATTCTATTTCACTTTTAGTTTAATGCCACTGGCACTAAATAGAAATTAGGAGTTTCTTTTTCATTTACAGTCGGTCAAATTAGTTGTATCTGAAATCGATTTAAAATGAAATTCTAAGCTGCATCGTGCTTCATTGGTTGAAAACAAAGATCACTGTAGTTGATTACTGATTACTGATAACATTAAATAAAGATCGAAATACTCGTCTTTTTTCTTGTTTGTTCGATTTTGTTTATATTCCATTTCCATTATTTACCTACATTATCTAACATGAAGAAGGTTGTATTTTGTATACCTCTTTGCATTACATTCTGTCACCCACCCCCTTCCCTTCAACGCCACCACTGACTACATGTTGCGACAGTAATAATTTAGCCCTTAATCGGTTCTCCGGCTAGGCATCGAGGGAGATAAGTTTGTGCATGGGCGTGACACCTTGTGTATTTGTCGTGGGTTATTTCTCCGATGTTGTAAACAGGTAGATCTCCAGACTTGGAGGTTAACCCCTTCTTGCGCTCTTGCAGCTTGGGCTCCTATACGATGCTGCCGTTCAGGAAGCCCAAGCATCCGCTTCACCCCTGCCTTGAACGCTGAATGTGCCATTTCAAGAATGGTGAATACGCAGGAAGACGTTTGATGACAAATGTATTGTTTTGCGTCTGGTGGTAGTTGAGCTCTGACATGTGGGCGGGCGTTATCATAATGAGGTAGATACGCTCTTCTTCGGGATATAACCTGCGGCACTCGTCAACCGTTGAGGCAAGGAAATCCTCAAAGGTAGCTCGAGTCACGGTTTCATAAGAAATCCTGTGATTTACAAGTGCAACCTCATCGGATATAGCAAAGGTAATGTTGATTTGTTTACCTCGCTGATTATGTACAACTCGCCTTGCTGGTTCTCCATGAGGAGCTTTTCCCTGTGATCTGCGAGTTCATATGTTATAACCAGTCTCGTCTATGTACACGAGATGCCCTAGTATACCCTCGCGCAAGAACCAATTGGCATACTCGCGTTTAGCATCTAAAACGCGTTCTGCGTTGCACAGGTCTGGGACATCCTCCGCCAGCTTAAGTGTCATTAGCATGCCGTTCAAGGTGCGAGCGATGGTGATTGTAGACACAGTCGGTTTATGAGGAAGACGAGCCTCAAGTTGCTGCTTCATTTGCACCAGAGTCAATAATAAATTTTCATCAAGAAGTCCCTCCAGTGTTGCACGCATGTCCTCGTCAACTTTTTTGGTTTCTAGCTCAACCTTTCGGAAGTTGGTCTCTGTGGCCTTCACAATTGTAGGGACGTTTGTTCTTGCGGTGGATCGATTTATACCGAGAGTATCTGCAGTCTGCAGTCTGCACCACTCTCAAAGGCGTCAATGAGACAGTTTCGGTCGACACTATAGAGGTTAAAGGTAGTATACACCATTGGTAATTTGTTGAATTATCAGGAATGGGTGGATTTGGGGGGTTGTATTTTATAGTAAATATCGTTTAACTGACCTGTCCGAATTTTTACATTCATGGATGCCGAGAAAAGCATGAAAAACAGCGTTTGTTTTCCACCGGAGTCGAGCAGTTATTCTTATGTTATCTTTGATTTTTCGCGCTCGCCGGACGGCGAGAATGAATTTTGGTTTATACAATTCAATTTTTGGGAACAATTACAGGATATCTAGGGCCCTTATTTTGCTGGATGCCTACAATCATTATTTACTTTTAAATAAGTAAGATATTTCTTAATATAGGTTTTCCCGGACGATATCGCAAAATGTGCACATTCATTTGTAAAATATGTATTCAATTTCGCGCTGAATTTCAGAACGACGTATATCCGAGTTTCATTTTCGCAAAAACGAGCATTCAATTTTATTTTGTTTAATTCAAATAAATGAATGTGCTTAGCGTTTCATTTAAACGATTACAAATACGTGATTGGGCTTTCGGTTTGACGTATGCGTGGCCGATTATTAAGAGTGTGCAATCTATTTCGCAGCAAATCGATTTTTCATGGTGTCACGGCCTGAATTGAATATTCTTTTTCATTTGTTATAATTTAAATTCGCATATTCTGCGTTCAATTTCAATAAAGTACATATGGCTATATAACTCACGATACAACTTGGATTAAATCATTAATAAATCAATGTATCGTGGGACTAATTGATCATTTATGTGTTGGCTCTTAAATTTATTTTAACCCTAACCATCCCAAATCCTCCAAAATCCTCTTGGCAAATTGGAGGTTTTTGCAGGAATGAGGTCACTTGGAAGTTGATGCTTCAGATGAATTTGCAGGATTGAGGCTACTTAGTGTAATATCAGGTAGAAATGACGGAGGTCGTGGAGACGATCTTTACTATGTAAGTCGTTTATTAAAGATGTCTGCCCCCATGTCATATTTCCATGTGCCCAGCTCAGTAGTCAAGAGAGGGCGCTACAACAAGTTATGATCAAGGCATAATCCTACACCTTCCCCCAAGTACAAATCTGTGTACTTTAAGATCAGGACATAAATGTGCAATTAAAGTCTGTATTGTTCATTTATGCATTAAATTTAGTCTTTGAATGTGTAAACAATGTTCCGAAATCCTGTGACAACAGCTTTAAACTATAACTATGAATGTCAACCGCTAAACTATATCTACTGAACTAGAAACTTTTTTTTTTACTAACTAGTGTAAACCGTTTTAGTTTTAGTCTATGCTTGACTGCTTGGATTAAGTTTTTATAAAAAAGGCGATTAGGAGGCTTCACTAAACGTCCTGAACGTGTCATCACAGCATGTGGTTGAGCACACGGTGGTGGTGACGGAGACGGAGAGGATGTCTGTGGTAGAGTCGGTGAAGACTTTGGAGCTGGGGTTGTCAAACCTGTCTGCTTAGTCACATCGGGAGAAGAAAGAGACGGCAGTGTTGGCGGTTGGATCAGAGGGATTTGATTTGGTGTGTTAACCAATGCTGGGCGGTTGCGACGGACTGTACCATGGTCAGTTTTTATGATGTAGGATCGTGGCTCTGATGTCTTGCTTACGACTGTTCCGTGGCGGTCTTGATCTCTGATCCACACGGGGTCACCTGGTTGCAGTACTGGCAACTCTCGAGCTCGGTGACGAAGATTGAAGTTGCGTTGTTGGTTGTCTCGGTAGACTTCTTCCTTCTGTTGGACTTTTTGATGAAGCTCGGGTTGGACTTTGGGGTGCAGATTCGATGGAAGAATTAGCAGTTGTGTGCGGAGTTTTTGTCCCATCAGCAACTCGCTTGGCGAAAGTCCATTTTGTAGGGGGGGTTGCTCTGTACGTCAGAAGGGCTAAGTAGGGTTCCTCATTTTTTTGGAGTAGGCCTTTCAGGGTGCGAACTGCTCGCTCGGCTTCGCCGTTTGCCTGATGGTACCTCGGTGAGCTAGTGGTGTGTACGAAACCGTAGGTCTTCGCAAACTGTCGGAATGAGTGTGCGCTGAACTGTGGCCCGTTGTCAGATACCACCAAGTCTGGTATCCCGTGTACTGCGAAGATTTCTTTCAGAGCTCGGATCACAGTTTCTGCAGATTGGTTATTGGAGAGGGATTTGATCTCTATCCAGCGAGAGTAGTAGTCGATGACGATGAGGAAGATTTTTCCTTGGTATTCGAACAGATCCATGCCTAGTCTTTCCCAAGGACGGGATGGAAAAGATGCTGGCCTAAGGGGCTCACGCTGTTCTGGTCGGTGTTTCGCGCAGCTTTAACACTTGGAAACCATGTCTTCATTCCTTTTGGAGATACCTGGCCACCAAACAGATGTATGTGCTCTGGCTCGGCACTTGGTGATTCCCAGATGGCCTTGATGGATGCAGTCAAGCGTTTCAAATCTCATGACTCTGGGAATGACTATGCGGTCATCGTATAGAAGAAGATCGTTGACTACCGCAAGATGGCTTCGGCTCTCCCAGTACTGACGGAGTAATGGTGATTGTGGCATATATGCAGGCCAGCCGTGCAGGCAGTACTCCTTGATTTGTGCGCATTCTTCATCAGCCTTTTGGGCTTCAGCGATGTCGAGTAGGCGTTGTGTACTCGCAGGGAGTGTAGTCATCGTGTGCGTAGCGAAACTTTCGACTTCTTCGATCAGCGTAGTGTCGGTTTTATCTGGTATACCGACAGGGGCCTGCGACAATGCGTCGGCAGTAGTCTGGTGCTTGCCTGGTACATACTGGACCGTTGGGCTAAATCTCATCAGACGTAGGCGAAAACGCAATATGCGTGGGGGCATCTTGGAGATGATGAAGCATCAGTGGCGACGAAGGTAGGACGTTTTGGGTCGTAGTGGGCTAGTATTTCAGATGATATGAGCATGTTCTTCACCCGTTGAAAAGATTTATGTTGGGCATCATCCCAATACCAGGCCGTGTCCTTTCGTAACAGCTGGCGTAGTGGCTCAGTGATTACTGCCAACCCTGGGACGAATTTGCCGAGTTGGTTTACCATTCCCATGAATCGCTGTAGTTCTGTGATGTTGGACGGGACTGGGAATTCTGCGATGGCTGTAGTTTTGCCTTGGTCAGCATGCAGGCCTGCTGCGTCTATTACGTGACCCAAGAACTTGATTGTGCCCTTAGAGAATTCGCACTTGTCATTCAGGGTTAGGCCAGCTTCCTGAAGTCGCTAGGACTGCTCTCACACGCTGGTCATGTTCTACTTGGTTGGCGCCATGGATAAGGATGTCATCCATATGGCAGATGACACCTTTGAGGCCAACAAGTATACTGGACATAGTTCGCTGGAAAATCTCTGGAGCAGAACTGATGCCGAAGGGTAGCCGGTTGAAGCAGTAGCGACCCGAGGGCGTGATGAATGTGGTCAGCAGCCTGGACTCCTTGTCTAGGGGTATCTGCCAAAATCCACTTTTGGCGTCGAGTTTTGAGAAGAGTCGGCTCTGTCCGAGTTTAGCCAGACTTTCATCGACTGAGGACATGGGGTGAATCTCGCGTAGAACACTTTTGTTTAGTTGAGTAAGGTCAACACAAATGCGATATGAACCATTTGCTTTAGGCACGGTTACCATGGCTGAGCACCACGATGTCGGCGCGGTGACTGGAGAAATGACGCCTTGTTGCTGCATGGACTGAATCTCCTTTTCAACCTGTGGTAGTAGGGGGTGGGGGACTTTTCGTGGTGTATACAAGCATACTGGCTTAGCATCAGGACACAGCGTTATGTGGAATGGCGTCTGAAGTTTTCCCAGGCCAGTGAATAACCCAGGGAACTCTGCTCGGAAGTCAGGAGATGAGTTCTGCTTCACCTCGTTGACTCTTGTAATGAGGCTCAGATCGACACATGCTCGTTTGCTGAGTAACGAGCATCTCTGGTTCCGAATGACGTAAAGTCGCTCGGTGATCTCTTTCTGGTGATACCTTAGTGTTGCGGTCAGCATACCAGTCACTGGAAGTGGGGTACCACCTGGACCACGGAGGGACTGATTTGTCTTTTTGAGTTCTACTCCGGCGAGCCATGGTTCAGTGTCGCTGATGACTGAAACAGTTGCCCCGGTGTCAAGCTTGAAACGGGTGCGGTGTCCATTGACGGAGATGTGAGCACTCCAGTAGTCAGCGTTTCCGATGACTTCGCCGAGAAAGGGAAGGTCATCTTCATCAGTGTCTTCCACTTCGTGGACTTTTGTAGTGCCTTGTTTCTTGCAATTGTCACACACTGCATCTTTTGCAGGGCAGTGTAGGCGTGAATGTCGTTGTCTGCCACACCATTGGCATGTTCCAGTGGCGAAATCTCGTCTGGGTTGTTTGAGCTGACCCTCTGGCTTTGGTGTCGGCGTTGCCGCTTTTCTGTTGTTGACAAAGTCAATGTTAGCAGGCTTCGTGTCACCCCGAACAATGTCACGGCTTTCCTTTCGTGCCTCAGTCTGGCGACATAGTTGGACCGCTTTATCGAGTGTGAGGTCCGCTTTAGACTGCAGGGTGTCAGACAATTTGTCATCCAACACTCCAACAACTATTCTGTCCCTGATGAGGCTGTCTTTTAGCTCAAGGTATTTACAGTTGTCAGCTAGTCTGTACAGATCTTGAATGAAGGCATCGACTGGTTCGCCTGGCATTTGTTTACGTTTGTTGAACCGAGCTCTCTCCACGATCACATTTCGTCTGCCTTCATAATGTTTATTCAGGGCTTGTTTGATTTCATCATACGTTGCTGATTCCTCATCAATTCTGAGGGTAATCATGATATCGTCAGCGCAATCACCCATAGAGTACAGGAGTGTGCTCACCTGTTCCCTGTCTGGTTTTTTGTTGAGTCCGGAGGCGATCCGATATCGTTCAAAACGTTTGATCCATTTGAGCCACAATTCACATTGGTTTGGCCCGTTTCCACCATCAAACTTCCCAGGATGGGGAAGCTGAGTCATAAGTTGAGTAGCCATGCCGTGGGTTTGTATTTTACACCGCTGCCACCATGCCATCAGGTAGAAATGACGGAGGTCGTGGAGACGATCTATACTATAAAAGATGTAAAATGCGCCATCTTGTCTCTGGGCGCCGCCATCTTGGAACGCAGGGCCGCGCCATCTTGGCGCGTGGTTGGTGCCATGTTGGAGAGGCGCGGTGCTTTTGGTCGGGCGACTCGTCGCCGAGCGCGTGTGCCGCCGGCGTCGGTGCGGCGGGGTGCCGGATCGTTCGCGACGGCGAAAGAAAAACTCATATTCGTCCCGTGGTGAGATTTGGGAGAAACGGACGTTACCGATAAACGTGAAGTCGCTTTTCGATTGCCTGTCGATGTGTGTGGGCCTTTTTGCGTAAACTGTTGCATTATTTTTGCATTGTCCTTGCCTGGAGTTTGGGCCGAAGCCTTCCCGAAATCGTATACCGTAACTCGGTCCCCGAATTGTTGGCTGTTCGCGATTAAGCGGCAGCTACATGCGTTACGCGAAGCCTTCGCAAATTAATTGTATCCGCCTTGCTTGCTCGGTGGCCGAGTTGTTGCCGAGTTTGTTATTCGCGATTGGGCGGCCCATCCCGTGTTATTTGAGCTTTATACTTCCTTGGTTATTGCGGAGTTTGAGCGCCAGCTTCGTTTTAGGCTTCGAATTTCGTGCGCGTCGACCACATTGCAGTCACAGGCTTGGAACGTTAAAAAATGATTTATTCCTTTCGTGTTGCCTTTTGGAAAAATTTCGTTGCTATACATTGTCGATACTTAAATATTACAACATTATCTCTCTAAAAACACTCCGAAACATATGGCTATAGCGCAAATGTTAACGTTTATCGTGCAAAAATTTCGCAAAATTCATGTCGATCGTGGATATGAATATGCAATTTAGAAACGTGACTGCAATACGTCAGTTGAGGGCGCACTTTCAGATGGCCGGTCTGTTGGTTTGTTAAATCGTGATTTTAACGATGATGTACATCGGAAATCCCGAAGTGGTTCGTATTGTTTCCTGTTAAAAATCACGAGACGCAGGCAGCATGCAAGCGAAGATGGACTGCCTATTGAGTATTATTAGTTCGGAAGTCGGAAAGTATTTTTACAAAGATTGTTTTTATTCAGAGTCGATGGTATTCTACGGAGCCCCTAAAGGGACATATGACGAAAAGAAAGCACCGTTACGAAATAATTTGAGTTGTTGATCGTGCACTCAAAATAACTTATTTTGTGAGCTCAAAAAGTTTTCGTAGCCACGGAATGACTTCGTGCGCTCCAAACAAATTTGTTTGTGAGCTCGAAATACTTTCGTGCGCTCGAAATACTTTCTAGCTGGTGGTGGAGTGTCGTGGCCGGGCGGTTAAGAACTCGGTTTTCTGTTCCGCAAAGCGTGGGTTCGAGTCCCGGTGATGTCGACACGTGTGTCCTTAAGCAAGGCAATTAAACCACTATTGCTTCGTCCTTCGGATGGGACGTAAAGCTGTAGGTCCCGTGCGTTGTGTAATGCACCTAAAAGAACCCAGTAACACTCTTCGCTAAGAGAAGGGGTTCGCCCCGGTGTTCCTGGCAGCGCCCCGGTGTTCCTGGCAGCGCCTCGGAATAGGCAACTAGATAGATGGCGCTTTACAAATGCATGATCATCATCATCATCACTCTACTCGCTTCGCTTCTACAAGTGTCGCGATTTGTTTGTCATACAATCCATTATGTTTTTAAGACGCGTCAACAAGGTGTATCTATAAGTATAAGTTACGATTTCTCCCAGCTAGCAGGTGCCGCGCGAAACGCGGCATCCTGCTAGTCTTTATGTAAGTCGTTTATTAAAGATGGCTGCCCCCATGTCATATTTCCATGTGCCCAGCTCAGTAGTCAAGAGAGGGCGCTATAACAAGTTATGATCAAGGCATAATCCTACACTTAGGAATTTATCCAAATGAGGATTTTGAAGAATTGAGGTTATTTTGTTTTTGTTAATGACTTCTCTATCATTTTATCAGTTCAATTGTCTATTCGTTAATGAATTGTCCACCAAGACATGAGTGGTTGATGTCCAGTCTATTTGCTACATCTAAGTAGTCCGCGTCGTCAGCCTCAAAGGCATCGATAAGACTATTTCGATCAACGTCCGAGACTCGTCTGTATCTCCCTCTTGCAGCCATTATTGGAAACTTTAGCGGGAATAATACCATGGGCCAGACCAAATATCGGTACCATCCGAGGTGGCAAAACATTAAAGGTGTCAAATGCTTTGTAGGATCGACCTAAGTACAAAAACATGTGATAGCATCTCCAAATAAGTAGCTTAGTCTCCGTTTTTCTTAGTTTTGTGTTTTGCCATTAAGTTACATTAAAATGGCATTATAGGCCTATTATGTACATTGTTTAGCATATGGGTTGGCATAAACTTAATTACGCTGTTATTGCATGTGATATATGGCAATACAGTAGAGACAGGTGAACAATTAAAATCATGCAAGTAGTGCATGTTGATTGTTACAACTTTAAATTTTGTCTTGGAGGGGGGGGGGGGGGGGGGTAAGTTACGGCACTCTGCCTTGACAACTGAACAAATATGCATTATTTCAGTACTTTCCGGGGAACTATGTAAATCAACAGAAATACGATTGTGTGTGTGTTCGACCAGGCACTTTATGCCAAAGCAACTGAAGTTGTATGGAAGCATCTAAACAAGTTCAAGCATAAGACTGGGAGTGTTCCACACTATTTGTACACTGCTCGCAATCATTGGAAAGCGATTCCAGGATGCAGGATTGAGCGATCTATGCAGAAGGTTCGATAGCTGGGGTTATGGAAGGCCGCAAGTACAACCGTGCCGTGGGGATTCGCAAGCTATTATTTGAGGCACTAATTAATGAGGCTTGCTTGGAAAGGTTTCCTCTCATAGACGGAAGCCACGCCTAGTTCTGATGTGATCCACGTGGATACAACTTTGCAAACATTCAGAACATTCAGCGATGATGTATGCCATACATCGTTTCAGCAGGTCTTGGATACAAAATCATGTGCTCGTGTCATGCAGCTGTTTGAGGTCTATCTTAGCTTCATCAGAGATGGAAATGGAAATCTGTCCACATTCTGGATGTCCTATGTGGATATGGTGGAGATCATGCTGGGACTGTTGCGAGCATCAAGAGAAGGCGATTGGCTTCTTTATCTGGCATCCATCAAAGACATGATTCCATGGTGCTTTGCCTACGACAGACTCAACTATGCCAAATACCTCCCCTACTACCATGCACAATTGCCCCAACTGCACATCGATGAACCAGAGGTGCATGCCCACTTCACGGATGGTGGTTTCCCAGTGCAGATTGGACAAACAAATCCATTTGGAAGGATTCTAGTGGACCAAACCATCAAAGAGACAGTAAACAAAGACACACAAACTGCCGGCGGGACCGAGGGGTTCAGCCTAAACCAGGAGCAATCAGCAAGTACTATCTGACAGCAGAGTACAGGGGCAAGCATCTCAGACAGCTTAGAGACATGAGAAGGTCTAGGTGGCTCCCAGCTGAATCACCCAGATCTGCAACTACCTAGAATTCGCAAAGATGAGTCTGATGACATACAATCTTTGGTTGATCTAATTGAAACCAGTTGGATCAATCCACTGAGCCAGGATCAAGATGACTTGATCAGCTTGTCCACTAGTAGCCTGGCTACATCAGACGTTTCCAAAGATCTTCTCAAGGCTCACTTGGTAGGTGAACAAACTCACAAAAATTTCAAGGAAGATCCGCCAACAACCAAATTCCATGACAAGATGAGAAAGCAGAACTTAAAAACTTTCACTCGCTTGAACAGAAAGAAGGTCAGCGGCAAATCTCAAGCTAGTGAGATTGCCCTCAAGGCAGAAAGAATTGTTTGGTCATATGATCATTGTTGCCCAGAGCAGACAGGTATTTACCTATATGAGTGAAGTTTTAACGCACTCATTGGGACCTCTGCCATGGGCACTCTTCAATGGTGATGGGTCTCTTCGCAAGACAAATAAAGCTGCACTAGCCAAAGAGCTTGAAAAGAATGTGGGTCTAGCAGAAACCATCACCAACCCATCAGCATGCATCATCGATGGAATGAGCATTGTACAGAAGATGAAAGGGACCGGAATGACTTTGGCAGAGTTAGCAGAATCTGCTCTGTCTCTAGTGCTGCGCGAGGAAGAAAAGAGTCACAAAATCGATGTTGTATTTGATGTGTATTTGGATAAATCTATCAAAGATGCCGAGAGATGTAATCGAGGGTCCGGCTCTGGCATTCAATTCAAGAAAATTGCACCAGGCCACAAAATCCATCAATGGCGGAAATATCTCGACAAATTGCTTGTTGTCACATGTGGAGAGTTCTGCTACAATATTACATTGAATAACTGGGAGGAAGTAAAGAAACTGAAGTCGTCCCAAAATGAAGCTGACACCTGTATGCCTCTCCATGCATTACATGCATCGGAACATGGCTACAAGGCCACCGTAATCTCTGCTGAGGATACAGATGTCCTCATACTGTGTCTTTGCTTCCACAAGGACATACCTTGCCCTATATACCAGAAGTGTGGAACACTGAACCGAACAAGATTCATCGACATTCGGAAACTGGCATCATCAATCTGGAGCAGTGTTTGTAATGCCCTGGTTGGGCTTCATGCAATGACAGGTTGCGATACTGTAAATGCTTTTGCAGGCCGTGGAAAGTTAAATGCATTGAAGCAAGAGGCATTCAGTGAGCTTGGACGCTCTTGGGAAGTATCAGAGGAACTCTTTGGTGAGATGCAGAGGTTTACTTGCCAAATGTATGCTCCTGCCAGCCGCACCTCTCATGACAACCAACTGCGTGATGAGCTTTTTCATGTCAAACGGGGAGAGATCGAGTCCAATCAATTGCCACCATGTGAAGACTGTCTACTGATGCTTTTCCTACGAGCGAACTACCAAACTTCAGTGTGGAGGAGATGTCTTCAAAGCGAACCCACCATTCCAAATCCAAAGGGGTATGGATGGACCACGGCTGATGACTGCAATCTTGCCATTGAGTGGATCCCCAGCACCAAACGCTTTGTTGTAACTGATGTCATGTAGTGTGTGCGCTCTTGCAAGCTACCAGGGCCCAATTTCATAAAACATGTAAGCACAAACATTTGCTTAGCACAAATAAATCTTGCTCAGTAAAACAGGTTATCGGCCCAAACTCCAAGTACTTTTCATTAAAAGCAAAAAAAACAGCTGAATACAGTTACAAACAATAAACATCAACTGAAATTTTGGTTCGTAACCATGTTTTTTCCATGGAAGAATTGTTATGCTAAGCAACTTTTGGTGCTTACACGTTTTATGAAATTGGCCCCAGGATGCACATGTCTTGCCAATGGACTGAAGTGCACAGATATGTGTAAACTCCACACATGCACAAACCGGAAGGAAGTGGAGGAGGAATTGGATGCTGAAGGTGAACTAGATTACTCTGATGACGAGGATGAAGATGACGAGTAACGCGAGTGGACAGGCAGCCGATATACAGAAACAAAATCAATTTAACCCTACAGCTAATTGCATTGGCTGTTGCCAACTTTCTTTTCAATCTATTTTAGTAACCCTACACAGTAGCTGTTACTTTTTTCTACAGTTTGCCTTAACATGTAGCTGACAAATATGTACCACTGAAGAGCAGGTTATTTTGTAACTATTGATGTGAACAGTTGCTTTTATTTAGTGTCATATACGTGCACATTGACACATGGCAAACAAAATGACTTACTAACGTCTAAGTACATGTAATACTCATTAAAGTATAGCGCCCTCTATAGACAGTTGCCATGACAATAAATTCATCATCACGTGAAATATGGTTTATAGTTGATTCGTGAAATTATGTCTATGTTTTCAAAAGCATATTTGAGATATAGGCAATAAAAACTTACACATGACGCTAATATGAAGACTATATACAGGCAGTTTATGATACTAAACATGTACTGGCAAAGTTTCAGCATTTTACTACCTAAATAGTTAAAACAAACCTAAACCAACCCTTTTTAGCCATTAATTAAGTTCGGTTTGTTTCACAGAGGACACAAACAAAAGAATAACGTTAAAAAAAATGTTTAGCCATCTAAACAAATTGTGTAATGTATGAGTACATTAAATACGTCTACGAACAGCGCCCTCTAGAGGCTATATATGTTTTCGTGACGTCATTTTAAAAACCTATAGCTAAACAATAATTTGACCAAGTTTCATCATTGCACAACAAAGCATAATGGTGTAACTGTGAATTGTTCAACCGTATCCTAACCCTAGTGCTAAGGATTTAAGTAGTAAGCTCATTCTGATTAGGCTAAAAAAGTTGGCATTTACTACCAATAAGCTACCACCCTGAAATTGCTATCACATCAATTTATCATCCTTAGACATAGACCTTTCAAAAAAACATATTTAGATTTTGCCACCTCGGGTGGTACCAATAAGTGAATTTTTGGCCTCTGGCCCATGGACTAAAGTAAAGTCTAGCTATATGATGCGATTGTGGCAAATGCTGAGCAAAGAAAGATTTTTTTTCTTCAACTTAGTGGTTTATATAGCATTTATTTGGTAGTTTCAAAGACGAGAAAACCTGGTTTAATTCCCAATAATGTTACTTTTGATAACACATATGGATTCCAATGCTTGACCAGGCATACAAATGCGTAGAAAATCGGCTGCACATTTAGCGAAATTGATTGTTGATAAATTAAAAGGAAAACATGATTGCGGGTGTGCATTCAAATTCGCGCTAAAATGAACTATCAATATACTAAATTCAGTGCACATTCGGGAAATCGTATGATGATTTCTTACGACTGATGCACCATTATGCAAAAACGAATTATATATTGTTAAATAAAAAACGGGAATGTGAACGTTCATTCTATTTCGCACGAAAACGAATGCACCAGTTACAAATTTATGTGCACATTTTGCGATATCGTACGGGAAAACCTATAATTCGGTAGTAATTTTTTTCGATATCTGCAAATGGTGTATACTACCTTTAATTCGTCTATAATGTATGGTGGCCCTGAAGGGACATCAAAGACGCGAATTTCATTTACGACATCACATACTGTTTCACGACATCACATAATTTTGTTTACGACATCACATATTTTTTTACGACATCACATATTTTTTTTTACGACATCACATATTAAATTTACAACATCACAAACTTGTATGTACGACATAACGTATTTATTTACGACATCACATATTGCATTTACGACATCACATATTGCATTTACGACATCACATACTGCATTTACGACATCACATACTGCATTTACGACATCACATACTGCATTTACGACATCACACAATTCGTTCACGACTTTTATTTACGACATGCATGCAAGTCGTGAATTTTTTGGTCGCGAATTTTTTAGTAGTAGCTTAGGGCGTCGCAGCTGACCCTGCGGCCTCGGTGTTTGCTTGCGCTAGTAAATTGCATTCCTTTCCTCTTCTGAGAGTGTAAGCACAACCGCGGTGAGTATGGGGCTTGTAGTGACGACCCACGTTCAAAAGTAAGTTAGTTTTGTTTTGTTTTGAATGGTTGGCTACAAATTAAATAACATCGTTATCTCTTCATTAAATCTTGTCAGTGTACCACTTATTCCCGTTACAAATCTGCGTCCCTTTTCTTCAGCAGATCGAAGACATCTTTCTGGGGATGGGATTGAAAGTTTTGATTCCAAATTTTAAGAAGGAGGAGGTACATCAAACTTTCATTTGTGTTTAAAGTAGGCCTATACTTTGGACGTTATTGCAATTGGTTTTTAGTTTTTTGTATTGCGATGGTTTAACCTTTGTGTAGTTATTTTATATCGGGAGATATAGCCCGCTACACACCTCTCCGCTTTTCGGCCGTCCGGAGTACGGAACGATCAGCCCGATGTTTACCATGTTTTAATACCCCGGAAATGTGCGATCTTATATAGCCCGCTGCAGGCACCTCTCCGCCTTTCGGCCGTCCGGTTTACGGAACGATCAGCCCGACGGATGTTTACCATGTTTTATTACCCTGGAAATGTGCGATCTGTTTTGTTATTGAGTATGAGATTATTACCCCGAAATACATACCAACAAAATCCCCTTTCTGTTTGCTGACTTTAGCCTGACGTATGAACTCAGTTTCTGTAAGATATTGCTTTTTATTATATGACCCAATTCGCGGGATAGATACTAGATGGTGTACTTGAGTACAAGTGAAGAGTGGTCAGTTGTCGACCTGATTTGCCGACCTGAAAAAAAGTACAAACTTCAGAAAACAAAAATGTTAACCAAAATAACTATATATGTGGCAGAAACTTAAATGTGGATTTTGTAATTATTAAGACCTTCCACACAAATAACTAATATAATATAATGTACGCTATATACATAATTCACCATGTTAATTTAGCGCAAGTGAATTTTCCAATCACAGACTACTACATGTAGCAATATTGCGAACATTGTTAATGGACCTTTTCCCTAACAAAACCACGCATGTGGGTTTTGGAATCAAACGAAAACAGTCCATTGAAAATATACACAGGGACCAAATATCTGTCATCATTTTCTCTTTGTTTCTCGGAGGTTTTTTTTCACGAAACGCTATTCATGATGCTGTTTTAGGGATTTTGTTGGTTTGTTAATCTTACTCAAAGAACGAAACAGATCGCACATTTCCGGGGTATTAAAACATGGTAAACATCGGGCTGATCGTTCCGTACTCAGGACGGCCGAAAAGCGGAGAGGTGTGTAGCGGGCTATATCTCCCGATATAAAATAACTACACAAAGGTTAAACCATCGCAATCCAAAAAACTAAAAACCAATTGCAATAACGTCCAAAGTATACTTTAAACACAAATGAAAGTTTGATGTACCTCCTCCTTCTTAAAATTTGGAATCAAGACTTTCAATCCCATCCCCCGAAGGATGTCTTCGATCTGCTGAAAAAAAGGGACGCAGATTTGTAACGGGAATAAGTGGTACACTGACAAGATTTAATGAAGAGATAACGATGTTATTTAATTTGTAGCCAACCATTCAAAACAAAACAAAACTAACTTACTTTTGAACGTGGGTCGTCACTACAAGCCCCATACTCACCGCGGTTGTGCTTACACTCTCAGAAGAGGAAAGGAATGCAATTTACTAGCGCAAGCAAACACCGAGGCCGCAGGGTCAGCTGCGACGCCCTAAGCTACTACTAAAAAATTCGCGACAAAAAAATTCACGACTTGCATGCATGTCGTGAATAAAAAGTCGTGAACGAATTGTGTGATGTCGTAAATGCAGTATGTGATGTCGTAAATGCAGTATGTGATGTCGTAAATGCAATATGTGATGTCGTAAATGCATTATGTGATGTTGTAAATAAATACGTTATGTCGTACATACAAGTTTGTGATGTTGTAAATTTAATATGTGATGTCGTAAAAAAAACATATGTGATGTCGTAAAAAAATATGTGATGTCGTAAAAAAACATATGTGATGTCGTAAAAAAATATGTGATGTCGTAAAAAAAATATGTGATGTCGTAAACAAATATGTGATGTCGTAAACAAAATTATGTGATGTCGTGAAACAGTATGTGATGTCGTAAATGAAATTCGCGTCTTTGATGTCCCTTCAGGGCCACCATAATAATGGCCTCGTGCTTCCATCACGTACGGCCACGGGTTGATTGAAGTCGATTATCAAATGAAATGATCAGTGGCAATACGCCATTGGAACTGAAGGACTTGTGATGGACTTGCAGGGACTTACAGGGACTTGTGATGGACTCGACTACATCTCTGCAACAGGATTAAACCATAGCCTAATACATGTAGAGCATTACTATTAACTCTACATAGGCCCCTATCCTACCTTAGACTGCACTGTCCTTGACCTTGCTTCTTGACATTCCCGCCGTACATGTCACACGAGTTCAACGGTAATTCTCATTTTCGAGATTTGTTTTGGTATTTAACGGGAAAAAATGATGTCGTAATCCGAGTACCAGCGTGTTATTTACATATTTCATGACCATTCATGCATATTTTTGACAATTTTTAAAACTCCATAAAGCCGTATTTTGATTGTTAAATACGGTGCTTTTTCATACCGAAGCCATTTGTTTGTGTACACGTTTCTAACCACATGTGATAGTTTGACCGAGCTAATGGCGGACCACGCCTGTAGCAACCGTTGCTAAGTTACCTGAACAAAACTCTTAATCTTATTGGTCAATGCGCGCGTAGTGATTGACAGGCCCGGATCGGTCCATTTCGTCAATGAACACGCAGTGGCCGACAACTCCGTACTGCATAAACCACTGCGCCAACCTCGTTCCCAGGATATCGAGCAGCGCCCTCACCGACACAAAAGCTGCACTCTCATTTACTATTGAAAATCGTGGTTGAAAATAAAGTAAGCCCTGGGAACGAGGTTGCCACTGCGCGTACTGTACACGCATATCAAGTACCCGTTGCGAGTTTCAGGCATCAGACACGTCCTCTGCAAGTTTAAGGGTCATGAGCATGCCGTCCAGCCTGCTTCTGGCAGTAGTGCTGGGAGACACGGTTGGCTTGTCAGAACGTTGGAGCTCATCTTTCATCCGGGTGAGAATTAGTAGAGAATTGACGTTCAGCAATCGCTCAAGCTCATCTCACATCTCCTCATCTACTTTAGTTTATGCCCCTCCTGTAGGCAACTTCTCGTGACGACCGGTACGCAAGTATGTTGCCACGATGGACCTTGCAGTAGACATCTTGGTTCCTAAAGTGTCTGCCAATTCCAAGTAGTCAGCATGGTTGCCCTCGAATGCTTCATTCACCCTTCCTCTATCTACATTGCTTACTCTTCTGTTATGACCACTGGAAGCAATGTTTGCTTCAAATTCGTATATTTAGTGAGAGGTATAACTCGGCAACAGTGTAGAAGTGATTTTTACTCGTAATATCCTGCCTTTATATAGGCAAATACGAACCAGAAAGCCCATACCACAGAAACGAATTTGAATGCAAACGTTTTTAAAATGTTTGCCAGTTGATGAACATGAATAGTCGACCAGCCCGTCGCTGATAACTGTGACGAAATTGAATGAACTAAGTGACCATTTTAAATTGAATGATTTTATTTGTCTAATGAATGCTCAAGTTTTGAAATTGAATGACTCTTTTTAACTGTTAAATGCTGATGACTTTGTACCTGAGCATTTATTTTTAAGCGAAATTGAATGAGCCGGGTATTAACTTGAATGTATTTTGGTTCAAATTGGCCGGAAAAACCTATATTATTATTATTATTTATTCGACCATAAAATATAAACGGGGCAACAAAAGTATAAATAATGTAACGAAAACCGTTTTTTGGGTCGACACACACACAGGAAGGAAACTCGGACAGGTATTCTGTGGTTTCGGTGATTCTTAGGCCGTTTAATCACACTTCTCGGCCGGTCAAAAGTACACTGACATGAAGCTTACCGCTATCACGCGGCACTGGAACCGGTCAGAACAGGTTTGGCGTGCGCTCACAAGTACGGGTTGCCCGGGCGCGTACTGTCAGGGAGCACCAGGCGATTTCACCATGGAATCGCTCTAGTGCCCTCTATCGGCCAACCGGCACAAACGTTACAATACTGTGGTCCGCGAACCTGGCGCTCCATATTAAAGCGCTCAAATTGAAAATATAACAATGTTAAAACAAATTAACAAACCACCCCCCCCCCCCCCACCCCCAACATAGACCATATCGCCTGGACATGCACACCAACATTGAAGCATTATGGCATATCAACACACTCGGTTGCACCACGGTGCTCACGTGGAAGGCATCACAGGGCTGGATTGAAGGTGAACGAAAAAACTTTGTTTCAAACATGCTTTTACAGCTTATACAGGTGGAGTACAAGGATAGTTAGAAAACAAATTCAACGGAATTGGCCCAAAGATGTCAAAGATATACAATTTCTTTCTTTTTCTGAGGGCTAAATTGGAGGGTGAACGAATTCTGTGTCAAACATGCTTTTACAGCCTATACGGGTGGGGTAAAAGGACAGTTACAACAACAAAACAGCGAAATTGGCCCAAAGCTTGTTTAGTAAATACCCAAAAGTATGCAAACTTGCTTCGCGGGTGAGCACCTAGTTAATTGGCTTGACGGAGGGTTTTAATACACGTTGAGCTGCCATCTTTACACATGCCAATACATTGCAGGGAATAATACGCATTTTGAAATTTTACGAATTCTCTCCTTAATATGCAAATTAGAATTCAGGTCAACACCTAAATAGGTTATGGAGTCAGTGATATTGAAGTTTACTTCCATTCAGATTCAGAACCTAGAATGGGTCCGAAGATAATGTGTTCTTACCAAAAATAGTACAAGTTGTGTTACTGGGATTGAAACGCAGACCATGTGATGTCATATAATCATTAGCACAATCAATAAGCTTTTGAAGACGGGTGATATGGTCAGACTGGAGAACAACAAATCATCAGCATAACAAAACACATTATAAGTGGATTGAGCAATAACAATGCCACATTCCAGCCTGAGGGCACTAAGACCTGAGACAAGATCGCGATATAGAACCAATTAGAAATAATTGATAACCCTTCTAATTGTCTAGTGCCTTTACTATTAATTGTCCTGTCAATGTTGTTGTTCTATTTAACATTCACTGTCAAGTTAGTATACCATGACAAGCATCTCCACCAGTCATCACTAACGTTATCACATAACTTATCGAAAATTAAATCATCAGGATTAGCATCGAATGCCCCCTCTGCACTGAGAGAGCAACAAAATACAGTAGAGCCCAGTAATTAAGAACGTCGTTTACAGTTGCTCCAGCCATGGCTGTACATTGATTAAACCAAATTGCAGTGAGTCAAATTTGACTTCTGCACACGATTCCAGAAAACCAAGCTCAAAAACCTTAGAAAAAAGTATTTGAAACAATGATAGGTCGATAGTTCTTCGGTTAAGACGTATCAACATTTGATTTCTTGAGAATATATACAAGGGTACAAGAGTTAACTGGTTTGGAACAACACCAAATCTGGTACAAAAGTTTAGAATATTGGCCAAAAAAGTAGGCATTTTGGAATTTACACTATGTTTTAGGTAGATTAGCCGTGATCCCATCAGGCCCATGGGCAGATAGTTTGTAAAAAAAATAAATGAATCTGTCAATTGAATCAACAGTAAAAAGTCGAAGGCCGCCGTATAAGATCTGTTTTTGACAGAAATGTTGGCCTGTCAAATTTTAAATGAATTTAAAGCGGTCTTCCCAAATTTGGATTTTAAAAAATCGATAAGCTATTGATAGAAATAGGATCGTGAGAGTCACATTTATTTGTTTGTTTGCAGTCACTAACGGCTTTTAAAAATTTCTTAGGATTTTTATAATGAAATAGCTTATTGAGATGATTGTATTTTCTAAAACGTTATTGACACACTGCCTGCACATACGCCTGTAATCTTTTGTGGACAGTTTAACAATACCAAATGTGTCCAGATCTATAGGCATGTCACATTGCCGCCAGATCCTATACCAGAACTCTTGTCTGTTTATAGCAATAGAACAGTTGTTATTCCACCAATAAATTATCTTAGCGTGATGTTATTTTAAAGATTTGTATTTGCAATATTTGGCAGAATCATGAATGGCGGTGGTCAGCCTGTGCTGCAGACAACTTTGTCAACGTCACGACGCCCTGAGCATCATTCATAGTCTGCAGGATAAAATAGAACACTCGAATTTATCAAGAGCAATTTTTGTGCAGTTTCAAATTAAAAGCCTGCTCAGCAACTAGATGAGAAGTATGATTCAGGTGTTACAACTTACGATGATAAATTATGAAGGTTAAATTACTAATTATTATACTAGTATCCCTAACTTAAGGTTCATCTGTGAAATTTTTTAAAAGAAGCTAATTTCAACTGATTTGGGTAGGTATGGGTATGGACAACTACCAAAAAAAAGGAAGGAGGGATAGGGGTTGGGGAATTTTTTTATTAGAGGTCAAAGGTCATTGACCCCTGCCCAAATCCCTAAAAATTATATTTCAGCAACAAAATATGGTATATAGATGATCTTGGTGTCAAAATGCACAGAATTACAATAGAAGATGACATCAAATAATTATTGACCCTTGGGACCAAATCCTGACCTCCGAAAATGAGGTCAAAGGTCACAAAACAATTTTATTACTAAAATGTCATATTTATAGCAACAAAATATGGTATATAGATGATCTTGGTGTCAAAATGCACAGGATTATGAAAGAAGATGACATAGAATAACTGCTGACCCTTAGAAAAGAGTTCAAAGGTCAAAAATAGACGTATTACTAAAATGTCATATTAGTAAAATAACAGGAAAATCACCATGAACAAAAACAAATCTAAGAGGCTAATTTCAACTTATTGTGGAGGGTATGGGGGTTATTATTTATTCCAAGAGCAAAGAAGGAGGGGGAAATTTCCTTTCTGAGGTTCAAAGGTCTTTGACCCTGCACTAAAACATTATAAATTGTATCTCAGCAGCAGTATGTTTTTCATAGGCCTAGATGATCTTGGTGTCCAAATGCACAGAATTATACTAGGAGACAAACACAATATGAAATGGATTCTTCACCACCAAAATACGAGGTTAAAGGTCAAAATGAGCAATTGGGCGGGGGGGGGATTAAAGTTCATTAGTGTCAAATAGTTTGTATATGTGCATTTATAATCATGTTTGGTGTTTATTGGGAAGGAGCGTAATCATACATTCAGCCTAATTTTTTTTTTTTATTAAAACGATTCTCGGTCACATGGGAAGGACATTAAATTGAAGGACGTCTAACGCTGGATTATGTGGAATTGTTTTCTTTTTCTGTGAGACTATTAGGTTTTTTAGTTAAAGATGAAGTGCTTTTGCAAGAAAATAGCAAAGGGAAACCGGTTTATGTAGGCATACTTCTAGGAATGATCAGTTTATTTGTTGTTGTTTGTTTGATCAATCCCAGAGTTAGCTGCAGTGAATCAGAACTCATTCTACTATGGGAAGGGGAGGGTGTTTATGGAAGTTGTCACAAGTCAGAACTATTTCTCGTCGTTTTCATTAATGTTTTGGAGATGCTGCAACAGTTCTGCTGCGTAAAGTATCATAGGATTGTATGTTTGTTGCTGGTCTGCAGAGATAAATCTGTATATTTATGATTTGCTAGTATGCCAGCAGTGTGGTTGCGTAACTATATTGCCCAGAGCGTAATTCTTAATGTAATTTGTTTCTTAGTGATTGCAGTCGGTAGGAGGAGGGGGGGGGGGGGGGGGGGGTTACGTGTACAAGTTTCAAGAGAACCCCTCCGTGTTTTTCGTTATTTTCTTGAGACGCGGTTCTGCTGACAAGTATCATATGGATTGTATTTGTGACTGGCAGAGAGTTAAATCTGTAATTGTACGTTATCTAGTGGGTATGCCCGGTATGCCAGAGAGTGGTTGTTTGACTGGCCTCTCCAGAGCGTAATTCTTAACTCTTTTTTTTTTTTTTTTGGTTTGTGGTTTGTGTATTGCAACAGTGGTCCTTTGTTTTTAGTTCACTCAGTGATTGATTATTACCGGTAATAATATGCCGTCCCCTTTTTCTCTCCTTTTTTTTGGAAGGGGAGCACGGCATATTTTTTGTGCTATATTATGCACTTCATCAGTCACCATTCTTTCAGTTTACTTTTCTTTTTCCTTGTTTTTATATTTGTGTGTCGGTTTATATGACAGATTGCAAGGACAAATACCGGCTTTTGGGGGGTATTGATCGAAAGGAAGGCATCTTGACTTATTTATTTTGTTTTAGTCTTGAGAGCCATTTCTTTGATCATTGTTTTGTTCTTCCAATAGTTCCAATAGGATTTGCACATTCTCCTCATCCAGGTTGTTTTCTTCTTGGTTGGATTGTGAAGATGCTTTAGTCCTGGATCGAACAAGTTCATATTTTATGTTTTTGTGCCGTTTGTATGCCAAGGGTTGGGTATCAAATAGCCTACATGTATTTAGGTATTCGTTTTCACTAATCCGGTGCCAGTGTTTGAGGAGAGCCCGTTTGAGAGCTGGGTGCGCGACTCGTGGGTAGTATGGTAG
The DNA here is from genome assembly GCA_037893245.1 of Crossaster papposus. Taxonomy (NCBI): domain Eukaryota; kingdom Metazoa; phylum Echinodermata; class Asteroidea; order Velatida; family Solasteridae; genus Crossaster; species Crossaster papposus. Next base: position 264,714 of record JBAIAA010000568.1, on the reverse strand, counting down.
GACGAACACCAGTGGGGTATTGTGGTGTTTTTTGTTTTTTTGTTCACACTTAGAGTCCGCGGAAGGCTTGCCCCTTTGAGAAAGGGCTAGGTCTTCGTTTGTGTATCCGCGCTTTTTAAGTTGGTCCTTGAATAATTCAACCCTCTCCTCAAAGTCTTTTAAATGGGTACATATACGGTTGTTCCAGTCACTTCGCCCATGATTAAGCCGCCAAATACCGACTTAGGGTGTGCTGAATCTCTCTGCTGTATACAAGACTCTCTGCAAGATGCACCAAACTCCTCTTCTTATTAATAGGAAACTTTTGGGACATCTCACTTCACTGGGGTAACTAGTCAGGGTACATGTACATGTAGGGTAACTAGGTGTTATGAGTAATCACTTCTTAAACAAAGACATAATTCATGTTGTTTTATGTTATACGTATATCTCTAGGGTGGTGCTTTGTGGATTCAATATGGGGCTTCGAATAATGACCTTTGACCTTTAAGGTCATATGTGGCGGTCAATTTGTATCCTACATTTTTCTACTTCCAGTGTAATTATGACCATTTTGACACCAAGATCATACAAGTACATATGTTGTTGCCGAGATACAATTTATAGTGTTTTAGTCCAGGGTCAATGACCTTTGACCTCTGCTCCTAGAATAAATAATAACTCCCATACCCGCCACGTAAGTTAAAATTAGTCTCTTCGATTTGTTTGTGCTCATTTTTATTTAATGATAATGTTCCTGTTATAAATATGACATTTTTGTAATAAAATAGTTTTTTGACCTTTGACCTCATTTTCGGAGGTCAGGATTTGGTCCCAAGGGTCAATAATTATTTGATGTCATTTTTTTGTGTAATTCTGTGCATTTTGACACCAAGATCATCTATATACCATATTTTGTTGCTGAAATATAATTTTTAGTGATTTAGGCAGGGGTCAATGACCTTTGACCTCTAATAAAAAAGTTCCCCAACCCCTATCCCTCCTTCCTTTTTTTTGGTAGTTGTCCATACCCATACCCACCAAAATCAGTTGAAATTAACTTCTTTTAAAAAATTTCACAGATTGGCTCAATATGGCTAATTTAGGGTTACTATACTGCAAATTAGCAGGTAGCTGCACCCCAACAGATGCCCCTCCCACCGCTATGTACGGTGCAACCTCGCCACCATGGGTGCGTGTGCGTTTCTTCACTAACCCCTGGAAATGAAGAATACGTAAACGACGCTGACGGGCTATTCAGTGCATACTGCGCGCGTATTTCGAAAACTGCACGCATTTGGATGTTATGCGCTCGCGCGTTCTTGAACGTCACATATGGCGATATGTACGTTTTTCGCCCCTAAACCTGTATCTTACGTATAGAGGGGCGGTTCATGTGATGTAAATCCTTGCTAATAAACAACGCGGCGTCGAAATATCATGTTTGAAAGGATTGAATCTGCAAAATTACAATAAAGGGGTTGCATTGACGTCACGCGCGCGTACGCGCTAATCGCACGTACAACCGGGCGGAGCGGTGAGGTCAAACAAAGTGTGTTTGACCTCACCGCTCCGCGCCGCCCGGTTTGTACGTGCGATTAGCGCGTACGCGTTGCGCGTGTGACATCATATGCATTAACTTTATTACAAAATGTTAAACATTGCGTCGCGCGTTAAACGCATCGAACGCAGTATTATAAAAAAATGTGCCGATGATCTAATTCGCGCAATGCATTAATGGACAACATGGCGCAGCAAGATCGTAGCCATGGTAACGAGGTTGGTACGCGTGGTCTTTCGATCACACATTGTCACTGGTGATCAGCACGCACAATATAATGTGGACCGTGCGGGCGCGTCGCGTCGGGTACCATCACTAGCGTGAGAGTACGCGTACGTACGCGGTCAGCCGGTCGTCGTAAACACAGCGTACGGTAAATAAACTAATTACACAGCGAGAAATGTAAATGTAGGTATCCTATCCTTAAATGGATTTTAGTTCGCACGTGTTTTTGAAAATATATTAAATAATTGGCTGTTAAACTTTTGAAGGCATTACACTTTTCTCCTATGCCGAGTGTGCTGCTACCAACAACACGCAACAAGAGGCCATTGTTTCGGACACAACTGTGTTGTGTACGTTTGGTAATTCGTACGTTTACTACTTGTTGTACACAACAATCTGCATGAATAGAACGACTAAATCCTACTAGCGATGTCGGGAATTGAACTCAAACCGATCTCTGAGACGGCAGTTGGACGCTCAAACTTTCTGTTGCCTCTTGGCAAAACGGTCATTGGAAGAGGTCCTGTTTTAGGGGTAAGAATGATTGTTGTATTATTCACATCGAAAGTGTAAGGACATGTTTAAGTTTGAACAAAATAATGTTGGTGCGTGGTACTCCCATATGGTCTAGTGGTTAGGATCCGGCGCTCTCACCGCCGTGGCCCGGGTTCGATTCCCGGTGTGGGAATCTCAATGTTTTTTCTTTTAAATTTTGTAACTGTTTGATGAATAATGGTATCAATTCAAAGCACAAGAAGTTATTAATTGTTAGTCAATTTTTTTTTTTCACATTAAAAATAAATAAATACCACTATAAAAAAAGGCACTATTTTATAAACGTCTATCAAAAGATGGAAAATTGTAACTGTCCATTATTAGACCAGTATGTCTCCATCTCCATTGGTTAAGTCAGCCAAATATCTGATACATCAACACTAATGCTAACACTAATATGTAGTCAGACCTACTGTAGTGTTTTTTTCAATCTAACTTACTAAACGTTGATGCGCCTATCAATAAGGTGTTTTACGGAAATATGCACCATCTTGTTCACAGGGCAAAATGAACCCGCATTGCTAGACACCCGCACATTTAGAATGAAGGCATGATAACTTGGAAGCGCAAACGTTTTCAATTGACGATGCGTACACCACAATGCGTGTACATTTTCCCCGTTAACAAGATGGTCCATATTACCGTGAAACACCTTTATTGCTTCACCCACCCCTGTAAATCATATCGATTTTTATTAAAATTGTGACATTGACCTTATTTTTTGTTTCGATTCAGGTTTCTGACAAGAGAGTTTCAAGAAATCATGGCATGGTCGAGGTTGAAGATGGGAAACTCAAGATTATGTCTGTAAGTGTACAGCAGAAATGGAGCATTAATAACTGTATCTATTCAGTTTATTACTATTAAATTGACCTTTACCAATGCTTGCCATTGAACCTTTGTAAACAATTTCAGTGTCATGAAATTTATTAAGAAATTAAAAAATAGTAACAAAATAAGCGGAGTGTTCCCTAATTTCCCTAATGGGGCACACTTGAATAAATCTCAGGAAAATCAAGGGGCACACTTGAATAAATCTCAGGAAAATCAAAACTTGCATTTAAGAATTTTCTTCAAAGTTCATAAATATATATATATATTAATATTAATAAAACTTTTATTTTTAAGGGGAGGGGGGGGGGGGGGGGGTAAAGGTTTCATTGTATGTGCACCTCAATATTAAATCAGAATATCATGCCAAAATAAAAGTTTTTGTTAACTTTGTAGTGGGTAGGTAAACTAAAGATTTATGAACAATAAATGATTTAATTCCACTCTGTGTTAAATTTGAAGTAAAGCAGTACGCTCTAGCAAGGAACTAGAGACGAAAAAAAGTTGCGTTAGAGCCGCATCATGTTAGGGGACAACAATACATAATTCTCAATACTGTGTTTGTTCTGATTGTATTCTTCTGTCATTTTGTTGTTGGTTTGTTGTTTCTAGAAGCACACCAACCCCACCTTTTACCAGGCTAAGGGAACCTCTAAGCTTCTCCCCCTCTCCAAGGATGTATGGCAGTTTCTGGAGCACGGCGACCGGATATCGTTGACTCCTGATCAGCATGTCTATGAGGTTGTGATAGACGACAGACCGTTTAACAAGAGCTCACAAAGCCTTGGGTAAGAAATGAATTTGGACAGTACAATGTATGTTTGGGTGATTCAATTCCCCATAAGTTTTTGTGTGTCCCAAATACTGGACTCCAAATTGTGAGCCACTTTTGAGTTGCCTACCTTGGGTTGTTGTAAAACCCCCCCGACCCCCTCAACCCATGACCCCTCGACTAACTTACACTCTTAAGCACACACTACGCAAGGGTTTTTCTAAAACCCTCTCGACCTTGTGCGTACGTTGTGTGTGCTTAAGAGTGTAAGTTAGTCGAGAAGTCGGGGGTCGAGGGGGTTTTAGAACAACCCGCCTACCTTTGTGTTCAACTGGTTTCAACTTGATATTTACTGTTGAAGCTACATCTAATTATCCTGGAAAAATCCTGTAGTAATTGTCTTCAAATTTCTCCTGAAAATTACAGGATAACTAAACATCTAGGGGTACAGAATTATTTATTTTTCTAGCTTTTTCTGTATTCTTCTATAATGATTGTCAGGTGGAAAAACAGTCTTGACATTTTTTATATTTGTGGTACATGGTGCACATAACTTTCTGGAAATTAGAAAAAGTTCACATATCTGGCCACCGCAAACACTTCCTGACTCTTTCATCTGCAGTTTTGGCCATATTTTGGGTACACTCTTGGCCTGTTTGTTTAGCACAGACCTGGATCGCGATTACTGCGATCTTGGAGTTGGTTAACAATCAAATCCTGCCGAATTGATGGAGCAAACTAGCGGCTGTATCACTGATCGTGATACGGATAGATTACCAGAAGTCACTAAAAACTAACCAGTGTAGCGGTTCTTGTCGTATTTTTCAAGGCACTTATGTACCCTTACCCGGTTTTCCTTTCAACCTTGTTCTTGTAAAATGACACATACACAAATTTGTCGAAGAAAAAGACTAACGTTAACGATAGTCAGATTTGAACCACAGACCTTTTGATCCATACCTGTAGCTCTCCTCTCAACCAACTATGCTATTGGTGTGCGAGTTGGTTCAGGAAGCCGTTTTTTTAATAATTCTTTATAGCTAGGTTATTCGGTGTATATGAGTTGCAATTGCTCTTTCTCATGAATATACATTCACGCACCACCCAGCTCCTGAATAAAATATTGCGAACCGCTACACCGGTTAGTATTAAGTGTCTTCCTAGATTACCTGATGGTGAAGGCATCCAAATTAAAAAGTCAGTCTGTACCATCATAAACATTAGTTTTTGTGGTGGCCAGATACAAAGCTCTCTTCTGGAAGGTTAGCACAAATCACTGTGCTCTCAACAAGGAGAAAGTCAATTATTTGATATGATTTATGGGTCTATAGGGTGACTCCAAAACTTCCAGAATTGATTCCCTTAACTCATTGTAATTTTTGCTCGGATGCACCTTTAACCAGTTCGCGCCGAGATTATTTTAGCATAACCGAGCCGAGGCGTGGGATTTTTTGTAACGAAACTCAATCCGAGGCGGGTTCAAGCCGATGGTACCGGGAAGCACACCCAAGCATTTCCGGCCTTGCTCGCTGCTGACAGACATTTCGTGACTAGTTTATGCGTCATCCGTTTTGAATCTGGGGAAAACTTTGTGTGTGTATACGTCCTCCAGCACGAACTGGTTAAATCCTGCAAAATCCTGCAACTGCCCCCATGTAAAAATCGGATACAAGATCCTCTGTTATTTACTTAATTTGTTCACAAGTGCAAAATCCTCCAGCAGTGCTGTTGACATGTTGAGGCAGAGCCAATGTTATCAAGTTGCAGTGCAGATGATTTCAAGTACTATCTAAGTCTACATTTATGCATGGCTAAGCATAAACAACACAAGTGGCAAGTGGCACCGTGACGCAGTACATCCTGTCAATTCAACCAATAGATGTTTGCCATACAGCCTCAATCCTTCATATTCCTCCAATAGATTTTGGGGGATTTAAGGTTAATGTTGTTCAACTCTAACCTTCATCAGTCCTCTATATTCCTGGCAGTTTTAAAAGGATTGACCCCTGCTTTTTGCTTGATATGCTTTTGAATGTCATCATCACCCGTAACTTTGATTGTTGGAGAAATTTAGGATTGAAGCAGAGATCACCCCTCCACTGAACAGATTAACCACTGAACAATTTTTTCCATGGTGGCAAATTTTGTAGGATTGATGATGTTCATAGCCAAAAGGGCCTAGCATGCCTTGAGGGACATAGAGTGTTTTCAGTGGAATCAAAGAAGTGTTTATTTATTTGCACTGTTTGTTTCCCCCCTGTTTATTTACATGTAAGAAGTTCTGTGACTGACTCTCCAGTCAAGGAATACCTAAAGAAACCACACAAACAGACCGAGGACGTGAAAGAGAACAGAGGACTGCAGGAAAATAATAAAAAAGGAAACTCAACAGGTAAAAATAAATAGAGATCTTTTGAGAAAACTTGAGCATAATTGATTTTTAATTTTTTTAACAGCAAGAAACTTTATTAGGAGACTGCTGGCAGCTTGTCGCCCAAATAGTTATTCACCTCCCAACTGAAGCTGGCCTGTTTTCTGATAATGGGTATATATATGTGGGCAGGAAGAGGGTTCCATATTCAGGTTGTAGATGGTAAGAAAGTCCTTTGATGGCTGACCAAGTTTGATCTTAGTATCTCATCAACTGCCAGGTTGTTAGGTCGTACAGACTGCCGAAGCCGTGGATCTGGAGTATACCTGTTTGGCATCTGCTGCTACAGAATTTCTGGAGCCTCCTGATAAAAGATACGAGGAAATAGGAATGTTGCGCCCACTGACCCGCAGTGACTCAATGAATGAATACGATGGTCTAGACACTCATCACTAGAGAAATCAAGTTGAGCAAGGGTAGTTGGTGATGCACTATTAAATCCAGGCAGCACTCGCATACTCCATCTTGGAGCATATAATAACTTTGCAGATAACAGCTCTCTGGGCAGGCAAGATATGCATGTATGTGTATTAAGAAGAAACTCTTCTCAGACGTCCCAGCCACTGACCAGCAGACTGCGCCATTTTAGTAACCACAGGGTTCCACGACAGGTTATTGCTCAAGGTGAGGCCTAGAGACCCACTCTATCAACTTCCTCAAGTGTGGTACCAAAGAAGCTAATTATATAAGGGGAGAATGAGCAGCTGCTGCATCCCTACAATTTGAGATGATGATCGTTTTACACTTGGAAGCTCCAAATAGGACATTCCAATAATTAGGTAATGTTACAATCTTGTCCAGGGTTTTGTTGAGAGACATACAATGTAGCTTCAGGATTTCTGTAATGTTTTGATCTGATGAAGGACATTGTGGTAATAATGCATCTTTGCAATACAAGATAGACTGGTTTGTCAAGTCTGATGAGATGTCAACGAAGAATATGATAAACAGCAGGGGACCTAGTATGGAGCCTTGTGGTACACCAGTGTTAATCATCTTCTCACCAGATTCCTCTCCACTCAGGACAACCTTCAGTGATCGCTCATTAGGATAGTCAGCTAAGAATATTTGATTTGGTCTTAACAGATTTTGCTTCAGAAATCAGTCGGATAAAGCCATGTTTTAACTGAAATTCATAAATACCTGGGACAGTTTAGGCATTCCTATTGGTCGAGAGCCCGTCACGTGGCCGGTTTTAAACGGACGATAAAGACATGGCTGGAAGTGTTTAAACATAGCTGGAATCACCATTCCGTCCCCAGGGCTCACTTTATTTCCAATCCTGAACCGTACCTCGTCTCCAATAATAAGAGCGGGTAGTGTTGAGCGCGTACAGCTCGACACCTTGGGAACGAGGTTGCCAATGGCAGTAATAGTCTGGTTCACAGTAAATACGCTTTATTGCATGTATTGTGTAGAGAGCGACAGAGGCGGAAACATGTCATTTGACACAGACAGAATGGCGAAACACCAAAATTTACTTGCGACAATTTTCCGGGATTTTCGGAGCTTTTGGGGCTGAATTTTACAAAAAAGGTATTTATGAATGGGAATAAATGTGTGTTCGGTCGGTATTAATCACTCTGTTTAATACCTCTTGTAGTCTGGGTGCTGATAATTACCCTCGCCTTCGGCTCGGGTAATTATCAGCACCCAGACTCCAATCGGTATTAAACAGAGTGATTAAAACCTCTCAAACACACATTTATTCCCTTAGTTACGATTTAATGAGACTAACCTTGCTTAAAAGTAAAGATACGGTAGGACTGGAATCAAATACATGTACCCTGTGAATTTTTGGGGGCTAAAAAAGGATCGGCAGGAAAATTAAAGGTGGTTTCAAAATAGTGTACGTGCACTAGCAATACAAACTTTAATGTTAAAACCAATCTCAATCTGCTCTGGCAAAAAATTATCAATTTCTTTTGCTATTAGTAACTCTCTTGTAACCAAGGTTTCGGGCCCAGTAATTTATATTGTACTATTTTGACACGGCTAGATACACGTACACGTAGGTTTGGTTCAATTCCCTAAAATGTAAAACAAAATTGTGAGAATGTATGAGAATTTTGCTCATCTAGATCGCAAAAGTACCCACTTTGTTAATCTGTCATCGTTAGCTGTCAACTGAGGGCGCATTAACACTCTTGGCTAACTACAGCACGGCTTTCATTTTGTGGCACGAGGGAAACAAAAAGCTTTATTAAATGGTGCGTTGTCGTTGGCCACAGCGATCTCGGCGAATCAAATGGTTGATACTTCTATAAGTGCCTAGCCATGTCAAGATAGTTCATATGAAATACGTGTACTGCCACAAGACTTTATAAATTGCAAAAGAAATTGACAATATTCTGCCACACAAAGTTTCATTTGTCTATGTGCAAGATTTGTGCAAAAGTTACAGTTCTGGAAGTACACCAGCCACTGAATATAAAGTGAAAACATGTATATACCCACTGAGCTTGAAACTCCAACAGTTAGATTGTGTTCACCCTACGGTACCTACAATTTTGAGCAATTTTGTTGATTCAAACGAGGTTAAAAAAAGTATCATACATACCGTAAGGGTACTCTTGTTTGGATGATGTAATTGTGTATCTCTTGCCTTTTACAAGGTGCTGATGAAAGGAATTGTTTGAACAATTCAGACGGCAGAACAAAACAGACCACAAAAGATGAAGAAAATGAAAACGAAGGAGAGGGAACTAAAGACGATGAAAAAGAGGATGCAGAGGAGAAACAGGACACTAAGCTTCCAGTTACACAAATACAGGTCAGTATATTGAGTGACAATAATTAGTAACAAAACGCTATACCCAAGGGCACACGCACGTCCCAGACCAGACTCAAACCTACAACCTGCTTTACCCACAGACGGCGAATTCAATGCTCTAGACCACGAGGCTGTGGCACTCCTCTCCCACACTGCTGCTGAAATTTACCTAGCCTTGCCCTAATTAACCCTAAAACATCCAGTGTATTTTGGCTAGAACCCTGCCACATGCAACATTTGTCTATGTGACAGGCCTGCCAAGTGCAGCAAGATCCATCAGGCAAAAAGTCTCAAGGTCAAAGTGCCTCAGAGTCAGTGGTCAGCGATTGCAGGAGGGTACAACTGTGGCATTGTTCAATGGGACTTGGCTCTTGTTGTCTTAGAAGCCGGCCATTTATGCACTGGTACAGTACATGGTGTTGGTAGCTGAATGCATCAAAGTGCACCAGACAATTCCACCTGATGCACTTTGTTGCGTCTAGCATGGTTGGGGTTAATTAAGATAACAGCAGGTAACTGAGCCTGTGATGGTAACGTGCTCAATTATCCACTGAATTTATCTGGAAAGACTACAGTTTGGTTGTAGTATCACTGTACACTCGTAACGGGTTACCTAAGTAATTGTTAAAGAACAGTGTCCGCTGTTTAACAAAACAACTTCTTTACAACAGCTTTTAACCAGTTCGCGCCGGGATTATTTTAACATCGCCGAGCCGACGGGCGGGATTATTTTTAACGAAACTCGATCCGAAGCGTGTTCAGGCCGATAGTGCTGGGTAGCACACCCACGCATTTCCGGCCTTGCGCGCTGCTGACATACATTTCCGAACTGGAACTTGGCGTGTTTATTCGTCATCCGTTTTGAATTTGGGGAAATTTTTGCGTTTATATACGTCATCCGGCGCGAACTGGTTAAAAACAATAATAAGAATAATTGCAAACAAGTTATTGTTTTGGGTCTCAACAATTTAGGGCTGTTCATTTTCGAATAATTAAGTATTTGATTATTTGAAAATGCTTCGAATATTTGAAACTCGCAGGTTTTACAACTGCAGGCTGCCTTCTTCCATCACTGATCAAAAGTTACACTAACTGCGCCTGCATGCAGTGATGGATTGGCCACTAGATGTACAATGTACGTGTAACTATCGGGACTTTATCCAGCTATTAAAAAGAATTAGACCAATAAATAGGTGTACAAAACAAAGTTACGGTTGACCAAAAAAGTGGCATCTGACAATAGAAAAAGCAACTTGATGATTGAAATGACATGACATCACAGCCATGTGTGCACCTGTTAGTTGTTTCTTTTTGAATATTCAAACCGGCAAAAAGCTATTCGAATATTCGGTAGATGATCAAATATTCGGTAGATGATCAAATATTCGGTAGATGATCGAATATTCGGTAGATGATCGAATATTCGGTATATTCGGGACAGCCCTACAACAGCTATGCATTCTGCCCATGGTTTTATTTACAGTACTGGTATTTTAATGAGGACAATTTCACAATGCTATTTTATGACTGTTGAACAGAACAAAGGCGGTACAGTGACACTATCGGGCCAAAAGGAGATGGCTCTTCCTTTGGAGAAAGTGCGAAAGCTGCCGGATTGGATGGCCAAACTCGAGGGAAGTTCAATCACTCCAAAAGACAAACCTGCCCTAAAAGAAGCCAGCAGGGGCAAAGGCAGAGGTGAGTGGAATCTTGCTTTCTAGTTTGCAGCAAAGAAGGGATAATTATCTGGATAAAAACAGGTTTGGACTACCAAGAACTCCTGATTCGGTTCAGTAGTTTTGATTCCAGCGCCATTTTTGTGAACCAAGGTGTTGGATGTTCACTGTGTTCACTCCGATAATCCTGATTAACTTTAGTTCACAAAAATGGCGCAGGAATCAAAACTACTGTTCCAAATAGGAAGATCTTTGTATCATTTTCCTTCCAACAAAATGTCCTATCCCTATACCGGTATCAACAGTGTAAGTATCTAAATAGATATTAATTATCTAAGTACGAGGTTGCATTTTTTGTTTACCACCCCAGATTTTTTCCTTCACCGGCTTTTAAGTATTTTAACTTGTTCTACTTTAATACCTTGCTTCCACTTGTCCTACTTTTTCAAAGAATGTCTACTATTTCCAACTTTTTATTTATCACCATTATCTTTTGCTATATCCACCACAGGAAGACCAAAGGGGTCAGGCACTACCACTACGGCAACCCCTAAAACGACCACAGTAAAGAGAAGCAAGAAGCAACCTTCTGTTAGCGACGAGGTCAGTGAGGAGGAATATGCACCGGCCGTCATCAAGAGGACACCGAGCAAGGGGAGAGGACGGCCCAGGGGAAGAGTGAAGGCGGGGAGCGGGAGGGGGAGGGGCAGGCTAAATCAACGCCCGAGCGATGATGATGACCAGGAAGAAGAGACGGCCGTTGTTGAGGACAAGGTCGAGGAGGAGGTCTCAGAGGGAGAAGGTCCCAAGAGATGGGGCCACGGCAAGACCAGGGATCAGGCTACGGTCAAGAGAAAAGCCAAGCTGGCGATGGACTACTCTGAGGATTTCATGCCGAGCGAGGAAGAGGAGGAAGAGGAGGAGGAGGAGCTGCCCGTGCCGGATGGAGACGATGGAAGCGACTGGGAACCCGAGTCTCACAGTCCGAGATTGGTGAGGACGGACATTGCAAACATGACCGGTTTCTAACACATCACACCACACACACCTTTCAGATCTAAATACATTTCCAAATCTAAATACATTCCCAAATTATCCGATGGGTGGATCATTGATCAGGTGTTGTTGAAGTATTTGTCCCAATGCACTACGCTGCCGCACCGTAAAAATAGTTCTATTCAACGGTACATAGAATTTGTATTGCACGGTCACACCATTGGTCGCACTGTAACCAATCGGTTATAAAATTGTTTAAAGAATTTCACATTCAGGCAAGGGACACATTTTTATTTACTACTTTTGTTCCACAACTCTGAAAAATGAAGTCTCACTGAATATTCTTTTGTAAAAGTGTTACACACTGTCCCATATAATCTTACAATAAAGGGCTTTGACACAGTAGTACTGCAACTGCACTTCCAAGATTGTAGTTAAAGATGAATCACAAGTTCATACAGAACATACCAAATAAGGCTTGCCTTGTATGATGAAGTAGATATGCATTCATGATGTGTATCATCAAAAAGGTTTCCTGAAAGCCTGCAAATTCCTTCTTTTATCCTGATTTTGTTTCTCATAGTTCCACTTTTGTCCTATTTTTATTAACATTTTAATTCATTTTAATTTGTGAAGGTAGAATACACTATTTGCAGATGTTGAAACAAATTTACTACCAAATTAACCCTTAGCACGCTACCATTCATATACACCTCGTATTCCCATGGCGCTGGATTTCCTGTGCAAGTCACTAAGTAATGCACACTAATATGTTCCAAAGCTTTTTACTCCATGATGGGTGTGTTTTACAGGAAAATGAAACATAAACTATTGGTCCAGTATCAAATTTCCTCTCCTTTGGTGGCCGTGAGGATGGCTAAAATTGATCAGCCAGTCGTGGTGGTAAGCCCTCTGAAATGCATTATTACGAGCTGCAATCCGAGCCGCGTTAGGAGCCACATCACCTCCCGCTTGCTGGCAAACTTCACCGGGGCCATCGTCGCGTTGTGCCCCATCACTACTATCGTCATCAATGGAACCTTCCTCACGTTCTCGTACACACTGGCATACTCGTTGTCGACACTATCGTTGACATAATCGTCCTGAAAAAGGCCTTCAAAGTCCGAATCTCCGGAGTCTGAGTCCCCGAAAAACTCTGGCGTCCTTTGAACACTCGAACAGCGGAACGAACAGATATTCAATCGAAAATAGCAGAGAATTTTGTAAGAAACGAGTGTGAATTTATGGTTGAACAACGTTAGCCTCGTAATCATCTATCCAATGGTACCCGGGTGAGGGTCAGGGGTCAATGGTTTGTCATATTCATTCATTTATAAATAGATTGTTGTCACAGGCGACTGTGGTCGCCGATAGCAGTGTGGGAATAAATGCGCTGGGCGACTGGAGTCACCGATAGCGTGCAAAGGGTTAAGAAATATGTTACTTATTTGAAAGTAAATAATGATTGTAGACATCTAGCAAAATGATTGCTATTGCGATAGATATCCTGTAATGGTTCAATTTTTTTTTTTTTTTTATATAAACAATTCACCATCACCGGACGGCGATCCTGAAAAACAAACAAGAACAACATAACAACCACTGTCGACGCTGGTTGAAAACGAATGCTGTTTTTCTTTTCTTTTCTGAGCATCCATGATTGCAAAACTTTGAACAGGTCTGTTAAATGATATTTACTATAAAATCACAACCACCCAAATCAACCTACATGTATTTATGATAATTCAAGCAATTAGCAATGGTGTATCGTACCTTTAACCAGTCCGCCTCAGGATTATTTTAACATCACCGAGCCGAGGGGCGGGATTATTTTTAACGAAACTCGATCCGAAGCGGGTTCAGGCCGATAGTGCCGGGAAGCACACCCACGCATTTCCGGCCTTGCTCGCTGCTGACAGACTTTTCCGAACTTGAACTTGGCGTGTTTATGCGTCATCCGTTTTGAATTTGGGGAAAACTCTGCGTTTATGTACGTCATCCGGCACGAACTGGTTAAAGCCGGTAAACACTCTGTGTATGAGGTGATTTCAAATAATTATGTGTATAAAGTGCCATATAAGCAGCTTGCTTTATTTTATTCTGTAACCTTTGCAGACGAGAACACCTTCAAAGGGGAAAAGAGCTCCAGGGCGAATTCCCAGAAGGACCCCGGGCAAGAGATCAGGGGCACAGAGGTACAGCAAACCGAGCTCAGACGAGGACAGTGACTTAAGTGAAGAGGAAGTCTACATCCCGAGGTATGTAGACTTATTTCGTGTGGACATTTCTTATTGGCTACCAAGTATTCTTACTTTGTTTTCTAGTTTTCTTACCTACCTTTTTGCTTGGAATTCATACTAACAGTAAACTCTGTCCAAGTCTGCACTCTCGGGACCCGTCAAATTTGTGACACCTTAACCAGTTCGCGCCGAGATTATTTTAACATCGCCGAGCCGACGGGCGGGATTATTTTTAACGAAACTCGATCCGAAGCGTGTTCAGGCTGATAGTGCCGGGAAGCACACCCACGCATTTCCGGCCTTGCGCGCTGCTGACACACATTTCCGAACTTGAACTTGGCGTGTTATGCGTCATCCGTTTTGAATTTGGGGGAATTTTTGCGTTTAAATACGTCATCCGGCGCGAACTGGTTAAGCGAATGCCGACATCTGCTGTAAGTTGCCACTTGCCGACTTGCGTGAATGGCCTAGGCCGCCGCCTATATATGCACATATAATTTATTCCACAAATGAACTTTGATTTACCCTGGTTTATCTCCTTAAAGGTTGGATACACCATTGGTAATTGCTTGAATTATTGGGGGGTCGTATTTTATAGTAAATATTGTTTAACTGACCTGTTCAAATTTTTGTCATGGATGCCGAGGAAAGCAAGAAAAAACGGCATTCGTTTTCAACCGGCGTCGGGCATTAGTTCTTACCTTGCTTTTTATTTGTTCGCGATCACCATGGCCAAGAATGGGTTGGGTGCCCCCTGACCAAATGTGGGGGCCTACATTGTGCAGCTTTAGTTAAATCGTTCTGCCATTGTGCAGAAACTACAGTAAAAGAAATTGATAACAGTCACAAACATCAGAAGGTGATTTACTTTATGAAATGAAAGTTTATGAAATGAACCTGTTTTTACAGACCAACCAAGCGATCTGGGCGAGCCATCTCCAGCAGCCTAGAGATCGATTCACAGGACATGCCACGAAAGAGAAAGAAGACAACGAACAACGGGAAGAAGAAACGAGAGCCCTGTCAGTATGGCGAGAAATGCTATCGGTGAGTCAGATCACAGCAGTGGTGTAAATACGGGGAGGGTCACAGGGGAAATTGTTTTGACTGTTGAGATACACGCAAAGCGTCTGAAGTGAACGAGTGTTCTAATTATCATATCCCACATCACGGCACGAGTCAAGGTACGGGTCTATCATGGAATTTTTGAAAGTACAAGTACCTCTTTGCAATGTAACTGTGCAGTGATTCCCTTCCATTATCTTAGGAAATTGATCATCGGTTTTGTTTGCTAGTAATTTAATCTTTGTTTTCAATTCTAAATAGTTTATTTGTGTCAAAATACTGCTTTGCGACAGGAAAAAAAACCAGCACAAGGAGGAATTTGCTCACCCAGGTGATTCCGACTACGAGTCTACAAGATCTGAGGATGATGGTGATGAGGATAAGGAGGATAAGGAGGATAAGGAGGATAAGGAGGATAAGGAGGATAAGGAGAAGAAGGAGGAGGAGGAGGAGGAGGAGGGAGAGGAGGTTCAGGAGGAGGTTGATGACAAAGTTGATGAAAAAGAAGAATGTCCATTTGGAACAAACTGCTACAGGTGAGATTCACTGAGAATCCATGTGCTAGAAAAGTTGATACACTGTATTACATTTACATACAAAACTGGATGTTGTATCACATGATGCCAACTTTAAGCACACTGCTCTGTAATTCATGTATTATCTTTGGAAAGACAAGTGTTGATGCATTGTGCAACATAACCTACCTCATAACCTTTCCAAATCCTGCAAGCAATTTTTTGAGGATTGAGGCTGAATGCTAAGTTCATAAATCCAATGGAAAATGAGCCTATACTGAAGACTAAATTATTTACAAAATGTACACTAGTATTGTGGAGTTTGAAAAAATTGTACTACCGAATATTAAGAAATATCTTACTTATTTAAAATTAAATAACGATTGTAGGCATCCAACAAAATGATTTGGCGAGAAATCCTGTATATACTATATAATAAATTGTATATACAAAAAGTCACGATCGCCGGATGGCGATAGCAAAAAAACAAAAACAAAATAAGAACCACTGCCCGACGCTGGTTGAAAACGAAGGCTGTTTTTCTTGCTTTTCCCAGCATCCATGATTGTAAAACTTCAGACAGGTCAGTTCAATTATATTTTGTACTATAAAATACAACTTCCCAAATCCACACACTCTATTCGTGATCATTCAAGCAATTATCAATGGTGTATCCTACCTTTAAGTAAAGCCATATATAACTTAGTTCTACACTATGTTAATTATTGTTTAATATCATCTTCACAACTTCTGAATGTCATGCCATTGGCAGGGATTGTGGCAGGATTTTAAGAGCGTGATGGTGACAGCTGGACCTCTGGATAACACATACAATCCAATAGAAAATGAGCCTATACTGATGAAGACTCAATTATGTTCAACATTTACGTTAGTATTGCAGGGTTTCGGAAGCTACCTAAACACACAAACTGGCAATGACACTTGCATGGTTTATGTTAAAACGAGGTGCCAAAATGAGCAACAAAAATCAGTGATTTTAGAAAAAAACACCCACACACCACCTACATGTATTGGCACCACATGTTGTACAGTTGTTGTGACGCTTGTAGGAGTGGGTGGATTTGAGGGGTTGTATTTTAGAGTAAGTACCATTTAACTGACCTGTCCTAAGTTTTACAATCATGGATTACGAGAATAAAGCAAGAAAAACAGCAGTCGTTTTCAACTGGCGTCGGGCAGTTCATGTACTTGTTTTTTATAAATAAAGTTCAATTTTTTTAAACAATTACAAGATTTCTATCGTAATCATGTTGCTGAATGCCTACAGTCATTATTTACTTTCAAAAAAGTAAGAAATTTCTAAATAACTCGGTAGTAGAAATTTTTGATATCTGCAAATGGTGTATCATATCTTTTTTTTGCGCCTGGAGTATTTTAACATCACCGAGGCGAGGCGCAGGATTATTTTCAACAAAACACGATCCGAGGCGGGTTTATGCTGATGGTACCTGGAAGCACACCCACCATTTCCGGTCTTTATGCGTCATCCGTTTTAAACCTGGGGAAAACTTTGCGTGTATTTGTACGTCCTCCGGTGTGAACTGGTTAAACAGTAGTCGACTCAATTGTCCTTGTCATGTTTGTATAGAACTTTCTGTTTATGTTAACTGTTTATCAATTAAATTTTTTATTCCATGACAATAGACGTCATAAAGCATTGCTTCAAAAGATCATTCATAATAAACAATTTTTTTTTAGAATCCTGTGGTTAGGCCTGTAACTGTACCTGTGTTAATTAATATAAAAACAAATGGTTTTTTTGTGTGAAGAAAATGCAATCAAATTTTATTTATCAATTGATAGGAAAAACAAGAGGCATTTAGAACAATACAAGCACACAAAGGCACCTGGCCGGCCGAAGAGACAAGCTGCAAGGAAAAAAGGTACTAAAACTCAACATTAGTTATTTCGGGCAATTACATATAAGCCAATTCTAATACAGTACAGTACATGTCAGACACTTTAATGAGCTGCTGTTGTAAAAGTTAATGTAATACATTACTAACATGTGACGTCTAATAAGAAGAAAATAATTAGGGATCAAGCTTTAAGTACATGTACACCACCTTGCACGTGCTTGTACAGATGCAGTTACCCTGCCAATCACTCATTTCCTATATTTTTCGCAATGTTACCAGAAACACATTTATTTTCATTTTTTTTACTGTCGTTTGGATTTAGAACTAATTTGGTTAAGAAGTACCATCTACATGCAAGACGATCTTTAAATCTTACTTTACTTGGCTGAATCTAATCAGTTACATCAGTATGTTATTTATTCATCATCTATAGAGTTGTAATTAGGGTTTTGCATTTACATCTTTGGGTCGTACATGAAATGGGTACTCTATTGAAAACAACATAGGTATCCAGGCACATGTTAACCGGTTCATGCTGGGATTATTTTGACAATAACCGGGCCCCAGGCGCAGGTTTGTTTTTCACAAAACCTTGATCTGAAACGGGTTCAAGTCGAAAAAATTGTGCGTGTTCATGTATATACACGTCATCGGACGCAAACCAGCCCAAAAAGTAGAATTCGCTGAAGTTGCTGTTCAGAAACATCCGCATGATAATACTACCAAATTGGTGGGTCAATACAGCAAGATACAAGTGTGTACAGTAGTATTACGGTGTAAACTGCAACTTTTGCAAACATAATAAACGTGAACAATATTTTGTTTTCCAATGTAGCCTGGTTTTCATTAAGAAAATCCCCCCCAAATGACATTTAAAACCTTTCTCTATATTTTTCTAGGGAGGTACATAGTCATAATTTTGTAAAGTTGGTTACGAGTCATTTCGGGGTGAATTTTACCATTTTTAGTTTTTTTCTTTTTTTTCTGAATCACGAACTATTAATCTACAATCTTCCAAAATTTGAACATACTCTGTCACCCAGAAGTGTGTTTTTTGCCGATTTGGTGAAACAATTGTGTACAGAAATTATACCCGAGAACCATCATTTCAAACTCTGCCCAGTTCTGTCTTATTTTTCCAGAACTCTTGATCTTCTTTTTTTCTCTAAAAATGCAGCAACGCTTGCGGATGGTGACAGTGACGATGATGGTGAGGCCAACACCTACGACTATGGCGACAGCTTCCTTGATGATGGGACCCAAGAATCAGGCAAAGTGTCCGCCTCCGAGTCTGAAGATTGGACGCCAAAAGCTAAAGACGACGATGACTGAAATCAGGAGTATGTTACAGAGCAGATGCCAATTTCATGAAGCTGCTAAGCACAACAGTTTGCTTAGCACAAACAAGTCTTGCTCAGTAAAAACAGGTTACCAGCCAAAATCACGTGTTTTTCAAGGCTAAGCAAAAACAAGCTGAATACCAGTTGCAAACAATATACATAATACCTGAAAATTTAGTTTGTACCCTGGAAGAATTGTTATGCTAAGCAAATTGTTGTGCTTAATTAATTAGCATGCTCCATGAAATTGGCCCCTAGTAAACTCCCCAAAAGTCCAACGGAGTAAACGACAAAAGATTGCCTGTTTTTCTGTCTGTTTGAATGGAGTGATATGAGAATAGATGGCTTGTAATTGAGGCTTGTAATCACTTTAACTATCTATACAAATTCTCTTACAAGTCAACAAAAGTCATTCCGTCTCAGGTCAAGTGTTAAACTATTCAAAAAAAATCTGACATAGGTAAATATATTCCTCTGTTATGATAAATCCTCAATATTCAAATACTTGGGACAGCCCTCACCATCTAGTATTTTTTGTTAACAATTTCAAAAGTTTGAGCAGAAAGACATTTTAAAAGGAAATATTTGGTGGTGGGGGGGGGGGCTGTCATTTTAAAAGGAATGGGGCAATTCACAATAAAATGTGCCACCTAGGAGTTACCATATCGATAGTAAATTTCCCCAGCGCATTAAGTGACACTTGGCACAAGGCATGTGTTGCTTTATAATAAGCTAGAATATGTTTACGAACATTTCAGAATTACCTTGAATTTATACTGTGGACCTGCAAACAAAAGATTTCCACAGGATGTGGAAAGAGGTTGCGGAAAGAGATTACGGATTGCACACATCCACAGTCCATTTTACTTTGCATGAAGTATGAACCGGCCTTATAAGTGGTGTTTTAACATCAGTTTTAAAACTACATTTGTGACCATTTACTACATTTGATACAAACGGCATGCCAGGACTTGCCAGTGTGACAGGGGCTGAAGTTGACTGGAGTGGCCTGGGTGTGCTCAGTATAAAATCTGAGGACTGTATGACAATTGCCTGGTTTCGCTCTGGTATTTATACAATGCGACACTCCCAGCTTCAACATCACATGGACATACTAAAGGTTGAGCAAACAGGTTGGACGTGGTAAGGACGTGGCAGTGATGGCTAGAACGATGGTGGGAACTTTGAGTTTGTCTTGACTTGAAGTTATAAAGAACGCTATAAGAATGTGATAGACTGCCTGTATACGGGCTAAGGATGGGATAGAACTTCACGTAGACGTACTATGATCTGTGCGAAAAGGCTTGCAAGCCACGGGTGACATAAATCCGAAGTCCTAGCCACGTTTTATGCATTTTTAAGAACTTTACCAACGTCGCATGAACGCCATACCAGGACGGCAGTGTGCAACAGGGCCCTTAGAAACCCGTACAAGACAAATCCAATTGGCATTCAGGTCAATTTTCCATGATGCATGATGGTAAAAAAAAGAACCTGAAGCTGTGAACCTATTTCAACTCGTTGTGTATGATTAGAAATCATTCTAAATCCTGAGGAATCATGTTACGTGGAAAAGCAGGAACTCAAGGAACTTTTGTCATACTGACTGTTTCATTTCTGCATCATTTCTCTTTATTAATAGCTATTGGATTTTTGTTGAGCGATATTTTTTTCCATGCTATGAAACCTGTTTAATATTTGTATGCCAAGTTATAATTTGGCATTGGTGAAATTGTTTTTGTATTTTGCCAATGATCAAAGTGCATGGAAATGTCTAATGAATGTTTTTAATAATGTTTTGTAAAGTTTCACTTCAGCTATAATGTAATAGGTTTTAGACTCTTTTTGCTACTTCGCTTTTTATCATGTTTATCTATGAGCCTGATGATCGAGCGTACAAATCTAGGCTTGAATTCATAAAGAGTGATTAGATCATCTGCTGTTTATCCAACATACATGGTTAGAGACACCTGTCTAAGTAACAAAAGAAATGCTAATCGTCCCAAGTAGGCTTGGACGGTATTGCCTTTTACTATACCGGGATACCGTGACAAAAAAAACCGCGGTATTCGGTAATACCGAGGTGTTATGTTAAGTGGGTATTACGTCATTATTATCAACCCAAACAAATTACAGCGATCACTGCATGCTACGTCGAACCGGCAAACCACGTAATTGCATCTTCATGGCAAATTCTTCAACACCTAAGATTCATTATCAGTCTTTATATTTGTAAAAATGTATCACTGTGATGGATTATTGAAAATTAAAAGCTTACTTTTTGTGGAATCATTGTTTGAGTTTGTAAAGTCATTGATATGTCTATCAAAGAAATGCCGATTGTTAGCGACCGATGCCCAGTCGTAATGCCCATGCACTGCACCGGCACACTGCGAACTTGCTTCCCACGATCATGCTAGCTATCAGTTGGTATCCTGCATCAATGGCAGTGATTCAATTGGCTCATCATGCGATTCATGCCGGCCACCAGCGATTCCTACTGCGTGTGCGTTCGCAGCATATGCAGCGGCGATGTACATGTACTGGTACATGTATTATAATATCGCCCTGTTTGCAGGGCGGGCGTACGACGATACAATCAGAGCAGGCGCCAATAGGAGGCCGTACTGGAGTAATCGGTGTGACGAAACCTTATTTGTGAATGAAAAATGTTCTGGTCGTTGTTTTAGACGGCCAATCAGATTTGTTTAAAATGACATTAGCTCGCGGCGTGCAAGTCGTGCGTGGGAGAAAAGCACGTGTATTACCTTGTGCATGCTGTGCGTGGAGTATGCGCTCTTATTGTACCGACATACTATGTACACGCGTACGACTGTACATTGTACAAACACGTGTAGTGACCCAATACGCTATTTGTTTTCGTTTCGCCTGAGAAGTTGGGAACAAGCAATAGATGACGTGCAATTATAAAAAGTGATTTTTAGTAGTGATATTAACCACGAAGCAGTTCCATATATTAACTCAATAGCCTAAAACTCGGTTGAACATACAGATGTCACTTCCCAAATCTTTATTTCGAGTAAATAAAGTGGGTGTGGGACTGGGAGCAGCTTTTGGGCCGCATTTAAAAAGTTGTTTGAACTTTCGTCCAGACACTACACACAAAGAAAACCGCAAACACGGCGGCGTAATAAGCAAACTTCAAAGGCCTTTCTGGAAGGACGGCTGCTGCTGAAGTATCGGGTTATCAAGTGGAGATTGACAATAACGTCTTATCTTTCCACTTGATTGAATGCAGACATGACACTGAATGGAATGAAACATGTGGATCGGGTGTTTCTCTTTCTGTTTGAAAGACTTTTGCGAGGTTCTGAACAATATCGCGGTATTGCAATTCCATACCGAGATCACCGGTATTTCGGTTTTTGTAGATCATTAGTACCGACTAGTCGGTAATAAAAAAAAACCGTGACTATCCGGTAATACCGAAATACCGTCCAAGCCTAGTCCCAAGGGGCTTGTTTATCCGTGTACAAATTCTCTGTTGGCTTGCTCGTAATTGTGTGGACGGACGTGTATGGCCATAGAATTATCAACATGCCGGTCATGCCGGTCCTCCCACTGGTGTCAACTAAGCTGATCAGCAGAGCCCAGCAAGCTGCGGGTTTTTAAAGACAGATATGTCCTTTTGTTTAACATATAATGTAATCCGCTGTGAAGAGATTGATGTACGGCTAAGCAGAAACTGGATAAACAGTCGATTATTTTCTTACTGAATTTATCCACTCGAATACTTCTCCGTTTTAGCCACCGTACAATAGTTGTACGCGACAAAAATAATCGGGTGATCATCACCGTTAATAAATTTGGGCCATTGTATTTTTAGTTGACACATTTACTGCATTGGTCTTTTTTACCCAACATGTTTTAAAGTGTGGAGATAACTTTGAAGCCGTTTAGTCAGGCATTTTTAGAACGTACTCAAAATGCAATGTGCAACACACAACTACAACAGGCTTAAACAACGTAAAAGCGTGTTGTTTGTGCAAAGGAGTATTGGCTTCGAGAACGCACTGGTGCGGTATGCAAATAGCTGTACTATTTTCCAAATAGGTTTATGCGCCCAGCAGGCTTTACTTTGTACTATTTTCCAAATAGGTTTATGCGCCCAGCAGGCTTTACTTTGTACAGCGAGTTAGCGCTCTAATAAATTAATATACATGTAGCTCTACGATTAACAGAGAGTTGCATTTTTCCCAAATATGCCAAAACAGATGCTTGCAAATGCAGATCATTAATAAAAACCTTTTTTTTGGCTGAAATAAATCACATGGCTAGGTCATAAAATAAAAGATGGTGCAAGTACGTGCAGTTGATTTAAATTGACAGGAATTACTAAAAGCCAGTCTGCTCCACCTTCTGATGACTCCAACAAGAATCAGACTTGTTCTTTTAAAATTCACATAAGTAAAGTGGGAAAATTAATTTCTTATGGTGAATGTTGTACGATTAGGGAACAGGCCATGTCGTACACATTGAGAAATTAGCAAGCTAACTTCAAATGTTTAAGCTTTAAAGACAAAAGCAATTGTGTATATGTAGATATGATAGGTAATTGCAGATACTGTTTTGGGGTAGAATCTATATGCGTGTATCTATGTAGGTGGGCTAATGACGTTGAACGTGCACTTTTTGTGTGGAAGCCTAGCAATTCTTGTACTTGCCAGACTTTTATAGGAAAGCACAACTTTTTTTTGACATTGACCGGGCGCAAAATTGTTTTTTAAAAACTTCGAGCCGAGTTCAGGCCGGTATCTGTGGTTAAACAAATCTTAAAGGGCTTGTGGACTCTGCGTGAGGATGTATGATTGGATTCTGTTCTCATACCAGAACTTGGCAGGTCGCTATTTTTTTCAATAGTGGGTTTTGCCTTTCACCGACATGTTTCATAAACCCAGAACACTCGGGTGGGATTCAAACCCATGTACATGTATTAAATTGACGCAAATACCATCTTATGAACACTAGTTCTTGATGATGCTTATTATTTGTTTGTTCTCTTGTATAACCTACAGAAAACAGTGACATGTATCTTTTTTGTTTCTTTTACATAAATGTGGCAGGCAATTTGTACCAAGACAGACTTGTCTTGTGCGAAAAGCATGCAAGATTTATCTGTAGGCGTTTGTCGTTACAGTGGCTGTGAACAACTGATGACAGAATTTGCTTTTACTGTTTATGCTATTGTAACAACTCATATAATGTAGTGATCCTCAATATGGAACATGTACATAGACTTACATTACATTGTATGGTGTTTATTTGTCATAATAATGGCCGTTTTGAAATGTGGCCAAAATAAAAACAGACATCTGACAATGAAGACTTATAAACGTGAATTGCCTCTGTTCTTTACTTAAAATTCAATTGTACATGTAAAAGCACAGACATTTTGGTAAATATATTGTACTCGGAAATGATTTATTAAAAACATTTTCTTGGTCAGTGAAGAAAGGTCTGGTAGCTTTTCCACAAGAAATAGTTTTCATTGGAAGGAATCAGTAAACCCCAAACGTAACTACAGACTTTACCCTGTACATGAAGTACTCTTTCTACACTGGTCTATGGAAATTTGGTAGTATTCTGTACCCCAAATGAATGCCTAGGACGTTGTCCCAAATACTTGTCACATGTTTTCTGTTTTCTTGAAATGCATACATGTAATTGCCACCGACCTCAGCAGAGTACTTGTTAGGCAGCCTACTTGGATTAATTGTGTTGCTACAAATGACAAAAAATGCAGTTTTCTACAGCAGTTATTAGTAAATTATATGAACCTTTTTCAACCAGTAAACTTTTACGACGGAATCTCTACTGTATTGAGTTGAATCCTACTGGAACATCTTTTATTTAATAACATCAGCAGTTACCAGGTGATATGCCGTTTCATAATAACTGCAGTACACATCAGCCTATAGCTTGAATGCAAACACACATTCCAGAGTTTCGTAAAGTTAAGAAGCCAGTAAAGCATGTGTACAGTTCTGCAAGTCATTCTGTCCACCTGTGTCCACAATTTGGTGATGTGCACACATAGTAGAGCCTCATTCCCTCCTATAAAAACATACAAAAGGATAAAAATTAAGAATTCATCTGTAAAATAACAGCAACAAATACTTGATTAAGGGAATAAATGTGTGTACGAGAGGTTTTAATACCGCTTGGAGTCTGGGTGCTGATAATTACCCGAGCCGAAGGCGAGGGTAATTACTCCAAGCGGTATTAAACAGAGTGATTAATACCGACCGAACACACATTTATTCCCATTCATAAATACCTTTTTTGTAAAATTCAGCCCAAAAAGCCTGAAAATTACAGAAAATTGTCGGAAGTAAATTCGGTGTTTCGCCATTCTTTGTGTGTCCAATGACATGTTTCCGCCTCTGTCGCTCTACACAATACATGCAATAGACCAATCCGGATTTGACCATAAGCCCAGCCCACCTGAGCAACAGCACAGCGACGCCATTACCTCGGTCAAGTTGCACAAGTGAACGTAAGTTTGTGTAGGCTAGGCGTAGAACACGTATACAATAATATGGCTACAAGAAAAATATTGATTTAAACTTTACTAGGCGGGATGAAGCGGGCGAGCTAGGAGAACCATATACGGTGCATGAAGGATGGTCAAGTTGCAGTTGGGAAAAATGAAGCATGAGAGAAGAAAGACAAAATGAATTTATGTTTCGGAAAGGACGATGTAGTTGCAGAAATATGTGTAGTTATGTTACCGTTATGTGTTGCTGGGCAAGTACTTATAAATCGTGTATGTTGCCACAACAGTTTCTGCAAATGATGTCTCCTACCTTTAACCCTAACTCCCTACCCATTTTTACTTACACATAACCTGAATCCTGCAAAATCCTCCAATTCCTAAATTGTTAAAACTCCAAGTAACCTGAATCCTGCAAAATCCTCCAATATTGGTCACTGGTGACCATACAGCCTGTATCCTGCAAAATCCTGCAGTCTTGCCCTGGCTGCAGTCAGTAAAAACCCAAGTAACCTCAATCCTGCAAAATCCTGCGATGCATCAAACTCCAAGTGACCTCAATCCTGCAAAATCCTTGTGTGTCACATTCAGCCTGATAACCTGAATCCTCCATATTCCTGCAGGGGTAAAACCCCAAGTAACCTTAATCCTGCAAAATCCTGCAATGCATCAAACTCCAAGTGACCTCAATCCTGCAAAATCCTGCATTTTGCAATGAGGAATTTGGAGGATTTGGGAGGGTTAGGGTTAAAAGCCTGCAAAAAGTGCTATGCAAATCTTACATTAACACCTCACCAAAAGTAAGTCCCCCTCTCAACAGTTCGTCATAACATCGTTCGTTAAAAATAATCCTATGACTGTTTCCTAAATGTTGTTTGAAAATAAAAGATATCCATAACTTCATGGCTGAATGAGCTCAAATGAATGGAAAAAATTGCCCTTCTCAAAAGTCACAAAAGTTTATGAATGGCTTCTTACTAATGTAAAAAACACCTGTGGTTGAATGCAGTTTAAAATACCCACCAAGTGTACATTACTCTAATCTGTAATCAATTCAGGATTGTTCAACCATGCAAATCCTTTTCTTTGCTCAGAGCTTAGCACAGTGAGATGTTAGGTGATCAGTCCCATTCCTTGTCCCAATACACCTTGCAGTTGACAAGCATAGGCCTACTGATTTTTTTCGTGTTCTTAAATTAAGCATTATGCCCAGACTGTCTGATCAAGACAGGGCCATTGCCATTGGTCTTTTACAGACTAATACCCCTGTGAAGCACGTTGCAGATCAACTTTTGTGACTTTTGAGAAGGGCAGTTTTTGTCATTAAGCTCATTCAGCCATTGATGTCGAGCTGGTGAGTGTCTCTTCATTCTCGAACAAAGTTGAGGTTCACAGCTAAGATATAAGTCGAGAAAATTATCCTCATTCGAAGCCATGTTTTCTTCTGTGTATGTATGTGCACGTGTATTTCCGCATAGGCCTATGCCGCCAGTGTCCTGACGCACGAGTCTCACAGTTTGAGTTCTTTCTAGTGGAAAATCTGGCAATATTTTGTCTCATTCAGCTCATTTTGAGCTCATTCAGCTTTTATTTTTAAACGACACTTAGGAAACAGTCAAAGGATTCTTTCTAACTAAGTTTGATTGGTAAAATGTTTTATCTGACGATGTTATGACGAATTGTTGAGAGGGGGACTTACTTTTGGTGAGGTGTTTATTACAATTTGTACCTCTGCTCTGTTTGTCTGAGACTGGAAGAAGACCGATTCCTTGTGTCTGCAGCGAGGGCAGGGATGGTCCTGGGTCCTTGGTAGAGTAGGATCTGCAACCACTTCCGCCACTATCTGCGTCAGCTCACTGCAAAGATAAATACACCTTCAATACAGGTCCTTGCAGTTAACTCTTAAGCAGCTGTGTAACAAATTTGTTCACCCGCTCATTACAGATTGAAAATATTTGGTGTTACGATTGGCTTATCCCCAGGAACTGAATTTGTCATTTGGGTTGGTAGATTTTTAGATACAAGTCAATGAGCTTTGGACTAATAAGCATTTAAGAAAAATATACGGAATTTGAAACGTGTATATACGTCAGAAGTCGTTTTGTTAACACATTTTGTTAAAGAGCTTTAACCAATTCGCGCCGTGATTTTTTTAACATCACTGAGCCGAGGCGCGGGATTATTTTTATCGAAACTTGATCCGAGGCGGGTTCAGGCCGATGGTACTGGGAAGCACACCCACGCGTTTTCGGCCTTGCTCGCTGTTGACAGACATTTCTGGCCTTACTCGTGACGTGTTTATGCGTCATCCGTTTTGAATCTGGGAAAAACTTTGCATGTCCTCCGGCGCAAAACTGGTTTAAATGATGTGTAGCTTGGCTTTGTACAGTAGGTGCTATACTTTTGGAAATATCATTTAAAGTTCAGAGGTTATACTAATTAGACCACAGTTTATTGACCCTTAATTTAAAACTTACAAGCCAAATTACAAATTATCAGTTCTTGAGTTTCTCATATAGCCCAATGATCACACAAAATATTTTTACAATCTGTGACGGTCAGGGAAAAAATTGTGTTGAATTGACACAGAAAAACCCTTATTTAATAGCATGTTGGGGAATTTTTGTGGCGGTGTTACTTAGATCATCAGGCAGAGATATTTGGGGCAGCACAAGGACTATTGAGATATGTACATGTACTTACTCTACTTCATGGGTAATTTTGTTAACATAAACGCAGTTGTTGTCTGCCTCTTGTTGGTAGTCACAATTCCGGCACTGGAACAGATAACAAACAGTTATCAATATCAGATGTACAAATTGCAATGCTTTATACAACATTATCATCATAAACTGTAAGACATACAAGCCAATGGGACATTATTGTTGAATGGGTAGGAGATTGGTCTGAAAATACACTTATTGTGGAAATTAGGCTTTCAAGATGACCAAGGCGAAAAAGTTGGATAAAAGTAGGATCAAAATTTAAGTTTGAGGGACAAAATCAGGATAAAAGTAGGCCTTTTGCAGGTTTTCATACATGCAAACTTAATAGGCCAAATAAAAAAATTGTTGGTGAACATCCCCTCCTGACTCCCCAAACGGGCCCCGACCAAATTTGTTTATATTTTTAATTTTTTCGAAAAACTGCCGTAAAAAACGAAGAAAACGACATAAAACGTGAAACCCCATTCACATTTCAAGGGGCTAGGTTTGGCCCACGCCACCAACATGCTTCTAGCGAGTACGCGCATGCTCTGTAGCACTAGCACTGCGCCATTGTGTTGGCCAATAATTCCTGCAGGCATTGTTCTCGGCTTTTGTTCGTTTTGAGGTTGTGGAGTGATTTATCATGTCGTTGATCGTGGTGAGGAGGGCTGTCACCAACCAGTGAAAGGATGGTTCGGGATGACAATCGGGAACGACGCAAGTCTTGCCGAGCTGTACGCTGAATTTGCCGGTGAAAAAAATTGACGATAGTCCGGTCAATGAGGGGAACAGTAGATGGTTCGTCAAAGTTTTTGCTTTTTCATGACAATACATGTCCAAAAAAACAACTCCAAAACCCCCCAAAAACCTCCCCACTATAGTATCACCAACTATTTTTTTAATTGGCCTTAGGCATGTTTTTGTACTTGTTCTCTGCAACCAAAGATCTTGTTAACTGTTGCAGAAGCAACAGTTAAAAGGATTTCATACACGGATATCACACATTTTTTTTTCTTCAACCTATAAGCCATCAGAAAGGGTCCTAAAAAGTCAAATTTAGCTCATAAAATATCAAAGCATTTTACTGGAAAAACGCTTGAAATTTTGTATACCAGTCTCATAGGGTTTGTGCACAAGGTGTGCATCAAGTGTTGTCCAGGTATGGAACGCTTTCCCGTTTTTGGTGGTTTTTTTTAGTTAGGAGCAGGTGTAAAACAAAATGGGAAAAAAGTAAGAAAACTATAAATACTTAAAAGCCTGCCAATGTGCTATTGTACACATGTATAAATTAACTCTAACCCTCCAGGCTCCAGGATATTTTGTTTTAAACACCCTGCCACACACAGCAATCTCTATCTTATGTCAAAGTGACAACTTGACCCTTTCAAAGTCTGCAGTCACACAACACAGCAGATACCATCCCTGGTCTTGTTCATTGACTCTCTTAGTATACTGTGGTTGTTTATGCACTGGTGTTGACAGCTAAATGCATCAAAGTGCACCAGCCTTGTTTACCGGATGCACTGCGCCTGGCAGGGTTAGGGTTAAACAACTGTAAACTTACTGCATACAGGAGTACTTTATTCTCTTTGTCTTCCTTTGGATAGAGCATGTTGTTGCTGAAAATATTTAAACACAAGTAAAATAAATAATTCACAATTAATTTGGTCATTGTAGCTTCAGTCTATATTTATGTTGTTGCCGATAAAGCCAGTGGGCGTTGGGAGCCCCATAGTTCTAGGCATAGACGTTAGTGGTAGTGCAATAAATTAAGACGTCAGCCGCAGCTGACGTCTCATTGCACTACGACTTTAAACCGTTCAATGATGGGCTACATCATCATCATCACGATGTAGTCCGAGTAACTAGGACCCAAATATCTCTTTTTTAACATCTGGACATGATCTTGCCTATATCGCGCGCGCGACGCAATACACTGACCTGTGACATCGCAGAGCACCCCCGCGTATATAGTGGTATGGTCGGCATGCACTATTTTTCAAAATCAAAGTGTCCGAGGCAGCTTGCAGTATTAAGCTGAAAATTTCATTCGTCGATGTGTGCTTATCAAGTACTTTTGTGGCCGTTTTGAGGGTGAAATCTGATGTTTTTGGGGGCAAACATTTGGGCAAATGGGCATTTTTATTTAAATTAAAAAAATACAATGGAACTCCCTAGGACCCTACTATCGCAAGATCATGTCTAGAATAGATGTTAAAAAAGCGATATTTGGGTCCTTGTTACTCGGAGTCGGACTAATCATGATCATGTATGTAGCTGGGTCATTCCATCAGGTTGGGACACAGAGTGTGACATTACTGACATATGAGTAAAAATTTCAAATTGCTTGCAAGATTACTATTTTATCATTATGGTATCATATACTTATGTACATTCAACATATAATATTTGTATTACCATATAATTAATCATTTTTTTCAGAATGGCACCGTAAGGTAGTAATGTCAATAATTTTGTGCAGACGTAACATGGACACCAATTTGAGATTAGATTTTTAATAATCAGCTTGGATCACATTGTATATTGCCATATCTTAGTCAAAATGATAGAAACCATTAAGTTTTTTGCAAATAAGTAAACTTTCTTATACATGAATTCTACAAAGGGTTGAAAATCACAACAACAAAATCGTAGCAAATTACTTTTCTCATCGTGTAATTAAAACAAGAAAACTTATACAAAACTTGAATTAACAACAAATACTGTGCTATAAGTAGCATTATATTAGTTTAGTTTATAGACTTGGATAGTATAAATTTAATTTTAGTAGCTATGTTGTACAATTTGTCTTAAATCTTGGGAATTGCATCTTAAAATGGTGTGTTGCAGACGTAACATGGACACCGTGCCCATGTTACATCCTGTGTCAAATATTAAGAACAATCACCTATGATATCATGAAAGCAATGAATTACATGGCTCTAAACTTAGGTGGTCAGTTGTTTGATATGATTATGCATAAAACAGGTAACTAAAACCTAATACAAGAAAATGCCAAACAAAAGTAGCATATTTTACAGTGCAGACGTAACATGGACACGGTGTATAATTATTAAATCACTCATAAATGTCATGCATATTGTTAAAACAAAAATCTTTTCATATTTAAATATCTGAGCATGTCACCATATTCTATTTTTATTGTTTATAAGTTGGTAAATGTTTCATATTGTGTTCAATTTGTTACCAAACCACAGTGCAGACGTAACATGGACACCACAAATCTAAAATGGAATAATTCACACATGAATGAAATGCAAGTCTAGTTTGTGTATTTTGTGTATCTGTTGTGTCCAGTTATTTGGTACAACATTAGTTCCACACATCCTATTGAGCTTATTTACCAGTTATAGAAACAAATAGTTTTAAATTGTTCAGACGTAACATGGACACCGTACCCCAAAATGACCTGATTTCTCGTCATATTTGAAAAAGTGAAACTATTTTCCAACTTTATGAATAATTTTCTCATAAATCAAGTCAGATGTGATGAATTTAAGTCATTTTAGACTTGCTTTGAAGCAAAGGGAAAATACTACACCCCTAAACAAAATGTTACAAAAGTGGACACCTTGTGTTACGTCTACACTACTCATTTTTGGTGAGCTCTAACAAAATAAATGACGTAAACAAGAAAGATATGACTTACAATTACTATTTATCATGTTCTTTTATGCTACTTTATTAGCAAAGGGGTGTTAAATTATGTATTTATTAATGTGCAAGTTGCATACTTAAAACTACTCAATTTTTGTCACACATGTTACGTCCTAACTAGCCTTGCACGCCACCATGTTTTATGAAATATCTAAAAAATAAAATAACTAATGTCACCAAATTTGGTATCATTCAATAGGTCTTTTTGTAACTCTCTAGTTTCAACCATCATTGACAAGAAAAATAGTTCATTCTTCCCAAGAAAACTAAATCTTATAGGTGAAATGGCAAAATATGCACGTGTCCCAACCTGCTGGAATGACCCAGCTATAAATAAACGCTGTGGCTATTTTTACGTGACCGTAACCCTACGTACTTTTTCAATTCTTACGTGATTTAACTGGTTCCTGACACAGACAAGGGAAACTCAATACGTGCGGAACGTATGAAGACCACCCAGGAAATTTGTTTTAGCAATAGTCGATGTTAAATTGTGGTATTTAGTCCAAAATACATTTTTGTTGACCATAAATATATGTAATTATTCAAACGATATTGAATTTAGGTTTTTGTGCAAACATAGTGAAAAATTCACATTACATTTCATTCGTATTCAAATTTTGACATTTTTCATAAAAAAAATAGCTGTGACTTCGTCGTGGACAAAAAAGCGAACTATAAAACTAACAACGGCAATAGCTTAGTTTGTACTCGTTATAGGAATAGGTTATTATTGTATGTATGCGTAATTGCAATGTGTAATAAGTTAATTCCATTTTTTGGGGTTATTATTTCATTACGTAACCTATTTTTATTAACTAAAATTATTGGTTAATAATCTCATCTTTTCTTATTAGAAAAAGGTATAAAAGTCGTGTATCACTATAAAAACTAGGGACTGTATTGTATACGAAAAACTAGGGACTGTGAATTAACTAGGGACTGTATACAATTAACTAGGGACTGTGCATGCGCTACCGGAACTCACGTAAGAATAGAAAAAAGTTCGTAGGGTTACGGACGGTCACGTAAGAATAGCCACCTTGATAAATAAAAAGGACGCAACCCTGACCCTGTTTCGGCTAAAAATAAAACCGAACATTATGGCCTACCACTCTTGACAGAAACGGATGCCTACAAACCCAGGCCCACTATCCGTTTGTGTGTCCTGTCTGCTAAAATCTAAACTCATTGCTAAATTTGACAGAAAAACGTGGGATCAAATATCGAGAAAAACGAGGACGCGGTCAAGCAAAACACGCAAAACAGTTATGATTGCGCCCTCAGCGTTAAAAGAAAACCAGGCTTGTCAGCTACTGAGCTAGAGAGGGCGCTCGATCGGCTCTGGGTCGAGGAAGGTGTAACAACAACAAAATTTCGAAACGAATTGTTGCTCTCAAATGTAATTAAATTGCCCAAAAATGGCCGATTCTGGTAAGAAGCTCGTACGTAGTAAAAGTGGGTTGCGAATGGTTAGTGTGGAAGATAAGGATACCAGTCCCTTTCAGCTGGAAGAGCCGCCTTGGGTACCAGATGTACAGGTAAAACCTCCAAACATGCCAAATGAAATCCAATTAAATAATAACTTTAGTTAGACTGGCATAGTTTATAGAGCAAGGAACAGCTCTAAAGTTAACTTAGAGATGTTAAACACAATCTTGAGTTTTGCGCCAATTTATTGTACTCCCTCCGATCCGGAGTTCATTTCCCTTTGAATAAAATCCTTTCAAAGGAAAATGAACTCCGGAGGGAGTACAATAAGTTTGCGCAAAACTCCAGATTGCGCTCCAGAGTCAGAGACCCGTACCCAAGAACGTACGTGCATGGCGTTGTTACCAACGCCACGCGCTGATGTTTTTCGAACACAATCTATTTTACGATATAAAAACGCCACGTAAGTATGGTTTGCATATTTAATAACCGTGTTAATTAGACTACTAATTGACTTTAATCCAAACACTAACTACGCAAACACTACGCAAAATCGCGTAATTTACATGTAAGAGGTTTTTGATCATCTGACCTCACCCGAAAAATGGGAATATGTAGAGGAGGACTTTGGCTTTCTAAATTAAATTACGCAAAATCTCAAAATTGACCACCCCTTCATATTTTCACTTTGGATGGCCATCTTCGAATCACATCTTGCGACTTTACTCTCATTTTGTGGTGACACTCAGGTCACATATAATATTAAGAGTCCTAGAAATGTGGTTTTTATTAGTTTAAAGGTAGTAATTTATACACCATTTGCAGATATCGAAAATATTTACTACCGAATTATTAAGAAATATCTTACTCATCTGAAAGTAAATAACGATTCTAGGCATCCAGCAAAATGATTGCGCTAGATTGCCTGTAATTCTTCCGAAAAATAGAATTTTATAATGAAAAATTTGCAATCGCCGGACGGCGAGCGCGAAAAAACAAAGATAACATAAGAATAACTGCTCGATGCCGGTTGAAAAAAACGCTGTTTTTCATGCTTTTCTCGGCATCCATGATTCTAAAACTTCGGACAGCTCAGTTAAACGATATTTACTACAACCCCCAAATCTACTCATTGATGATAATTCAAGCAATGACCAATGGTGTATCCTACCTTTAAGTATATGATGCCCCCTTATTTGAAGCTTACTTGGGATGGTTTTTTTCTCATAGGATGTCGGGTTCAAAAAAATGTTTTGTAAGCTAAGTTTGTATACACTTCTACAGATGGCGGCACCCTTTTGACGTTGCTAGTGTTAAGCAAATTAGGCATTATGAAAACTGTCCCGTCGCGTTGAATGTCGGTCACTTTGACACCTGGTCAAGTCGACACCTCGTCATAAGTCGACACCTCGTCATGCGTCGACACCTCGTCATAAGTCATAAGCCATAAGTCATAAGCCATAAGTCATGCGTCGACACCTCGTGGCGTCGACACCTCGTGGCGTCGACACCTCGTGGCGTCGACACCTCGTGGCGTCGACACCTCGTGGCGTCGACACCTCGTGGCGTCGACACCTCGTGGCGTCGACACCTCGTGGCGTCGACACCTCGTGGCGTCGACACCTCGTGGCGTCGACACCTCGTGGCGTCGACACCTCGTGGCGTCGACACCTCGTGGCGTCGACACCTCGTGGCGTCGACACCTCGTGGCGTCGACACCTCGTGGCGTCGACACCTCGTGGCGTCGACACCTCGTGGCGTCGACACCTCGTGGCGTCGACACCTCGTGGCGTCGTCACCTCGTGGCGTCGTCACCTCGTGGCGTCGACACCTCGTGGCGTCGACACCTCGTGGCGTCGACACCTCGTGGCGTCGACACCTCGTGGCGTCGACACCTCGTGGCGTCGACACCTCGTGGCGTCGACACCTCGTGGCGTCGACACCTCGTGGCGTCGACACCTCGTGGCGTCGACACCTCGTGGCGTCGACACCTCGTGGCGTCGACACCTCGTGGCGTCGACACCTCGTGGCGTCGACACCTCGTGGCGTCGACACCTCGTGGCGTCGACACCTCGTGGCGTCGACACCTCGTGGCGTCGACACCTCGTGGCGTCGACACCTCGTGGCGTCGACACCTCGTGGCCTCGACACCTCGTGGCCTCGACACCTCGTGGCCTCGACACCTCGTGGCCTCGACACCTCGTGGCCTCGACACCTCGTGGCCTCGACACCTCGTGGCCTCGACACCTCGTGGCCTCGACACCTCGTGGCCTCGACACCTCGTGGCCTCGACACCTCGTGGCCTCGACACCTCGTGGCCTCGACACCTCGTGGCCTCGACACCTCGTGGCCTCGACACCTCGTGGCCTCGACACCTCGTGGCCTCGACACCTCGTGGTGAATCGAACGAAGATTGAAGTTATGCGTCGACACCTCGTGGGGTCGACACCTCGTGGGGTCGACACCTCGTGGAGTCGACACCTCGTGGAGTCGACACCTCGTGGACACCTGACCCAACAAACCGTGAGTTGGGGGAGAACTTAAGAATCTTCTCCGTGAAAAACAAGCTGCTTTGAGGAACGATGATATGTCGGAAAAGAAAAGGATACAGCGAAATATCAGGAAACAGATTTTGCAATGTAAGGAAGACTATGCAGATAGGATCGAACGAAGCTTGAAGTTAGGCAGTACCAAACAAGTACATGTATGGGACGGTATGAAAAAATGTCGGGTTACAATAAGAACTGTAGGCCTACCCAAGTCATAAACTCTGAGGATGCCACAACTCTTGCCAATGAATTGAATAATTTTATTTCCCCCCCCCCCCCCCTTTTTGATGAGCATAATGTTTCATCAATCACGAACAGCTTATCAGGTAATGTAAGAAATTTGATAGGAGAAGAGGAGAGGATTAAGTTAAGTCTTTCTGAAGTCAAAAACTCTTTCAAGAATGTTAAACTTGTGTGGTAAGGCAGCAGGGCCTGACGGTATTTGTGGTAAAATTCTCAAAACTGATTTTAGTGTTTTATTCTTTATTTCAGTGGTCATTGGATACTCAGGTAGTTCCAAATATTTGGAAATTTTTCCTTGTTATTCCTGTACCGAAAATATCCAAACCAGTTGTCATGAATGATTACAGACCCCTAGTGCTTACTGCTATTCTGATGAAATGTTTTGAGAAGATTGTCTAGTGTATACTTTTGTCTCAGACCAAACTGAAGATGGACCCGTATCAATTTGCTTTTAATAGAGAAAAAAATTGGAAATGTAATACTAATAAAGTCAGTGCTAAATGTAATCAACACTTGTATAAAGACGCATGAAATCGTTTAACGTTCATATAGAACTGTTTTTCAGGCAGTTGTACACGTACAAGAACATGTACATGTGTACAATCAGTTTTGTTATTCAAGAGTTTTGTGTGGTATAGTGGGGCTGTCTTCTGGAAATGTCAGAAAGCTAAATCAAATTATAAAATCTGCAAGTAGGCTGGTTGGTGCTGATGTTAAGCAGATGGACTCCTTATGTAACAGTGCTTTGGAAAAAGAATTCCATACTATTGTGTCCGAAAAAGACCACCCTTTGCATTCCAGTGTTATTTTCAACAGGTCAGGTCAAATTAGACTCCCTTGGATTAATAAAATTCAGTTTAGGAATTATTTTCTTCCATCAGACATTAGACTAGTTATAGCGCCAAAAACTTGCTGACACCCTCTACCATTCTGTAGAAATGGGAGTTGGTACGTGGCGTCATGTACAATACAGAAAGAC
Source organism: Crossaster papposus (assembly GCA_037893245.1). Lineage (NCBI taxonomy): Eukaryota > Metazoa > Echinodermata > Asteroidea > Velatida > Solasteridae > Crossaster > Crossaster papposus. The sequence goes on along the minus strand of JBAIAA010000568.1, from coordinate 227,773 downwards.
TGCGTGTTTGTGTGAGTTAGTCTTACATACGCACTGTGGACCTCCGAACAATATAGGTCCACACGATGCGGGAAGAGGTTACGGTGTGTGGACTTGCACACGTCCACAATCCGTTTTTCAGTTTCCGAAAAAGAGCGCTAGAGGAAAAACGGGTTAGGGTTATATATAGAAAAGATAGAAGGGACAGCTGAGAGGCCCATAATCCTAATTTGAGGGTAAATTTGTTTTGGGGAAGCGAGAAAAATGAGTATTTAGTCAAAGTTTGTTAACTACACGAATACAAAGGAATGTCCACAGTGCGTATGTAAGGTAAAGCTGTGTGTGTGTATGTACATGTATACAGTATACGTGTGTGAGCTGGGCGGATCTCTGAGGTACATACCGGTATGTAGGTACGATACATGCACATCTACCTTTTTGAAAAAGAGGTCTAGAGGTAAAATGGGGTTAAGGTTTATTTTTAAAAAAGTGAGGGAGAACACCTTAGTGGATCACAATCACAAATGTGGGTTGAACATTTTTTCATGGTGTGAGTAAAATGAGTAGGAATGTCCACACTTGGTATTATGAGCAATAAGCTATGTGTACATTGAACGTGTATATTTTGACAATTGCAGTAATTTTAGAAATATGTTACTTCAGAACACGATAATCTTTAACTTTTCTGGTACACGTACCTGCTATGCATTATGCTTACATTTTTTTTACAGTTTCTTTCAGGACAAATTAATGCATGTGTGGGAAATCAATCATGGTATGTGACCTACCTGTAGCATAGCATACCTGGGCCACATTAGTGGGGCTACAATGTATGTTATTCCGCATCAGTAACTTGGATCCACTGTACACATGTATAGTAGGCACCCTTACATAATTTTTTTGGAGCTTGTGGCAAGCTTGCGGCAGTTAAAGTATTTCAGTTTAATAGATTTAAAGAGAAAATCTAGTCTGCTTAAAGTGACATATCAACCTAATGTTACACTTTTTAGTTTCACATTCGGGGTTTGCAGATATCCTAGAAAAATCAAGAAAACCAATCATGTTCTTGTAGTCTGGTTCCCTGACCCCACTCTAAGATGAAACAGAGCAATTTATAGATGTTGGGGAATTGTACGGTTCACAGGTGTGTTAAGAGTAGAATATTAACCATGTATCGTAAGAGTAATATTTGAACAAAAACAGGTTTTTGTCAACAGCATGATTACAATGGTCGGCTAATCAGCGTTGGAAATTGAAAAATTACCACTTTACTTGAAAATGATAGCACAGGTGCATTAGACTGTCATTCCCTAACAGTCCAGTAAAGTATTTCGTGATACGTTGTCATTTTATTTTTGAATGTTTGCAAAAAATGTTGTTTCAGTACAAATGTAAACATGTGAAATGCATAGAAAATGTATAGCGAATTAAAGAAATAGCCTTTAACCTTACAAAAATATATTTACAAAAAAAGTAATCTTTAAATTTTGTAACTTGATAATAATCAAATATGAACTTTTTAACTATTCGCATTGTGTTGTATAATGCACTGATTTGTTCTCCAAGGGTCTGTGCAATTCATGTGAAATTGATGGATTCAGCACTGTGTTTATGTTATTTGATTACAAATTCAATTTGTGACCATGCACTGGCCCTCAGGAAACTCAAGGTAAAGTTACCAGTACATGCAAATTAAATAAATACCTCTTCCCCAAATTTACAGGATTGATGTGTAAAAATGATGTACCGGTACGTACATGTACATGTGCTAAGGTAAGAATGTGTTTTGTATGTTGTACAGTATGATGTACATGTACTGCTATGCCCATTTTTTATTTTAGGAAAGGGTCATGATCTTTTGCAGTGCGGGATCGTGATCAATAAATTCCTTCCTCCCTATAGGCAAGTGGCAGAAGCCCAGATCCAAAAGTGTAACATTGTACATGTACATGTACCGGATACTGGGATTTATATGTTTACATATACCGGTGCTATATATGCAAGTACTGGTATACAATGTACATACTCCCAAATTCGAATTCGTGTACTACATGTACTTATAGTTAAGGAAACCTGGGGAAAATATTTATTTTACATATATGTACTTAAACTTGAAAATTCTTTTAAATCAAAGTTTTGATTGTGATATCCTTATAAAATTATCATGTAAGGTAGCGGTAATTCTTTTTGTCTTGCCATGAATAACTAAAATTCATGTTTCATGGGCCCAATGACAGTTTGGTGATAAAACGCTATACAAGCACTGCACATTATTACATGTACATGTACATGTACAGTACCTACTGGGTACAGTATGTACCGGTACATTGTAACTTCTGCAGGTTTTGGCAGGTTTGGTACCAAAAATTAGCAACTTGTTGTTGGACTTTGTTTGGCTCAGTACAAAAGGCCCAGGAAGAACCTGTTGAATTATGCAAGGTTCAGGGCAGAAAGGCATACTTGTAGAAATGTTGGAGTTTGGGAGAATGCACTAGCATTTTTTTGTTGGTGAGCTCAGGCTGGTCACAGATGTCTACACCCTGTTATAGCCTAACACACTGAACCAATTTGGCCAGTCATCACAGCCCTGATCCTGAACACTGAACAATGCATCTAGACCAATCTGAACCAAGTCAATGAAACTTCCACAAGTTGGAGTTGGGCAGGCTTAGTACTGTTACCGGTAGGTTCAGTACCAATAATTACTGAACCTGTATGTGTGCAGTTGTTGAAGTTTGTTAGGTTGGGTATGCTTGAGAGAGCCTAAAGGGGTTGGGTTCAATCTGAAATAAAACATCTTTAATTTCCTTCCTTCTACAGTGCCTAGCCTGTGCCAAATGTAGCTGCAAATATGACCTGGTCAAGCGCAGGGTAAGTATAGAGGAGAAATAATAATTAGGACAAACAATTATCCCCTAAGTTTGTTTTCATTGAAATGTTCTACAGGTTATTTCCATTATGTACCTGTTGCCAAAGAAAAGTAAACATCTTGCCAAATTATTGAGAAAAACATACTTAATGGATACCTGTACATCGAGTCGTGTTTTGCCATAACGACCGAGGATCTCTGATTGTGTTTCCCTTGGTTCCTGTACTGGAACCTAACCCCATAGACTTAACGTACACTTTAACGACAGAGGATAAAAGACGAGCGCCCGGTACTTTTCCTACTTTTTTTTCTTGAAATTCCTTTAGAAGTATTCCTTATTTATTCTTACTTTACTGTCTCACAACTCTGAAAAATGAAATATCATTAAACATTTATTATGAGTACTAGTGTTACACATTGTCATGTGGACACTGTAAATCACACAAGGAAGTGTTTTGGCACTGAAGTGCTGTGTATGCACAAGAACTCTTGTAGTTGAGGATGGAGCACAAGTGTTGTGGGTACATACCGGTATGTAACTTGCCTTAAGAGATGGTGCTGTGTACGAAAGCCCACAAAAGTTGTACTTTTTCACTTCTTTTTAACCTCGATCTACTTGAAATGATCTTAAAACCCTGGACAATGCTGGAGTAATATAATATTACACAAACTTTCTTAGGCCGATTTTTTTTTGTCCTTTTCTAAGTTACCGGTAACGTACCCTGTAACAACAGTCAGACGTACAGTATACCGTATGCTTACAATGTACACGTACACGTGTATACATTACCGGTACTGAACATGTACCGGTAAACTATATTACATTTACCTTATACACGATATTTTACGGAAATGCCCTGTGGAAACATCCATTTGTGATATTACATGTGAAATGTCTTTTTTCCAGTAAAGAGTATGAACTTTTAACAGGTGGCCGCTAACAACAACCACATACAGTTATTCAGGGTTGGTTTAAAACTGAATACATGTTTGTAACTACTCCCAAGGCTTCCACTTGGCCTTCTGCAAAAATGAATAGAGTGAAATGTGTTGTTTCTTAAATGTCAAAGGTGCTGGTGCACAGACAGTGATGTTACAGGAAATGACAAATGATGTCACCATGACAGCAGTTTTCTAATGAATTTGTTAATGTTAAAAGTAGTAATTAGGATATGTTCAGCAGAGATACCGGTAAATGTAAGGGGCAGTATACACGTTTTTTGCAAGTTAATTTTCTTATACATGAATTCTACAAAGGGTTGAAAACAACCAAATGTAGCAAATTACTTTTCTCATTGTGTAATATTAAAACAAGAAAACTTATTTAAAACTTGAATTAACAACAAATACTGTGCTACCCGGTACATGTGTAAAATACATAAGTAGCATTATATTATTAGTTTAGTTTATAAACTAGGCAAATTTGTACAATTTGTGTCAAATATTGAGAACATCACCTATGATACCGGTATCATGAAAGCAATGAATAACATGGCTCTTGGGTGGTCAGTTGTTTGATATGATTATATGCATAAAACAAGTAGTGGTAACTAATCCTTAATACAAGGAAATTCAAACAGTGCAGATGATGTAACATGGACACGGTGTTCAATTATTAAATCACTCATAAATGTTATGCATAATGAATTTTAAAAAAAATCTGTTCATATTTATATCTGAGCATGTCACCATATTCTATTTTTATTGTTTATAAGTTGATAAATATTTCATATTGTGTTTAATTGCAACATTTGTTACCAGACCACAGAGCAGATGTAACGTGGACACTACGAATCTAAAATGGAATAATTAATGCCTTGGAGGGTTTGTTTCTTCTGAAGTTTCTTCAATTGTAGCTTCACTCGTGCGCGCCACGATATTGGAGCGGATTTTTTATTTTTTTTACCATGTCAGATCCCTCTAGCCCCGTACGTTAAACCCTGGCCAGATTATGTTAAGGAGAAATGACAAAAGAGTGCTGTTCAAATTCAAAAGCATGTACGTGATTTATGAATACGTAATTGCGTGACACCACGTGGTACATGTACCGGTACCTTACATGTACATTAATTAGCTGATCAATGCACTGCCGACATGACTTGGCTTCTGTATCTTGGCACCGTCCACTGCACTTCCCCATTGTCTGCAACTCTGCCAATGAGAATGCACTATAAGGTGATCCTAATTAAAAAGGTTTATGTAACCACTGGCCAATTATTTAAATATGCACGATTCACTGGCGATTTATTCACATGGTGGATACAGTGAGGTGATTTTAATGAATGAGTTTAAGGTTACAATGGATGTGTATACCATTGAGCAGTTTGGGGTGGTCATGTACATGTACATGTATACATAAAACATTTCAAGGCACAATTTTAAACAATTAAATAACTGAGGCCCATTTGTATGTACTTTACAGAAATATAATCTATAAATTACATGTACATGTATGTATTGTCAACCAGCATCAGCATCAGGTTTTATTTGCGACTTGATAGAATATCTTAATGTACTTAAAATGCACACCGTTACTTTATCCCACACGTTTTGAATGGATTTTTCTACTCCAACACACGTGGCGGACATTTCTTGTTGTCGGTGCGTTTTTCCATTGAGCTGGTTAAACTGCAACACTGTCGGACTCTACTTCAATAATGAATTTTATAGATTTTCAATTCTACCGGTACCATGGAGGAATCAAAACACATTCTGAATTGGAACTTGAGCGATAAAGGAAACCAATTTGATGCAGAAGTCGCTGCAAAATTACCGTTAAATGCTTTGAAAAAAAAACATGGTGATAAACACGTGTGGGCATGATCGTCATTTTACACCTTGTGACAATTGTGACAATTACTTGCGAGTAATTTCTTCGCGAGTACTTGAGTGGGAAAATTCACTACTCGCCCAGCACTAAATTCAATCAATTATCGATTGTGTATCCTACTGTACCTTTAAATGTACGCATGGTGTGGTTTTTTTCTGTGTTAGTTGGAACAAGAAAACATGATGTACACGTACATTACCCAACAATGAGAGTTAATTGTCCAGATTCCCCAACCCTAAAAAGCTTAAATTGTTTGAAAATGGAACATGCACAATTTGACCGAAGAAAAATTAAAAATGAATGGAAGGTTAAGTTTATCATTTTACTGTACCATACATGTACATGTACATACTGCACACATGCGTGTACACGCATACACCCTTCCAATTGTTTGGCTATTAGTAGAATGTATGGTAAAGTTAAATGCAGGATGATTGTACACCAAAAATGAAAAAAAAAGAATCTGACAAAGTGATGTGTTACACTACGTACACACTGTTAATTTGTAATGAGTTACACGTTTGTGTGTTCATGTACTACCGGTACACATGTACACGTATGTACATAACCCCCGAGGACCATGGAGGATTTCCTTCTTATTCCTCCATGCAAGGACAGAAGCACAATATGTGAGAAATAGATCATTTTATAACGCACCTCTTGCTAGTTCTGTATTCTGGTTGGCTGAAATTCGGTCACGTGGGGTTAACTAATAGACTAAAGTGCATGAGATTTGGCACCACCGTGAATTTGCGGGAAATGGTTCCCGAAGCGGGCAATAGACTTAACAATTTTGACTGGTTACATACAGCGTCCTCAAGAGGTTTGCCAGTCTCATCTTAATATGAAAAATGGCGGCGTCATTCTGCAAATATTTCATATTTTGAACCGAGGTGTGTATGTATATTAATACTCGGGCATTTTTCTTTTGTTGACGTATACACGCAAAGTTTTTCCGAGATTCAAACAGATGACGCATAAACACAAGCACGTCTTGAGCAAGGTCGGAAATGTCTGTCAGCAGCGAGCAAGGCCAGAAATGGATGGGTGTGCTTTCTGATACCAACGGCCTGAACCCGCCTCAGATCGAGTTTCGTTAATAATCCCGCGCCTCGGCTCGGTGAATGTTACAATAAACCCGTCGCAAACTGGTTAAAGTGTACGATAAGTCTATGGGGTTAGGTTACAGTACCGAAACAAAGGAAAACACAATAGGGGATCCTCGGTTGTTATGGCAAAACATGACTTGATATACGGTACCGGTACATCTTTCTCACCTTTCATTTTCATCATTTATTGAAAACAATGCTCGAAACTTAAATGGTATTTTTTTGTGTATTTTACTTTTTTGACCTGTGGATAAATTATGCAAACTTTAAATAGCAATAGATTGTCAACAAAATGTCCAATTTAAGTACCGGTAGTGTACATCAAACATTATTGCAAGCAGAACCTTAACTCTTGGACTACGTATGTACATGTACTTGTAATACCCCAAACCATCATTTTGACATTTGTACAGTTCTGTCTCATTTTGCCTGAACATCATCACTATGATACTGGTACAGTAGTTGGAACAAGAAAGCAACACTGTGTACGTTACTGCAAACTATTCATACTTTTGTTGTCCACCATGAATTGAAAACTACAATGTACAAGTCCCATACAAATAAATGGCCATGTACAGTATGTACATGTACATTAGGCTGCTTGATCATGTTCATAATCGATACAGGCATTGCCATTTGTATTGTATTCATTTTCACAAGTGTTTTAACAAAACTGGAGTGTTGAGTTTGGTTCCGTTGACTGCTTCCAGCATCACTGCCGGCGTTGTGGCAAGTGTTTCTGCGGCCAGTGCTGCTCCTCTAAGGTGCCCCTGCCTCGCATGAACTTTGTGGATCCGGTCCGGATGTGTGAGGAATGCGTCGTTGTCACAAAGAAGGAAAATGAATTCTACGACAAACAACTCAAGCTTCTTGTCAATGGTAAGTTATATGTACTTGTTCATTGTTTTTTGGTTTTTTTCAAGGCGGCAATAAACAACATTTGCAAAAGAAAAAAAAAACGAACAAATTATTATGAAAAACCGGTACCAAGTTGATAGTCTCAAACATCCTGTGAAATTGGAGCATACATACATGTACAACGTACATGTGTAGTCTGCTGTCATTTTAAAGAAAAGTGAAATTTTTGTGTCAGTTTCTAACGATGGTCAGCCAAAATCTTCCACATAAGTATGTAAGTTAACAATTTCGTAAATCCAATAATTAATCTATAGAGATATAGTATTCTAATTTTTTTTTTTTATGGAATGAATGAATGAATGAATGACAGAACAAAAATAACTTTTCAAATACTGCTTCCAATTGACTAAATTTAGGCCTAGTCAGTCCACATTTTGTTTGAAATTGGTTACACGTCTGTGAACATGCTATAAGCCATGCTATTCTTCTGTAAGTGGAGTGCAGTGGCCTCATGGTCTAATTTGGAGCATGGGTTTTTGGTCTGGGTAATTCTGCAGGTTGTGGGTTCCAGTCTAGTCCATGGTTACTCGTGGCTTCTCGTGGCTTACTCATGGCTTCTCCTTGCCCATTTATACATGTACCGGTACCGGTACCTGTTAGGAAAACAAAGGTAACAGACAGTACTCCTGATATCCGTAACAGTTACACTTTTATCTTGATTTTGTCTTCCGAGTCTTACTGTTCTCCTGCTGTTTGAAAATGTTGATCATACTTTTCTGCTACTGTACTTTTTCTTTTGGGTCTGATTGAAAGCCTGTATTTTTTTAAAGAAACATTTGCAGTTTAGCTCTTCTATTTTTTATTAATCACAGGAAGCAATTTTACTTTGAAGAGTAACGAGCTAGAAAATGACAAAGAGGAGGCATTCTGTTATCTGTCTGCTAATCACAGGTTTGTATTCAAGATGGTTTGAATAAAATTGATATTCTTGAAAATAATTACTACCGGTAAGCTTACTCACACAACATTATTCAGAACATGCCGTGCCTTATGGCGACATTTTGCCCTTTTTTTGGAAAATGAAAGTGCCAAGTGAAGCGAAAAAAACCAAATTACCCCAATCAATTGTAATCAATGATCAATTAATCTTATATTAAATAAAGTCAAAATCACAAGAGTCAACAAGATTTTGTTCATGTTTTTTTTTCGAGGATTAATTTTGTCCGACACTGTACCAGTGTACCCAGTGGCTTTCAAAACGTTAAAGTGATGAATAAATTGTTTTGATTTCTTGATAGTTCTTGTTCTCATAGCTCCATTCCGGATTGTTCTGATTTCCTGATAGTACAGTTTATTTAGTATAATGATTGTAATTTTGTAATAATGAATGTGGCAGGGACTGCTTTATAGTACCATACAATGTCAATGACAGTACAAACTTTCACAGAATGCAGTACTACCGGTATATTGCATAACTGGTGGAGAATCAAAGTACATGTACATCCCATTGCCAACCTGCGAGTTACATATCTCGTAGTGATGCGGTACAAAATAACTTATAACTGGCATAGTAGAATAATCATCTTCATGCCATTGCCACTGCCAGCCACGAGATATCTCGTAGATATTTTTTCTTCATAGAGTATTTGAAATGAACCTATTACAGCATATAGACACCTAAAAAGTATATATTAAGTATGTGTGCATGCATACAACGCTTGACAAATGGGGGTGCCCTGTGGAATTACATGTACCGGTATGCCCGGCAGTCATCAACATGTTAAAAATACCTTGCGGTGGGAATGGATGGAATCAAAATCAGGAGCCTTTGTGGAGGATGTTTTTGTCTCTCTTTCCTTGCATATTTCTCAAAATAAAGAAATACTTACGGTTGATATTTTTAAATACTTTTTAATGCTGTTTGACTTGTTTATACTATTGACTTTGCCCAATTTTGGCCACAAGGGAATGCTCGCGCTTCCCGGGCTCTTAAAGTTAAGCCATGAGGGAATGCTTGCGCCTCCCAGGTACATGTACATGTACTTCAAGGTAAGCCACGATAGAATGCTTGCGTTCCCAATCTCTTAAAGTTAAAATTCTTTCTTTTTCCCTCTTCAAGTTATGCCACGTGGAAATGCTTGCGCTTCTTAAGCTCTTCAAGTTAATAAAGCCACAAAGAAATGCTTTCCTTTCTCAGGCTCTTCAATTAAGCCATGAGGGAATGATTGCGTTTCCTGGGTTCCTAAAGTTAAGCCACGAGGAAATGCTTGCGCTTCCCGGGCTCTTCTCAAGCTTTTCAAGTTAAGCCACAAAGAAATGCTTTCCTTTTCCAGGCTCTTCAATTAAGCCATGAGGGAATGCTTTCGCTTCCCGAGATCAACATGTATAAAGTTAAGCCACGAAGGGATGCTTTTACTTTCAGGCTCTTAATTGTTAAACCTCGAGGAATTGCTTCCCAGGCTCCTCAAGTTAAGCCACAAGGGAATGCTTGCGCTTCCCGGGCTCTTCAAGTTAAGCCACGAGGGAATGCTTGCCCTTCCCGGGCTCTTCAAGTTAAGCCACGAGGGAATGCTTGCACTTCCTGGGCTCTTTAACTTAAGCCACAAGGGAATGCTTGAGCTTTCCAGCTCGGCCACGAGGAGATGCCTGAGCTTACCAAGCATCATGCTGACGAGGATGCATCTACTCAGACTGCTGTAAAAGCACATCAGACATTTGGCATGTCAACTTCATTTCCATAAAAGAGTCCCCATAAAAGAAATAATCGAGGCAGTTTGCTGTAAAAACTCATTTTCCATTACTTCGTGATATTTATTGCGTTATGGCTTATTGCTTCTTCCCACCCAGGAGTGAAATGGGTACATATTAGGACAGAGATGGGTTGTTATTAGCTACTTTGCGCCGAAACTCCCCAAGGAGCTAAGATGGTATTTGGAATGTTTCGTGGGCCCTATGACCTGGGTAATAATAATTATAATACAGCTCCTTGGCAAACTGGTTAATGGACCTTGCCTTTTGCTTAATCTTGTTAACAGCGGCCATTTCCCAACCTGGATATTATCATGCAGTGAAGACCGGGTCATCACACTGTTTTTCCAGAAGTGAGGGCTTAATGCACATTGGTCTGTTTAGTTTAACATTTTTTTCTTTTGTGTAAAGTCATCAATCACAAGGCCCAAAAGGGCCACTCAAAGTGATGGTTAAGAAAGGAAGAAGGAAATAACAAACAAAAGATCAAAAAGTAGAAAAATTACAGTTGATGTTGCGCTTAAATTGGGACAAGTTATAAGTGGAAGGGAAACGAGATGCAGGAAGTGAATTCCAAAGCACAGCAGTACGAGGGAAGAAGCTGGATGAGTATACCCGAGTATTTGCTTTGGGGACAACTACAGTATGAGAATGGGAATAAATATAGACGAGTGGTGCGACCAAAGGTTTGGCTAGGTAGAATGACCAGTAAAAGACCGTTGGAGCACCTACCAAAGTCATATCTGTAAAAAAGGCTCAAAGAGGCTACAGAACGACGAAGAGATAGGGGTTGCAAAGATGAAGCTACGTCCTCTCCAGCAAGATTTGAAATTCTTCTCTGAATTCTGTCAAGCAGAGACAAATGACAAGCTGGAGCACCAGCCCAAATGTGCCAGCAATATTCCATAACAGGACGTATTGTTTTCTTATACAAATACAACATAACAGCTGGAGGAAGATATTGCTGGGCACGATATAGGCAGCCTACGCGTCAAGATGCCTTTTTGGCAATGCTACATGTCCCAGGAGTACAGGTAATGTCGAGACCAAGAAGCCGGATGTCTGAAAGCTACAGTAGCGGTATGGAATTCATTTCCAAGGTGGAAAAGTGAGGAGATCTTGACCTGGACAACAACAGTAGACATTATACTGCTCTCTAGGCGAGACTCACATAAAGCAAGGAGGTCTGGGGAATTCAGATGTAGAAAAGACTGAACTGCAGTGAAATTTCCCCTAACCCCTCTTACATACATTGGCATAACATAAATGCAGGGCTTTTGACTGTTCAGCCCTACAATGTGTTTTCTTTTGGAGCAGGTTGAACCTGTGAAGCATTAGAACGAATCGTCATAATTGATTAGGTTGGAGAAAGGCAAAAGATCTCAGGTATGCTGATCTGCAAATCCTGTTCAATGCCCCAAGAAGGACATCAAGAGACTCATCGAACCTATCTGCCAAAGCAGCAGATGCACTCAGATGGCCTCTGGAAAGCAACTGGAAATGGATGCACGGACCACTACCCATGCTTGTCCATGGCAGTTTAATGCCCGCTGATCAGCCTCTTGATGCATTGCCACCAATTTCGAGATCCTCTACTATCAGAAGGCCACGACCTGCAACGTGTTTATAACCTGTACCCTTCGGAGTGGTCTGTCAGAGGTTGTCGCACCAAGAGGCATACAAAACAGGAAGTGCAGCAGCATACCGAGACACTTGAAAACCAGCCCCTCGTGCTGAAACAAGAATACACCGGTCTCTTCACAGCCTGAAAAGGAATGGGAGGGGTAACAAGCCGCGGCAAGGCAAAAGAAAAAATCTGTTTCCACCCCTCTTGACAAGGTTGAATGTCAACCAAGACTAAAGAGTTCTACCTACCCAGGTTTGTGATCAGAGTTGTCCTTCTTCTAGGCAGACTGCCGACCTACATGTAGCTAGGCTAACGAGTTTTACCTACCCAGATTTGTGATCAGAGTTGTCCCTCTCATAGGTGGACTGTCAACCAAGACTATCTAGCTCCACCTATCCGGAGCAACCTGGTTATAGCGTCAAGAACTCACTGTCACCCTCTGACATTTTGTAGAAGCAGGGTCGGCACGAGAGGCCAGACAGCAGGATTTGATTGAAGAGGCTAATGTTGAGTTGCCGTGCTATACAATGGGGTACTTCAGTCGAAATGATCGATCCAACATCCCACATCAGCACATCCTAAGCCACTAGTAATAGGGTTCCTGGAGAATTAGGTTTCAGTCAGGTAATTTTAATCTCTCTCTCTTTCTCTCTCTCTCTTTCTCTATCGATTTAAGGAGTCTGTACTTCAGCGAGGAGAAGCCAGACAAGGAAAACAGCCGAGCGCCCAAATGGGTCCATGATCCAATACAACTGACCAGCATTCAGGAGGTGAAGATACAAACCGCTGGTAACGAGGCTAACCAGAGTGAGTCAAACCAAGATCATTGGCTTTATCTTTGGGTCATTCCATGAAGTTAGGATGCTTATTTGTAATCTTGCAACACGACAAAAACATTGTATAACAATGAGACAAGGCATCCCCCATTGTACATGTACAGTACTACATTTTTCATAAAATGTCAAATTTCTCAGGAAACTAATGTGACCAATTCTATCCAATATCCAAGATATCAGGAATGAATCTTCAAATAATTTAATCGATAGATGGTATGCAACTATAAGTGAAGCAAAAAATCACACTTTGGAATGACCCATTTAGACTGACCTATTAAGCTCTAAATTGTGGTATTCTGACCAATCACATCCGGGATTAATGTCCAACATGCATGTACACAACAGTCCGACATGCAAGCACATGCCTACATGCCTACAGGAAGGCATGCGGGTCACATTCATGTTTCACGATCCATGTACGGTACATGTACATACACATGTACCCTGTACATGTACACGATTCAACATGTACACGATTCAACATGTATACGATCCAACATGTACACGATCCAACATCTACCGGTATGATTTTGTAAAATTTATGATTGCTTAATACACTCATCCTGAAAAGCAGCGTTACCTACATGTACCCAACAAATAAAAAAGTCCTAAGGCATGAGTTTACGTACACACGTCCAAAATGAACTTGTAAATCATGCACACTTTGTGCCATACTTCATGTGAACCATTGCACACAGGTACCATGTAGTCTCTTTTATATTGACTTTTATATTGAAGCTTCTTATTATGTACAGAGTTCATGGATGAATACAGTATTAAAACCATGCAGTTACTGAAGTACCGTACATGTACATGCATTGCAAAAAGGAGCAAGTTTGGGTGCTGTTGGCGTTGACGGTACATACATACCGGTATACTCCTTTTCGTCAATTATAAAACAAGCTTGGGAGGATTCAGAGCTGGAGTGTAGGAAAAATGGGGAAAAGTGGGAACTCTCCAACTCAAATGAGCCGGCTACCGTAATTACAACAATCAGAGAGACCATGGAGCAAATTGGAGGTTGTCGCAGTTGTTATCTTAAGCCATGTAGCAAACAAAACGATAGGCTTAGATTTGTTTTATGTTGGTTTTTGAATATTTAGTTCCCCAAATCGAAACCGAATAGTGAAATTCAAACCGAATATTAAATGATTTTCACTCGAACGCGTCGTCATTGACTATGTCAAATCTTGTCGGTGAGCAGACGGCAAGCTTTCACATTGTTAACGAAGCAAAATGTTGGCACGTCATGTATTTTCTAATATTTATTTTTATAATTTTCTCTAGTTTTTTTGGTTTTTTTCATTTACCGGACCCAGGCGCTGGATTACTTTTCACGAACATGAACCCCCGGCAGGCTCATGCCGGCAGTCCATGGGCAGCATACCCACACATGCCAGCTACAAGCCAGTGGCTGACAGATATTACCGGCCTCGCTCGTGACGTGTTTATCAGTCATCCGTTTAGATTTTTGGAACCATTTTGTGTACATACATTTTGTGTCCTCCGGCGCGAACTGGTTCACTTTTAGTGCAATAAAGAATAGATAATCTTATTATCAATTTTTCGCAAAAATTTGTAATACTTTCCCCAGTTTACCTCTTGAAATCTTTAAACAGTTAAACAGCAACTAGAGAAACAGTGTTCCAGGGCTAGGTTGATCCAGTTGGAGCTACTGGTAGTCAAACTACGCAGCGTCATTAAGTGACATCTAGATTGACTGTGGTTAAGCCTTGTCGACTCTAGTCGCCCAACCGAACTTGCTCTTTGATGCTGCAATAAAGGAGTGCGACTATTATTTTCCTTGCAGAAAATGCAGTCATCACCTCAATGTCCATCAAGTACAGGTACATTGATGAGTCGAGGGATCTACTGCTCTTTGTTTCTGATGACTATTCGAGAAAATCTGCCTCCTCCTGGATCATTGCCATGCAAAAGGTAAATTTGTCAAAATAAAAAATATCACATCTTTTAGGGTGTAATATTTGACCGGGTTTGTAGTTACACATGTATTACTTTTTCAACTTTCTCCCGCGACAGCTTGAAATGCGCCACAGGCTTCTGCTCGTAATACCGGTATGTTGGTGGGTGGGTAGCTATAGGTGGATGGGTGAGATTTGTTTTTAGGTGGATTTGTTTTGTATTGAAATAATTAAGGGACGTAGAATAATAGAGGACAATAGGGTCCCCTAGTTCGAAAAGGTCCCCAATTCCGATTCGTGTATAAAACATATGAGAGGTCTTCTGAAAAAGTACAAACAACAGAGGGACAATAAGGGGTCCCTGATTGGAGGCGTACATAGTACATACACACCTATAGGTTTATGGGTATGTGGGTGCTCTTGTATCGTATTACGATCGAGGATAGAAACACAAAAGAAAACAGAGGGAACAAAAAAGCCTCGAAGGACGGTTTCTTTCTCCGAATTCGGTCTTTGATCGTTTGGGTAAGCGCTATGTAATGGGGTTAGGTTATACTTGTAGTACAGGAATAAAGGAAAACACAATAGGGATACTGTACCTCAATCGTAATTATGTGGTCCCGACTGGGTGGGCACATTTGAATACAAATGTAAACAGAGAGAGGGCACATCGTCTATAGACTGGTATACCATCCGGGGAATAGAAGTATCAATACACTTTTCATGCCACTGGAACCCATTTAGACTAAACACATTTTTTTTAAATAATGTTGCAACCTGATTCCACTTTTTTTCTTCATACATGTACAGTATATCATCTTAACCAGTTCGCGCCAGGATTATTTTAACATCACCGATCTGAGGCCCGGGATTATTTTTAACTAAACTCGATCCGAGGCGGGTTCCAATTTTTGTGTATGTATACGTCCTCCAGCGCGAACTGGTTAATAAAGGTCATTCATTGCAAAAATGTTGAAAAAACATGAATCGGGTACTAAAAAACATTTCCAATTTTGTTAGAAAATTGTCTTGACTCTCCATAGACTTTGTACACAAACGCAGAAGTGGTGTCAGGAATTCTTTCTTATTTCTCTTATTATAGGCAGTGAGGATGCTGCAGCAAACGCGGGAGTTGCCCACATCTTGATCCTCCAGTTTAGTACCTGTCTGGTACCAGTTGCATTGAGCAGGTCAAGTCGCTCATTTGTTTTGCCTGATCCTAAACCACTAAGCCATTGTCAGTGTATCAGATATTAATACAAATGCAGATATTAAAGCCAAAATAAGATAAATATATAATATGAGAGTATCGGATCCAGGATTTTCCAAAGGGGAGAGCTGGTGTGTTGAAAGGTTGGTTTTTTTTGGTGTGAGGGGGATGTAGTGATGAGGTGGATGTAGTGATGAGGTGGATGTAGTGATGAGGTGGATGTAGTGATGAGGTTAAAAAATTGGGATGGTTCATAATGTACCGTAAATGTTTAACATTGGTCTGTCGGTAATAGCGAGTCACCCCACTTTGATCCTTCCTTGTATGACAAGCTACATGTACATTGCTTTTGTATTTTATAAATACTGTATAATACTCTGTTCCCAGATGATTTATAGAAACACAAATCCCTGGGTAAGACTTAAACCTGCGACTTTCTGATTTCTAGTGCAGATGTTTTAGGCCAAATAAAAAAAAATCATGTTTAGCGTCCTCGCCCGCTTCCTTTTTTCTTTTCTTTTTCTTAATAAAAACACGGACAAAAATGATACATTTTATTATATTTTTGAAACAAAAATAAAAAAATTAGATCGTATTTTGAGACTCTAGCATCACTGTGTACATGCTGTGAAAATAGTCCATTAGTACAGAGGTCTCTTGGAGACCATCTTCAAAAAAAGCCCGGCAGGTTGTCTTGCAAAAAAAATTGAAAAAAAGGCCTTCTTACTTTTATTTTGTTTTAAGGCAGGACGCTAAACATGTTTTTTTATTTTTGGGCCTCAGCACTTGATTACCGCACTAGTTTGGGGTCGGCTGACCAGTGCCAGTGCCACAATCAAGTCTTTTGTAAGATGAAAACTTGCATCAGTGTGGTGTAAATTCAGTATTGGGTTTTGCTGTTCACCAACGCTTTTATAAACACGTATAATCAGTGTTGTCCCGAGAGATGATTATTTGATAAAGTTATACACAAAAATTAAAACACTCGGGTGGGACCTCCTATGCAAAACCCAATAATAATAATAATAGGCAGTTCATATCTGGTACGTAAGTGACTTTGTCATAAATGCTAACTTCACACGGAGTGGATGCAAGAATGGAAATGCGCTACTGCAGGTTTAGCCAATGAGTTCGAGTAATCAGTGGTGTGCGTGTGATTACGACGTTGGGCGTAGGGACCGGATAGCATACATGTATGTATCCCAAGACTGGTACTCAAAGCATGTAATACTGAATTTATACCACCCCAATGGAAATTGCCATTTTATGAAAAGTGATAAATGTGCCACATCATTAGGATTTGAAAGAGCAAAAACACTTTAAAATGCCATATTTGTCCTACATGTAGGAGGTTAAAATGTTGAGGTCTGATTTATTTTAAGATTTGATCAGAATTGTCATTATTAAACCGTAAGGTTCTCTGGACTAAGTTATGTACACATAAAATTTACCGGTAGTTTTGTGCTCTACAAAATGTTCTCCATTCTACAGACAGAACCAAATTATTACAGTACTTATCACATATTTCTTTCTCTAGTTGTAAAGTTCCTTTATATACTTCCCGTACAATTACTTGTAACCAGGACGTGTTAATCTTTTCATTTCATCATTCATTCTCTCATCATGTTTGTCAACCATAATTAATAAAGAAGCCAACAATTTTATTCAATATCAAACCCATTTTCACAGTACATGTATCTTTCAGCAGACACCATGTATATTTTATTCATTATAGTATATTTTCTGTGCTCCGTAGAGCAGTCTATTATTCGAGTATTCAAACTGTGTTTGACGCAGATAATATTTACACACGCAAGCTGAAACTGCATTAAATGTTGCACGTCATGTACACGTACAGTCAAGTAGGGTATTTCATAAACCTTCAGTATTTTAGGTTTTTTTTTTAAATGAATTTTAAAGTGAACAAAGAAAATGGCAAGGCGGGACTATGGTGTATTCTACCTTTTAAGTGCAAATCAAATTTAGCCAAAATTTGTATTCCTCATTCACACACTTGGAAACGCCAAGCCGGTTTTCGACACAGTGATGACAGTACCAGTTTTTTTGTTTCTGCTGATTGTTCAGTGAGGTTCAATCTGGTGGACCGCAAAAACTTCTTGAAGAAGATGCCATATGGGCACTTCTTGTAGCTACAGGTCATGCCTCCTTGGTTGCAGTACATACATGTAGCTCTTGAACTGTGACAGTATCACATCGTATTTACTGCAGTAGTTGCTGGGGAAGAATAAAACCTTGCTAAAGAGTTCTGGCGAAACTGCATGCTCTCTGCATGAAAATTCAAAGAAATCATGATCTGGTAAAATGCGCTCCCAGTGCAAGTCTTTGCCAGTCCATACAACAAAATCGCAGTACTCTGTATTTGTGCAGTGAATTTGGGACTGCGTCATGATAGGCATGGGTCATCTTTAATTTTGGATGACCAGTGTATACAATTTCAAAACAGAAGCCACTGTAAGATAATGGCATCATGTATTGTCATGTTTGTATTACTGTGTGGGCACTTTACTTCAACACATCCATGTCCACAACACATCCATCTGATGCTGTCAGGGGATGCACCGAAGTATGGCACTTCGGAATGAATGACGGATCCTGATTTACAGATGATGAAATCACTGTGGCTCTGTTCCATTGTTATCTTTATACTTGCACAGTACTTCATTTTTATTTGTTAGACCATATTCAGTGGCTTTAGTGGAGAACTTCACTTTCTCGGGGTAGCACATGTTGTTGATCAGAGACTTAGATGGCATTCTAGGGTCAGAATGACATGCTGCCTTGAGCTTGGACGCTGTTATTCTTCCTGCACGAAGTGAGTATCATAGTTTTGAGTTTCCTTATTCAGGTAAGTTCTTCAACTCAACTGGCCTGTTTTTTTCTGTTACATGTACTTTGATGGAAATCATTCAGCTATTACATCACTATAAGGATTCCCTTGCAAATTGACATCATACAACATTGAAAGGGGCGTTGGCAGTTCCAATTAGTCAGTGGCTCTGGGTATAAATTGCTGATTGTGTGAAGTAATCACGGAAAGTATGGCCGGCTTAGATGATGACGTTGCTAATGTCAGTGAAACATGTTGACATCTCTTGTGAAGTGGGGGCTGGAATATTTCGTGTTGGTTTTAACTCTACATGTGGGCTTCGCTTTCTAAAAGCTTGTCTAACTTAGTTTTCTTGCTTCAAGAAGATGTAAAGTGCCGAACCTCTCGAAAGTCAGCCTTATTCAGTGATGGTACCAACCAGTATGCCTTCTCCTGGGTGACGATCTTTTATTTCCGCTTTCTATTTTTACATACTCTACTGCAAACAGCATAGCTCCAACGTCATGGGTGCAGGTCTCAGCTAAGCCTGCCATGCAGTCGCAGTGGGCTGAACGTATTGTTCTATCCATGCTGACAATGACCCATATGGCTTCAATGGTTTCTCGTTAAGCCTTTGGGAGTGCATGACCTGAAAATTACTTGACATTGTCCTTGGAAAGCTACCCACCATTATCATTATGGTGGTACATGTAGTATAAACACAGCAGCGACTAGTATAACCATTTCCTACCTCCATGGTTTTGCTGAGCATGCGGTACGTATGTAAACAACATACACATTGTAGTTATCTCGCAATCGCATGGGCCTACAACAGTATAGCGGTGCCCGTCACTGGCGGTGTGGCTATGCCAACAAGGGCTGTATTCGATACGGTCTATTCTTTGCATGGCAGTTTATGCTCCTAAACACCTCCACAATTAATTTGTCATACTAGGGTCTCGATCATCACAGAAATGGAATCCATGTGGTGTACATGTAGGAGGACATTCTCCAGCTTAATCTTTTAGTAACTGCAAAAAATCCAAAAACACCCTGTGACGTTTTTCAGATGTGGCCTCATCAATGTTCAAAGAGAAATGACTTGTCTCCAGCTAGGTCTTTTAGTAACGGCAAAGAATCCCCAACACTCTGTTACGGTTTTCAGATGTGGCCTCATCAATGTTCAAAGAGAAATGACTTGTCTGCAGGTCATCTACATGTATCTGGAAGGTTTTCTTAAAAGTACCTCCCCATGCCAAGCCTCATATAAAGCTGATCATGGTGTGATTGAGCGAGTGCATTTTGGTCCTTTCTAAACTTAGATCACATTCACTCCATTTGTAGAAGCCAGCATTGATGTAATTTATTTTGAGACCTTTCTGAAGAGTTGGTATCAAATGAGAACATGTCCATCACAAGTCAATTAGTTTCAATCTTGCATTATCTTGTAAAACATATAATACAGGTACCGGTACACGTAGTGTTGTTTTCATTAAATCTTTTAAGTTTAATTCCTATTCCAATATCTAAAGAGGATGTTATCTTGTACCTTGACTTTCATGTAACAAGTAAAATTTGCCAATGTTTTGGAAAGTGTCGCAAAGTAAGGGTTAAACGATACGAGTTTGTCAAAGTTCAAGCATGCATGTGCATAATGATCAACTAGCCCCACCATATGAAGTTTTGAAGGCTGATTAAATATAGTACATACGCACTATAGTCAAACTTCTTAGGGCGGGGCTAGATCGATGGGGCCATTGCAGGTTAAGACCAGATGGTGAGAATATCAGCATAAAGCTAGTATACATGTACCTCTTTCTCATTTCCAATATTCATTATATGACTGAAAGTGTATTATTTGATTAACCAGGCTAAGAATCAAAGAAATGTACCGGTATGAACAATTTTGACAGTTCTACAGTAAATCCTGCTGTTGCCGACTGCCATAACTAATATTCTTATATGCTCTTAATCTTGATTGCATTGTGTCAGTTTTATAACCAATTGAAATAGGCCTCATTTGTAAGCCCAGGAGCACTCATCAGTAATGGTTACCATTTGTCAACCAACCATCCTGTGTACTCATATTTTTTTTATGACTGGATAGTAGTCAAGAGACATGTACAAATATATTGCAAGAATACGTTTTCATTTTGGTTCTCAACAAAATAATATTAATCTTCTTTTTGAATTTATAGAGTATGGAAATGGTTTTAAAGGTCCATTGTTAAAAATATTGTCTCATATTTGTCAATAACAGGTGTGTGCCAATTAATGTTGCAGCGTCATGTTGTGGTACTGGTACATGTATGCAACAGCATTGTTTGTAGTAATCGGAATGCAAACAATCTTCCTGGGGGGGGGGGGGAAATCAATAAACATTTTTTAAGTGTACTGGCATTGCTGGCTCATCATGATGACAACAAGATGAATATCAGTGCATAATTGTGTGCAGCCTAGATAGACCAATAGACAGAGGGATGTAAGAATTCATGCGCACAATTGTCACGTATTAAAGGTCACACATCAGATTGTGAAATGAAGTAATTACTGCTGTAAAAGCATTGAGGAATAAGAAGTGAACGTGTAATAAAGCACAGAAAGAACATAGGGGTGTTTGTTTCTTTGGTTTGATTTATTTATTAAATTGTAAAAAAATCTGATTATCTTACACAAATCTACACTAATTTGGTGTTCAGAACAAAAGCCAGTTAGGCATCTCAAAGCAGTCTAGGTCATTCTGGATAAATGATGTTACGTGAATGCTAATTCTGTTAACATAATTAACACATGAGCATCTCCTATGTTAAATTATCCTAAATGGCGCGACCCATATCATTGCATGCACAGTTGATATACTAAAGTGAAATAAACAAGTTAGGGTTTGTTTTTAATTACTGCTGATTCTCTAACTGTGATCCGCTTTAACTTAATAGCAGGTTGTGGACAATTTTCATGAATATTTATATGACGTAATCTGTCATCAGGCATGTGAAATCTGTTTTTAAGTCGATTTCAGCATTTTTAGTTTCCGGAGTTTTTTTCTCTGCAATTTCAGATTTACAAAGGTATAGGAGATTTACAAATTTTAGCTTTTTTATAATGTGCTCACTTACATCCCTGTGCCATACAAAATAAAATAGCAAAGTGAGTTTTCTATTGAGTATCAAATAAACTGTTCTCAATGGGTTAAACTGATTTATATTTTCCCATGAATCTTCAAGCATGTGTCTTGGTACATGCACAACAGTCGCCTATCTTTTACCTCGGCGTCAATTCTACAAGTTGTACTTGTATGCATTCTGTGAGCTGGAAAAGCTTCAAATACAATCCGATTTGACACAAATTCGCTTCTTTTAAACTATCACATAAAGCACGTACATGTATGTCATAAAGTAAGTTTACAATTTCAGATTTACAGTATGAATTACTGCTCAAACAAATTGCATGGAGGTCCTTTGACAAAATATACTCAATACCAAATTAGGCAGAAACAAATTTAAGTTTTTCTCGGGTTGATCTCACTTACATGTATCTGTTTTACAGCAAACGATAATTTACAAGAAAAATATGCTGTGTCTTTGGCACTCTTGATAAAATAAATTATTAAATTTGAATTGGCCATTTGCGTGTGGAATTTGAATAATATCTGGTACACTGACTTGTTCACCCAGTCGTGAACCACATAACGACCGAGGATCGATATTGTGTTTTCCTTTATTCCTTTACTATACCCTAACCCCATTACTTAGCGCTTGCCCCAACGATCGAGGACCAAATTCGGACAAGCAAACCGTCCTTCGAGGATCCTTTAATTGTTCCCTTTTGTATTTCGATCCTCGATCGTAATACGATACAAGAACACACAGCTTGGCACAGTTTACATTTAAATTCTCCAGACCAAAGACACTGTTGCTACCGATATATCACGTGATTCGGGGCAAGCCTTACGCTAGCAACCCCCGGCTCTGGAATGGTCTGGTGTCTTTGTACCATTCTCAACCATTGTGAACAATGTATTGGTGCTGAGCGTCTCTAACGTAACGATGCAAGAGCTTGCCCCCGAATCATGTGATATAGCAACAGTGTATTTGGTCTGGATAATTTAAAGTCGAACTGTGCCAAGCTGTGTGAACAAGTCAGTGTACCAGATATTATTTAAATTCCACACGCAAATGGTCAATTGATCCTTCTCAGTGAAATTCATAGGATGTAAGAGGAAACACTGGATGTTCTTTCTATTTTACCCTCAAATACAAACCTGTAGAATGTATACATTTGTACTAAAGTGTGATGTCACACATTGACTAGTTGAATTGCGCTCGGTTCAGACAGGCGTTCCACAGTCGCGCCGAACCAAATGAGTCAGACGTCTGAAACAAATAAGGGCGACAAGGCGCGCTAGACGGCGAACGATCGACTGCTGGAGTTGTTGGAGTTGTTGATTTCAATTTGGTTCGACGCGACTGTGGAACGCCTGTCTGAACCGGGCGTGAAATGCCAATTGCAAAAGCACAGGGAAATTGTTGACTTTTGTGTGAAGTCAATTGTCTAGGCAACAGACAAAAGATGATGTATTGAATTAGGTAATCCAGTAGTCCCGCACTAACGTTTAACCCCTCCTTTTGTGCAAGAAAGTTCTCTAAGAATAGGTTCAACTGACGAAAGTGTTTTTTGTCTATTTTCGTAGGAACTTAAATGCATCTTTACTGAAGACATAGCTGAGGCCTGAAAGAATCGTAGTTGCTGCTGTAGTGTACCTGTGGTATTAGAATAAAGACAGAAGTATTCAGACATTTGCAGGTGGCTTTGGTAAAATTAATAATTTCAGATTAAGGTGAATAATTTATAATATGTTCTTACCAGAGTGCATGTAATAGAGGATGGTCAACATAGTGAAATACTGGAGCTGCCAAGGTGAAGCCAACAAGGCCAAGCTGAACAGCTGTATTCAACTAAAATTGTAAGCAGAAAAAAAAAAAGTTTATAGGGGTGCACATGTACATTTGGTTGTTGAATTGACCCTTCCGTATTGCTTCCACCTTCCTGATGATCAAGTGCAAGTACCTAATTCTTGGCTTGAAAAGTTTGCCCCACCCAGACTGTGGAAAGACGGCAGTATGCACAGTGCATTACAGTTATGAAGTGTAAAGTAATTGTCCTCGAATGCCAGCCAACATGGCTCATCAGGCAGGCCTGAAATGACAATGTAATTATTTCAACTTTTATGGGATGTTTGTTCACCACAGCAATGCTACTACCAATTGTTGACCCTTGTGGGAGAGGGACAAGTGGGGGTAAAGTGCCTGGCATGGCTTGCCCAAGAACACCAATTCTTTCCGTACGTTGCATTATGGGGACAATCCATAGGGTTTGTGTGCTAAGGGAAATCTCTCTAAACTCAAACTCAGAACATTCTAAAATTCTCAACATCACCCTAATTTGTCTTCTACATTTTCTTTCGTTATACCCTAACCCAATTTTTCCTCTTTTTACCTTTACTGAAGACCCAACGCACTGTGTAGGCCGTATGGTGTGGCTGAAAAGATGCCTAGAAAACGAGTTTCGTTTCGACCCCCATGGGTCTACTTTTTGAAGGCATACATAGTTTCTAGTAGCTGTTTAAAATACTATGCTAAAAGTTCTCCAAAAAATATCCAGTCGAACTTGAGTTATTCACTTTAAAAATGTAATGGGGCGAAACTAGCATGGGGCGAGTTGGTTTTTCTCGCCTAGTTTTTATAACAATTTTGCCCCAAAGCCACTTCGCCCCATACTTTTTTCCCCCCACCTAATGTATATTGACTCAAACCAACTTGCCCTGTATAACACATGTACATCACAGGACATCAACGTTTTTTTTGTGGCAAATATAACTTTTTACCCCTGTCTACAAGTAATTGTAAATCACTCCCTTTGGCTTGATAGGTGCCCAGATTGATCTATTTAAATACGTTTTTTGATATTTGATTGATAAATAAAATGGCTTATTCAATCTGCATTATTTTTTATAATTTAAAAAGAAAACAATATTATTATTAATATTTTTGGAGGGAGGGGCGATGGGTAATCAGCTGTTTTGTTTAAAGGGGTCAATTTAATAAGTTTCATGTGTAAGGCAAGCTTGTAATAAAATACATAATGAAACAAATCAAAAATAAGATCCACACAAAATATATTGTTTGTCATATTCTTGTCAGCACTACACAATCTTCTGTGCTCACTTATGAAACATAACATTGCAAAGTGACAATAAAATAAACAGAATCGCATGACAACCCTACAGTTTTATTTTACACTGGATCTGTATTAACCTTACTGAGCATACTGTAATCAATGGCATACTGAATTGTCTCTGAACAATTATTGTGATTAAAGTCAATGTTGCAATAACATTTGAAATGACAGAAAGAGTGAATTGTATGCACAATTTGAATAAATTTGTGTGAATGCCCATTTTCAGTACAATAATATAATCCATAATGGATTTGTCAGTGTGTAGTTCCAATAAGTTTAAACTGGGTTACACTTTTCAATTAAAAAGAGCGTTGAAACCAAATTCAGTTAACTAAATGAAAATAATTAAAAGTGTCAAAAAGGAAATGCTCCTGACGTGTCTTAAATATCATCAACCAGTTCGAGCATAATTCTCTCAACTTTTCCGTTAGAACAAATACAAAAATCACTGAAGTGTTACAAATTTAACAACCCATGCGATATTTGGCAGATGATGTACATGGCTGGTAGGACGTGCTTCGAACTGTGGGGCTTATAGATGGTAGGCTGGCACTGGATCTGAGTAAATGCTTCTTTAGAGATCTGCCATCATCACTGCTTGTTTCTTGATTAGCAACTGCATAAAAAGGTTTAATCTGGTGATCAACAAGAGGGGGTAAAATATATAATCAATAATGGATTTATTGAAGGACCTGTTACAAGAAAAAACATGTAAAAAAAGGTCAATATAGCCCCACTTGGGTCATCATTTGTGCAGTTTGGTAATGGTGATGAAGCTGGACTGAAGCATATAAGCAGTGGTTATTTTCCAACCCCCCAACCAACCCCACCCCCTGTCTGGGCTGTCAAAATCGGGGTAGATCTGGTAATTACCAGAACTTCGGAAGCAGATTTTCCGGGGCCAAGGTAAGAGAAATGAATTTTAGGTTTATTTTGTCTACATGTATGTCTATTCAACATACAATTTTAAGGTAAAACAGCCTCTCAAAATTCGATATAGACACAATCTGGGAAGCTGGGGAAGCAGATTAGATTGTTAATTTTGACCTTACTATATAGCCTATACGTGTACATGACCTACCTGCATCTTTACTGTTTTGGCCTGTCTGAGATTATTGGGTAACTCAACCTCTTGCTTGGTTCCTTGCCAATAATACATCTACTGACACAAAGTACTGATCTGGGCGGCAATATACGGGACCCGATGATGACAGCGAACCCTACAAGGCCGAGACTGAGTTTTGGGAGGCAAATGTGCTTTCTCCGACAGTGTCTCTGCACGTTTACGATCCGCTGCCAGGTATATTGCAGTTGTGAATGTGAGACGTCAATAATCCAGCGGTACATACACTACACAGTACTAACACGCAACGTTTAGCGTAAACCCGATGCGTATAGTGTCACGACTGTTTGGCTAGTTTTCACGACCAATTCTCGTACGACAGTTCTCTAGCACACAGTAGCAGGTCTAGGCTCACCAACTTCTCTGCCAATTCGTTGTCATTTTCACACAGATTTTCTCGGCCGTAACATTATTGTAAGTGAACAAAACAACTGGTTTTATCACGGAGTCTTCGACACTCGACGATCGTGACATGGGCGACGCCATGATTGTTTTGATTTGCAATGATACAATGGCCTATGACCTGAGTTGTGATTGGAGAATTCGGATCACGTGGTACCAGAGCGCATATATTTCAAACTAATGTGACACGATAGCGTAATGCGACCATGAACAAATCGCCCGTCGCTGTTGATCATTTAGTGCCGATTTTGGTCGATAATTACTCAAATTCGACAGGCGTTTTTGTGGAGAACTGTTTTTAATAATAATCTCCAGACAAAACTATGTCCAAAACCAAGAGTTCTCTTAGACCCACGAGGTCGAAACGGGATGAAAAGAAAAACGTGGACAGCGTACGGCCTAGTGGGTCGGGACTAAAAAATGTCCCCACTACTCGGTCTGTTTTTTTCTAAACAAAAGATTCTGTCCCAACAACTAGGTGGAGGCTAGAATACAACATATGGCCAGCATTATAGCAGTAAGATTCAAACTCCTGACTATTTGATCATGAATCAAAAACTATTTTCAACAATGGGCTTCAAAAGATTGTTTGACACATAACGTAGACCACTTGAAAAAAACTTGGCAGTACTTTTTGGCTTGAACATCAGCATGCCCCTTTTATAATGAAATTTATGTTGGTGTGCATTACAATGCGTACTAATTAATAGGTCCTTCCTGGCAATGTATGTGTAATCTTTAAACATAACTTCAAAGTAGCCCACATTTAAAGTAATAGTGTATCCATTACAACCATGTGTCACACAGGGCATCCCCACACAATCTCTATCACCAACCTTGCTAATAATGGTGGGTTTAAGTTGGACGGTGGCGTGGGTGATGTCAAAGAATCGGCTTACTGTCCGAGGCGGAAGCAGAGACTGGTACCGAAGGTAGAAGACACTGCCAACAAGACCAACATCCCTGCTTACCATCAGGATAGTAAGTGGCACTACACCAGGTAGTGATGAATACAGAAAAAAAAATATATATATATTGTGGAGCAAGTGGCCGGGGGGGGGGGGGGGGGGGGTTAAGGGCCGTGGGTTTGGGGCGGTTTTTTTTCGATAACAGTTGTCGGGTTGTTGTCATCTTGCCATCATAAGTGCTTTTAGGGATATAGAACTCAAAATGCCCCTCAATATTTTTAAGCAGAAAGTTTTTCTGAAAATGTTCTAAGCAACAAAAAACTAGCAATTGTGGCTTACCTGCTAAATCCAACCATAGAGCAAAGAACAGTATACAATGCATGACTTTACAATCCAACACAGTCGAACTCACCAAGTTGTTGGGTACCAAAATTACTTGCCTGTTAAATTCAACAGGATCCAACTAGACTTATGTGTCTTTTTTTGTCGTCTTTTGTTTTGCTGTTGGATCAAACAGCCTCCAACTTGGTGTTATACGAGTAACTATGATAACCCAACAGAATGCAGTTCTGAATGCGTTTCAGAATATATCAAATGACTTGCCTGCTCAAATCAACAGGTTCCAACTTAAATGCCAACTAGTTAAATCCTGTTGGATTCAGCAGGGTTACGGTTAAAACAGTTTTTTTAATCTGCTTGGTCAAACATTGTCATTATTACACACCATGAGAGTGTATGGTAAAACACTTTTTAACAAAGATAAGGTTCTTGACATTTTTAGTTTTATGACCTTTGCTCATGCAACCTCATGAAACATTCCTCAGTTTTAGTGACGGGTAGACAAATCTACCGGTACCAAAGTGGGTAATTTAAACCTAATCCCGTTTTCACAGGTACGCAATTTACTGCTCGGTGTAAAGTGTCTTTCCTATGGACACATGCACTGATTCAGTCCTACATGAAACCATGAGAACCACCATGAGCTACCAATGCACTGAAGAGAGCTAAGGGGATTTTAATGTTTATATTGCAAACTTACATTTGTGTACATGTTTACCTGGTATAAGACCACTGACAGTAAGGCTCAGTGTAAGGATAGTAACCAGACACTTGTCAGCTAGTGGGTCGATGATGGAACCAAGAACTGATTGCTGGTTTTTGAAGTTCCTGGCAATGAAACCATCCAGCTGAAAGACAGTTCAAAATAGTTCAAAATAATAGATTGAAACTGCAAGGCTATGGTGATGACTGACTTCAGTCAACTTATTACAATTGATTATTATAGTAACCAACAGATAATGTCACATAATTAATTGACCGATACTATATCAGTAACATGTAACAACAAAGACCAATGTATAGTAACTTGTACACTCTTGACGGTAAATTTCCGTTACATTACCGGTTATAGGACCGATAATGTAATAATGATTTACTAATAGTGTAGTATACAAATACAGCCTGGTTTGAGTAGTGGAAATTACTGGTCCCAAGGTGTAGGTCTACTTCCTGGACACGTTGTGGAATCAGCCAATGACGTGCTCCAATTTGCTTATGAATATGGTGTAGTAATAAATTTTACTACACCATCAGTCAATTTTTGGTTACATTATCGGTATTAGTGATACAGTATTGGTCAATTTATGTGACATTTGCGGTTGGTGGTATATTATCAGTTCTGTATTCGACTTCAACTCTGTAATTTGTACATGTGTTTAAATGAAACAATTGACGGAATCCGTCATCCTTACCAAGTCTGTGATCCCAGCCACAACAAACAAACAAGCACCTAGTGTGTAACGCTCCTGTATGACGAGGTAACCCAGAACTGGGGACATGGCCAGACGTGTTGTGGACAGCAGGTTAGGGATGGTGAATATATTCTCTTTCTGTGAGCAGACAATGAAGAAAAATTACTGTTGTTTCAGCTTTTTAATATTTAACTGAAAATTATGAAAATGGAGATTGTAACAACATGTATTAGCTGCACATTTCATGCACTTTTACAACTGATTATCTTCCAATATGAAATATATTCTGCAAGTGATACATACTTTGAATCAGTTTGTGCCGGGATTTTTTTGACATTGACTGGGCCTTGTTTTTCACGAACCTCGATCCGAGACGGGTTCAGGCCAGCATCTGTGAGTATCACACCCTAATATTACCGGCATCACCTGCTGCCGCAAGCCTGTTGCTGGCAGATATTTCCAGCCTAGCTTGCGATATGTTTATTCAACATCTTTCTCCTGACCTACATGTTGTACTTACCATATCTTTAACTGTGTCTGCCATCTTTTCTTTCATTTTCTCAGATGCCTTAGAGGCTCTCTTCACATACCAGTTCATCTTCCCTTTCCTCTCGTTTCCACCCACTGTCTTATTCCCCACACTGTCCGTTTCAATGTGAACCTCTCCTGGTTTGAATTTATCATCTTTTGCTGTATGTTTATCACCAGTCCTCTGGGGACTCTCTGTACAGTACAGTTTTGGATGATGGTCGTGAAGTGTTGTTAACCTGCACGCAGTGAATGCTGAACTTGTGATATATTTTGCACGAGTCGTCCTCCAGAGGAGACTGTTTAAACAAAAAATTGTTCCCTCGCCACACAACTGGGGAGAATGTAGAAGGCTTTGGTATTTTAATACCAGTTTTTGAGCTGATCTGCATGTACACATGCTCATTCCAGAAGCTGCACTCATCAGAAACCTGGCTGCTTTCACATTCATGACTATTTGAGACCCTAACAAAATAAATAAGGACAATATTATTTACATGTATGTGAGTGTGACTGCATATAGGTTAAACATGCCATTCTTCTTTTTAAGATCGTGCTAAAAAAATGTATTTTTCCAGTTCAAATAATAGTTGAAGCAGATTATCAAAACTAAATTAACTTTCCTGTCAAAGTTGTTAAATATCTTGGGGAAAAAATATAGCGTCAGGTTGCATCATTCTTTCCAATGTTTTTTTTTAGGGCTAAGGCGCATATTGTTTTATTTGTGTACATTTTACATGAATTTACTAATGATATCCAATCACAATACAAATATGGAAACATTTCACTTAATAAATACCTAGGAGAGTTGCTGGCTTCTGATTGGTCGAGACTCGATCACGTGGAGTGGATTATCAGGTAGTAATATCATGGGTTTCAAGAAGAAGCGAATAAATGTTCCCATGAACCAGCATCAATCAAGCATCATGTAAGCCAATGATTGGCCGAATGCAACAGTTCTAACTTCTATGGTAACTTGTAACAAGGACGCGTCAAATCTTGATACTGCGCGCTATAAAATGTACGCGTAGAACGTACGAGGGAAAGTCACAAAATTTTGAGCATTTGACCTTTTGTAGCGTTAAAAAGGTATTTATTAAAGGTAATAAGAGTGCGAGGACCCGGTTATTACTGCGTGATAATGACCGGGTTTGGGGATGACCGCTGGTAATGGACCTCGCCTTCGGCTCGATCCATTACCAGCGGTCATCCCCCAACCCGGTCATTATCCAGCATTCATAAATACCTGGGACAGTTTAGGCATTCCTATTGGTCGAGAGCCCGTCACGTGGCCGGTATTAAACGGACGATAAAGACATGGCTGGAAGTGTTTAATACTAGTTGGCAGCAAAATACGTCACGCGATGTCGCATTATACCCGTCCCCAGGGCTCACTTTATTTCCAACCGTACATCGTCTCCAATAGTAGGGTGGTGTTGGGCGCGTACAGCTTGACACGCTGAAAACGAGGTTGCCAATAGCAGTAATAGTCTGGTTCCTAGTAAATACGCTTTATTGCATGTATTGTGTAGAGCGACAGAGGCGGAAACATGTCATTTGACACGCACAGAATGGCGAAACACTAAATTTACTTGCGACAATTTTCCGTGATTTTCGGGGCTTTTATGGCTGAATTTTACAAAAAAGTATTTATGAATGGGAATAAATGTGTGTTCGGTCGGTATTAATCACTCTGTTTAATACCGCTTGGAGTCTGGGTGCTGATAATTACCCGAGCCGAAATTAATACCGCTTGGAGTCTGGGTGCTGATAATTACCCTCGCCTTCGGCTCGGGTAATTATCAGCACCCAGACTCCAAGCGGTATTAAACAGAGTGATTAAAACCGACCGAACACACATTTATTCCCTTAGGCTTAGTAATAACCGGGTCTTCGCACTGTTACCTATTTAATCTATTTTTGCAATCTTGGTATTACTATTATTATTTTGTTGGGTACCTAGTCCTAGGCCTGTATACTGCAGCAGTGCAAAAAAGACACTGACTAAAGATTATAATAAACATGAGTGACTGAACTCACTGAAGCGTAATGTAATTATTGGTGCTGGATGAGCCCCCTTAAAATGTAAGAAAAAAATATAGATTGTAAAATGCAGCTGTGCAATTCTAGAGCGTGCAATCGTGGCAATAGAGGGCGCTAGTAGTAGTATTAGAGCGCACAATAATTGCACGCGGGCTACGTGTACGTTCCACATGCCAGTCCTTCAGCTTGTCCACTCACATTAAAACGCTCACTTCCATCAGCACATTGTCTAAAGCCCTTGCATTGTTACATTGTGCAGAGTATTAAAAAATAACAAGACAGTGATACTTGACAAAGGTTTATTAAATCCAGGTATTGGCATGGGTGCAGCCATTTTATTTAGTCGGGATCGTATTTATACTTTTATTATGTAACCCCAAAAACAAGCTAGGCGTCTGGGACTTGATTTCTAAACTTATAGTCTGGTTCCATACTCCATAGTTTATAAAAACGACTTTAGATCATAAGAGAGATGGGCACAAGACTCTAAACGTGTCAAATTCGTGGCGTGGTTTCTCGGTTTCTCGTTGACTGAATGCCTCCTGAATCCGATCTGTACCTCCATGTTCCAGGCGGGTGTTGCCTCATTTTTAGTGAGTATATAACAGTTCATCTGAGAACAATATTCAGGCAGTTAAGATTGCATGCTGTTGTTGTGGAGCTGTGCCCAATTCCATAGAGCTGCTAAGCAAAAAAAATTGCTTAGCCTAGTTTTACACGTTTACACGGAATTTCACACATGTAGTACCAAGATTAGAATACCTCTCCAGAACTCAAAACATCGGAAATTTTTTTATTACGGAGTGCTATTACATGTAACCCAAGAAAGTTTGGTTTGTAAGAAAATCACGTCGCCCAAAAACGCTGTGGATGCCGAAAAAAGGCAATGCTGCCCCGCGTTGACCGGCGTTGGCGATCGCTAAAATGTACGGTGATAAGCCCCCTCCGCTCTTACAAAGATCCAAGAACTTTGGATTATATGGTAAATGTGATTTTGTTATGTTTGTACTTTTCTGCCTAAGTGTGTCGTTCCCATAGACGCTACACTGTAGATAAATTAGTTAGAATACATGTATAGTGCAAGTCTGTAACTTTGTTTCCTAGTCCTACAAATACCTCCATGATTCAACACAGCACTGTGGTTATTGATACATGTGCTTTAGGTAGGATACACCATTTGCAGATATCTGAAAATTTTACTACGGAGTTATTAAGAAATATCTTACTAATCTGAAAGTAAGTAATGATTCTAGGCATCCAGCAAATTGATTGCTATTCTGGAAAAAACACAAATAACATAAGAATAACTGCTTGACGCCGGTAGAAAACAAACGCTGTTTTTCGTGCTTTTCTCGGCATTCATGATTGTAAAACTTCGGACAAGTTAGTTAAACGATAATTACTATAAAATACAACCCCCCAAATCCACTCATTCGTGGTAATTCAAGCAATTACCAATGGTGTATACTATTTTTAAATACATAGGGCCAGGAAGTGACCCCTATAGTTATGTAGTATGTGCATGGAGGAGGAAGGTATATATATGTGGCAGTGGTTTATCTTGAGAAAACCATGAGAAAACCATGGTTCAGACTTGCTCCAGTTGAGCCATTGAGATTTAGGTGGTTACCCCTGTGGGGTATGGGCGGCCAAAAGTGCCAAAATCAAGAATGTGTTTACAAAGGACAAAACAATAGCAAAAGAACAAAATGGCAAGAGGACAAATTTAAAGGACAAAATTCAAATCAAACAAAGGACAAAGCTGCAAGAGGACAAATTTACAAAATACAAACTCCAAATCAAACAAAGGACAAAACGGCAAGAGGACAACATTACAGAAATACATAATAACAATCAAACAAAGGACAAATCAAATAATAACAATCAAACAAAGGACAAATCAACAAAAAGACAAAGTTACAAAAAGACAAAGTTACAAAAAGACAAAGTTACAAAAAGACAAAGTCAAAATCAAACAAATCAAAGGACAAAACGGCAAAAATACATTAAACATGCCGAAAGGACGTTTTCACGAAAGGACGTCCATACACACGCAAAGGGCTTTTCACGAAAGGACGTTCATATTCACGCAAAGGACGTTTTCACAAAAGGACGTTCAAACGCATGCAAAGGACGTCCAACACACGCAAAGGACGTTTTCACGAAAGGACGTTTTCACAAGAGGACAAACCTTTGTTTACTCAACTAATGTCGAACGCTGGGGGCGCTTCTTTAGAAGTCCGCTCGAAGGTGCACTAGCCTACATGTAATTCAAGTCCCATTGAAAACAATGTTTAGGACTAAGTTTCATGCACACCGACATCACTGGGGTTTCTCAAACAACAATCAGATTATTGTCTTGGTCTTTATCTTTCCATTTCTTTTCAATTTTTAGTAGGTTAGCCAATTACATTTTTTATTATTCACACCAAAAGAAACTCACCTCCCGAAAAGTGATACTTCCCGAGCCTGCAAGCAGCCATTTTACAATGGCACCCCTCCACATTCTAGGGCAATTATGACCCATTTTTCAACCGTAATTTTGTCAAGTCTTCCCTTAGATTGAAGCTCAAAAACCAGGGAGTTGATCCTATGCTATATTTACACAATCCCACCATTTCTTTCTCCAAACGGCATCCTTTTTCAAAAGAAATTGTGGGGGGGGGGGCACATTACATGCTAATGAGCTGGCGGAGAAATTCTCCCTTAAATTAGGGTAGTACACCCTAGATATCGAGCCAAGGTTCGCTCGATTGTACCATGGGGAAATCGTACGTACCGCGTTCCGGTTATACCATCAAGCTCGCCCTTGGGATCGGAGCTTTAATATCAGTAATATCTTCACTCTCGGCCCTCCCAATTTGGTGTTGTCATATTATTACATCGTATTTTGTGCGGCATATTTTGTGCGGGTGACCAACTGATCATTCCCACATGACTTCGTGCTTGGTCATTTCATATTTGTTTCAGGGGTAGACTGCAAAATTGTACGCTCCGATGTCAAAATGTGTGTCTTTCACAAGATGTATCTGAGAGTAGACACCAAAAAGAATTGAGAAGTTGATCATGGCTTCAGACCTTGTGTCCTAAACAAATAGGACGGGCTGTTTCCTCAAATTTCACAATCATCACACAGCAGTGTCCGTTATGTGTGGGGTGGGTAGGCGTCTTCGGTAAGTAAAAAAATCTGTAAAAAATATGTTGATTCTTT
The DNA here is from genome assembly GCA_037893245.1 of Crossaster papposus. Taxonomy (NCBI): domain Eukaryota; kingdom Metazoa; phylum Echinodermata; class Asteroidea; order Velatida; family Solasteridae; genus Crossaster; species Crossaster papposus. The sequence goes on along the minus strand of JBAIAA010000568.1, from coordinate 192,755 downwards.
GGTCATAAAAACTCTCGTGCACACTTTTCCGAGAGATCGTGAATATTTAAGATTGCTTTTTAGGGGGAAATTTGATTGAGAAAGTGGAATTCTACAGGCAAATATTTCGTCCATGTTTGGTTGGTATAAATACCATACACCCTCGCCCTTCATAATATGACACAACACCCTAGAAAGTGTTTTGCAGCCTAGAAAGTGATTATTGTCACCTAATTTTTGCCCCAGAGGTGGGGATTTTGTCACGTGAAAAGTGACAATCGCCTCCTCCTATACTAGGTGGGGCATGGGTGGGGCAGCTCCAGCCCTACCGGAAGTAACGTTAGTCGTTGCGGTGACCGGCAGAATAAGACAACATGTTTCCTTATAAAAATGAAACAAACGTTTTCCTTATTCAGAGTTTTCCCGGACTGAAATAGGGCGAAGTGACCAATCGGGTAACAGAACATGTAGAATGGAGAGCTCTACAACATGACCAGCAATGAAGTAGAATAAATAAACTTGTTTACACACCTAGGCCTATACAAAAAAGAAGTTGATCGTCGGTAATGATATATTTTGGTCGACCAACAGCACCCCTCCCCCCCCCCCCCCCCCCCCCCACCCGATTGAAGACAATGACCTTTAGACAAAGACGTTTAGCTTGTGGAACCGGCATGACCGGTAGACCATCGGCATCGGTTTCGGGAGCGTCGTCATCAGCCAAAACATTATCAACAATATTCTTCGCATACAGCAGACAATACTGCCTACTATTGTCGCCATTTCAATGACTATGTTTAATCAAAGAACTCGTATACGTATGCTCCGACATACACCACCATCATTTAGCATGTTTAGCGCCGCCATTATTGTACATGTACCATTTTTTACTTCACAAGTGGACGTCTGAAGAAGCGCCCCCAGCTTTCGACATTAGTTAAGTAAAAAAAAGTTTGTCCTTTGTGAAAACGTCCTTTTGTGAAAACGTCCTTTGCGTGTGTATAGACGTCCTTTCTCGAAAACGTCCTTTGCGTGTTGGTGAACGTCCTTTGCGTGTGTATAGCTAGACGTCCTTTCGCGAAAACGTCCTTTGCGTGTGTATAGACGTCCTTTCGCGAAAACGTCCTTTGCGTGTGTATGAACGTCCTTTCGTGAACACGTCCTTTGCGTGTAGGCTAGATGAACGTCCTTTCGTGAAAAGTCCTTTGCGTGTGTATGGACGTCCTTTTGTGTCTTTTTTGCCGTTTTGTCCTTTGTTTGATTTTTACTATGTATTTCTGTAATGTTGTCCTCTTGCCGTTTTGTCCTTTGTTTGATTTGGAGTTTGTATTTTTGTGAATTTGTCCTCTTGCAGCTTTGTCCTTTAATTGTTTGATTTGAATTTTGTCCTTCTGTAAATTTGTCCTCTTGCCATTTTGTTCTTTTGCTATTGTTTTGTCCTTTGTGAACATATTTTAGATTTTGGCCCATTTGGCCGCCCATAGTGGGGTAGGTAGTTAGACCTAGTGGGACTGGGACAAGTTTACAGTTGGCCACAGTACTGACCAGGGAGTGGAATGTGGAGCCAGTTGGCTCTGACCTCAAGGATAATTGCTCATGGTCGATTGATTGATTACCTGTACTGGACTTACTTTAAGTGATTTTATAGTGACCACATGTTACTTTGTTTTTGCTGTAATATGCAGAAACCTATTGGAACAAGAACACCCTTCCAGACTGAAGCTTTGGTACATGTATTTACATTTTGAAGAGATTTGATTATCCAACTTTTCAATTTAGACTTAAATTAGATCAGAAGTTTGTTTTATAACATTGTTTTATTTTAAGTAATTCTTGTATAATTGATTAAGCCATTCTTAGATGAGAAGCACAACCGAATAAACCAATTACTACAGCTCTGCAAAACAATTAATGATGCATCTGTAATTTCATCCTTTCCACAGATTGAAACCCACCCTGAGCGGGCCTACACACGCATAAGTAGAATAACCCATAACTGTAGTCATGTTGGTCTAAAAACAAGAAACATTAGTCCTGCCAGATTTTTACTTAAAGGAAACATCCAGTGTAACATTTTCATTACGCAATTTTTGTTTTAAATTAATAGATTTATGTGTATTAAATGTGAATATAAAGCAAAACTGGTTCTAGTGTACGTTTAGTGTCGTAATTTGCCGTCCAAAAATTGACCCCCCTTTTAAAATTTCGCGGCCACTCAAAATGAGTGACGTAAACCGAGGCAGAACCTGGACAAATTCTCGATAGTCGGTACGCGACGTCTAGGTACGAGACGGATTCGCGTGGCCACGGTCCAACACATTGTTGTGTGTGTACGTACCCACGATAATCGAATTTCACATGGACGATCGTGAAAGTTCTTTCTCTTTTTTTTAGTGAATCCGACAAAAACAGTACTGATTCGTCTGATTCGAATCACAGTATTTCTTATTCAGACGCGGACCCGAGCGAGGATAAAAATGGGGTCCCTCTAGGCACTCTATAGGTCGAAGCACGACCAGTCAAAATGTTTGCTGCAGAGGGCCGAAAATCACTAGGCCCGAGCCACTTCGCTCTGGTAAGCTTTACTTTGGCTGTCCAAATCCTCCGATATTTATGAGTCAGCCGGAAACAAATAGAGGCTTACTCCATCCTTAGTAGTTTTGCTACATCTAGAGAAGCTACACACCTAGTCGGCATGACCGAAAACTGTTACTTTTACTTCGCTACTTTTACTGTTATTTTTACCCTGATTCAGAATGAAAAACCATGTAAAGACGGACACTTGTTGCAATGCGCGCAGTCAGTAAACGATAGGCTGCCTCGCGAGGTTTTATGTTAATGAGGCTTCCCTTCGAGGGTGGAGTGGTTTGACCAAAATTTTAGAAAATCATTTCCCCCCATTTATCACAGAAAATAAACACAACCACACACATAATGTTGTTGTCAACGATAAACTTGGCAAACAAACAAAAACAAAAACAAAAGCCTTTTCCCCCGTCCGACTACTGCCCTCACTTTTTCCATGTCGCTGGTTCTCTCCATTTTGCGTTCGAGTGACATTAGTCGAACCTATGGTCGAACTATGGTTAACTATAGTTCGCGCCCAAACTTGACTTGCTCTATTAATACATTTATTTTTAGTTTTATGTTTTATGTTTTATTATAATAAAACTGAAACTAAAATATTGAAAAGCTGGAATCACTGGAAGCAAAGTTAAAACAAATTATATTACTGTCCCAGTGGTTATTGGAAGGGTGTTCTATTGACCTCTCACATTGTTTGTTTCCTGCTGGGTGGTACCGAGTAGTGTGACTAGAACTGGAATTAAGAGTAAGGAATTGAAATACATACATGATGATGTACTGTACACAGCCGTCTGTGGAAGTGGAACACAATCCCTGACTCCATCGTGTCAGCTCCCATCCTTGGAATCTTTCCTGAGTCCTTTTTTTCTTCGTTAATCCAGAAGAAGACCGTTTTTACTTGCATTTCAGCAACCTACATGTACATACTGCACCTTTTGTCTTTTGTGTTCTCGCATGAAACCTTTTGCACCACACAAAGTACAACTATTCTTAATCTTCTACATGTATAAAGAGGGAAGTACTTTACAGGAAGAAGACGACGACGACTTTTTGATTCACACAAATTTCGAAATATCTTTGTACGGTGCCCTTCACGTGAAAGAGATGTACTGTAGTACAAATAGAGAGACGTGGTGACATGTATACCGTACATGTAACCAGATACCAGTCTTGCCGCTGCCGAACAGATCAAATTATCGTTTTCAAATTGAAATTCCAATAAGTTTTGTCAGGGCACTCGGGGGGGTCGGGCCCAACTAAATGTTTTGGACAGATTTCTCTAGTTGGGGCTTAACATTACATGTAATGATCTTTTGCCTTTAATTTCTTTTCTTTTTATATTTTTCCTCAAACAGAACGGAATGGAAGAAACCCTGATGTATGACCAAAGCTTGTTGTCGAGAATAGACTTTGAGGAAAGGTCAAAGGTTAAGTTTCATCCCGCTGCATCGCCTTCAAATCCTGGTGATTCGCTGGTTCTGAGACCGTTGAGTACAGCAGATTATGAAAGAGGTTTGTCACTTATAATGTTGTGTTGGTTGATCAGAAGCACGGTTACATGTTATTATTATTAATTCTTTCTGGTAATGAAACCAAGGATCCCTATAGGCACTGTAGCTCGTAAGCCTGAAGAAACCTGCCGAGAGAAGACAATGAGAAGAAGGTACAGTTTTAGAGGTGGGAGGAAAACCCAGAAGAATATCCTGGGGGGAAACCCACGGACACAGGCAGGGACTGAAAACCCAATCCACATATTGGCCAAGGCCGGATTCGAACCTGGGTCACAGCGGTGGAAGGCTAGGAAAGAACCGCTACGCCAACCTGACTCCCCTATGTATAGGTTTATTTGTTTTATTTACTTTGTTCAGTCATGATTAAAAGGTTTATAAACCACTTTATCACATCTTTCACAGGATATTGTCAGCTTCTCAGTGGGCTCACAGTTGTTGGGAAAATAACACAGGAAAAATATATGGGTGAGTAACTTCCACCAATATTTGTAAAGGTAAAGTTAACAAAATTTGTCATTTCTGCATTTTTCTATTTAGAAGCAGCAGAAGTGCCAAGAAATGAAAAAAAAAACACAATTTTTAGGACTAATTTTACAGGTAAATTCGGTTGGTTACTTACAAAATGGTACTGATTCCATTAAAGCTAAGAGTGCTGAATCCATAAATGGGCCATTCTTTGGAATTTGAAACTTGTTTGAAGAAAATGAAGTTGATAATATTAACATTTTGTCGTTACGTGATTCACATTTTTTTGGTATAATTATTTACAAAACAGACATTCCTAATTTGCATAAATTAACATAAAGTTAATTTTAATGTTGAAATATTGTTTTTTGTCCCTAAATTTACTGTCAGGATTGATTAGCATGCACTTTTATTATAAATATTAACCTGTTTTGATGAGTACCTTTTCATGTCATTTTCATTTCACTTATTATTACAGTACACAAATGAAAAATTACATAAAACAAAACATGATGTGGTAACACCCCTGAAGGATTGCCAAATGTAAACTCAATCACTATCGGGTGGCTCTCGTAATGTTGCAATGCCAACACTTAAATACATGTACATATGTATAAAGGTATACAAAATGAAATAAAACAATACAAGGTAATACCAGTAATACATTATCTACATAGTGCATAATAAATAGTACAAATATATTAGATTAAATAAAAAAATACATTCTTTTGCAGTTACGTTGAAGTACAATTTAGTTACAAGTAGGTTTTCTTATGTATGCACGAGATGAAGTATATAAATAAATATTCAGATACATTTATGATATTTAATCTCCTTAAAAATAAATACATTATGTACACAAATAACAGATTGTAATCAGAGTAGACCCCCCCCCCCCCCCCCCCCCCCCCTGTGCCCCTGTGAAGAAACTTGACAAACTCAAAATGCGTCAAATTAATAGTAACATAACTGTAGATACTTACATCAACATTTAACAACAAAAGAAATGGACAGAAAAATAAGTATGTTGATCAACAAAGGAATTCCCAATTGCTTACATCTGGAAGGGTAGTCTATGTTGGCATTGTTGGGTCTGGCTCTTTTAGGGATACCAAGAAATAGTACCATATGAAACGACTCTGAACCTTTTTAAAGAGTGATTGATGAGTGTGTAGGCTTGGGCACCAGACAGGAGCATGCAGCATACTCCATGACAGGTCTACATAGGAAAGTGTAATGTTTAACTATAACAGTGGAACTATTACTGTTAACAACCCGTCTTATAAAGCCACAAAGTTTGGTAATGTAGCTTTAGAAGTAATGCTATCAATGTGGTTCTTCCAACTGAGATCACGAGAGATGACGACACCTAGATATTTGTACTGGCAAACAACTTTGAGAGAATCCGAGCCAATATTACAAATAGGACAAGGAGGATGTCTGCTACAAGTTAGTCATAAGCTTACATTCATATTACACCAGTTAATTAAATTGTTTAAGTCACTTTGAAGGATTACTGTGTCAGAGTTGGATCTAATGGATCTATACAACACAGTGTCATCTGAATATTGCCCAAGAATTGAATTGAACACAGAATTGGAGATCAAAAACAAAGATATTGAAAAGCAAGGGCCCAGGAACAGATCAGCCTTGCGGTACACCTATAAAAACTGCTTTGATTGGGCACCTTGGAACTGGAAGAATACTCTTTGTGATCTGTTGCTAAGTGTGAATTATCGGTTCTGTAGACACATTTTGAGTCAATGAAAGCATTACAGTCCTTTGGTAGACAGAGCATGCCACACATGCATTTATACAGCCTTTGGTCGTCTTTGTACGATTCTGCATTTTTTTTGTTCAAGTGGCTTATTTCCGGACCATTGACAATGGGCAATCTTGCCCCCTTCCACCCCAATTTCTCTAACAGTTTTAGAGTCCAGTGCTGCCACTGGTCTAGAGTTGAAACTACTGTTCCAAATCGACATATCTTGGTATAATTAGTATAGGTATATATGCCTCACGGTAGTGGAAGTACCGGTATGCTTTTCGTGGGCCACACCTGTAGGTTGTATACAAGTACGTGTACAGTAGTAGGGGACAATGGATAGTTTGAACAACACTTTTGTGTACAACAGTCATGTAATGGGGGTTTGTTATCACAAGACTTTCGATGTAGATTTGTTAGGACCATCAAATTGTTCTCATAATTTGCATTCTACATTTGTACATGTATGTATCTCTTTTTCTATGTAGCCACGTTTAATGCCATGAAGGAGAATGACATTTACTATGTCACAGTTGTGGAAGACACCAGCAGGAACCTCATTGTGGGGACAGCAACTCTTATTCTGGAGCAAAAATTCACTCATGAATGTGCCCTGGTAAGTTATTACTCGGCATACATGTACATATTAACCAGTTCGCGCCGGAGGACGTATATACATGTACACGCAACAAAGTTTTCCCCAGATTCAAAGCGAATGACGCATAAACACGTCACGAGCAAGGCCGGAAATATCTGTCAGCAGCGAGCAAAGCCAGAAATGCCTGAGTGTACAATGTGCTTCCCGGTACCATCGGCCTAAACCCGCCTCGGATCGAGTTTTGTTAAAAAATTGTTAAAATAATCCCGGCGCGAACTGGTTAATGAGCAAGAGCTGACTTCTTATTCGTACTGTTCAATTCACCATCATGTATAAGCTGTAGTTTGGCTGATTGCACATGTAAGTGCGCATGTGCTAACATCACCATGTACATGTAGCTACACACAAAAATGGCGGCATAGTCTTTTTTTACGCATATAATTATTTACTCGAGATAGCTGGCACGTAACTCCATGAAAAGGCCATGATAAACTCTATTTACCAATCTGGGACCAATTTCATAGCGTCACTATAAGCACACAATTTTCTGCTAACCGAATTTTCTTCATTTCCTATAGACTGTAAGCAGAGTAAAGAGTTTACCAACTTCAGGGGGAGAATAAGAATCTCCAAGCACGCGCAGGCGTTAGCATAGTCTTGGTTGCAAGACGTCCTAATTGCGGTACCCAGCGCGTTGTAGGTCGCCAACGTACGTTGTAGACCACGCCATGTCCTTCGAATAGGTCGTCTTGTCTAACTCGCATAATCGCTTGGAAAATTCCAAGCAGAATTGTGTTACATTTGCATGCGCGTGTGACGTTGCGTGAATAATGGCATGACGTAACATGCATAATCGCTGACTCATTGGTCAAGTTTATGTTACATGTACGTCGCGAAAAATATGCACGCATTGTGCACACATTATGCGAGTTAGCCAAGACGACCTATTCGAAGGCAATAGTAGTTTTCATTTTTCCTAATTCAACACAGAGAGGGCGGATAGAAGAGGTTGTGGTCAACAAAGATTACAGGGGGCAGCAACTGGGCAAACTGTAAGTATTGATTCGACATTGCAGCAACCGGTACTGCATAGTTAGTTTATTTAACAAAATTGACACCAAGCTGACACTTTTTAACAGGAATAGGTCTTGAACATTCTGCTTTGGGTTTTGCATGAGCAAATGATCAAATATGTCTCTAAATGAAAAATAAAAAAACCTTTGTCTTACCAATTAATTGACATGAACATCTTGTTTTGTACTTACTTTCCAGACTCGTGTCGGTATTGACGATCCTAAGCCAGGACATGGGATGCTACAAGACCACACTGGAGTGCGCAGAAAGTAACATTCCATTCTATGAGAAGTTTGGCTATGCGAAGGATGAAGAGGTGTACATGCAAAATAGGCATTCAGCAAAGTCGGGTATTAATTGACACATTCATAAACTAGGAAACTTATTTTCAAATGGATTCTGTTCTGTGAATAACTGTATATAATTGAAAAAGAGCATGTAATATAATGTGGCGGTGGTTCGTTTGTTTTGGGGGTGGTGTTGTTTTGGGGTGGTTTTTTGGGGGGTTTTGTTGGTTTTTTTGGGGGTGGGGCTGACCCTTACGGATTTAAAAGCAATGTTTATATAGCGTGGCCCATATGGTATGGCTCTATTCTGGGTCTGCTCCTTAGTTTCTTCCTCAGCTTTCTGCCCTTTGTTTGTCTCCACTTGATGACCTTTTGGTTGGTTGGTGTTTTCACCATGATTTCAAGGCTCAACAACCTCACCCTGATAGTTGATTAGTTTTCACAGTAAATGGAAATTACATTTGTTTTCTCTAAAAGTAGCTAGACAAGGGCATGAGAAAGTCTCTCTAAAATAAAGGGTTTGGTTTAGACCCGAGATCCAGATAGTGGCCTCACAGGGTCATACCATTGTCAGACCATTCTGATTCTCAAGGCTTTGTGTCTCCTTGAGAAGTAACAACAAAAGCTCAGATCTTCATTTCCCGACAGTCTTCCCAGCTTGATGTCATCATGCACTCTCGAATGAGTTCAAATTTACAAACTAAAACAATAATCCAAAACTTGCCCATACTTTTGTAACCATATTGTAGCCACACTGGGATAATTACATATTAATTCAATCGTGAACACATTCATCTTATTATTAAGTCTAAGCTCGTGGTTCAATGATAACAGAAAACATGCAACTCGACACCATCTTATAACAATAACAGATGGCAGACACTGTCTGAAGGCACTGTCTGAGACCGTATACCTTTCATATAGTCCACTACATTCATCGTTTTAAAACATTAACTATGGTGATCCCTCAATTAAACTACAACATTTCTACTATACTGGTGTCGGCCGATGAGCCAGATTTCTATGCTTCTCTTCTGTCACTAATTGGAACCTACATGTACGTGGGACTTGGTGCTTTCACAATCAAAATTTCCTTATTTTCCTCCAAATTTTTTATTTTGTTTTGGTTGATCACCAAAAAGCCGAATATACATTGCTAGAGGGTAAGCAGAGGTCAGTACAGTGCTCAAGAATTACCAACGACAGCTGTTTGCTGACACAGCTATTTATTTGTGCATGCACTGCCCCAGAAACAGAAACAAATAGTGCCCTCTGTACATGTAGCTGTACTGATAACAGGGCCTGGCCAGGGGAAATATGCTAGCAAAAAACAGCAATTCAATGTATTATGCAATTCTGCAATATTTAATGAAAAAAATCGGGCTAGATTAAAGGTTTAAATGTATCTTTTTCTTCCCGATTCTCCTGTTTAAAATCCACTCATACAATTTGGTAATTCTAAAATTTAGTTTTTGTGTTTGTGAAAGATACCTTAAGCCATCTATCGCTTAAGTTTGAGGAGAATTTTCGTTATCTGCATGTGCCATCATTGATGCATAGAGTTGAAGCATGTCTTTATATGGGTTGAGTGTGGCTGCTTAAAGGTGACCTCTCTGGAAGGAAATTTTAGTTGTGACAAGTCCCAGTAGACTTTCTTGTTTCAGTGATGCTCTGTGGTCAGTTCCACTGCTGCATTTGAAAATGGAAAGGAGAACAGAACTGCTACTACTTTGCACAGATTTGAATTTGTTTGCACCCCTGTTGGGGTCTTCTCTTTGAAGACTGTGCCAGTATTCATGGCTTGTCGTTTTTTCATTAAGATTTGGGCTCATTGCATGCTGCCTCCATTCTCTGTCTACATCAGATAAGTCAGCTATCCTTTGGAGATATGGCAACTGCTGATAAACGGTCGACAGTGATGAGACTGACAAGTTGTATGCCACTTCTGGACGAAGACAATGCAGGAATTCAACTTGTCATTCTGATCAAATTTCATCTGAATACATTCAATCAAGAAGTAGGTATATCCTTTTCCTTAAAGCATCTGATGTGTTGGCAGGAACAGCCGTGCTCCTCCGTCTTCCCCTTTCTTGCGATGTACCGATACCTGGTCAGTTTGGCGATTTTGGTAGGCTTGATGGGCAGTATCATAATTCCAGGCTACAATCTGATCTGATCTGCCTGGCATCCAGTTCATCAGCTGCTTGATTTTTTGGCTGTGGTTGTTTGGTTCTTTTAGGTGTTGCTGCTGAAGTTCGGAAGCAGACCTTTACCTTATGATTTTACTGCTTCAGTCAGATAAGTCTTAGAGGTCAAGAGATGCCAGGCCAATTCAGCATAAGTGTATAGTTTGTCTGTAAAAATATGATGATGAACACCCAATTATACATCAAAACAAGGTGCGGCAGTAATTCAGGCCAATCCTTGCGATGGGAGCTGTCAACAGACTTAATTAGTCCACATAAGGTTCTATTAAACCTTTCTGTTTGCCCTTTCCCTTGAGGATGATATGCCGTGGTAGTTTACTTTGATGAGGTTACTCTCAAAATTCCTACCCCGATCTGAATAGACCCTTAGGAGAATCCTGTACTGTGTAAACCACCTATCTTGTAGCGTTTTGGTACACTTTGGGCGACTGATCTCTGCATGAAACCGCTTGAGCATACGTGGTGAATGCATCAGTCATTACCAGTACATCTTCTACTCCACCCTTCCCTCGGCCTAACTTCAAGAAATTAATGGCAAGTAATTCGAGGGGACAACGGGCTAGCAAGTGTCACATTGGGGACTCGATCATTAGCGTGGGTGCCTTTGCTACAATGCATTGAAAACATTTCTTTCTAGACTGTACGTCCTTTGCTAAACCCGGCCAGAAACATCAAGTTTTCAGAAGAGACAAAGTCCTACCGGTACTGATTCCTTAGTGGCCCCCCGTCATCGTGTACAGCTCTTAAAATTACGTCGCGCAATTTACGTGGCACCATTAATTGTTCCACTATTCCTAACACTGGATCTTGCACTACCCTGCATAAGACACAATGTCTTTCAATCATTTCCTGACCACTCCCTAAGCCAACTATTTGCAGTAGAATCAGTGGGCATCTTATGACCGTTTCTCCACAGTTCCTACACTAACTCTAGCTCTTTGTCTGTTAACTGGAGTTCTGCTTATTGTTCATGAGTGAAGGGAGGCAACACATTTGGAGTAATTACTTAACGTGGCAACCCTGACACTACTGTACCTGCAGGGAGGGTTTTCCTGCCTGTTTTTGACACACATCTGCTACTTGTTTTACAGCTAGTCACCACGGCTACAATAGCTACAACTTGGACCAGAGTTAAATTCCCTGGGCATCGACTTAGTGCATCGGCACAATGATTGGACCTACCAGAACGGTACCGCACCTCCATATTAAATGGAGCTAGTTGTGCAAAAACTATGTTCAGTTGCACCTAGTTTGGCCGTTTTTAGATGCGCCAGTGGATTATGATCTGTGTACACAATAACCCGCCATCCCAACAATTATCCCTTGAATTGTTCTGCTACTGCCCATTTAAGTGCAAACAATTCTAGTTTAAAGCTAGAGTAGTCAGAGTTGTTGCGTTCAGGCCCTCAGAGGGCCCTTCTTGCATAGGCAGTGGGGTAAGATTGGCCAGTATCATCATACTGTGACAAACACTCGCCTATACCTTCAGTGAGGCATCAACCTCAACAACAAATTCCCCATCAAATTTAAGGTATTAAGCAAGCACTAGTGTTTTAGATAGTAACCCTTTCAATGTTTTAAAGGCATTTTCTGCCTCGTTTGTCCAAGTAAGGGACTTTTGGAAAGGTTTTTTTCGGTTTTAGTTGGTTGGTGTTCAGTGTTGCTGCAATCTTTGAAAATTGAGGAACATATTGCCTGTAATACAATGCTAACCCTAAGAATAAACAAAATTGTTCACTAGTCTCTGGGATCGGCCATGTCTGAATACGCTCAACCTAACCAGGGTCAACTGCTACACCAGCAAAGCTAACATGCCCTAATAAATGAGCCACCTGGTCCTAAAACAACTGACACTTTTTGCCATTTACCTTTAATTAATTGGCAACAAGTCGCTGGAGGTGTTCCTCGAATGAGGATGAAAACAATCTTTGTCAATTTCGTGTTGCCAACAATCGGTTCCATGATTCGCTCAAACTGGACTATTAACTGGAACTGTTAACCAGTCCTTGGGGCATGTGAGTGAATTAAAACAAGCCCAACGGGACTCTGAAGACAGTCTTTGGTATTGACTTGGTTTCCATGGAAACCTGAAAGTAACCATGGGCCAGTTCAAGGAAAGAAAAATAATTCGCCCAACCCAGGGCATTTAGGGTCTCCTCTATGCGAGGTGGCGGAAATGCATCTCGTACAGTCTTGGCAACATAATAGTCTATGCAGAGACGAAGCGTACAATTTTTCTTCCTAACTAGTATAACTGGGCTTGCATCAGAGCTAGATGAATGCCTAATTATACCGTTATCAAGCATACTCTGTAAAAGCTGCTTTACCTCCGTAACTGGATGAGGTGGGACACGACGGTAAGGTAAATTAACATGCCTGTCATCTGTCAGAACTGTATCTAATGAGGGATCAGACTACAAGACCCTAGCTCAAAATGACTCGTTGAGAATGCCTCTTCATATTAACTAATTAAAATAGCTACTCTGACTGCCTCACTATACAGGGTGTCTCTAAAAAAAAGTATACCCATTTTCAAATTCATATTATTGCAAAATTACTGAACATTTCAGAAAAAGGCAAATGTCTGTGGAAAGGGTAGAATGCCCTCTGTCCAATGGTATAAGGTTCATTATGTCATTGCAATGGATGACTGAACTAACAAGACAGTTATGAAAGGTACTGAAATCAGCACTGTGACAAGTTGGGATGATAAGTCGGGCAGTATAACATGAGACCAAGATGCCAGCTATGCATTAACATGAATAGTGGCCATCACCTTGCATTTGTCAGGAAAGGGACCCTGTCATAATTTTTCCAATGTGTTCAAACAGCAAAATAATTTGTCCTTAAAAACACCTGCCGGAGCTTCGTCACTCAAGTAAAACCAACTTGTCACAGTGCTGATTGCAGTATCTTTCATAAATGTCTTGTTTGTTCAGTCATCCATGGCAATGACATAATATACCTTATACTATTGGACAGAGTACATTCTACCCTTTCCACAGACATTTGTCTTTTTCTGAAATATTCAGTACTTTTGCAATAATACCAATTTTAAAATGGGTATACTTTTTTTAGAGACGCCCTGTATAAGGCATGATGATAATGTCATCCCTAGTTATCTAAGGCAGTACGTACTTTGATCTGGGAATGTAAAAACTTCACGTTCGCACTCACTATTTTGAGAACTACCCTCATTGTTAACTTCTCATACGTGAATAGATTCATCATCATTTGAGACTAATAAGTCATCAATGTTGACAACTTCCTTGACCTGAACAATACCTGCACTATCAGGCCTGAAGAATACTTCCCCTGTTGGCTCGGTTACAGTGGCATTTGCCATCCGGGAATTTGGTGCAATAACCATAGTCTGATTGCTGTGGTTTACTTGATGATTTGAACTGTTAACCTTCTTGACCTTACCCTGCAACTGATTCTAAATGTGAGTACAGTCGCATCAATGTGCGGCTTTTGTCTTATTTTTCAGCTGGAGTCTAGAATGAAACACATTGTTCACAAATTGCACTGATTCCTGCGGTGCAAACCTAGCCTTATCATTACTTCTGCCACACATAACCTCTTCCCTAGCTGTACCTCCTAAATAGGTCAATAACGGTCTGGACTTGGTCCTCCAGACCAAGGCCCATCTGCCTACAATACACATTTACTTTTTCCAACCATAAATGAACAAATTACCCAAGTTCTTCTATATGTAGATGTTTGCCCTGTCTCTTTCTTCTTACTGTCATGAACACAACGACCGCTAAATAACTACGCAAGAAACGACTCTACCAACAAATACTGCACCTTTGGCAATTTTTCGCTTTTAGAAAATGTTGGACATCAAAATCTTGTTCAGTAAAAAAAAGCTTAATCCTTCTTCTTTCATCTGTTGTTTAGTTCTTGAACATCTATGAATAGTCTGTTATTTGAACCTCTAAGTATCAAAGTTTTTGATAACATTTTTTCAATAATGCATTTCTTAAATATATTTATTTAAATGGCTTTGATAGTCTGGACAGTCCTACAACCTGCATATAACAACAGGGAAGACACAAATGCACCAGGGTTACAATTAACATATAACCTCAATCTTCCATACTTGCAAGACAACTGACACATCACAGAATAAAAGTAATTACCTCAAACAATATTTCAAGGAACTGTACCCCGCAATCTATATCTATATAGACAATAGATATCTGTACATATTCTAAATGTGCAATTGTGAAAGAAAGAAAAAAACACGGACATTAATCCCTGTGCAATACACAAGCTAGTAATTAAGTGATACATAATGAGTGAGTATTTTAATACTTAAAGCCCTAACGCCTAACAAACAACCTCAAATACCTTACAACAATCAATGGCAAAAGTGATTTTTAAGATTCGTGTATAATCAAATATGCCACAAGAAAAATAAAATGACCACAAAAAGTTGGTGATCTTGTTCATCACGTTGAGCTTTCGTAAGTTGAAAATCAATTTTTTTTGTTTTTACAGACCTCGATGGCTGTGCTTTTAATATTCCAGAAGACAGCATTGAACCAAACACAAACAATAATTAGACAAATATGACCAATATACTTGTATAACGAAAAGTGCAGACACAATATGCAATACAGGGTGCGTTTGTAAATGAAGTTTCTTCCTGTTTTGTTGCTGTTCACATGCAAGTCTTTGGCATATTTCTAATTTGCTTTTTGTAGTTGGTTTTTCTTTTTGCATTTGGAACTCTTCCTAATCCTACCTCACTGTAGAATGCTGTAGAATGTATTATAGCACTTTGTCTAGGGGCCTGTGCAATATCAACCCTGCATGCTTTAATAAGCAGCATGTTTAACTCTGTGCCTTTTGCCATTTGGGCATGGCCAATTTCAGCTAAGTAGGTGTTGGGACATTCACCAGCTTAAATGCTCGAAAAATATGTGTAGGATGTTTATGCCAGTGCACCATGCCAACCAGTCCTCCAATATATTGTGGTCGGCGTACTTCTTCTGTACATGCTTCGAACTGCTGGAGTCTGTAACTTTATGGGAGTGTTTAACTAGACTTTCTTTGAAATAAAATTCACAAGAAAAGGTTAACTTTATTGCATGATCTCCCAAAACTGCCATTCTCTTTGTATTGTTTGTCGCAAGAAATTTCCTGTACCATCTCATGAAAAATTGCACAAAACAAACTTAGGTTTTCTTCATTCTCCTTCATCACATCTATTGTAGCCAGGCATCCCCGGCATACAACAGTGGTGCTACACCCACTTATTGTTTTCATCCCTCTTATACTCTGTAAGTCTATATGAGCGTAAGCGTCTGACAGGAGACACCCCACCACTGTGGTCCGTCTTCAAAGCAATTTCAGCCATTGCTTTATTTGAAAACATATGTTGGTTTCTCATTGTTCATTTGCTGGTTGTTAACTTTGAAAATGAGTAATTTGTCTTTATATGCCTCTGCTTTACATGACAGACAGCATCCAAACTGTGGCCTTTGAGTTGTCTTCCTCTTTCTTGTCTGCCTTTTTATTTTATATGCATTCGTTTCATGCATGCACACAGGCTTTCAGCTTTTCCCAGTTTATGGTATTTTCTGAAAGTAGTCCAGATATTTTACTTACTGTCTCTTACTCAGTGGAATCCCTTTATAATTAGTTGCTATTGCCTTTGCAAGTGTTTTTCTTGATACATTTGTACTCTGTTTGACCCTACACGTACATGTATGACAACCATCATACATAAGGATCAAATCATCTTTGGCATGTTTCCATACTTTCCTCGCATCACATGATTGAAACCCATTCCAAAGGTATACCACAAATGGAGCACGTACACTGCCATTCGTTTTTTGAAACTGAAGCCGATTTGCATTCCTACATAATACATACATGTGCAAGAGTCTTTACACTTTGCCTAATTCAGCAACATTTTCCCAATAATTAATGGCTATTACTACTAGAAAAATCAGTCATTAGATGACTGATTTTGGTCATCGCAGTAGCATTGATGCCCAAAAGGCATTAAAATGGCAGCAATTGGAACCCTCAATATAATGAAACAAATAGGGATATATCATCAACAGTTATCAGAATGATGACTATTTGATGACCCTTTGTGCAAATAAGGCATCAAAGAGTCATTATTTGTGATCAGGCATCAAAATGTTATCACAACCTTTGACTCTTTGATGCCTGATAACTGTAGTTGGATGACTTTTGAAGAGGGCATGAAAGAGTTAGGCATCAGGCATCAAACAGGCATCAAAGAGTCAGTGGTTGTGATTAGGCAACATCAGGCATCAAACAGTCATTAGTTCAAATAAAAGGCATCACATAGAAAAAGAAATTCAGCCGTGGTTGCTTCCTTTTATTCTATTGTTGCATTCAAGTATTTGTTCCATGAGTGCATTAAATTTGTACCCCTTTTGTGTACAATGTACAGAGCATATCCTTGTGGTTAGGTGTTCGATTTGGTTTTCACAGGTGCTTTACGTAATCTTAATCATAATGCAGGTAAATAGTTATGGGCTTGTAAACAATGACAGT
The DNA here is from genome assembly GCA_037893245.1 of Crossaster papposus. NCBI lineage: Eukaryota > Metazoa > Echinodermata > Asteroidea > Velatida > Solasteridae > Crossaster > Crossaster papposus. The sequence continues at coordinate 175,740 of JBAIAA010000568.1, read as the reverse complement.
GTTGAAAAGCTCTATTTTTTTTTTTACATTTTCGGTATGTTGATATGGAGATTTTAAAGGCATTATACGTCATTGGTTCTGGTAAGAATTGGTGTTATCCAAATACCTTACAACAGTAACACTATGCCCCGTCCAACGTTTTTTTTCTCTCAGTTATTTAGTGCACATTCATATTGTGTTTATTTTGATTGAAACTATGCATTTGTTTTCCTTACCAATCCTACATGTATATAGTGCCTTTAAACAGTGCATGCTACAACACCAGGCCTGCAAGACTAACATGGAAAAACGCAACGACTTTTCTGAATTTGTGTATGCGTATAATACATTGTACATGTCTTGGATGCACGCCTGGCATTGTAACATGCACTGTTTATGATTCTGACTACATCCGTGTTCTTTAACGGTGGGATGTCATTTTCCAGTGCCAGTTGATCTAGATGAAACCTAGAAGAGAAAAGAAAAACATTACTGAACAAGTTTGTATGACAAAGTGGAACCACAGTACTAACATCTGCATTGTTTTCTCTTGTGGCAAAATTGATGTATGTGGTGTAACCACAAGCCCCGTGGTTTTCAGAGATTGCCAAACTGGGAATACCTGTTATTTTATGGGGCTCACATGACAGTACACATGAAGCATTTTTGAACTCTAAAGTGAAAAGACATATTTTCTCAGGTGGTAACATCTTTCTCACAATAAAGCATGAGGTGAAAAAGGGATGTGAGTGTACTCCAGTTAACAAACAGACACATTTACTTACTTTTAGCAGTTTGAACAGCTTTTTCTGGCAGGGCCTCATGGTCATCATCTTTGCCCTTCTGGCCCTTACAACATGATTGTGCAAGTTCTTCCCTGGAGAAGAGGGTCAAGAGAAGATTACAAAGAACCACCTTCAGTCTCTTTGGATGACAGTGATGATTTCACTGCATGCAACTGTTTTTGAGTGACAAAAACACCTGGATGCAGTTGAACTTTAGGAATGCCACAGCTCTAATAAAGCATCAAAATAAAGAAAAGAACAAATTAAGTTACACCCAAAAAAAAATATTTTTTAATTTGAGCAAAGACAATTTGACTGAACACGAATTCGAACCCGAGGGGTTCAAGTCCAGTCAAATTTTCTTTGCCGAAACAAAGAATTCTTTTCAAAATATTTCAAGTCAGTTTGAATTCTTTCTCTACATGTATGTGAAAAAAATCCAGATGAAATTATCCAGATGAAATTGTCCATTCCGAAAAAAAGATCTGAAATTTGGGTGTGGGGGTCAGCATTTTACTATTAAACGGTAATGTGTTACTCTCAGATTTATATGGTCTGGTTTCGAACCAAAGTTTGAGAAATCCAATACCTAAAGAAAACACACAAAAAAAAGTACAGAACTAATTTTAAAAAAATACATACATCAGTCTCGACACACCAGTGCCATTTGTTGTCGACTTGGGGGTTCACGGTCGGTGCTTTGGCAGTCACCTCCTGTTGTCTTGGGCTCTGCGATGTGGAGGGCTCTGTTGTTGATGCAGAGGACTCTGTTCTTGGCTGCGAATAAAAAGAGAGATACATGTACGGTTGGAAAATTCAGTGTCGGCTTCATCCCATTTTCCATCGTGTGAGGAATATCACTGTCTAGAAATTCCCTTGCTCTTCCAGCTGCCAAATAAACATTTACATACACTTTTTTTGTGTTAATCTGTTTAAAATCAACAATAGTAAATGCTCTCGGTTGTATGCATACAGGTAACTTTACTAAAGTTGACGAACAAATAAATAACTTTTAAAAACCAAGATGTTTCACTATCATCTTTATCTACATGAATGTCACACATACCATGGCATCAGCCCTATTTCCCTCCAAGAAGCGGACTATGTTTTTCATGAATGTCACCTTCCTTGGTGTCACATCTGAAAGTAACAAAATTTATCATTGAAAGAAAACAGAGCCTCTTGACTAAAATTATTGCAAAAAAATGTTGATGCAGCTGCAACATACTGGTCTGTGCATGATTGTACTGCAATTGTTAAGCAAACAACCAGAAGACAGAGTATTATGGATAGATAGATTGGGTATCCATTTGCAGTTTGATTGTAGTCCAGACAAGTAGCTAAATGGAAGAGCCAGTCGCAGATGGGGTAACTATTGGGATCGCTGTGCCATTAGTCTGAGGCATAAGGCCCATGTGTTATATGTGGGGTCACGTCATTTGGATGTGCTGGTGCAGTGTATGTTGAAGAACCCAGTACGCTAATCGTCAAAAAGTAGGGGATTATCCCGACATCCCTAGTTGGCAGCAAGATGCACTGAAGTGCTTTGTATACTTAGGAAAAGGCACTATTAATACATATTATTAATATTAATACATGCTTACTCAGTCCAGTCGCAGAGCTTGAGGGTGTCTCCCCCAACATTTCTTGTAGCTGCACATTCTTATTATTCAACTCCGCCAGCTCATGCTTCACCTCGGCTAGCTGTCTTCTCAGCTGAATGTTTTCTCCCAGGCATTCCTGGTAAGCCTGGTACATATCACTCCTCCCCAGCAGCTGTGTGAAATATCCCCCAGACTTGTATTCCGGGTATGTGAAAGATGGGTATGTGGGCGTTGGCTGAGGCAGGCCTGACCAATTGATCTGCAAATATAATAATAATAATAATAATAATAATAATAATGTTAACCGAAAATGGGGCATTTGGGAGACATCTCCATAGAGACGTACAGAGCATTTTTCATTCTTTATTGTAACCTAACCCGTTTTAACCTAGAGCTTTTGCCACTAAATTTCATATTTAAGCATTTTGGACCCTACTCTATCAATCAAAAATATAAAAAAAACAAAAATATTTTTTTTAAGGTAGCTGGGGAATTAGGGAGACACTAAAATGTCTCCCTAAGTCCAATGTCTCCCAACTACCTAAAAAATTAGGCTAAAATGTCCCCCGAAGGTGCTCATTGTAAATATAATAATAATTCCTACGGTCACCAGATCAAGAGTACTTAGTAAACATTAAAGACATCCATGTCAGATTAAACAAGTTAAGTTGACAGCTTAATGATCGACTTTCCTACCTGTTGTGGTTGTGGTTGTTGTCTTGGGGGTGGGGTGGTCTGACGGCTCAGCACTGCCAAGCTCCCTGAGGATCCAGATGGGCCAGAGGTAAATGATGACTCCATCTGTTCGCTGCAAGGAAGCTGTATGAATACAATACACATACCCATGAGATAATAATTTATTTTGGATATAGCGTTGTACAATGCTTTACAAGTAAAATACGAGAACAATCATTAAAATACAAAAATAAAACAATTCCAAAGTTGGGTTGAACAAGTTTTCCAGCTTGATAGTTGATAGCTTAATGATCGACTTTCCTACCTGTGGTGGTTGCGGTTGTTGTCGTTGTTGTTGTGGGGGTGGGGTACTTGGATGGCTCAGCACTGCCAAGCTCCCTGAGGATCCAGACTCAATCTGTTCGCTGAAGGGAAGCTGTATGAATGCAATACAAATACCCATGAAATAAAAAATAATTTTTTAATTCAGCGTTGTACATTTTACATCTCACAATGCTTTACAAGTGAAATACCTGAACAATCATTAAAATACAAAAGTTCAATAATTTCACATACATGTATGTATAGCAATCTAAAGACAGCCAAAAAATCACCTCTTTAAAAGAATTGTCTTAAGCCTTGATTTAAAAACACAATGCTTTTACAAGAAAAAGGAAACTGCTGTGTGAAAGCCACCATAAGGTTACACTTTCAAAAGTTAAATATTACAATTCCAAAGTTGGATTAAGTAAGTTTTCCCCCTTGATAGTTGACAGCTTAATGATCGACTTTCCTACCTGTGGTGGTTGTTGTCGCGGGGATGGGGTACTTGGATGGCTCAGCACTGCCAAGCTCCCCGAGGATCCAGACTCCATCTGTTTGCTGCAGGGAAGCTGTATGAATGCAATACACATACATTAAAAATAAACTGCTGTGTGAAAGCCACTATTAAGGGTAAACTTTCAAAAGAAAATAAAAAAATCAAAGTTTTCCCTCTTGATAGTTGACAGCTTAATAATCGACTTTCCTACCTGTAGTGGTTGCGGTGGGGTTGCCAGACCAGATGACTTTTGCTTTAGTTTATCTAAAATCTGTTCACACATCTTTTTGCTTGCTTCTAATCTTGGGTTCTGTGCCGTCCTCTTCTTTGCGAACTTCTCGGTGGTTTTGGGGGCAGTTGCCTTCTCGGTGGTCATTGGGACAGTTGCCTTTCCAGTGGTCTTGGGGGCAGTTGCCTTTCCGGTGATTTTGGGGGCAGTTGCCTTTCCGGTGATTTTGGGGGCAGTTGCCTTTCCGGTGATTTTGGGGGCAGTTGCCTTCTCGGTGGTCTTCGGGGCAGTTGCCTTCTCGGTGGTCTTCGGGGCAGTTGCCTTCTCGGTGGTCTTGGGGGCAGGGTTTGGGATTTTATGAATCTGTTTGCACACAGTTCCCATGGCATCTTGTAGCTCCTCTTGGGAGTCTGGGGGGAACAAAGCATTACTGTGGTTATGTTTTTACAATAATGGTAAACATTTAAAAGTCCACAACTATAATAGTTGACTTTTAAACTTTTAAATGTTTACACTTTATATCAACAAATAGAATACCAAAGCAAATTGTTGTGCTTAGCAGCTCTATGAAATTGGCCCCTGATGAGCCGACCTCGCGTGTGCACGCGCACGCACGTAGAAAGTTCGTACACGATGTTCACGTCGAAAAGCGTGGATTTGCAATTTATTTTCTGTAAATAAGTAGCCCAAAGACACATTCGCTTTTTGTAACCCATGACGACCTGTAATTCCAGACACAAGAAAGACATAAGCGAGATTTCGGCTTCCTTTATCAGGTACAAAATATGAAGAAATGTTTCGCTATGGCAGGAGAAATTAATACCCTGGACTATATGTCGCGTTGTACACAACGGAGAAGTCCAACCTAGGCTAATAATATATTTTAACATACGTACGTTTTGTTTTGAAGACGCAATATACATGGACAAAACTAAAGTTTGACCCATATTTATAAAACTCTAGAATCTTATGAGCACGATGGTATATATATATGCAAAAGGGTTCTGTCTTTATGTATTTCGGAAGATATTTAATTGGAACGGAGTCAAACTATATCGGATTTCTGCAGTGTACCCACTTAGGCCGTTAACAGCTTGCGCCGGAGCAGGGCAGTAATAATGGCGACAGCAACAAGAGTCAAGACTGATTTTAAAAGAGAGCCCTGCCATGTTTGTAGGGCTAGTTCAAATGTGGCACTTACTACTGCCGTACTAGGCCTAGGCCCCTGCGGCTACATTGGTATTATTTAATTACTAATTGTGTAGCTTTTATGCAATAAGTCAACTTACCACTTATTTTATAAATTTTTGCTTTGTAAGATTTCCTCCCCGGCCCTTTCCACCTCACCACTCCTGTGGCTCCTTCCTCGCGATGCTCTTCGTTGACTACAGCCGACAGTGGCTCGATGCTGGTCTTTTGATCATCGACCCAGAAGACCAGGCAGGATTTCTTTTTCTGCTGACGATGTTTGGTGTTGTCATGATAACCATTGATGCCTTTTGATGACACTTTGATTCATTTTGATGCCTGAATGATGACCATTGATGCATTTTGATGCCTGAATGATGACCATTGATGCCTTTTGATGCCTGAATGATGACCATTGATGCCCAAATAACGACTGATTTTTCTAGTAGGGATAATGCGCCCATTGTAATTCATTACCGTTTACTTATAATTTATTTTTGTTCAATTCCGCACTTTTAAAGTGAACAGCATCAAGTAATGCAAACAAGGGGGGGGTTCATCGTACATTATTTTTGGTGGGAATATTTTATTTAAACAGCAAGGACAATATTATTATAATTATTATTTTCGTTAACGATTTTATTATTTACATGTACCTCAAGAGGTTTGAGGCAGGCAACTAACTCGCCCATTAGGTTCCAGTGTTCTGACTTTGAATCCAAAGTCTGTGCATCGGCTAGTTTTGTGTACTGTCTGTCGCCAAGGACGGAGTGGACTGGCCAGCGATTCTCAAGTTGTTGCAGCATCTCAAAAAACGAATTTCAGCGCGTCTTGCAAGAAGATATTAGACGATGCTTTGAAGTGTTCATTTGCCGCTGTTTAGATTCAAGGGCTTTAGTGGCCACAGTGCTGTGTTTAAAGTGGCCGACAAGATGCTTTGCACCACCGATGACCTTATTTTATAGCTCTGTTGCAATCCAGACCTTTGTTTACGCTTAACTGCAAGGTGTGAGCGGCACACCCAACATCAGCAACTACTATGGATAGGGCGCTAATGTCCTGTGTTGGACACATTGTCGTGAACTACAGCACTGACCTTGCCGCTTAATCCCCACTGATCGACAATTGTTTGGAGCCGATTTGAAAGCGCTTCAGCTGTATGTCGCTGTGGGCCTTGTGTTTATTCTTCTGGATCTTTGTTGTCATGATTAACTTGAGCAACGGGAGGCGTGTCTAAGACAACCGAATGGTGTTCCCAGTCTTGGATAAAGTGACACGTCACAGTCATATGTAGCCCTCCTGACTTATTTATGTCCAGCAGTCGGTTGTTAGGATGACGCTGTAGGCATCTTGCAACTACTTTTTCAGGACGTCTTTTTCTGCTTGTACTGCACCTTGTACCCAGGTTCTAGATATGCCATTAGCTTTCTGAACCAATCCTCCTTTACCAGGCTAATTGGCAAGCTTGCCCCAGCGATTACTCCTGCTATAAGTTCTGAGATTTGTGTTTCCCTTGCTGGGCTGCATGTTTCCTTTCTAAGGAATTTGGACAGCGTAGTCTAGCTGTACTGCCGAATGGTTCACTTAATTCTTGCAGAGATTGGTGCTTAATTTTGATGCGATTTAGCATCGTACCGGTGGAACCTCCTAATGTGTAGGTAAGGATTGAGCTGCAGATTTTGCATTTTACACTGTTGTCGTCTTTTTTCTCAAAAGTGTTCCACACTGGACTATGCGAAGCGCGCAGGATTTTGTGTATGCAGGGAAAACTTGGATGACGACAGAGAATACAAGAGAACAGTGTCAGAACTCGGAAGTTCAGAACACACAACTTGACTCGACTCGATGGGTGCAGCCCTTCTAAATACAATGTACCCTTATTGTTGTCTCCATATTATTTAATGATTCAGCAATGTTAACATTGGTGGTTGAGGTTTATCAATCACTATTGACGCTCCACAAGATCATTGTTGATTGATGACATCTTGGGCCAAGACTAGCGTGTTATGGACATTGCCTCTTACAGATTGCCGCTGATAGGCATATTTGAGGTATTTGCCAATCCTCTCTCCGACTTCTGTCACTGTGCTGCTGTGGGATGCAACGACACTCTCTGCCAATAGACAACATACATGTACACACAAATATGAATAACTGATATAAATAACTATGCTTGATCTAATTTCAGGTACATGGCAGGTAACTAATATTGTTTACATTCTCTAATAAGATCAGTTTGGAGATCGACTGCTTAAAACAGCTGTCATAAGTTTTCTCACAGATAGTTTCAGTGAAAAAGAAAATCTGACAGTATCAAATCAGATGTTAGATAACACAATAGGGGGCATGGTAGTGTCACTTACTTGGCCAAACTAGAAGCAGTTGTATTGTACAGTGTTGACATAACATTCTTTCAAGCCATAAAGCTCACACACAAACTTTTAATTTTTCTTTTGTGTATTGATTACTGGCAACTGCGATTTGGTCAACAACACACTAGGTGTGTCAACAATTTCACAAACACATCTTGCTTTGAATTGGGTGAACCAGGGTCTCCTTCCACATCCTGATCGTCAGAATCTAAATCACTCATCATGACGGACTTGTACTGTTGTAGATTTAGGATTTACCTCTAACTTCCAAGTGCTGCAGCTGCGTGTGTGTGTGAATTTATAAAGACCTTAGTAGTGGTTTGTGGGCTGTTCGTAAATGGTTTTACAAAAGAAAACCTTTGTATAAAAGCCATTCGACCATTGCACAGTGCAGGATTGTAAAAGCTTTTACTACAAAGCATTTAGTATTGCTTTGAAGTAAAAAAATACGGTTATTCATAGGGAATTTAGAAGATGTTACTGAATGCTTCTAAATTCTTTTACTCTTTGCTAATACTTCCTAGTATTTACTTTTTTCACGACCCAATGCTTTGCAATAACCACCTGACTCATCACTCTCAGACTCAGGAACTGTCTAATTCACTGTCTCGAGGTCTACGATTACTGTAATTTCATCAGCTGGGCAAAATAAAAACTCACCCGAGGTTGATTTGGGCTGTACAAGCCTTGCTTTCAACTACCAATTGCGGTATGTACTGATGTCAATGCACTCCCTTTTCTCTCCTCTTACCAAATCATTCTAATTGAAATGAATTGGGTTCAATAATGAGTTGGTTCAAGTTGATTTGAATTGGTTCTGTTCCAATTAGAAAAAAGTCACCGACCAATTTGAAAACCAACTGATGTACCATAGTCTTAATTGGTTTGAGTTGGAAACTATTGGAATTGGGTTTTTCCAATTGGGATCCTATCTACTCATTTCATTCCCTGCACCTTCTATGGTAAGCTTCTTGCAACTTACATCCGTTATAAATATATCTGACATATCTCAATGGAGGAGTGATCCTATTGCGGACTATAAATTTTCCTCCATCTTAATCTTCAAATTTTGCCTGCAACTGTTGGCTAATGGGAATTGATATAAAGAAGTGGACTGATTTCAATGTCTTCATATTACAATCAAGATTGCAGTCTTGACAAATAACATGATCATTTTGATTTTCCAAGTAGGCTGCTGCAGTTGTTGCAGTAATAATAAACATAAATATTGTCACTAACATCGAAGAATGTCTTGAATCGATAAGCCGCATCCGGCAGAACCTTTTTGCCAAGCAACATGTTTACTAGATCTACTATGGCTGTCTCAGATAAGTTGTCGTAGGGCGTATGTCATAATTAGGGCTAGTGCTTCACCATGTGTAGTGTCTGTTCCTTTAATCAGGGGAGCATTAGCATCCAGAGGTTCTTGAAATGTGAATGGCGATTCTGTCCCACTTTCATTGCTGCTGCTGGCAAGCTGAAGGTAAAAAAAAAAGAAAAGTTGAAATGGAAACCCATAAGGAGAGAAGGGTACATGTATGTTCACAACAGTTTGTTGAGAGTGTTCATTTTCATGATTTCCCCACCAGCAATGATCCTCCTCATCACCTCATTGCAAAAGCAAGCAAATGATTCTGATAGATACCGACCAGAAGTCTGCTTGCCTTCATAAGCGCATTTTGAATACTGCTAGAAGCGTGGTAGCGGACTTCAATGCACACAGTATCAGGGCCCTAAATTTGAAGCAGTATTTGGCGATCATCTTTAACCCTAGCAGCCTTAAACAGCTTCGAGGCATCTGTCTCACATGTCACTAGACACTCGAGTTTCCTCTTCTTTGTGGTACGCTCTACAACACTTTTACTTGCTAAGAAAATTACACTGTGAACCAGGAATATCTAAAACGCTTTTGTTAGTGTTAGTGTTCTGAAACGTGAACGATAGACTTACGTTTCGGACATAAGGGAGACGATTACGTTTTAGACATTTTAAATGTCTGAAACGTAAGCTTCCTAAATCACCAATTACATTTCCGCCATTTTCAAACTTCAAAATGTCTGAAACATAATAACATTAAAAACATTGGCCCACTTTGGCCTGGAAATGTCTGAAATGTAATACAGCCATTGTGTAAGGATTAAGAGGTGTCGGACAGCTAGCTTCTGTCACCATCAGTTACCACAACAACTTGCCTGGCCTTTTGCTACTGTTATATGCAAATATCAAATACCACAGAGCTAACTGTTAATAACCAAAACTTGCATAATAAGCAAGTTGTAAGGGGGGGGGGGACTGCAGGCCTATAAGCACTACGCTTAGTGCTTATAGAATACAAATATTTACTGCTTTACATGTAGGTGTTTGTCCATGGAGCATTCTATAATCCTGAGGTTTTTACATTCTAAAAAGGCGAGTTGTAGGCCTTAATTGATGTTTTTTTCTCTATTTACAAGCAAATACACTGATTTGTAGTCAACAATTATACTTGCTGCATGTGTTGTGATTTTAAATAATCAACAACAATTGTTGGCAAAGCTTGTTAAATAGACAAGATAAGACAACAAAGATTGGATATGCACAATGCTTTCTTTTCAAAGAATAATGAATACTTAAAACAGTCACATCCCAATAATACAGAAAATACAATACACAATGACAATTAAAATGCAACATCTCTACAAATTCATTAAAGTTTGGTTGTCCATGCTTTAAAAAAAAATGATTTCCTTATCCAAATAAATTTTAAAGGAAGAACATCTACTGCATGTTTTGCATTGGCAGGCTTTTAAACATTGTTACAAAGTGTTTTTTTATCATTCCGCCAATTCTGCAATTTAATAAATTAAAAAAACTTTAAGAAAATACAAAATAAGCCTAATTTGCATAAATCGTAAATACCTATGTTCCCATATTTGGGTATATTGATATTATCATTTTGCTGGTTGCCTAGAAATCATATTTCTTAATAATTCGGTATTAAATATTTTTGATATCTGTAATGGTGTATCCTTTTAGGCAATCCTTGCAAATGAGGCATATATGTTTTGTTTTACTCCGGAGGGCTCCAATTAGAGAGCCTCGTGCCAATTATGGTGCATTTTTATGCCCAGTAACAGTAATCTTCAAACAACACTAAACCAAGGAGATTTTTAGACTTTTAGGAAAAAATCCAGTGGTTACTCCTAATTGTGCAGAGTTTTCATTTATTCTATTTTTTTTAAAGAATGCAACGGGTTATCTGTGCAATATTTTTTCCAGGAGGGGTAAAATACTGGATTTTGTAAAGTTGATCCTGAAAATTCCTCATATTGAGGAGAGTATCAAGTTCCTAGCACATTTGTGCCTCTATTTCTTTTAAATTTGGATGGTTGTAAACAAAAGCAATGTATTTATCAATGTGACTTATTATGTTTTTTGTGGAATGTAACGACAATTCTTTCAGTTGGGTTGAGTGTTTTTGTTTTAAATTTAAGATTTGTTTATCTTGCAAGTAGATGTAAAGAAATATTTAAAATTTCCCATTTTGTTGAAATTTTTCAGTGATTTTTAATTCCTCTGAATTTATTACAATAAGCAGGCTATTGACAATACATTTTCTTTCATAAAGATAGATTTTGCATCTAATAAGAAAATCCACCATTTTCATACAATTCAGTCAGTGAACCGAATCTGTAATGTATATTAAACACAACCGCTGTATAATTAGTCTCTGAAGAAGATCTTGTTAAGATCGAAATATTAGGCCCTCTTAACTTATTTGCTGTATAATAAAAATAGCCTTAGGGTTATAAGCCATGGCGTGTACTTTATATTTAAATATGCAAATTACCAACCCTGTGTGTGTGTGTTTTATAAATGTGACCCACCAGGCGGAAGTCGGCAAATGCCATTTCGAGATATGGCATTGTACACACAAATGTGTTGCCGGTCGATTGTTTTTTTTTCATAAATTGTTAGTTAAAGGTAGTATACACCATTTGCAGATATCGAAAATATTTACTACTGAATTATTAAGAAATACCTTACTCAATTGAAAGTAAATAATGATTCTAGGCATTCAGCAAAAGGATTGCGCTAGATATCCTGTAATTATTCCAAAAAAATGAATTTTATAAAGAAAAATTCGCTCTCGCCGGACGGCGAGAGCGAAAAAACAAAGATAAAATAAGAATAACTGCTCGACCCCGGTTGAAAACAAACGCTGTTTTTCGTGCTTTTCTCGGCATCCATGATTGTAAAACTTCGGAAAAGTCAGTTAAACGATATTTACTATGAAATACAACCCCCCAAATCTACCCATTCATGATAATTCAAGCAATTACCAATGGTGTATACTACCTTTAAAGGTAGTATACACCATTGGTAATTGCTTGAATTATCATGAATGGGTAGATTTGGGGGGTTGTATTTCATAGTAAATATCGTTTAACTGACTTTTCCGAAGTTTTACAATCATGGATGCCGAGAAAAGCACGAAAAACAGCGTTTGTTTTCAACCGGGGTCGAGCAGTTATTCTTATGTTATCTTTGTTTTTTCGCTCTCGCCGTCCGGCGAGAGCGAATTGTTCTTTATAAAATTCATTTTTTTGGAATAATTACAGGATATCTAGCGCCATCCTTTTGCTGAATGCCTAGAATCATTATTTACTTTCAATTGAGTAAGGTATTTCTTAATAATTCAGTAGTAAATATTTTCGATATCTGCAAATGGTGTATACTACCTTTAAAACTCTAATTTATAGGCTGTTCATGTTTAAATCTTTTTAAAAATCCCCGAAAGTGATAATATCGGCCTTCTCCTTATTTTTGTTGTCGTTGCTATTACTCAAATTGAGCAAACTTGTTGCCACGAACGGCAACAAAATGTTACTTTTTCATTCCATAGCGGTACTGGTGCATGTGATGTATCATTTTAAAGCTTAAAACGCTAGCAATACAATGGTATAAAAATCTCTCATATGAACAATTTCGACTTTAGCCTGGTTTTGGGGTGGTGGGTCACAAATGTGACCTGCTCCAACGAAACCCGGACAAAGTTGACTATTTTAAATTTATCTTTTTTCAAATTCTCTAGGTTCTCGGCTTTAAAATGTATCATTTACATACGTGTACAAATTTGGGGAGTAATAAAACACATGGTTTGTTGGCAACAGGAGGGCCCATGCACATTCCTTGATGTTTATTCAAATCATCAAGTCTCTTCGGCCTATTCTAGTTTAATCCTTGCAAATATAAACAGGGCAGAAAAAGGACAAGAGTCCCCATAAAACAACGGGTGTCCAGGGTGCGAAGCCCCCTGTCTTTAACATTTTTGAGGTGAGAAATCAAGCCTCCGTATGCCTTAAAACCAGAAAATAAAAACACTTACTTGTATTGTAGCCTTATGTAACATCAAGAGTAAACGATTCCAAAGGCACTAATTTCAATACAGATCTGATTTTAAAACCAAATTTGTAAATAGTTTTTGTATCTTTTGATGGAGACACTTTATAACTTTGGTGAAGGTAAACACAACATCTTTGTAGTATTAGGTTGCCTTGATTTATTAATTGTATTTTAAGTTATACTTAAAATGCAACCAGTCAAACAAGGTTAGCGTTAACCAATCAGAAGCGAGAGATTTAAACACGCTTACATTTTAATGATGGACATTTCAAGGCATAGAATAAGTATTTTAATACTGCACAATCGTGCATTGGAGTCATACTGACAGCGTAAATTTCTGACGCACTATACTCACGAAGAAAATTATCCGTATCAGTCTAAAAGCTCACTATTAAGTTCTTACCATTTTTCCATAGAAATATTTCTGTCTGGGATGCTGTCGAGAAAGTAGAGTTCAGAGACCCCGATTTTCATTCCGGCAATCGAATGCTAAAAATGTGCAGGTTTTTCACTATTTTCTCTTCACTCAGACAACGGATTGAGCCCATACTTTTATTTTTTATGGGGGGCCTTATATTCACAGGATTAACACAGTGAAGTCAATGGCTAGCAGGGAACAAAGGATTTTTCTCACAGTATTTGGAAGAGATGACAAACAGTGGATTGGTATTCCATTCCTTGATGGTAGGGTTAAGGAGCATTAATGTATGTGTCGGAACAAAGGGGTGTCGAAACATAAGTTGAGTTCTCGGAACATAGGGGTGTAACCGAATAGCTGGAAATGGACAAAGTAAAGCTATTCTAATTTTGAATCCATCTAACTAAAGTAAAAGATAGAACATAAGGGGCAATCAACCAAAACAATTTTGGAAGCATGTACATGTATTGGGGCGTTTCCTAATTCTCTTATTTAGGATGCCCCAGAAAAAAAAATTGCCATGGAATTTACTTGGTAGTCACGTCAGAGGATGTGATGCATGCAACATTTTTTCCTCAATTCAAAACGGATGACGAATAAACATGTCACGAGCAAGGCCGGAATTATCAGGGTATGCTACCCACAGATGCCATCCTCAACCCACCTCGGATCGTGGAAATGGGCATCCCGCACCTGTGCCCGGTCAATGTTAAAATTATCCTGGTGGAATAAAAGCCAAATCTTGGGCCAAGAATTCGTGGACAAGGGGGCAGGTACTCCCACTGGCTAATTGTGGTACATCTCATAAGCAAACTCCTCTGTGTGTGTGGCATCATACGAAACCAAGATGGAGTCTACCTCCAATGCAAATTCCCCATCGATAGCATCGGCCATTGTCAGCCCAACGGCATTAACCAGTTCTAGATCTACGGCTGCCTGTCTGTCCTGGATGCGCCCCCGGCTGGACAAGAAGAACTTGGAGAAGGGAATCTGTGTTGATAGAAACAAGAAGATATCATAAATGATGGGTTCCCAATAAAAGTAAGTGTAAGACTTTTCAAACTTTCAATGTTCAACAGTGATGTCCAGTAACTTTCTACACTTATTTTTGGGATGGCCCCCAAAAACCTAACATGCATGTACCTCAACAGACAAGAATACCGGTACTTCCACTACCTGAAGGCCAAAACTAAAGAAAAATGGATGGAGAATCTTTCTAGAAAAGAAAATTAGACTAAGATATCTTGATTTGGTCTGGTAAATTTTTTTTCTTTTTTTTTCATCACCCTCTTCTTGACAAGGTTGGCCCACTATTTTGTTTTCTTATATAAACTTTAAAAATATGAAAGTTTACTGACCGAGACATCCTGCCAATAGGGTCCTCCTCGCGTGAATAAAAAGTAGCTCCAAATGTCGTCATGGTAATCACTAAAGTAACCTTCCGTCATGATGTTCACCATGTAGGCCCGGCCGTCCCCACGAAGTCGAAGATTGAGGGAGTTGAAAGGAGTCAGATCCATGTGTTTCTTGCGATTGAACGATAGCTGTATTGTTTAAATACACAACATGTCATTGCAGATTTTGATATTAAATGTTTGTATTGTCTTTTTGGTATTCCAGTAGTCACCAGATTAAGAGACAGTCGGTTAGTAAGAGTTACTAAACTAGCTAGTCTAATTTACAAATGACTATCGGTGAGTGGCGAGTGATTGAGCACATCCATTTTTTAGGGGGTTACACTGATAAATATGAATAATGAAAATTGAGATTTTGATTTCATCATTTAAAGCTAAACAAGCTTTAAATGATGAAATCAAAATCTCAATTTTTCCTTTTTGCCTCAAAGTGTCTCATTTACTCGTGCTGGGTCACATATTGGCCCAGGCAGGATTTGAACCCGGGTCACAGCGGTGGAAGAACCGCTGCGCCAACCTGACTCCCCTTCAATTTAGGCCTTCCAAAGTAGAGAATAGTCAGAATACACAAAGGTTTGAAAACTTTTGCAGAAGAATGTGCTGACCAGTAACTTACAAACTGCTGTTTAGACTTCAGTGAGCAATATCCGCTCCTTGCAGTTTCCCCGTCTCGTGGTACAGTTGTGCACAGGTTGCCGTGAAAGAGCAGTTTGTTGTTGCGACTGGTCTCAATCTTCGCCCAGCTCTGGCCGCCAATGACCTCGTCCGTAAGCACCTGGAAATCCTTAAAGCTGTCCGTACCGCCAAAGTGCCACAGTGGCCGCGTGGTGTCAAACATAGTGTCCAGATTCGAACAACGGAGTCTGTTGTAGATTTCGTCACCCCACATTTTGAAGTTGCGGGTCAGGAACTTGGAGTAGGGCTCCCTCTTAGTGTCAGTGTTACTACTGCTGCTGCTGTAACTCTGCTGTTGGCTGCAAAGCAGCGAAGAAGCTCCAGTTCTTTGACAGGCCAGTGAAGGCCGGCTACAGTTGACTGGTAAAAGGCCATACCTTAGGCCACACCGAATTAACAATCTGCTTTTGCAAGAACTCATTTTGTTGACAGTCCGCTACAATGAGCTGAAAAATATCTTAATTGCTTCCTGCTGTCAATTTTTGAGGAATAATGATGATTTTGTTGTCAGTCTGTAAAAATAAAATATCTCAAGTTAAATGCATACGTACACATTTAAAGGTAGTATACACCATTGGTAATTGCTTGAATTATCATGAATGACTAGATTTGGGGGGGTTGTGTTTCATAGTAAATATTGTTTAACTGACCTGTCCTAAGTTTTACAATCAAGGATGTCAAGAAAAGCACGAAAAACAGCGTTTGTTTTCAACCGGCGTCGAGGAATGATATTCATATGTTATTTGTGTTTGTTTGCGATCGCCGTCCGACTTTCATACATGTATGAGTAAGAAATTTCCTTATAATTCGGTAGCATTTTTTTTCGATATCTGCAAATGGTGTATTAGCATCTAATTTAGACCAACATTAAATTTTAGATCCACGACTCTGGTAATTCCTTTAACATATATTCCTATGTGACATTGTGACATTTTTGTTTTCCACCTGTGGCCAAGATTTCACTAAAGAACATTACAAAGACCTCCATCCCACACAGACTTTAACACATTTCAAAAAATGTGCTTGCATTGTAAGGCAAACATTATGTGTAAATAGTAGTACAACTGTTCAGAGTATTCAATAAAAACGTGGTTGTTACTGTTATGGAACATGCCTTGCCAAATGACTGGTTATCCTAAATGATCCTTAAAAAAATGCATTGTTCGGTCTAACGCGTTACTTATGCTGTGTTCCAATCACGTCTTGTTTCTCGTATTCACCCTGAATATCTCCATGTTCACGTACGTCCAAAAAGCTAAACACCAAGTACACAATGTCACATGCACAAAGTTGAGTTTAGTTGTGTCTGTAAGGACAATCCTGTGCGTGAACCACTGCGTGAACGTGTACGTGTCTTATTTCTCCATGTGTAAACCAACACACGTGCACAAGTACTCCATTTGTTTGCAAAACTGTGAACCCGAACAAAAATCCACCTCAAGTTTACCACTGGTGAACAAGTTACTGGACTCTACAGTTATCGCTTTTTTAACATTTGGACATGATCTGGTAATACCATGGAGAATGTCTTATTTCTCCATGGTAATACTAGGGTCCGGCCGAGCCAGTGTAATAATTAAAACTGTGAATCTCCAGAAAAAAAAAACATCATCAAATTTCACCCTCAAAACGACCACAAAATTAATAGACACATCACTCGAGATACAAATACATGTACATTTGATGATTTACTCGGGCCTATTACGATCTTTATGAAAAGTGACATTTCCAGTTGAATTCCGAGAACTCTCATGTCAGATCTCATCTCAACCGTATTGTTTTCGTTCGTATATTTTAAATAGAGTTGTTAACCTTGATCACAGTTAGTGCACGAAGCGATTAAGCGTACGAAAATGTTATTTGATTGAACATTAAAACTGCTTTCGGGATCGAGTGTGAAAAAAATGTTTACGTGATGAATAAGGTATAGATTATGACATTGAATATGCTACACTAATTTCCGTCAGAATTGGTGCATTCCGAAATGATAATGAAGTGAACCAATGTAGGATGTGCATCGCGTGCGTCGTAGTTATTCATCACGTGATGATTTTTTTCACACTCGATCTCGAAGCAGTTTTGATGTACAATCAAATCACGTTTTTCATAATGTTTACTTGCTGCGCATCACCAGCATGCGCTAACTTAGTCCCACTACTTCCCCCGGTATACTGCGATATCGCAGTATACCGGGGCCGGGGCACACTAGCTGTCACTACTCGCTAACTATGATCGAGGTTTAACGACTCAAATAATTTGTACCAATGATCATACACAATTACCAAACTTGTGAGAAAAATGGCCCCAACCCAATCTCCTTTTTTATAGTTTTATACCTGAACTTATTACTACCAGTACCAAGTATCATGGTACTACTGTATGGATAGGTATGTGAAATAGCGGCTCAAAGAGGGCGCCCTATTTGGTCCCTTTCAGCGCGCGCGCGGTCTCTGAATCAGTCTGGCAACGATGCCTTCAGATCATCGCGTATTGTTAGAGTGTATTAGGGGTGTGTGAAACTAGACTTGCATCGATAAACTAACGATTATGACTTATGACCACTAATTAATTATTTTAATTACAAGAACAGGCCAGGCTATATTCCACTAAAAATGGCCTTCTGGCAATTTTCACTCGCACGGTCGCGGCTACCACTTTTTTTGGGCGGAGCACACAAAATGTTTGCAATCGTATAAATTTACCCTAAAATTTACACAAATGTAGAATAATATCTTTAGTTTACGAAATATTGACTTATTCTTAAGCTATCCTACCCGATATCTTCGAGTCAAATATCGCTGAAAATCACGAGCACATTTTTCAAATTATGGTTTTCCAAAGTTTCAAACGTCGCACAAAATCAACGTACCATTGGCTTACACAGCAATACATCGTTAGTTTATCGATGCAAGTCTAGTTTCACACACCCCTAACACACTCTAACAATACGCGATGATCTGAAGGCATCGTTGCCAGACTGATTCAGAGACCGCGCGCGCTAAAAGGGACCCAATCTCCTTTTTTATAGTTTTATACCTGAACTTATTACTATTGTATGGATAGGTATGTGAAATAGCGGCTCAAAGAAATAAAAAAGTTATGAAATGATTAGTTCTCAAAATAAGTTAAAAACCTGTTTGGGCATGGAGGAATTATTCCTTCATGGTTTGGGTCACAATCTTTTCTTTATTTTTCTTAAAAATATACGCGACGTTAATTTAAAGAAAGGCATATTTAATTAGTAAAACAAATCATAACTTAATTAATACTCATCTGACTGAGCTGATTTATGCATCATTTTATTGCATTTTACAAATGACTCTACTACTTTATTTCCATTGCTCAAATTAAACAATTTAATTTCACATACCTAGTAAATAGTATGGAGGAATAAGAAGTTTCCTCCATGCCGTACACATGTACCTCACTGCGAAGAAGATGTCTAGCTCATTAAAATTGGGTATGTCGCCCTCAATCGAAAACCTGCCATTTATTGATCTGTCGACTGATTCTAGATGAGGGCGGTATACCTAAACAATAGGGTTCCGCGTACGCGCGCGCAGTCGATATTGAATAATGTGAATAAAGAATTAAATTAATTAATATATGATATTTATTCAATTTGAATAAATATCATATCATATCTTAAGATACACCATTGCTTGCAGCTCCAGCCTAGGAATCGTCAGAGACTTAAGCGGCGCCACTCTGGATTTTGCAGTCATAAATCTCACTCCAAAAATTCCATCCGGCGGCATCTTCATACTACCTCACATAACAGATAGCACCAAATGCAAGCTCGGATGCATCACAGAAAATGATAACCATCTTCCTGGCATCTACCTCAGGCACCAGACATCTCTCGAAGGAGACACCATTCAGAGATCTTAGCTCGGCAAAAAACTGCATCCACCTCGCTACCTCTTCCCCGTTCATGGTGCTCATCCCACGTCACGCCGATTGCCCACATACAGTCGCTGTAACATTATCTTGGCGCGGATGAAGAACGGCCCTGCAAACCCTATGGTATACTGTGCTTAACACAACTCTCTTGGTCAGTCGGCCATCAATCGTGTTCTGCTGAACCTCGTACTTGAGCTCATCCGTTCTTGGTTCCCATACAACACCCAAAACATTTTGCTCCCCTTATCTGGACGGGACAGCATGCCCAATTCAGAACAGTCGAGTCTTGGTTATCATTTAAGCAGTATTGGCGATCCACTTCTTCACCCTAAATCCTCCTGTGTTGAGAAGCTGGTCTACCTCCTCAGTCAGTGCAACGACAGCCGTTTCATCTTTCACCGACGTGCAGATGTCATCCGTTATCGTTATGTATTTGTCCCATCTGTTAAATGATTATTTGTAAAGCCGTAGGCCACCTAAGTATGCTTTGTATGTAATTACGTAACTTTCGGTCTCCCCATACTTAACCACCAAGGCGCGCGGGAGATTTTTAGTCAGTTGCGTTTACGCTCTCGACCAACTCACTTCGTTTTTTCTGTAGTCAACCATTTGTAAGTATTTTTACCTTTGATTTATATCATGTTTATTTCCGAAGATTTAATTTACCTGAAGCATTATCTTAAGGTTTACATTGCTGTTAAAGTGTTTGCCTTCTAGTTTAAAGGCCTTTTAATGGACACAGAAATATCCAAACATTCATTAGAGCCAACGCCCTTTATAGTTCATAGTGCGTCGGTGAAACAATTGTTAGTTCTTAGTTAGGGTTAGTCAGTATTGTCGTGGTACATGTATTTGTCAAATTATATACGTGTATTGTTCCACTGAGCCAGTGACCTGTGAGATTGTGACTGTAGCTTGAAGAGCGCCCTCTATTGACTGTAGTTTATTGTTTACATGTGGTTTTGTCAGCCATGTTTCAGCATGTTTTACTGTAGCAGTTTTTAGCCGAAAAGTTTGTGGTCAAACCAGCAGTTAATCAGTTTCTACTTAAGAGATTATGGACACCTGGTTATCCTAGAGTCTTGCCAAAAAGAATTACATTAAAATACGAAAGCAAGATTTCTAGTCCGTGTCACACCTGTATGCCTTACTCCTCGATGAGCCACAACATTCGAATTCTACTCGGCTAACCTGGGATCAGAAGGGAGTACAGCACAGCATTTGTATCAGAATGACCGACTCCACAGTAAAGGAGTTCAAGGTCAAAAGACGGAATGCCAAGGCGGCACTGACAAGACAGGGAAAAGCCCTACGCTTGATGATTGAAGGTAACAGGGCAACCGTTGAAATTTCAAGTCAGCTTGAAAAGTTTGAACTGGTGTATGACAACCTAGTTCAGAAGCATGAGGCTTATACCGAACAGATTTGTGATGATGATGAATTTATTGCCGAAGAGGAATGGTTGGAAGAATGCCAACAAATGTTCATAGAGTTGCAGTGTGAGGCAAAAGTCATCTAACTCCAACACCTACTGAAAAAGAGTTAAACCCGAAAGCAGAAGACAGTGCCAGTAGTACAGAGAAAACTAGTTCCAGTGCAGAGCAGTCCAGTTCCAGTGCAGAGCAGTCCAGTTCCAGTACAGAGCAGTCCAGTTCCAGTACAGAGCAGTCCAGTTCCAGTGCAGAGCAAATATCCAGTACAACTTCCAGTGTCAAGCAGATAACAGAATCTGATAGCCATATCAGCATAAATGAAGCAGGTAATCAGGAGGAAGAGCAGAAGAAAGTGAATACAACAACCCATGATGTCGACAAATTCTGTGGGTTTAAAATGGAAAAGCCAAAAGATGCCCAAGTACACGGGGGATGTCAGAGAATACGCCATCTTTAAAGATGACTTCAAGCACATGGTCGATAAGAGGTATGGTAAGAGGGATGCCATCACACTGTTAATTACGTACATGCCCACAAGGAAAGCCGTTGGAGCTGATTAAGGGAATTGGGTTCGACTACGATGCAGCCTGGGAGTATCTCGACTCCATATATGGGGATCCACGATTCATTAATGACACCGTCACCCAAGACATCATGAAGTTTAAGCCACTCCGAGACAGAGAAGACGCCAGATTCTGTGAGTTAGTTCATCTTGTGAGAAGGAGTTATAACACATTGAAGGAGGGGGGGGGGGCGACGGAACGACATGGATAATAATCATATGCTAGCAGTTTAAGCAGAAAATGAACTCTGACGACCGGAAGGTGTGGTCCAGACACTTGGAAAGGGAAAAAGAAATGGCGACACTACAAGGACTGCTAGACTGGATGTCATCAGAAATGAAATCGAGGATGAGGGCAACGGCATCAGTACGATGTGTACCTCAAAGTCCCCGATCAAGCATCAATCACATTCAGCAGAAAGACCCAAAGTCAATGCCGCTTCGTGACAAGTGCTGGATTTGTCACGCTTCCAGCCACTGGACAAACCAGTGTGAGAAGTTCAAAGGGATGAGTCCAGAAAACCGATTTAAGATGGTTAAAGAGAACCATGTCTGCTTCAGCTGCCTCAAAAGGGCAGGAAAAGGCCATAATGTTTCTACATGTTCGAGAAGACGACAGTGCACGGAGATGATGAACAGAATCCAGTGTAAACACTTTCATCATCAGTTACTGCATCTTACCCCCCAGCAAGCCACCGGTTCAGTCAGCGTTGCAGTAATTAAGTACAACCCGAGTAGAAGTATTACTACCAGTCCTACAAGTGCAGATCATGGGAACCCAGATTACTCAACCAGCAAATGTCCTTCTTGACTCCGGGGCACAGATATCATTGATCAGAAAGTCCCTCGCCGAAAGCTTGAAGCTCAAGGGAAAGGATGTAAATACTACCATCACCAAAGTGGGAGGAGAAGAAGAAGAGCTTCAAACAAAAGTCTATGAGATCCGTCTTCGTCCGAAGCACAAAGGTCCAACTTACACTATTACTGCCATTGGTATCCCCTGCATAAGCGACGATATTGCTGAAGTTGACCTATCAGAGATGGCCAAACTCTTCAAACTGCATCCAAGCAGTCTCCATCGAGGTAGCGGCGCAGTCGATCTACTCATTGGCATTGATCATGCAAGCATACATGCTGGTGAAACCCATGAAGCCCAGAATCTGATTGCCCGCCAATCACCACTTGGTTGGGTGATTTTTGGAACCGGCCCTAGGGATCAAACTAAGACAAGCCGAGTTCTCCATGTGAAGTTCTCAGCACCAGTAGACATGACAGATTTCTGGAAAACTGAAGCTATGGGAGTAGCTGTGAAGTCCTGCACATGTGAACCAGAAAAACTCAGCCCGGTAGAACTAAAGGAAGCCAAAATAATAGAAGAATCCTGTACCCGAGATGGAAACCGATGGACCGTCCCTTACCCTTGGAAAAGAGATCCGACACAGCTACCGGATAACAAGATCCATATAGAGAAGAGGCTCTATTCAATAGAACGCCGACTTGCAAAAAACGCAACTCATGCAGAAGCCTGAGATGCCCAGATGAAGGAAATGGTGGAAAAGAAGTTTGCCCGGAAGCTGTCTGAAGCTGAGCTGAAGTCATACAAAGGTCCTGTACACTACATGTCTCACCATGGAGTTCTGAGGCCAGAAAGTAAGAGCACACCTCTCCGAATCGTCTTCAATTCTTCTGCAACTTACCATGGGCAATGTCTGAATGACTACTGGTACAAGGGGCCTGACCTTCTAAACAACTTATTTTGAGTCATTATGAAGTTCCGTGAAAATGAAGTGGCAGTCATTGCAGACATCTCAAAGATGTACCACCAAATTCTGATTCCAGAGCGCGATCAGCATGTTCATCGCTTCTTGTGGAGAAACCTGAATGCTGACCGTACACCTGATGTTTACATCAAGACAGTTCTGACGTTTGGGGATAAGCCAGCTCCCGCCATTGTACAGATCGCCCTGAAGAAAACAGCTGAGGCTGCCGAGAAACAATCTCCAGATGCAGCACGAGTCCTAAAAGAGAACACGTATATGGACGACATATGCGATTCCGTCCACACTGTAAATGAGGCCAAGAAGCTGACGAGTGAAATAGATGAGGTGTTTGCTGAAGGGGGATTCCGAGTAAAAAGGTTGGCTATCTAACAAAGCTCTGGAAGAAAACTATAACAGTGACAAGGAAGATGAGAGAATGAAGTTTCTGGACACCACAACTGATGAAAAAGTGCTGGGGACAGTATGGAACCGCAAAACTGACGAATTCCACTACAAGGTCAACTTGGATTTGGATAAGAATTTGTCCACCGATGACCGAGAAGTGATGCAGAGAAAGTTAACAAAGCGTCAAATCCTGAGCCAGATTGCACAGATCTTTGACCCGATTTGATTTGCTGCAGCCTTTCTAATCCGTTACAAGATTGGAATGCAGCATCTATGGCAACAGGGTCTAGACTGGGACCAAGAAATACCCACGACAGATCATGACTGCTGGATTCAACTATTCAAAGAGATGAAAGGGTTGAACGAGATCAGTTTCAAAAGATGTCTCACCCCGTCGAATGCTGTTGGTGTGCCCATGCTGTGTATCTTCTGCGATGCTTCAGAGGAAGCTTTCGGAGCCTGTGCCTATGTTCGATGGCAAATATATGATGGCACCTATGATGTCCGATTCGTTGCAGCCAAGTCTAGAGTAGCACCACTGAAGAGGCTCACCATCCCACGATTGGAACTACAGGCAGCAGTTATGGGTACAAGGCTGTACCAGGCCATCATGGAAGAAATGCGCCTACCAGTGAAGGAAGCAGTGTTTATGACTGACAGTATGATTGCCCTATCTTGGATTCGAAGCCAAGCCAGAGGTTTCAAACCATTTGTATCCAACCGAGTAAGCGAGATTCAGAGCCAAACAGATCCGTCACAGTGGAGGCATGTTCCAGGAGAGCTAAATGTAGCAGATGACATCTCTCGTGGAGTACCTGTGAAACAATTGACCCAGCGTTGGAAAAATGGTCCAGAATTCCTGCGCTTCCCAGAAGAAAGTTGGCCACAAGAAGCAGAGAGGGTGAACCAGATAGAGGTAGATAAGGAACGACACAAGACCCAAGCTGTATTCATAACAACCGAAACTCAGAAAGTCATTGACGGCAAGAAGTATTCCAGCTGGAGAAAGCTAATCAGAGTCACAGCCTACGTTCATCGATTTGTCCAGAACATACGAGCCAATATGCAGTCTTGTGTAAACAAGGAGTCTAAACAGGGTCCACTCTCACCCAAAGAGCTGACAGAAGCTGCCAACTACTGGATTATCAAGGCACAGAAAAATCTACACAAACGCATGGCCAACGGAGAGTTCAAGTCATTGAGTCCCTTCACCGATGATGCAGGAATCTTAAGGGTTGGAGGCCGATTGCAGGAGTCTACGATGTTGTACACTACAAAGCACCCAGCACTGCTTCCCCATGATCATCACATTTCCATTCTGATTGTGCGGAATATACAACAACAGGGCCACACTGGTGTTGCCACCACTGTTGCGAAAACAAGGCAAAGATACTGGATCCTGAAGGCACACAACCTAGCCAAGACGATCAAATACCGCTGTGTGGTTTGCAGAGAAGCGAAGCACAAACTTGAGACACAGATCATGGCTGATTTACCGAAGCAACGCCTGGCACCATACACGCCACCATTCTACTTCACATCATGTGACTACTTTGGACCCTACCAAGTGAAGATTGGACGTAACAAGACAGCCAAACACTATGGAGTGATCTTTACTTGCCTGAACACCAGAGCAGTGTACCTAGAGCTAGCAGTAGACTGTTCCACTATGGAATACATAAGGGAACTTCAAAAGATGATTCAAGGTTGGAACATCGAAGAGCTGAAACAGTTCGGGGCAGAGAAAGGCATGGAGTGGAAGTTCATCACACCAAGAGCACCACATCAAAATGGGTGTGTAGAGGCATTAGTCAAGAGCTGCAAGACCGCGCTGAAAAGGGCTGTTGGGGCTCAGGTGCTGACTCCATTTGAGCTTTACACAGTTTTACTAGAAGTTGCGAACCTCGTAAACCAACGCCCGATACGAAGGATCCCAAATGACCCAGATGATGGTTCCTACCTGAGTCCGAATGATATACTACTTGGAAGGGCATCGACTGATGTTCCTCAGGGGCCATTCCAGGAGACCAAAATTCCTAGGCACCGCGTGGAGTTTGTGCAGAAGATCATTGACTCTTTCTGGAAGCGCAGGAGCCGAGATGTACTACCCTACCTGTACCACGCAAGAAATGGAGAGCTGAAAGGCGTAACGTACGGGTTGGTGATGTGGTAACTGTGTCAGATACCAATGCAGTCCGGGGCAAGTGGTGTGTCGGTAGGGTTCTCGAGGTCTTCCCTGGATTGGATGGCATGGTAAGGAACGTGAAGGTGAAGACTGAGAGCGGAGAGTACCAGAGGCCTATCACAAAGATAGCAGTGATCTACCCGGCAGAAGGTTATGATGAGGACTAGTCGCTCATCGGGGCGAGGATGTTCCACTGAGCTGGTGACCTGTGAGATTGTGACTGTAGCTTGAAGAGTGCCCTATATTGACTGTAGTTTATTGTTTACATGTGGTTTTGTCAGCCATGTTTCAGCATGTTTTACTGTAGCAGTTTTTAGCCGAAAAGTTTGTAGTCAAACCAGCAGTTAATCAGTTTCTACTTCAGAGATTATGGACACCTGGTTATCCTAGAGTCTTGCCAAAAAATTCGAATTACATTAAAATACGAAAGCAAGATTTCTAGTCCGTGTCACACCTGTATGCCTTACTCCTCGGTGAGCCATGTATGTATTTATTATGTGCAGCACACCAGAATGCCGCCGTAAACTCATAGCTGTTGATCTCGCTGTGTGTGCGGACTATCCCTTACCCGGGAACGATTGTAAGTTTATATACGGGTTTCTTTATTTACATGACTGATTAATTGTTGCTCCTCTGTAACTGATTTTGCCGAGAAGATGCTGCCCGAATTTCCCCAAACCTAATGTAATTATTTAAATATTTAATATTAACGATTTTGTGTATTTTGCTTTAGTTTTCACCTGCCTGCATCAGCGGTTTGCGAAATAAATAGGGGTAATGGATCAACGAACTTCGTCCGATTATAGTGGTATACACAGTGACACCATTCATAAACATTCTTAACTTAGTCATGAATAAACCCTAAGTATTATACTTAGCTAGTCGTGATACTTATGTTGGTATTCATAAAAGGCCTCAGTATGACACCTAGCTGACTGAGTATGATCCCTAGATTTAGGTATCATGCCTAACATTCAAGGTAAGTTGTTCCCAGGGTATGAAATAACATTTCAATTGTTAATTTTTATATTTTTCTGTGGTTTGGCTGCTCGCCACCTGGTAGTGGTTGACTAATCTTACGTAACTCCTGCCGGTGTGTTATGTATATAAGCTGTAGCGGTTCGTACTGGGGCTTTCAGTGCGTTCCTTCAGTATGGCAGCGTCGGAGAAGTCCAAACGAAAGCCAAACTTCACGGAGGCGGAAAAGTTCCGCCATCTGCGGAAAATTTAGTTAGACGTTGTCGAACCAAAAAAACCACGAGTCGTGGCAGAGAATAACCGAGGCTATGAACAGACGCAATCCCGCGGTCGTTAGGAGTGACTATGATTATCTAAAAAAAGTGGCAAAACAGTGTTCCTCAATGAAAGACGACTACAGAAAATACAGGAAAGAATTATCAAAGACAGGTATATTAATTTTAACACGTCTATTCTATTTCAAATTAATCCATGTGCAGTTAACAGTTACTTTTGGTCGATTTTTTCCCCGTGTAGATTTGCTAGCTTTCATTACAATCTTCATTTTACAGGAGGTGGTCGAGCAAAAAAGGTGGCAGCTATCCTTGGAGAAGATGATCCGACTGTTCACGGAATTGAGGGTGGAGTGAACAGCGCCTCCCGTGAAGCAAGTACTAGCCATGAAGTACGCCCAGCTCCTCCTCCTGTGGAAAGCCTAGTTCCGTATGGTAAATCTCAAAAGAGAGGTTGTAATCGCACACGAATGACATAAACGTAACAGAAAATAGTAGGCCCTATGTGTGATACATATTCGTCATACCTCGTCACGATAGAAAATTGTAGTTCCAAGGCAACACTAAATCGGATAACTTGCATACGGACATGTATACGTAAACATGTATAATGTCCTTGCTTTACAGTTCACGTCTACTTAGTCACTTTGCATCCAGATCGCAAAAACCGCAGAGGTATACCCGCCAGCCGAAAAACTCCCAAACCCTTGTCCACCAGCAAAATTTGACGAGGTGGATGACAACAGCTCGGCAAAAATGGACATGAAAAGAGAAAGAATGCAAATGATGATGACACTAGTCATTGACTAGTGTGCTACATAAGGAACTTTTGATAATGGAAAAAACTCGCGCAACACTCAAACTTGAACAATCTAAGTTGGCCTTAGAAATTGAAGTCCTCCAACTCAAGAAGAGAACATTTGACAGTCTGTTACAAACCAGTAGGTACGGATATAGTGGCCAAATGCCGTCTGCCAGCATGCCGAATGAACCTTGTGATTACTCATTGA
Source organism: Crossaster papposus (assembly GCA_037893245.1). NCBI lineage: Eukaryota > Metazoa > Echinodermata > Asteroidea > Velatida > Solasteridae > Crossaster > Crossaster papposus. Next base: position 147,687 of record JBAIAA010000568.1, on the reverse strand, counting down.
CCAGTCTCTGATTTTGCATCAGATCTTAAAATAAAGCAAATTTGAAAGGAAGAGGATTGTTGTTGTGGACTTACTTCATTGGAAATGAAAGTTGGCGATAACATTTCTTCTGCCGACACCGGTAGGTCTGTTTGGTGGCACAGCATCTACCTGCACATCTGGTTGTGGCATACGCACTATTGCAACTTCTTCAAAATCCGGCAACCCTCGGTTTCTGGCGATATTTTGAAGAAGGGCATAAACCGCAATAATTTTGCAACATTTCTGTGGTGAATATCGTAACTTGCCATGGAGACAATGAAAACGTCTCTTCCATTGTCCGTTACACCTCTCTACTAAACACCGTGTCCTTTTATGAGCTCTGTTGAAGGATCGTTCCTGTGGAGTGTTCGGATTCATATATGGCGTCATGAGCCACGATCTCAGAGGATATAAGCACTGTCGCCGCAAGAAGTATTTCCTCTCCGTCCTCGAGGAATGCTGGAACTCCGCTCTCACGCAAAATGACAGAGTCGTGTGTGCTCCCCGGCCATTTTGAAACGACGTTGATAAATCTAAGCTGGGCATCCATCACGACTTGTACATTTATCGAATAACAATTATTCATGTTAATATAGCGCCATTCATGCTGTGAGGGTCCAATGATCCACACATGGGTTCCATCAACAAATCTGACAACATTAGGGAAGTGTGCTATTTGATAACATTCATCGACAATGTTGCGTCTCTCATTGGCGTTAGGAAATTTCACAATACGAGGCAAAAGCGGGAGAAGAGCGCGAGTTGCCTGTGTTATTACCCTCGATATTGTTGGCTGAAATACATGCACCATGTCGGCACCAGCCAGCTGAAATGACCCCGAGGCATAGGACCTTAGAGCAGCAAAGACCTTTAGCTTACAAAGGAGGGCATGATTCCTCAATGTTCGAGGCTCTAGTTCCTCTTTAAGGGCATCAATTAACTGAAGAATTGTCTGCCTGTCAAGCCGGTAACGTTTATAGAGTTTCACGTCATCATACACATCTAATGGATGAACCCTATCTCGAAATGCCCGTCTCGACGGATTGCACGTCGTCTCATCAGTTCCTCATGCGCAGCTAACATCAACGCGGCCATTTCGCACCGTGGTCTTCAGCCAAATGAACAATTTTTTGTCGTACGGGTCCAACCTACTCAAAGTTAATACACCTCGGGAGGTGTCTTAGATATAGGGGTGATTTTAAGCATGATACTTAGGATAAGTTGTTTATTGAATACCACTTGTTCATGACACTTAGGATAAGTAGGTAGATAGGTATCATACTTTGACTTAAGTACGTTTACGAATACGGCCCCAGGGGCCGTATTCACAAAACTTAAGTCCAAAAAATATAACACCCCGCTTAAATACCCGACTTAGACAAATCTGAATGACTTAGTGGTATTCACAAAACATTTTTGCTAAGTACCCCACTTATTTTCGAGTTTTAAATCTAATTGTGGTCTGACTAGTCTTAACTCGTTTCACTAAACTCCTCGTAACTTACGATACATCGCAGCCCCGCGAGGCGTCGTATCTCTTCGTACGCGTCGCGAGATACGACGCGTTACTCTTCGTAACTGAGTTGCGACGCGTCGCAACGTTTAGTGAAATTGGGGTATGGGGCCGTATTCACAAAACTCAAACTTAAGAGAATAATTAAGTCAGACGTAAATCTAAGCACCCTGCTAACTTAAGTGGGGAGCCTATAATTTTGTATTCACAAAAGAATGGAGCACCCCACTTATCTTAATCATGCGTGCACACGTACACAGCGACGCAGTTTTCAATCACAATTCAGTGCACGGAAAATGTCTGCGTCACGCGCGAATGTTATAGTCGCCAGTCAATGTGCCCCACTTAACTTGACTTAAGACAGGTCCGACCACACTTAGAGTTAAGTCGCGAAAATAAAAAAGGGGCGCTTTAGTGGAAATGTTTTGTGAATACATTAATGCTTAAATATTAAGTGTCGTCTAAGTCGCATATTTAAGTGGGGTGCTTATTTTTTTAAACTTAAGTTGTTTTGTGAATACGGCCCATGACATCAACCAGTGCCCAACAACTTTCTCACACGACTGCCACATCACGGTGAACTTCTTGTCGCTCTCAGGGCTAAGGGTGACGTCCTTACGTCACCGGCTTTCTGGGGAACTTGCAGGCCTCGGCAAGCTCATTTCTCACTATTCAGCGTTGCACAGTTACGGTATCAACAATTGCATGTACGTCTCGGTTGAAAACCTCTGCAGTAAGCATCAGCATCACGGTGTCTGTTTCTTCAGAGATGGTGTTTAAACTCATTATCTGCCCAGGTGTCGCTGCAGTGGAAACATGCAAGAGTGGGTGATGGAAAGAGTCAGTGTGCGCACTTTCTCTTTCGCCGACATGTATTCATGGGCCCTTTTCCAAACCTCCAGGCTTTGGCTTTGACTTCGGCTCCGGACCTGGCTTCAATTTATAAGGCTTCGTCTTCATGAGGCTCCGCGACAAGCAGGAACACTGAGGCCTCGGGAGGCTTCGGCTGGCTTCGACTAGCGACTCTGTGCAATTCGTGATGCTTCGTTACATTTCGTTGAGTAACCGAGATATGGATGGAAACATCGCCAATAAACGGCTGAAGCGATTTTATTTTGCGCCTGCTTTCACTACGGGGAAAATAGCCGTATCCAGGAATAAATGTAAACTGTTTACATGTATCAATGTCATTGATACACTAAACCAAAATCTGTCTTTTCTCCTTTTTTGTAACCGAGTCTGTAAACCTCTGGAAAAGATGTTTGTTTTGGGAACAATTTAAATATTTCAATAACGAAACATGCACCTTGTGGGGGAGGGGGTGGGGGTGGTTGTAAGTTCTGGGCCAATGCTTATTCCCAATAATTTGTTTGCATTGCTAAAAACGAAATATGTTTTTACTTCGGTATAGAGACTCGGTAATTTAATTTGATCTGCAGGGTGGATCTAAGAGGCACCCCTTTAATGTGCTGTGCCCGTCTTTCAAGAATAAACAATTTACTTTTGGGCAAAGAATTGTCATGTATTATTATATACTAATGGTTTATTTTGCAAAAATGTTATAACATGGAAAGTTAAACATTCAGATTAAAACAGGGCATCATAATTACAAATCAATCCATATAAAACTAAACAAAGGATTACATTGAGGACCTACAATATAATTACAAAATAAGTGCGCACACAGATATTTCAAAAAAAAAAAATGAAAAAAAAATCCCAATGTTAAATAGAAGACCTCTTAGATCCTTTGCTGTGACTTAAAACCCCTAGCCACCAGTACCATTCTAAAACAATAATAGCTCTTTCGAATTTTCACAAATTTTAAAGACATGCCAGGATTAGGTTTGTTTCAAAAAAAGATTTAGGCCTCAAAAAGAAGCTGCTCAAACTAACCTTTTTAAAATCGCTTTTGATCGATAGGCTGTACAAATTGTATTCCTTTCTTTATGTAATAGTAGTTTGTGATTTTCATGGATTGTTGCCTTTTAATATTTTATTGAATCTGGTTTTATCATTTTACAATGCATTTAAATATGTACATAAGGTTTGCACTTAATAAATAACATTTTTATTGTTAGGCCTACATTTTATACTTCAAAAATTTCTACTGCTGACAATTGATTATTTGAAATAGAATTTACCCCAGCATAGACAACAAAATACAAACTGGGGGCAGTAGTGCAGGCGTAGGCATCATAAATAAGAAAGTTTAGTTGACTTAAACAACTTATAATAGGGAGTGTAATTTGTTTTTCAAAATTGGAGTATTCAGGTGAGCAAATTTGTGACCACAGATCTTTAGCTTTGATTGTTCAGAAGATGATACCATTAGTCTCTATATTGTCGTGATCATTCATGACAACACGGCTGGCAAACAGAGATTGAGATACTCTTCTCTTTCTTTTGGCTGATGGACTTGGAGAGGCTTGGAGAATGAAACTTTCTGCACTGCTAGAAATAAGTAGTGGGGTGAAAACGAGTGGCTCATCTCAGTGCCCTAGTGCACACAATCCAAAGTGGTGTAGAAAGTCCACGATGGAGTTTACCTGTGCTTGAATTCCGAATATCCTGCAGAACCTAAGAACCATCAAGAAAATAAACAAAAGCAGAATTAAGAATGGTGATGGTCTAGGATAAAATAATAAGTTGGGTATACACACAGTGAATGCTTCAAGTGGTGATGTACTATGTCGGTGCAACAAATATTGCCTCCAAAACAAGACATTGTGTTTTTCCCCAAGGAAATGCTCCACAGGGATCACCATTTTTTTTTAAGGCTCGTTTAATTGTTTATGGCAGCAAATATTTGGTTTATTTTGCCTCATCTAGTACAGATTCTGCTTATGATAGAAACTAATAATTATAGTTATCAAGACATTGGAATAAGATGTTTCACGGAAATATGCGCCATCTTGTTCACAGGGCAAATTTAGACGCGTTGCTGTGTAAGCATCGTGAGTCTAGCAACGCGTATTCATTTTGCCCAGTGAACAAGATGGCGCATTACCGTGAAACACCTTATTGCATGCAACTTGATTTTGGCCAATTAGAATCTGTGGATGATGTGTTATAAATCTGCAACCCACTTACTCGTACACATTCTGATAGCATCTCCTTGCCTTTTGGATCCTATTTGTTATCTCAAGCCCACATGAACTTTTCTCAGAAAGTTCCTCCTTCCCTGTTTACAGACTTGAGTTGGGAGAAAAATAATGTATCATATTGTTTTAAAACTACAGTATGGTTATGGTTCACTCATTTGTAAGAAATATTTTATTTAAATGTGTTTGGATAGGCCTATCTTTCTAGCTTGAATTCTAAAGCCAGTTTCTCCACATGGCGAATCTCCACATGTCATAATGAGCTTTAGAACTGGAAGCTTGTGACATGTTAAGATTTATAGCTGACCATTTCAAAGTACATTCATGATTCTATATAAAACTCCAACAATATTTCCATTGTAGGCCTAGCCTAACTCAGAGTCTACACATATGATATATGTGATGCGATCTGTAAAAACCCGTCGGATGTTGCAAAGTTGCAAGTCCCCAAAAAAAAAGGAAAAAAATTACAAAATAAATAAATAAATAAATAAATATTATTATTATTATTGTTTTAAATTGATTTTTCATTGCTATTCTGATCTGGTACCCTATTGTTTTATTTTGCCACCATGTGGCGGGTTTTCACAGATCGCATCACATATGTTATTGAATTTGAAACTATTTTCACTTATTTTTTGTAATGACATTCATGTGACAACGAGGTCTAATAATACGTTCAGATAAAATGACTATTGTTACGACATGCCATGCGATTCTCAGATTCGCATGGGTGCCGGCTGCTCAATAATCTAAAAATGGAACAGAAATTGCTAATAAATCCATGCCTAACGTTAGGCTACACCTTTATAACCATTAACTGCACTTCTCATGATACCGACTTGTGGAACACGTTGTCAATCAATAGTTTCTGGTCAAAGGAAGCCAGAAGTCCGCCTGCCGTAACAATAGCCACTACCCCCACTGCATTTACCCGGGCAGCTTGACCAGTGCGGGTTTGGATTAAAGCTGATTTGGAACTTTCGTCGTAAAAATAAAACGGTAGCCTAACATTAGCGTTGGAAATGTTTCCTTTTGACCGTAGGCCTTATAGATAGTATGATGGTTACACGAACAATTTGCACTTGAGTTGGTAAATTTCTTTAAAAAAATCATTAAACTTACAGTGAGTTGTCGGTGAAAACTTCCTCGCAAATGAGCAGACTGGGGCCGCCAGCCAAACAAAACATTGGCGGCCGTCGCCGACTTTTATTTTGTGATGATTTTGTGGCTTGTATTACGTGCATTACGTCACAATGCCTCCATAAAGTCACCTCCTCGGCAGGCTTCATATTTCTAGCCAAAAACGGAGCCGCTTGATAAATCCAAAGCCAAAGGGCTTCAAAATGGCAAAAATGAAGTCGAAGACGAAGCCAAAGCCAGGGGTTTGGAAAAAAGCCATATAGAATGCCCTTTTCCAGCTCGCTTCAGACAAGAAAAGCAGACACTCCCATACGCTCTTCGGGGACTAGATGCAAGACTGCAGGGCACTGATCAGGCCAGTGCTCGTCGGTGTCACAAGCCCAACACTGTTTCCACTTCGGGTTGACTCTGTTGCATCCGTTTGCAGCACTTTGGTGCCAAAAACAGAGTCGCCAATCTCGCAGGCAGATGACTTCACAAACTTGACGACGTGGTTCAGGTTGGGTACCTGGCCATTCTCCCAAAGCTTGAACACCTCTCTCGTCCATCTCTGCTGCAGAAACCTAGGCAACTTCTCAACGATCATTTCAAGCTTCCCTGAATTAGTTCATGCAGAAAACCGAGGGCATCTAAGGCCTCGTAGCAGTTATAGCCAGATCGTCCGCATAACCTTCAAGCTTTGGTGTTTCAACCCTGGTACGGTTTACTATTTTACGAATCCAAGGCCTGAACAATCACTGCACTGCTCCCAAATCCTGTTTCAATGTTGTGAGAGCAGCGTGAAGTCCCTCAGTTAGTGGCTTCAGTACACAGTACTCAATGGCTTCCAAGGCACGACCGCAACACAGAGATCGAAGCATGTTCAGCTTTATGCTTGGATCAAGAATACAGGACACACTGTTATTAAGGGAAGCAATAGCGAGTAGCAGAACAATTGGGGTCTCCATCAAACTTCATGACCTGTGTGCCTTATTAAGGCCATAGCCTGGACCATACCAATAAGGGAACTCTCCTGTGTGGCTGTGGAAAATCTCGGAACGAAATTCACCTCGTTATGTACGTGTAATCTCAACATTGGCATTTGAAACTGATTCACAATTACCAGTAAGCACATCATTATAGTGAGACTATCTACATCAGGCAAAACATCATTTACGGCGGTTATTGTTATTATCATAGAGCATTGCTCTATGTTATTATTAACATGTACATCAGAAGGAACATCAACTCCATTATGTAAATCATGGTTCAGAGTCTTAACCTGAGTGTGAGTCTTACCCATTTCACTTAATGTCTTTCTTGCTCGACGGGCAACTCTGTTATAAAGTTCTTTACTGCGCCGGGAAGCCATTCTTCCTCTTGGGTTAACCCTTCATCGTTGGTGATGACGTCCACCAACTTGTCGTGTGCGTCCTCCACGGTGTCAAGTCTTGGCTTGGCCTTGCAAGCAGCTGACAAAACATTAAGTTTGCAGTGGAAAGCTGGTTTCATAAAACAGTTTTCGTGATTCAACTTAACAGTAACATTACAGCAGTTTTCAGTCAGAGTCAGTTTATATCATCGCATCAGAAACAGATCAGAAAACGAACCGTAAATACAGTTAACGTTAAACCAGGCAAACTAAATCTGGCCCCGGCATTCCCCTTGCCCCGGCATACCCCTGGCCCCGGCATTCCCCTGGCCCCGGCATATCCCTGGTCCCGGCATGCCCCTGGCCCTGGCATACCCCCCTGGCCCCGGCATACCCCTGGCCCCAGCCTACCCCTGGCCCCGGCATATACCCCTGGCCCCGGCATACCCTAGCTAGCACTGGCTTACCCCTATAGCCCCGGGTGAATTCTTGGGACTCCATGAACGCCTCCATCGCTTGACTATATCGCTTGATGGCTTCGGTCAGGGTCACTGCCTTCCGGGAGAACAGGTGACGCTGCAGCTCTTCCTCCCCCAAGGCCCTCTGGAACGCCTCCACGTCTAATCCTCCCGGGCCTGCGCAGGTATTCTTGGGTGGCTTTTCAGCACCAGCCCCTCGTCCGCATGGATAACTGGGCACGGTGTAGTGGGACCTGTGCTGTCACGCCGAACCGGTGCTCGAAGTTTTCCAAGATGGAGGAGTATTCCATCCGTGCCTCCGGCGCGCCATGTCCGCTAGTGCTTTCTGGGCCGTACCAGCGGCTCCGCTCCATTGGCCCGTGTGCGGAGCAGCTCCGCCCTGTTGACTTCCACGAGGAGCAGCTCTGGTGGCTCCGCCCCATTGCCTTGTGTGCGGAGCAACCTCGTCCTGTTGCTCCCTGTCAGGAGCAACTCCAGCGGCTCCGCTCCATTGCCCTGCGTGAGGAGCAACCTCGACGGCTCTGCTCCACTGCCTTTTGTGCAGGGCAACTCCGCCCCGTTGACTTGCCGGAAGAACCATTGCCCCGTTGCCCCGGGCAGCCTCCCGTCTCCCTGCCGGCCTCGAGCACTGACTCCATGTGGAGCCCATCGCTCCCTGGGAGGGCGCGGTTCTGGTGAGTGTCCCCAGACGACCCCCGCCCCTGCTGTGTCGACGAACACGACCGCAAACGCTCTGAGCAAAGCCCAGCTGTGACGTGGCAAGCCAAGTGCCAGGATGCATTTCCTTTGCCAACTGTCGAACATGTTTAGGCATCCTGGAGGGAACAGAATTCTTTTGCACCCTTGATGTCCTTTCTCAGTGATATGAGCAGTGGGTACCATCAAATAAAACTTGAAGACAGAGACAAACATAAAACCGCTTTCATCACCAAGTATATATGGCTTTTAATCGAATACGCGCGCATGCCATTTGGCCTCTGCATTTTATATTGCGCAATGTATCGTCACCTTCCAACGTGCAATGACATAGGCCTAGCACTTAGAGGACTCACTTGGGAAGAGGTCCTGGCCTACCCAGACGATGTAATTCAGTATTTTATGTAACTAAAGCTATAGCTTCATGACTCCATTCAAAACCTTGTCAAAACATATAGGCCTATTTGGTAGATTTCGTGACAATTATAACTTAAAGTTAATAAAAGAAAAGAATTATCTTGCTACAAAACAAAGTAATTTTCCTCGGCAAAGTGGTAAATAAAAAAAGGAATTTCGTCTAATTCCAGTAGCATATGGGTCGTATAGAACTGGCCCATATCATCTTCTAGTAAATAAATATACATGTAGGCCTACAATTAATTTTGTTAGAATGAGCACGAAATAAGACATGATGGATGACAAATTGCTCTATATACCGCCCTCAGTCGTTTATCTCTGCAACATGATAGTGGTCAACCGCTTTCCCAGGCGGTGCTCTATTTCAATCTCAGGTAGGTAATGGTGGAAGCGTACTGCTTTCAACACCGTGGGAACGGGGCTAGTTCGCGGTAGCGGGAAATTCAGGTGCGACTGTACATAGGATTAGGAAAGCCGTACGTCCGTACGTACGTACATACTCACATGCGGACGACGGTCATCTGTCTCTGCCCGACTCATAGCTGCGAGTGGTGAGATTTTCTCATTATCTAGCTTGCTTGCTTACTTTATTTCTGCTTGCCTTTGAGTTTCTTTTGTTGCTGCCTGCTTTCCCAGCTGTCACATATTTGTTTCTTTGCCTTTGCATGGCATGGCCATGCCATGGCATGCGGCATGGTTTTCATAACGCTTTCGTCGTCGGACCCTGTAACAATACTGATGAATTGAAGTACCGTAATTACCTGCGGACAAGGCGCTCGGACAAATCACCCAAAACAATTTCAAACGTCAACAGATAAAGCGCACGGCCGAATAAGGCGCATGCTTGAACGCACCCAAAGGAACACCAGGCGCCACCCGGTGTAGGTACATCGCCAGAAAGGGGTCATTTTATTGCCTTAGAACGATCCCACTAGTATTAAAGCATGAATTAAACCATAACCCCATGGGCTGGTCACATATGTAGAGCCACGAAGAAAAGACCAAAGCAAATTGATACCAACCTTCCATCGCTGTGCATGCTTGCGGTTTCTGACCCTACAACGGTGCGCCTTTTTCCAAAAGAAATAAGGTTCAATGAACTGTAAAATATGGATTTTTAAAGCCCCTTTTTTGGCCAAAAAACCTGTATCTTGCGTGGTTGTAGAGGGACGACAGAGGTACATGTACGTACATTTAATATAAATTCTTGCTAAACAACGGGTCGTCGAAATACATGTATCATGTATCAATTACAAAATGTTAAACATGGCGTCGCGCGTTAAACGCATCGACTGCAGTCCTAATTTAATTGTGCCAATATATGGCACATTTAAATTAGACAATTCCAGGGGTTAAGATCGCGCAAGGCATGATGAGACAACATGGCACAGCAAGATCGTAGCCATGGTAACGAGGTTGCAATCACATGGCTTGCAATTACGATCACATGCTAGTACCCAAAATACCTTAGCCGCAGCTGCATTGCCTGTTTCCCAACACAAGCTTCATCTTGCGATGCCTTAATTATTCATACAGTGCAATGCGCCAGAGCCACACAGAATCGAAGCCAGGGTTTGGAAAACAGCCCGGTCATCGTTGACAGAAGCCATGTGATTGGTCCGCACTGAACCGGGCTACCGGCTGGGGTTACGGTACGGTTATCCACCATCTTGTAACATTCGCGTTTGCGGAACTGGGATAGTTTTCACTTTTGTTTACCGAAATTGGGCGAGATTCGACCGGTTTTATTGGCGCAGCGGCTGGGTGAGTTTATAAAATACTGAAAAAAAACATTTGTTTGGAAGTAGATTGTGCAGCAGTTTGGGAGTAATTGCCTGTAGTTTGTTCATGGTTTCTATTGTTTAACGGCGGTTAACCTGTAAAAAACCTTTCTATCTATGGGGCTCATATAGGGGTATCCTCCATGGTGAAATCAACAAACAAGAAACAAAAAAAACAAAGCCAAAGTCAAGTGACAACTCCAGCGACTCTGACACCACCTCTAACAGCACCTACAGACACCAAAAAAGAAGAACTTATCCAAATACACACATGTACATATGTACTCCACCCAAGGAAATCCCACAATACATGTAGTAATTATAAATTATAACAGTCCTCAATCCTCCAACAGGTGAAGGATTGAGGACTGCTAGATTTAAGCAATAGACTGTGACATCATAAAAAATGTGTCTAAGACTAATCAAGGTGGCATTAGTGTCAAATGCTACACCCCAGGACAGGCCAACAAATTGAAAAAAAATTCACAAATCTAAGACAATGGTCACTCATCAACGATTTTGCAAAATCAGAAATTAAAAGTAAGGGAGTTATATACGGCATTCCTCTAAAACTCACAGATCAGGATATAATTAAAGAATGCAAAAAAGCAGGAGTAAGAGAGGTCCGCAGACTCACATTCAAAAGAAATGGCCAAACAGGGAAAAGCAGTTTTGTCTGCCTCACATTTAACACACCTTACATTTAACACACCTCACTTACCCCAGAGCATTCAACTCGGCTATCAATACTTTGACGAATACATTCCACAGTCATTCTTTGTTTCAATTGTCATCAACTAGGTCGCACAGCTACAAATTGCCGTAGCAATACCAGATGTGTTAGATGCAGTGGAAACTATACAAGTTTACGAACAACGTGAACAAAAAAGAACAGGTGAAATGTAGCAGATGTGGTGGAAATCACTCTTCTGCCTACGCTGGGTGTACAAATGTAACATCATGAAGCAAAAAATGGAGATACAAGAAGTGAGAGTCACTTACAACATATCTTATGCTGAAGCTTCCAAATCATAAGCACAAATATCACCATCCATGCTGAAAAACCTAGGGATACATGTACCGGTACATCTACATGTACATTGACCCTAACGCTCCTCAATCCTCCAAAATCCTCATTGCAGTTTTGGAGGATTTTTGAGGATTGAGGATGAATGGTATTTTAAAAAAATGAGGAGTTTGGAGGATTGAGGCACAATGTTGTTTAAAGTGTGGAGGATTTTTGAGGATTGAGGCTGAATGGGGTTTTCAAAAAATGAGGATTTTGGAGAATTGACTTTTTTCAATCCTCCAGAATCCTCATTGAAGTTTTAAAAGATTTTTGAGGATTAAGGATGAATTGTATTTTTAAAAAAAAATAGGATTTTTGAGGATTGAGGCTAAATGGGTTATTAAAGAATGAGAATTTTGAAGGATTGAGGACGGTTGCTAGCAAAAAGGGCCTAGAGGTTAGGGTTAACACAGGTGTAAAAAAACTAAAATCTAGCCTGAAGGAAGAAATTGGACAATCCCACAAACTTCTCAAACCATAAATAATTTACACTGTACAAAGAAAACAAAACATGTTTTCTGCTAACAAAAGAGATGTACATCCACCCAAACTGACAAGGTACTAGTTGCCTGCCAAACTGAACCAACCTCAACTTACCACAAGCTGACAAATCCCTGATAGAATTGCTTTAATATTGGAACACTTCAAATCTGGGCAACAACAAATAATAAGAAAAATAGAAAATCAGAAATAAAGACCCTAGTCGAACACTTACCATCAGTTAACTAAGACTCACAAGACCAAAGATAAACAGAGCAGACATATTGATTCATCGCAAACTTCTGATAAGTCTTTTTGAAAATCTAGACTTTCTCAATCCAAAACAAAACCCAAAAGATAACATTTCCCACTCTGAGGAAAGCGATAACATCATTATTGATCCTGTTAACATATCAGAACTTGAACAATTCAGCAAAGTGTACCTCCCCTGGTAAAGATAATATATGTAATAATATTATCAAACATATCTCTCTGAAAGTCTGTGGCTTTAACATAATATGGGAAATTTCTCAATGTCCAAGCACATGGAAGGAAGCTATCCCCTTCCCTTTTTAAAACCTGGCAAAAATTCCTCTGATCCCAAGTCCTTTAGACCTTCACATTCTGCAAGATCATGGAACGTATGGTTAATAACAGACTCATCTTTATTATAATTATTATTATTTATTCGGCCAAAACAAGCAACAATCATACAGACAAATACATGATATTGAACGGATAAATCAAGATATAGTAACAGGATGTATTCATAAAAGTACAGACAGAGACTGAAGAAAAAAAATTGAATTAAAAGCAGAGTGTATAGTGGGGTGAGGGATGGGAGAGAAGAGAAGGCTGTACGGCTGTAAAGAGCAAAAATTGAAAGTCAAAGTAACAAAACACGTACAAGAAAGCAGCAATTATCAAAACAAGAGATAATTAGTAAAGGCAACATTAATAATAAAGGCAGCAGGAGGCGGGAGGCGTTTTATGTTGGGGGATAAATATTAAATAACTGTTCTGAACAGATGGATAGAAGTTCCCTGGACACACTTGTGTACCAAAGATTTAAACATTCTGGCTATATTAGTTTTAACCCTAACTCCCTACACAACAAAGGAAGTTGGAGGATTTTGAAGGAATTATATTGTTTAATAACAATGGTGAGGGAGTTAGGGTTAAAGGACAACCATGTAAACATTGAAATCAGTATTGCCCTGCAATACAAGCACATTTTGATTTATCTGCATAACTCAATGGCTTTTGGGAAAAAAACCCATTATTTTGAAGGGTTGGTCTGCCCCATGGATGACCTCTTGGGTTAGAAATGTTTTTTTCCAGGCTATTAAGCAGGGTCTATAATGATAGATGAAGAAAAAAATCAGCTCCATTGACTGAAATAATTATTTTTAATTGACCAAAATAGTTTGTTGGTTCACCCGGTGGGGGGGTCTTCGCTTCCCTGCGGGAAGCGAAGAGCCTCCACCAGGTCAATCAGTCCCTAATATTCATAAAAACAAGAATACAGTTTGCACTTTAAACAGACAACAATGTGAAGAACGAAAAATATAGTTGGGGGAAGGTACCGTGAATATATTGAAGAAATATAGACAGGCAAAATTTTAAATAAACAGCAGCAACAATATAGAAAAAAACCACAACAACATAAGAACCACTGCCTGACACCGGTTAAAAACGAACGCTGTTTTCCTTGCTTTTCTCAGCATCCATGATTGTAAAACTTTGAACAGGTCCGTTAAACGATATTTACTATGAAATACATGTACAACCCCTCAAAACCACCCATTCATAATAATTCAAGCAATTATCCTACCTTTAACATTATATGACTGAGCAACATGCATTCCCTGCAGTATGTTTCATCTTGTGGGCCTTTCCGAGTGAAAATTGTTCAAACCATATTGCCTTAGGATATTTTGGATTCATGGAATCACTATAATGTATCAGTTGGTCAAGGGTACTGGCTTTACATCTGATTGAATTTCACAATAAAATGTTTTTTTTCAGACCAATTTTGTCACGGTACCCATTACACAAAAAACTGTCCTGTTGACTTGCACGTCAAACATTTCATCATAGTGATTTTTGTACACAACATTGTATCATGTACAAAAATTACCATCATGATCTGTTTGACATTTATATGGTTACCAATTGTGTAGGTATACACTGTACATGTACGGTACACCCTGTACATGTAGAGGACGTACATGTACCCTCTATCTTTTGCGTCCTTAGAGAAGTTTGACATTCCAGTTGGTTTTGATCATAGCCAATTCTACTTTAGTTTGCCCAACATGTCCAATATTCCCTAAAAGTGGCAACAGGGCCTACAGTAAATGTGGCTGTAACTATCTCACATACCGTAACTCTATATTCATTTACACTTACAGTCTGTATGTGCAGTCCACATTTGAAACCCATTTCTAATCCTCCATCGTGGCAATTGTACAAATTAAAGTAATAATTTAATAACTAAACATGAACAGTTTTTTTTAGTGGTTATCTAATTCAAAAGTAGAAAGTCTCCACCAGGGAAAAGCCACTTCCCCCAGGATATACATGTAAGTCTTTCAAATGGAGCAGAGTGGTCCTACATAAACCTGGTACATACCGTACATGTACATGTAGGTTTTCTTCAAGCCTTCTTTTTTATTTCTCTTCAGCCATGTCTTGGGATGATGTTGAGGCAGGCATCGGGGGTGATGAGACGGCCAACTTTGGCCCCCGACAGGAATCAGGGACCTCACTCTTCCAGGTAGACACGTTGGCAATCATCTCGCCACGGGGAGAGGTGAGTTGGCTGAGTGGCATAAGCAGCTATTTGTGGCACCTAGTGAAAACAAACTTGTGTAGATTTGGGCAACCCCTACATTTCTAGATTTGTATGCAATTCCAGTCATGATTCCTTTTAGAATTGACTCAGGCTTCCTCCAGTAAAGACACAGTCTATCCCCTCTGTATTATTCTCAATTTAGTAAATCCAAAGTAGTTTGTTCACTTTGTTGCTTGGATTCCTCTTTGATTGACTATTTATTACAAATTTGTTTTTATTGTCTAGTACCGATAGTTTTCTGTGTAGGCAGATGATGGCTATGTCAATTCCAGGACAATCCTAACCTTAAGTTATTTGTTTCTTTGAACATCTTATACCCGGTACATGTATGATATTTTTATTCAATTTATGGCCAAATTTGACATTTACAGTATATCAAACTCCATTCTTACTCCTGTTTGAATACAATGTAATTTGTTTGTATAATTGAAATGCAATAAACTGTTTTTATCAAGTCCACACATTCATTGTGTCTAACATACATGTACATGTTGTACAGGTGGAAAGTAACCCTGAAGTGTACGCAGCTTGTGCCTCAGAGGGCTTCTGTGTAGTGGCTGGAGGGCAGGTCTCGCTGTTTGATGAAGCTTGCCAGAAGTTCATCAGCACTTTAAGCTTTGGTAAGCAAAGCACATGTCTCAGCCAACAAATAGATCTTCAAAAATAATTCTGCAACAAAGTATCGCTGTTACAATTAATGCACGTTCTAAACTATCTATGTATAGCCCTACTGAAAACAGCCTTTTCAAACCAATTGATTTTTGAATTGGAATGAGTTGGAATGAATTGGTGCTCTATTGGTTTAAATTGGTATTCTGTGTCTCCCTTCTATTTTCTCCCATCAATTGGAAATTTTAGGCGCGATCTCATTAAAGACTGTGCGTTCTTGCCCCGTTCTTACCCCGTTCTTCCCGATCGGTCCGTCGTTGTCAAGGAGAACGGGAATCCGCAGACTGGACAGGGTGTGCGCTCAAGCGCGGCGAAGTTTAATGAGAGAGGCTGGCTGTGCGCTATTGTCATCGCTTCAATGGTGAAATGAATAAACATGATCCCACTACAGACCTCATGCATACGAACGGGATACACGCGGACTGCACGCTAGGTTTGGAATGTGCCTTTCCAAATAAATTGTGCAAAATAATAGTTGACCAAATACATTGTAGCTGTACCAAACTGGTTATTGGCGACATTAAAAAGAACCTACATGCATGTCACGAACACGAAAAGAGGGCATTGGTTTTAAGTTGTTAAGAGGTATTATTTATTATTTTTATGGGGTATTATTTTAGGGGATTAAGGAAAATGTATCCCCCTTTTTTTTTTTTTTTCACGAAGGGACGAATTAATACATGTCCTTTCACCGTTTTCACGAACAGACACTGCAACATTAATCACAAATGTTTCTTAAAGTTTGCATCATTTATGAAGATTACAATCTCCCTTTCTTCTGATACCTTTATTTTGCATATATCCATCTTTACGCGATATTATACACGAAACGGCCAATTTATCCGAACTTTCCAGTGATCCACGCACGCAATCCACGCACGCAATCCACGCACGCAATCCACGCACGCAATCCACGCACGCAATCCACGCACGCAATCCACGCACGCAATCCACGCACGCAATCCACGCACGCAATCCACGCACGCAATCCACGCACGCAATCCACGCACGCAATCCACGCACGCAATCCACGCACGCAATCCACGCACGCAATCCACGCACGCAATCCACGCACGCAATCCACGCACGCAATCCACGCACGCAATCCACGCACGCAATCCACGCACGCAATCCACGCACGCAATCCACGCACGCAATCCACGCACGCAATCCACGCACGCAATCCACGCACGCAATCCACGCCTGTCATGCATTGCACAACTCGGACTAAAAACACACGGGCCGTTTTCCAATCCCAAGCCTAGGCTCAGTACGGGCTCTATCACTATTGGCAAACTACATGAACGAAGCCCCGGTGAAGACGAAGTTGTGGTTTGGAAAACGGCCTCGGGAAATCCCCGCTGGCACGCAATATTTCAAGCGGTAATATTGCTACATGTAGCTCGGGGAACACGACGACAGTTTATGTATGCACTCTGAAAATTTAATTCGTCTCACGACATATTAAATTTATTTTGCATTGGCATTCTCGTAAAGTATGTACTGTATGAATACACTGAGAAGTTGTTTTTTGTTCGGCATTTCTAGTATTATAGACCCAAATGCCGCGAAATACTTGTGGTTTGACAGGCCGGTATTCTGCGGACTGTCGGCCCCGTGATGAACCATTCATATTTAAATTAGCCTTCTGGGCGCTGAGGGTAGCCCGGTGCCTCCGCGGAAAGAACGGGAATATTCATGTCCTTTGATATGTAAATGACCGTTCCAGACGCTGTTATACCGGGTTGTCAAGGGGTCTTTTGTTAACTTTGGTCCTGGGTATCCCGCAGACTTCCCGGGGCGCCGAACAGTCGGTCTTCAATGAGACTGCGCCTTAATTAGGGCTCAATTGGTTTGTGTTGTCGTAAAATAAGATGCGTCTTTTAATAGCCAGTTTTACACCATAGAAATGAAATAAACGAGACTAGAATACTAAATGTGTTGGAAGTTGTAAATGTAACATTCCCCGTAGTCATATAAATAAACCTTGAATAGTGAACTTGAAATTTCAAATTTGCTAGAGGTCTACAGCAAGCTTGTTTTTCGTAAAAAATGCATCATACTTCAGACATTTTGATTTACATTTTTGAAGCTTTCCGAGAAGAGATTCAACGACTCTTTGTTGAATACCAGACAGCTATTTACTGTGCGTTGAATAGGTACCGGTACATACAACAGTCACTGTTTTGTACTATAAATACACCTACCCCGGTACGGCACGTCGCACGTACGATGTTTTTCCTGATGCATCGTGGCTGTGACGCCTCGTAAATATATGACGCGTCGTAGAGATACGATGCGTCGCAGGGCTGCGATGCATCGTAAGTTACGAAGAGTTCAGTGAAATCGGATGCAGATTATTGCCAATCGTTTTGATTATTTTTATGTTTTTTTCCCTTGTAGAATCTGATGTTGATGTTGTGGCATGGAGTGCGGACTCTCTCTTTCTGGTGGTAGCAGAACGAAGTGGCTCCATTCACTTTGTAGATGTTGAGCTCAAACAAATCCTTTTTTCTCAGGTTTGTTTTGTTGTTTTTTTTGTTTGGGGGTGGGGGGGGGGGGGGGGTGGGTAAAATGTGTGAGGGACCTTTTTAGCCTAATTTGTGTAATATGAGGCCCGTGAGGCAGAAGTAAATTGCAGTCCCATTGAAAATGAAGGGGTCCAATCATTCGGGTAATTTTCTATCAATTTGTCCAGGATTTCTCACATTTTTTCTTGAGAGATGCCTCTAAGATAGTCATTGTAAAACTATGCAGCGTAATTGCATTTTGTTAAGCCCAAAATAAGAACTTTAAAAAAGTTTTAGTTTCGTGCACCTAATGTTAAAGAAAATTAGCAGGGCTCCATTCCGCATGATTCAAAAAACATATCGATCTGTTTGTGCAGTGTTATCATATACACATGTAGGATTGATACAAAATGAATGGAGAAAATGAGCCAAGAATTTGATTTAAAAAGTGATATTTCTACAGAATGGACTGTTTTCCAATTTACATGTACCAGTACTTTGAATAATTACATATTAAAAATACATTTTGTAAGCCTGATATAATTTATGAAAACAATTCTTGTGCCTTTTACTTTGTATAAGGCAGGTCTTTTCATGGAGCACAGAAAGCTTGTTCACTGTTAAGAAACGATTATCTGAGACTAAAGAAGTACATTTTTAAATTATTGAGAATTTGTTGTGAAAAGATTCTGTTCAATGAAATACATTTTACATTGTTTTTATTTTGATTTTTTTCTCATTTCATACATGTAGGTGTTGAAAACGGGGCATGAAATGGGAGACAGGAAATGTTTTTTGCAGATGATGTTCTCCCCAAGTAAAGATCCAGGTACATAACAGACTACCAATGATTGACTGTATTACATTATATTTAATCACTGAAGAATCCATAAACAATTGAGTGCTCAAGCAGTTTCAGGTGCTACATATACAGGGAGTAATTCAAGCACTTCAGTATGAATAGCCAAAACATTTAGTAAAACATTTTTAGTAAAAATAATTGTTGGAATGCCGTGGTCTGGTGGTCTAGAGCATTCAATTCGCCAACTGTGGGTAAAGCTGTACATGTAGGTTGTAGGTTCGAGTCAAGCCTGGGAATATGGTGCATGTGCTCTTAGGCAAGGCACTTGTCACTCATTGCTTCTCTACAGCCAGGGTACTTGTGAGGGTGGAGATTAGTTGCTTTGCGCTGTATTCCAAGGGAGCTGCTTTTATAATGTTTTTGGGGCCCATCGAGCAGAAATAATGATGACAGTGCCTTGAGAACCGGTCTAGGTAGATACGTGCACTAAGAACTGCCTATTAATAGGTTACTTTGTGCTTTTTCTTCTCTACAGTACTTGTCTTTATTTATGCATCTGTGAAACTTTCGTAACATTTACATGGCATAATTCAAATGTTGCCAACATGAAATGTGAAGTTTATCATGTTTAGAATCATTGCTGTGTGTCAATTGTTATATCAATTGGTACATGTATTATGAAATTGAATGCAGCTCTTTTAACGGTACGTACACTATTGGTAATTGCTTGAATTATCATGAATGGGTGGATTTGGGGGTTGTATTTTATAGTAAAAAGTTGTACAATCATAAATTATGAGAAAAGCCAGAAAAACTACATTCATTTTTAACTGGTGTTGAGAAGTTTACATGTGGTTCTTGTTTTTTTCGCGATCGCCGTCCGGTGATCGTGGATTCCCTTTTTTAATTCACGTTTTTGGAACAATTACATAATATCTAGCGCAATCAATTTGCTCGATGCCTACAATTAATATTTACATTCGAAGAAGTAAAAAATTATATAATAATTTGGTAGTAATTTTTGTTATCTGCAAATAGATTTGACAGATTTGATTCGTAAATATCCGACTCCAAAATTGTGGACTCATTGGTAGTATTGCGCATGCGTACGTATGATAATTATGACAGCAACTGGTCACATGAGAGGGATTAACCAATAGGGAAAAGGAGTCTGATTTTCACGTAAAGTCAAGTCGCGAAATGGTATCGCCAAATGGTGTTTCCGCCGGTCTTGTGACTAGAATTGCGTGTACCACATACTACATGTACATGTACATTCATTGTAATCACTGTGCACCATGCATACGGTAATGGCTTGATACAAAGTATGCAGGCGCGCTGCAGCTAGCTGTGTACCGAGTGCTTTATGCCGGCGGGCTTGGTACGGTAACTGTATGCATTGAACGGCAGCGCGTGTGCGGAAAGCCGCTGCAAAAATGCCGATAAAAAAAATAAGGGGGCATTAATATTGCAAATCCGGGAGGATATCTTATGAGCCCGTAAGTTCGGGAGTTTAGTTGAATTTCCGGGAGCCTCCCGGCAAAATCGGGACGGTTGGCATCTCTGCTATTGGCATAAAATATTACATTTTCAATTCAAAATTACACTTGGCAGGTCAGTTGTGGAGAGCTACATATACACTGTACTCTCATTACATGTTTACTTTTTTAGTTTACCATTGTTTGTTTCTTTCTTTCATGCAGCTGTTCATTATCTTCTTATCCTCCTGGCAGATGGACAACTTTTTAGATTTTCCAATATCAACTTGGAAAAACTAAATGAAGGTATAATATTTTTGTATTGATTTTAAAATTATTGATATTCAAATGTATGACATTTGTATTTAAGTATATGTGCAGGAATATGATACATGACACATTAACCCCTACAGTCCTCAATCCTCCAAAATCAATATGATTTTGCATACACCCTAAGGAGTTGGGGTTAGTGTTATAATATGACCAAACAATGTTTATTCTAGTCCATAGAAGCATAATTTTCTAGTTTTTGTACAAAACTCTTTGTGTCTACCAAGTTGTGCTGCTATTTCCATACCGTTTCACATAAGACGTGAAAACGCAGTTGCCTGAAACCCTTGCATTATGTGCGATGAACATTACTTTACAAAATATCATCATTATACATGTAGAAGGCCTCAAACTGTACACATGTCTTTGCACGTTGCCAGGATACTCCTTTTTACAAAATTCTAGCATTTTTCTCAAAAGGTGTAGGTACGTTGTTGAACACTTCTTCCATTGATTTACATTTTCAGCTATTGAGGCAAGGGATCTGCAACTAGCAAAAGAGGTATGTTATACAAACAATACGAAGTTTAATAGTCAACTGTGATGTACAAGTCAGTCACGACTTCATGTACCGGTAGATCACAGAGTATATATTAACCCCAACATCCAAGTTAGTCTAAGAAGATGACCATAACAATCACTCTATCAACTTGGACTACTTCTTATGTATAATGGAACTACCACTGAAGTTCTGAGCAGTGCATATAATTAAGGCCTCCTGGCCCAAGTCCATCATACTTCATCGACTTTTAGTCAGGCCAGGCCTACAGAAACATGTCCCCCAAAATTGGGGGCATTATTTTGATAGCATTGAGAAGGTTGGTGTAATAAGGAATGCCTTTGTCGGTTTGTCCCCTATTTGAATAGCTTGTGACTTTTGTGCTGAAAGAAGCCATGAAATGGATTTAAAGTTAATACTGATCTCTGCCAGGAACATTTTTTTTTTATAATGGCGTTATAACGCCCTAATACGGCGTTAAAACGCCCTAATACGGCGTTAAAACGCCCTAAATTTACGCCATTATAACGCCCTAAATTTACGGCGTTATAAATTTACGGCGTTATAACGCCCTAAATTTACGGTGTTATAACGCCCTAAATTTACAGCGATATAACGCCGTATTAGGGCGTTATAACGCCGTAATTATCCCTCGAGTGTGAGCACACATTATGGTCGTACCCGGGTACGGTACCCGTAACCCGATCGCTGATTAC
This sequence comes from Crossaster papposus, assembly GCA_037893245.1. Lineage (NCBI taxonomy): Eukaryota > Metazoa > Echinodermata > Asteroidea > Velatida > Solasteridae > Crossaster > Crossaster papposus. Next base: position 125,772 of record JBAIAA010000568.1, on the reverse strand, counting down.
GGGTACCCGAAAGGCAAGCGCCCTTTTCTATTGATCACTTGCTGATAAATTGTTAGAAAAAATCTAAGTAAAACATCTTTTGAGTTTATTTACCGACATTTTCCCAATTTCTGGATTGCGGTCTAACAAATGATGGCGCTTAACGCTTTGTTGTCATTGTTATAGAGAAATGTATCAATTGTTTTGTTACAGTTGTCTCTTGGGTACGTTTTCTCGACAAGGTTTGCAGTTGTTCCCCTAGTACTGAATTTATAAGTTTAAGCTTTAAGTCTCTTTCGTCTTATGATGAGGTACGAAACTACGAAACGTGATAGGAGTGCTTTTTGCCATTTGTTTACGATTGTATAATTGCTTCCTGTATGAATAGAAAGTGTGCTGTAATTAAATTGTGCCGATCCCGGCAGTGCAAACAAAAAAGATCAAAGTGTGGTTATTTGGCCGTGTCCGTGTGATCATTTTGTGTCCCTGTCTCCCCAGTACTTCTTATAACCTGTTCATATAACTTCTTATAACGATGCCACGGTCAGGAACACGTCCAGTTTGGTCACATTTTGCGAAAGTTGGGGCCCAAGTCTGTAAAATGCAAGACGTGTGACCATGAGTTAAGCTACACAGGTGGCTCCGCCAGCTCCATGCTGAAACATATAACAAGTATGCATCCCATGTCGGGGCAGTCTGGATCGTCTTCAATGACTTCAAGTAGCGAGCAGTAAACTTTGACACGCTACTTTGGCAAAAGCCAGCCAAAAGCGAGAGACTGTACGTTGCATTGACAACGAAATGCTGGACATCCCGAGGTCAAGAAGGATAAATGACCGATACGGCTCACTTTTTGGACGAGGGATGGGACCTAGAACCTAGGACCCTTCAATTCCGGTCCCATCAACGACAACTCGGTGAGACTCCTCTCCTGTGCCTCGCAGAACTGCCCTTAACCACCCACCAACTCCACCGTGTCCAGACCTGGACATTCACAATCGATCCGGAAACTTCCAAGGATGCCCCCACCCTTGAAGAGGTAAAATCGGCCATCAGAGGCCGAAGAACATTAGAGCAACTGGTCCTGATCTCATCCCCCCTGAGCTCTTAAAGTTCGCTATCGATCCAATTAGTGCCCTTCTCCACCAACTCTTTCTGCAGGTATGGCGAACGGGAAAAACCCCAGCAGAGTGGAAAGAGGGCATCATAATTACACTCTACAAAGAAAAGGGCCCCCGCACTAAATGTAGTAGCTACAGACCAATAACACTTCTCTCTGCTCTGTTCCTGGGGAAGTTTTTGCCTACGTCCTCCTGGCCCGGTTGAACCCCCTGCTAGTTGAAAACAGACTACCTGAGCAATCAGGATTCACGGCTAGCCGCTCGACGATAGATTGTCATTCTTGCACTCCGTCTGTTGTCCGAGCTGCATCACGAGTTTAACCGACTCTTATCTGTGGCCTACGTCGACCTTAAGGCAGCCTTCGACTCCGTCGATAGAATAGCACTATGGAAAGTTCTTCGAGGCATCGGTGTTCCCCACCATCTCCTTGCCCTCATCAAGGATCTTCATACCGATACCACTGCCAAGTAATATAGTAAAATCCTACAGGGTCTATAGAGGAGCTGAAGCCCCAGCAAATAGAGATCATCGTCTGTTAATCGCAAAACTCGCAATTAGCCCACACCTGCACTCTAAGAAGCTTTTAGCTCCCTTGTACGATGTAGAACGAGCTACTAGGGACATAACCCTGGCATTAAGGTACTCGATCACAATCCAAAACAGGTTCCAGGCCCTAGGCGACCTCCCAGACAATGTGGAGGCTGCCTGGTTCGGCATCAGCTCAACTATCCATGAAACAGCCGACGAAATCATTGGGAAAAAGAAACGCTTTAAATGACTTCACTGGCTTACTGAAGAAACCCTCAAAGTTCTGGACGAAAAGTCAAAAGCCAGACTGAACCACCATCACGCAGAACATAGACTTCTGCAAGGAGTCTTCCGAGCCAAGGCAAATCAGGACAGAAAAGTCTACCTAGAGAACCTTTCTAAAAGCATCGACAACAATTTCTCTCACCAAAACCTCAAGTCCGCTTACAAAGTCGTCCAAGAGCTTCGCCCAAAATCTGACAGGCCGGAGCATGTGCCTGACCATCAATAAAACCAATGGTTCGCCCTGCTTATCAGACGAGGGTCTCTAGACAGATGGAGAGAGCATTTTGAAGCTGCCCTTAACCACCCACCAGCTCCACCGTGTCAAGACCTGGACATCCCCATGGCTCCTTCAATCGATCCGGAAACTTCCAAGGATGCCCCCACCCTTGAAAAGGTGAAATCGGCCATCAGAAGGTAGAGCAGCTGGTCCTGATCACATCCCCCCTGAGCTCTTGAAGTGCGCTATTGATCCGATTAGTGCTGCCTTCTACCAACTCTTCCTGCAGGTATGGCGAACATGAAAAACCCCAGCAGAGTGGAAAGAGGGCATCATAATTACACTCTACAAAGAAAAGGGCCCCCGCACTAAATGTAGTAGCTACAGTCCAATAACACTTCTCTCTGCTCTGTTCCTTGGAAAGTTTTTGCCTACGTCCTTCTGGCCCGGTTGAACCCCCTGCTAGTTGAACACAGACGACTTGAGCAATCAGGATTCATGGCTGGCCGCTCAACGATAGATGACATTCTTGCACTCCGTCTGTTGTCCGAGCTGCATCACAAGTTTATCTGACTCTTATCTGTGGCCTACGTCAACCTTGAGGCAGCCTTCGACTCGGTCTATAGAATAGCACAATGGAAAGCTCTTTGAGGCATCAGGGTTCCCCACCATCTCCTTGCCCTCATCAAGGATCTTCATACCAATACCACTGACAAGGTGCGTCAAGGAAGAAACACCTCTGAAATCTTCCTCACAAGATCTGGTGTAAGACAGGGCTGCATTTTGGCTACCTCCCTTTTCTGTCGTGCCAAGGACTGAATCCTTGATCGGGTGACTATGGATGTGGGCTTCACCATTGGCCAGTTTTGTGACCTAGACAATGCTGATGATGTCGCCCTAGTCTGTAACAAGACCAAAGATCTGAGCAACGTACTCCAGTATTTTCAGAGTGATCCTGCCGATCTTGGACTCGACATCTCCTGGCAGAAATCCAAGTTTTGACCCCAAGCGGCACCAGCACTCCCTCTCACATTACAGTGAACGGGCAGTCTGTCGACGTTGTGGAGGATTTTGTATATCTTGGAAGCAAGATCTCCAACACTGGCCGCAGTGAATTTGACATCCTCAGACTACTCGGTCTTGCTTCATCTGCTATGAACAGCCTACGCAAAATCAAACTCGCCATCAAACTGGGTATATATAGAACATGCGTCATTCCCGTCTTGCTGTACGGCTCAGAAACCTGGACCTTCTGGAAATCTGATCTCAGAAGACTTGAGTCATTCTACCAAAGGTGTCAATGCTCGATCCTAGGTATCCAGTGTTTTGACTTCGTCAAGATCACCCGCAAAACAAGATTGCCAACTATCAACCACCAAATCCAACGTCATCGCACCGCCTTCTTTGGTCACGTCGCTCGCCTGTCTAACAACATACCAGCCAAAAATGCTCTGGGCATTGCGATCAGTTTCAGGAGAGGTCAACCGCCAACCACGGCTGGAAGAGACCCAATGGCCGTCCAAGATCATCCTGGTCGGAACAACTGGTACGGCCTAGCGAGATTGACTATATGTAGAATGAGATGTAGGACGTGGGCACAGGAGATCGGCGTGACGGACCTTTGCTGTCTCTATGCGAATTATTGATTGATTGCCTAAAGCCACTGCAGGTATTTAACCAGTTCGCGCCAAAAATGCAAGGCTGGAAATGCGTGGGTGTGCTTTCCGGTACTATCGGCCTGAACCAACCTCGGATCAAGTTTCGTTAAAATAAACCCGGCGCGAACTGGTTAAAAATGTTTGTCAGTTTTCTAACATTTAAAAAAATTCCCTATTTTTTTTCTCTTCTTTTCGAGTTGATACTGGGTTTTTTGACGGGCTTGGTGTCAATATTGCATCATGTCATCATTTAACAATGATACCATCCCATTGTTAAATATACTAATACATGTACATGTATGTGTAAAAACAAATTCATGTGGCAGCTGCGTGTACTCAAGGGTTTTGGTTTGCAGGGACATCTCCAAGCAACAGAAAAATGCTTCAACCCCAGATGTTCCTCTGATTACGTCGGTTTTTGATCCCCGGAACAAGGATGTGGGATTCATCTTCAAAGAAGGGCACGAGAGGGTCACTGACGAAGTGCTGGGTGCTACGGCCATGTCACCTACCCGAAAATTGCAAGAGACAGGAGGAGACAGAAGAAACATCAGCGATGATATTTCTACTCAGCAGGGCTAGGAAGATGCACACTGATGAGGAGGGGTCCAGGGAGAAGAGAGCCGAGGCAGCCAAGGGTGATGTTGAGGAGAGGGAGACACCACTAGAGGAGTTCGCTAACTATTTGCTGTCGAAACCAGCTGGACTCGGCACAGATCCTTGCAACTGGTGGCGTGTCAACACAGACCATTACCCAGCGGTTGCAAAGATCGCGAGGAAATATCTTTGCATCCCGGCTACCTCAGTCCCGTCAGAAAGGGTATTTCCTACAACAGGAAACATTGTTACGGTGAAACGCAGTTGCCTTACTTCCGAAAACATCTACATGTTGATTTTCCTGGCGAAGAATGCCAAGTTTTTTCACTAAATGCATTTAGAAAAAAATGCATGGCTAGTCAAAACTAAAAATAACGTACATGTACATGTAGTGTGTTTGTTATATAATACGAAATCTTGTAAAAAGGAAGTTGCTTGGACCAACATAATTTCCCTCATAGTAGTATTCCTGTGTTGTATTTTAATTGGTTCAACTTGATGTATTATTGGCTGGGCTGATCTCTTTGAGCCCTCATTGGACAGATTTCATGTGACTTGTGACAAAGCATGCAGCACACTGTTTATCGTACCTTCACGCGGATTGACCAATCGTTGTACAATAATGCTGCTTGTGCACTATTGTCCAATCAAATGAATTACAAATCGACGAGGGACGCGCACCAAAACTTCGCACATAGGGTTGTGTAAGAGGCGTGGTTACGTGCAAGCGAGTGGTACCAAGTGCTAATTTCGCTCGTACCACCGGCCTGCAAATCAAGATGATGGCAGGAAGGGCTGAATTTTTGGAGCTCTCATTAGATAGATTTTGCGTGACCTGTCTTTCCGCGGATCATATGTGACCTGGCACCACGAAATAGTTGGAAAGTCGCAAAATTAAAAAGTTGACATTGTTACATTGTTGGAAAGAAGACGTCCTAAGCTACCGGTATCAAATGATGTATTCTGTGTTGTTTTAGCCACCGCTATACTCTTTTAAAATTGCTGAAGTCGTACTCCCTTGTTTTGAGAAAACAGTTCAAAGTCTGTGAACCGCGCCATACTATCACTCAGTGCAATTCAGCACCAAAAAAAGAAACAATTTAGGGTGTTAATTGAGCTACCGGTATAATATTTTGGGATATGATAAAGTTAACAACTCAAAACCGACCTCCCCCTTCAAAAATTGACGTTTTGGCCAATAATTCGTTTTGGCCATGTGCGACTTTCCACTTATTTCGTAGTGCCAGGTCACATATATTGATGCGGGCATACCGGTAGTGCATGAAGCCCATAGCATCACATGTATGATGTAGCACGGCAAGCCAAGCTAGTGTAATGTACCCGGGTCCACTACTACCCATAAATGCACACCCTTTATACACATCCATCTAAATTATAACGCCGTAATTTAGGACGTTATAACGCCGTAATTAAAAACATTTATTCTTGGCAGAGATCAGCCACCATACATGTACATGTATAATACATTATCCTGAATGACTATTTTAATTTATATCATTGTGTAGTTTTGAAAATCAAAACTGGCTTTGAAATACTTGATACCGAAAAATGGCATTTATAACGCATTTAAGTGTTATATATAAGATCACACAATGAAGTGCTTGGGTGCTTAGGTGCAACTGTACTTCCAAGGGCTTTAATAGTTGAGGATGGAGCACAAGTGTTGTGAATACAGTACATATACATGTATGCCAAATGAGGATGACAATTCTGTGAACATTGGCGAATATTAAGGAAGACTGCTCCTGAAAGCCTGCAAAAGTCCCTACATTTATCCTGATTTTGTCCTCCAAAGTCCTATTTTTCCCTGTTGTGGTTTAAATTTAGATCCTGCATGTACTAATATTCTTCTACTTTTTCACCTGGGTCTGCTTGTGAAAGCCTGATATTCATGTAATTCCACCCTAACATTGAACCAGTTGCAGGCAAGTATCTGTATGGAGAGTCTTGACATGGGCTTGGTACATGTACACACCGATTCTGTCAGCTTCTTTACCACGGCAACCTGCATGGAGAAGACATTGATTGTGACATGTGTAGGTTGAGATCCTTTATTGTTGCTTTTTGTTTAGGTAGGGAGTTAACCAGTTCGTGCCGGATGATGTATATAAATGCAAAATTTTCCCCAAATTCAAAACGGATGACGCATAAACAAGTTCAAGTTCGGAAATGTCTGTCAGCATCGAGCAAGGCCGGAAATGCGTGGGTGTGCTTTCCGGCACTATCGGCCTGAACCTGCTTTGGATCGAATTTCGTTAAAAATAATCTCGCACCTCGGCTCTGTGATATTTTTCATCATTTATTTAGAAAAATCTTCCTGTTTTGAAAATGCAACTACCGGTACTACAAGATGCCAATAATTAGTTTATTAGCACCGTTGTATACGTGTTTTTGCCAACATTCTGTCGTCTAGGACATTTGTTCTATCTGCAGTCAGGGCGTGATATTACGTCAACCGCTACCCGCCATAAAGTTTGACACGTGTGTATACGTCACGCTTTAATATATACAAATATTTGCAAGCCCAGCTGAAAAGCACCCTTTCAAAAATTTCAAAGGAGACTAAGGAACAATAGTTGGGAAAGTTGAATGCCAAGGAATTACTGGACGCAGCTGATAATCCTCGGCTGTATGAATTCAATGGAGACAATGGAACTAGGGTATTGAATGGGCCTAATCACTGATATACCGTATATTCATGTCCACCCTGTCAATGAAGCATGCTTGGCAACGTCGACGTGTATACCCGTCCTCTGCAGCACTAGCGGGTAACCTTTTTCGCGTTAGTACACGTCAACCGCTACAAACAAGGAAACTTTTGCAGCGTACACAATGTATATGTCCGCGGAATTAAACTGCTGTGCCTGACAAATTAACGCGTCATCCGTGGATACTAAACAATTAGTTTGGACCTTGCTCGGGACGTGTTTATTCATCATATGTTTAGAATCTCTGTAAAATTGTGTGTGCATATATACGTCTTTCGGCCCGTGCATATTAGTCCTTCGGCCCGAACTGGTTAATAACCAATAATGTTTGATATTGTGAAAAAGTTTGTGTAAATTTGATGTTTTGAAAACACATATGATTTAAGTATTATAGTTTTAATTAAAATAAATTGTATACATTGTAAATGTGGCCATAAGGGGACCAATAATAAACCAATTCAATTCAATTCAATTCAATTCAATTGATTAGTATGAGATTTGGAGAGATTAGTGTCAAAATCTACTTGTTTAAAGACAGGTATTTATGCCTTGTGTTGATCATACAAATTATGATAAACCAAGGTGATAAGACATATTTTTGTGCTTTAGGGCTATGGAGAGGTGGTTGTTGGCTTGTGGTCACGAACGAACAAAGCAGTAGACCTCATCAGACAGATTGGCAGTGACTTCTTTGATGGTATGGATGTTGATGATGATATGACTTGTATAGCCCTGGGGCCAAATTCACGGACTTGCTAAACACAAAATGTGCTTAGTATGAACGTTTGTCCTTGGCCAAAACATTTTCACGTGATGTTTATTGTTTGTGATTGATATTTCAGCTGTTTTTTTGCTTAGCATAACAAATATGTGGAGTTTTGGCTGGTAAGCTGTTTTTACTGAGCAAGACTTTGTTTGTGCTAAGTACTTTGTTGTGCTCCGTGAAATTGGCCTCTGGGTGTCCACCACTACTGGGGTCACTCTCAAATGTTTCACTCTTATCAGCATGATTTCTGCAGCTGTTAAATCTTTGTCCCACTTTGAAAGCATGTGGCACCTCCAAACAATTTTTATAGTGCTGCAGCAGAGGCCTAAAAAAGAGGAGGGTACTGGCAGCCGAATAATAACATTTGTCCTCATATCTCAAATTGATCATTAGGGTGCAGGGATCACGAAACTTCATGATGACATCGTCAAAATTGCGTGCGTTTTGCGTACGGTCGTCATTTTGCAAGATGGCCGCCATTCCTCTACAGCATCTAATAACTCGGTTACGGGCCAGCGTAGAATGTTTATTTTGGTGTCAAACCATATGTTTTCGGGGTCAAGGAATCCAATAAAGATATTTTTAGATCATTTAGATGAAGGCAAAATGGCGGAACAAAATGGCGCGACTTAGGTACTGGAAGCAAGCACTTTCCGGTAAAAATGCACCCCTGGATTATATTTATAGCCTTAAATACCAGGATTTAAGTGTTTATTAAACTGCCTTTGATATATTTGAATCATGTTAAATGTAAACCACTCATTCCTGTCATTTAACCAGTTCGCGCCGGGATTATTTTTACATCGCCGAGCCGACGGGCGGGATTATTTTTAACGAAACTCGATCAGAAGCGTGTTCAGGCCGATAGTGCTGGGTAGCACACCCACGCATTTCCGGCCTTGCGCGCTGCTGACATACATTTCCGAACTTGAACTTGGCGTATTTATTCGTCATCCGTTTTGAATTTGGGGAAATTTTTGCGTTTATATTCGTCATCCGGCGCGAACTGGTTAAGAGCACATAAGCAACCTGCGAAATGCTCGAACCCCAATTTTATCGAAAACGTCAACATCTTAAAAACTATACAATATAGACAGGTAATTCTGGTCTCTATCCCTATGTTTGCTGGATCAGAGATTGCTATGAATGTGGTTTCAAGGCATTCAAGAAAGAGATTGGCCTCAATCAAAATGGGGGATCAAACAGCCGTGTGTTCGAGAAACAAGAGTGCTTCGGAGACCTGGGGTTTAGTCATCATCCCATTCACTGGGTGAACAGATTTGCACACACATAGTCCTCTTCCGAGATCTCATCAGGGCCGAGTGCTTTACAGTTGCAAGCTGCAGTGCATGGCTGTTCATTCTCAAGACACTTGCAATCAACGGTATCACAGGATCCTGGACGACAGTTACAGACAAGGTCGCTAAGCAGTTCTGGAGCGGCGGGTGACTGGTTTATTATTTTCGGCATAACAGATGCTCCATCCGTTGTCCTTCGTAGCCGAAACCTGTCGGGTCCAGGACCTCAAGCATGGCCACAACGGCTTCTTGACATACTCTGATAGATGCACCTCAGTAAGTGCCAGCCTCTCCTGCCCATCCACCGACGCCACCACTCCGACCTCTTTGGTGAACAGCCAACCCACCATCCTGGTCAGCCAGCAAACCACCGCGGTCAGCCAGACCACCGCCCCGGTCACCTATAGCCCCCCACCAAGGTCGCCGAGCCCACCACCCTGGTCACCGAGCCCACCGCCCCGGGCACCTAGCCCACAGCCCCGGTCACCGAGCCCACCACCCTAGTCACCAAGCCCACCACCCTAGTCACCAAGCCCACCGCCACTAGTGCCAAGACCACCGCGAGTGCCAGTTTCAGCCCAGCCTGTGCCCAGCATCCACATCCACCTGCACCTGCTCACCCAACCGTGGAGGGTGGAACTCAACCAGCCCAACAGTCTGCAATTGACTGGTGGCTGGCTGAGCTTTCACGCTCGGATGATTTTCTTTCTTTTGAATCTTTTTGTGACAGGTTTGTTCAGTTTGCCGCCACCGAGGGCAGAAACAACAGACGCCCAGCCCTCCCAGCGCCCCAGCCGGCCCGTGACAGGCCCCCTCTTGACCAGGCCTCCCCCCCCCCCCCCCCGTGACTGGGCCCCTCCTTACCGACGCCCCCATCGCCGCGGGCTTGGACCGGAGTTTGACACACAGGAGGCCAGTCGCCTGCAGAAACTGTACCGGACCAGCAAGAAGCGTGCCATTCGTAACATCTTGACAGGCTACAGCGGCGACCATGTCCGGTACAGCGGCGACGAGACCTCGCTGGTGGATTACTTCACCGATGTCTACTACGCCCGTGAGGTCGACACCGACGCCATAGCAACGGACTGCCACCTCCCGTTTCCGAACTCCGCCCAAGCCCGTGAGTCCGGCCAAGATTTGCTCCGCCCTGTCACCCAGCGTGAAATCTCTCTCCGTATTGGCCAGATGTCCAACTCCGCACCAGGGAAGGACCGGTTGGAGTACCGCCACATCAGACACGCCGATGGCGCTTTCCGTGTCACTGTGGCCATCTTCAACCGGTGCCTGCGTGAAAGCCGGATCCCGTCCTCCTGGAAGTCAGCTACTACTGTCCTTATACACAAGAAGGTGGACCCTACCGACCCGGCCAACTTCCGCCCCATAGCCCTCCAGTCCTGCCTCTACAAGCTGCTGATGGCGATATTGTCCGACCGTGTTACCACGTGGGCCTTGGACGATGAACTCATCAGCAGTTCACAGAACGCCCGCCCTGGTGAAGGATGCTACGAGCACACGTTCCTGTTGTCCACCGCCGTGAAGGATGCCCGTCGAAACCAGGAAAACCTCATCGTCGCCTGGCTCGAACTACAGAACGCCTTTGGCAGCATCTCTCACAACGCCATGTTCACCGTGCTCACCCCATCGGGGCCCCGGAGGGCCTGGTATCCCTGGTGCGGGATATCTACACAGACGCCACCACCATTTTTGTCACACCCACCGGCCGCACTGCAGCAGTCCAGCTCCATTCAGGCGTGAAGCACGGCTGCCCCATCTCTCCTGTGCTGTTCAACCCGATGTTGGACTTTCTCATCCGTGCAGTCTCCACCAAAGCAGCACTTGACCGCAGTGCGCTGGTGGTCCATGGCCAGGCCATCCCCGCATTGCGTATGCGGATGACCTGGTCATTCTCAGCCGATCCAGCCACCACCTGCAGAGTCTCTTGAGGACCGCCTCGACCTAGCAACCCAGCTCCAGCTGTCGTTCAAGCCTACCAAGTGTGCCACTCTATCCTTGGAGTGCCGACGGGGGACCAATGTACGACCCACAGTCTTCACCGTGCAAGACCGCCCCTCCCAGCTCTGAGCGAGGAACAGCACTACTGGTACCTTGGTGTCCCAATCGGCCTCTACCGCACCGACGACAGCCTGGAGAACTTGGTGACGAAGATGACCGAAGGCATCCGGCGCATGGAAGCCTCTCTGTTAGCACCCTGACAGAAACTGGATGCCATCTGGACCTGCCTGGCCTACACCCTGCGGGCGGGGGACTGCTTGAAGAAACATCTTCGTCAACTACGGGAGCAGCTGGTGAAGACAGCACGTGCGGTATGCAACCTGCCTACCCGGATTTATCGACCCGAATGTCGATGCTGACATTCAAACCGTCACGCATGTTGTACGCATGATGTCTTCCCCTGATGACATCACTAGAGCCATCGCCACCGGCCAGCTGTCTTCCGTAGTTCATCGCACCATCCACTGTGCACCGATGGAGGCGGAGGTCGACAGTTACCTGACGGGGTCCATGGAGGGGGATTTGGCCAACAGCGGAAACAGCTGACAGATCTCCTCCCTCTGGTCCAGAGCCCGGGCGGCGGCAAGACGTCTGAAAGTCACCATCCGCGGGATCCTTTCCGGTTCAGTAATCACCATGTCAACAGAGAAGCGAGAATTTTCTGGCAAGTTCATCACCGTCGCCTGCGTGCAGTCAGCCGTGCCAAATACACCAGTCGGCTGCTGTCCCTACCAGACCAGGGGTAAGTTGGCCAGTACCTCCACGAGAACTCCTACCTCAACGGTTCATCGTGGGTGACCTCCGGTAACTACATCCGTTTCTGTGACTAGAGGTTCACCCACCGAGCCAGACTGAACTGCCTACCGACTAACGCAACACCAATCCAGCATGCCGCCGTTGCAACTACCCTCAAGAGACATCATTTTGTTCCGCCATTTTGAATTTCAGCCTCGCCTTCATGTAAATGATCTGAAAATATCTTCATTGAATTCCTTGACCCGAAAGCATATGGTTTGACAAAAAAACGCATTATACGCTGGCCCGTTACCGAGTTACGCAAATCGCACGCAATTTTGACGATGTCATCACGCAGTTTTGTGATTCCTACACCCTAATGATTAATTTTAGACATGAGGACAAATGTTATTATTCGGCTGCCACCTACTCAAAAACTAGGGCCTTTTAACTTAAGCAATGATAGGCTAGAGCTAGATAGTAGATTTTCAGTTGCTGCGCCATAACCTATGCCACCAGGATTGATTGCATAATCTATGCCATACTTATGTAAGGGGAAGACTTGTTAGGTAAGTGGAAGACTTGCGCACAAAGAACTTTTGTGAAATGTGTCATTACTGAAAACTGGCAACTTGCACAATACACATTTTAAAATGTGGTGTACATGTAAGTGCAGTTACGCAATTGCGTACAGTTTTGGGAAATCTGTTGCTGTATTAACCTGCATGTTTGTTGGGCAAAAATGAATATTCTTATCATTAACTTGTGCAGTTTCATATTTTTTTGGCAGGTGGAGGTATAAGAAAGTGTCGTGTAAGTGGTGATGGCAAATTTCTCTTTCTGCTTGATGACAGTGTGAGTATTATAACTCTTTAGAAAAAAAATGAGAATACGTTGTCAGAAATATTGCAACATTTTTATGTAGAGTGATAGGCATTTTTATGAAATAAGTTTGTATTGTTTTTACGTGCCGTGTACTGGATTGTTGTGATGTAAATTCAATACAGGATTTTAGCCCTTCACTGGCATATTTTTATTAACCCTGTATACTCTTTTTCTAATCATTTTCAGGACAACACTGAGTATACAGTGTTGATAAAATATGTCGGTAAAGGGCAAAAAAACCTGTTTATTGAATTTAAATGTACATGTATATAAACCCCTGACGCAACTTTTTAAAACATTTGCTTGCGGTACCTGCTATTATTCAGATTCCAACCAGTCATCCGGCACTGGCTAGCTCGGTGGTCAAGTGGTAAGATGTCTGCACTAGAAAGCAGGAGGTTGTGGGTTCGAGTACCACCCTGCCCCGAGTAATTTGTTTTCTTCTAATAATCTCTCGGGACCACACTGTGTATTAGTGTTAATAAAAAAGTTGGTGAAAGGCAAAATAATCTGTATTGAATTATTGAAGAAAGTGAAATCGGCTTCATTTTAATTTGAGACTTGGCAAGTCCTACTGGTAGCTTATGTGGTTTGGCCTTGTAGAATTTCCTAATTTAATTTGGTCCAGCCTAATAGCCTTTAGAAGAAATGGTTCTCACAAAACAGCTTGACTATTTGTCAGCTTTTTGTAAAAACACTTAAAATACATCTCTGTGTCAAATTGTCTGTATGAATCTCCTTCTGCTAAGGGGTCTATTGGAGCTGTGTTGTACAAACCAGTTGGGCGAGTGAAGTGTTAAAAAGCCTTTGGTGACAATGAAAGGTGATGTACCTGAGTATTATAAGGTGATGCGTTCCCTAGGGGGCATCAGGATTGGTATTAAATGCTATAAAAGAGCCATATTACTATATGAACTTTGCAATACATTACGCGACCAGTTTTTCAATCATTTTACAAATTGAACAAAGAAATTAACTGGAGCGGTACTTTAACTAGTGACCTCTGGATTGCCACTCGGCGCTCAATCAAAGCAATGTTGCATTGACCTTGACAATAGCAAATGTGGATCACTCGGACGATACAGCTTTTTTTCAATATATTTTTGACTTGGTGTAATTTTTCAATCAATGATATTTTACAATTTGGGCCTGCTGTGATGTGGTATATGACATTTTTAGCACCCAAGGCTGTTAAAAATGTCATATCCCACATCACAGCAGTCAACAATTGTTTGGTTATACTTCTGTCTTTGGTTCACAGCTCAGTGAGCTCACAGACAGCAGCCGTGTGATATCACACTCGCACACTAATGCTATATCCCACATATCCATGATTGTTCGAGACCAATACAAATACGGTATCCAAGACAGAGGTATAGCAATGTACATTATAACTCCTCACCCACAGATTCTGTCTCTTGAGTGAGTCACATGGCATTTTTAATTTTTGGCTATCTTCTTCTGCACGGCCGAAAGTACTATACCAATAGCAACCAAACTCCCATGGCGGGGTATTTGTGTGCAGATACATGTAGGTGTTCGTGTTGAGCATTGTGCATATTGTAGCGTCCGTGCTGGATGGCCGGTAGGGGGCGCTGGAGCGATTCCACGGTGGTGGGATCGCCCTGGTGGCTCCTGCTGGTACGCTCCGGAAACCCGTCCCCGGATCGCGCATACGCCGAATGACTTGTTTTGTAGGCAAGAGTACAGAATAAACGGCAGAGAATCACGGTAATCAAGGAACACTTGTCTCAGGAGTCTTTCTTGTGTGTTGTGTCGACCCCAGGAACAATCTACGTTACAATATCGTGTATTGTTCCTAATGCTAGCGCTACAGAGCTGGATTCAAACATTTCATAAAGGGGTGGTTTGAAAAAGCAAATGCATTTTCAACTCATTTTGTATTTAAATAAAAGCTCATTTAACTGTATTTAGATTTAAATATTGATACAAATTTTTTATAATTTTAATTGAAGTAGAATCTGTGGGAGAGGTGTTTACTGCTTTATCTCGTGATGTGGTAAAACTAGCCTCCCTCGGTGATCAATGGAGCATTATATTTTCCCTTGACTAGCTTTGCCTTGGGAAAATAGAATGCTCCATGGATCACCCCGGGAGACTAGTTTTACTACACTACTTGAAGTAGTAAATATTTGTATAATATAATGCGTAACTCTTTTTTCTCTTCTTATCTGCAGCACACGCTCAGTGCTTGGGACTTGCAGTCGCTCCTGATGGTTGCCTTCTGGCCAGACTTAGCAGTGCAGGACTTCCTCCTGATAAATTTCAACTCGGTCAACACTGGTGAAAAGAATAGGTAGCCAATTCCAGATATGATACACATTAAAGAGGATGACATAGACACAAAACTGCCTTTTATTTTAAGAATGCACAAACTAAATTTGTATAAAATGATAGGAAATATTATGGTATAAAATGATAGGAAATATTGTGGTATAAAATGATAGGAAATATTGTGGTATAAAATTATAGGAAAGGGCTAGTGTATAGTTGGTCCCACAATGGTGCAACTAAAAAATTGGCTTAAGATCATCTGAAACGCAGACACCCAGTTTTCAGGGATGTGATTTTGTTGTGAATCCCCCGTCAAAAGTCAACTAACGTGAATTGTGTGAATCCGTTGAGAAAATAAAGGGGGGGGGGGTGATGTTTTAGATGCTTAAATTTACTTACTTGGCTCGTGCTTAACTTATAAGCAAAAGATTGGTAAAGTTGTACATGTACATAGCGCCATTTTCATAGCACCATGCATGTTTGAGGATGTGAATTTTAGGCCATTTTCCAAACCCCAGCTTTGTCTCCTCGGCTTTTTTTATGAAGTTTGGCAATAGACATATAGCCACAGCTGTGGCTTAGAAAATGACCATAATGTCTAGTTCTTGTGTCTTTTTACTATACTGATTACTACTATAGTGATTACTGTATTATTGCGATAGTCTAGGGTACAGACTAAAGGTAATTTGATACTTTTAAAATAGCCTTTTTGAATCTCTGGTTTTGTTTCGTTTTAGGCTAAAATAGATTTTAGATGAAATGCTACTTGGGCAGCTTTGAATTGTTGAGCTTCGTCAGTGAATTACAAGTCGATATACAAGCCGAATCTCCACAATATGCACAACTCAAACAAATCTGTTTAATTTGTCGGCGCACAGATTGTGTTGTAGATGCACATAAAGTGCTTTAAAGTTATTGAGTCGTTGAAAAGCACACTTTGATACATGATACTATGAGGCCCGAAGACGTGAAAACCTTTTGTTGGAACAAAAAATGTGTCAAATGCAACAGGTTCCTTTTTCACGTATTACAAAAAGTGATAATGAGGCCTATTGTTTACTATTCACGTCTTCGGGCCTCAGTGTGACGGAACAAATTCCTTAGCAATGGTAACCTAAATGTTAAAAAAACAGTATTAAAATAAAAACACTGTCAAATACGCACTTCGTTTTTCAATACTTTAATAGCAATTTTTGGCGATGATCAAACTCGGGGTTGAAATTTCAAACTTTCAACTTTTTTGACCAGTTTCCGTTTAAATTTTGATTTTTGATTTTCTTAACTGTAAGAAAGATACACAGTTTTGCTGTGACTTTGTGAAAAAAAACACCAATATTGAAAACTCCATCCCAGCACATATTCTGGCCCATATTTCAATATCAGAATTCATGACTTCAGATTCATTTTGCTTGATCGCATCACATGCTCAAATCCTAACATCGGGCTCAAGTTGTTGTTGTTGTAGGTTAGGTTGGCACTTCCAGCATCAGGCTCAATTGTTCTCTCTCCATTTATGACAGTAACCTGAAGGCTGAGCAGGCCCAGCTGCAGCTGGTAGTCCTGACCAGGCCGGAACCAGACTGCCATCTGAAAGTCTTTACCCTGCCAGGACTACAGTGCACATATACGCTTACTGTGTGTGGGTTCACCATACTGGCTGAGGTGCTGCCAAATCAGGTGATGAAAGTCTTAGTTTGTATTAATTTTTGTGAACAATAATTATTTGTTTTTATGTTATTATTTTATTTATTTATTTTTTTTTTTTTTTTGGGGGGGGGATCTAGCTAACTTTCTCACAGGCATTTGGTGTGCTTTAGTGAGTGATGATCAGCATTTGTTGGGATTGACGTGTTAACAAATGCTACATGTATATATTCCAAGCGTGCAACTTTTCCTTGTATTAGCCAATTTCCATGTTCTATTTGTACTACCAAAAAGTACCTAAAAGAATCGAAGAAAACAAACTTTTTGACTTTTGTTCTTCATAAGTTTTACTTATTGGTACCACCCGAGGTGGCAAAATCTAAATATGTTTTTTAAAGTTCTGTGTCTAAGAATGATAAATTGATGTGATAGCAATTTCAGGGTAGTAGCTTATTGGTAGTAAATGCCCACTTTTTAATCAGAACGAGCTTACTACTTAAATGCTATAGTACTAGGGTTACGATACAGTTGAACAGTTCACAATTACACCATTATGCTTTGTGAAGGTTCACATTTTGTTTTGTTATTTGTCAGGAAACCATCTTTCTGATAGAAGGTGCGTATGACAATGACGAGGATCCAATTGGAACCCACTCGGACCTGATCTCGACTCTGCGAGTCCGATGTCTCACAGAGGCTCTTCCAGAGACACGCTTCCACCGCCTGCTGCACAAGCAGAAGTTTGAAGACGCCCTGCAGTTTGCCCGGCTCTTCAAGCTAGATCAGGAGGTGGGTTTAGAATATAAATAAGCCAGTTTGCTGTTCCAACTGCACATGTGCACAAGATTTGACGCGGCAGATAAATGTACACAAGGCTATTGGGGACGTGATAACCAAATCCACATTCTGTGCATTTTCTTATGATGTAATCGAAAAGACGATTGAAATTTTGTGTGAACAAATGTTTGGCCACACAAAACACCAGAAAAACTTCGCTGTCTAAAAGTTTTTGGAAAATGTTCTTTTCATGTGCACATGCGCAGTTGGAATACCAAACTGGCTGTTTGTAAGTTAGCCACGACTTTTGGACAACTTTACACACATGCAGCACATGGATGCAATGCGAGAAATTGGAGTATCGCATGGTGATTCGTTTCATACCCGCTCTTTCTGACCATGTGTACCGCTACATGCAGACCTTGGTGCAACCACTTATTCAAAAAAGTGGAAAAATGGCTTTTCCCAATTTCCAGTCACTCGTTGTAACGCTTATCTGAATAATGCAGACTCCTAGCCCACACATTATTTTCACCATCCGAGAATAGGAAAAACTTAAGAAATATGAATAGAACAAATTTACTAACTTGGCCAGTGTATTGCGAACAAGATTGAGGGTTTGCGTTAAGTTTGACGTGTATTCACGTATTGCGTTTTAACGAACAGGGCGCACATGCGGGCAAATATCGCGCGTATTTGAAATGTTTTTTTGTTCTGTTTTTAAAAGAACATGTCATTTATTTTGTCACAGCTTGTCTTTAAAGTCCAAGCCAGCGTCCTCCTTGAGAAGGCATCCCCCTGGAGTCAGTCCTTGCATCTAGACCCTGTCAACCAAGGATCATCATCACTGAGCATCCAACTAATTGAGTGTCTTGACCACATTCTAAACGAGGCCTTCGTTGTGGAGAAATGCACCCAGGCCACACTGCCTACCTATGAGTCCATGTTCCAGCTCATCAGCTATGCTCACGATAGGGTATGTGTTGCATAAATAAATACATGTACACATGTACAAGTTTGATATTTGAAAAGGTAATTATAGTGGAGCACCGCTATACCGAACTTTGGGCTATACCAAACACCGCTATACCGAACTTTGGGCTATACCGAACACAATTTTTATGTCCAAACATACATGTACCAAACATTGTTGTTTAGAAAACCACTGGGTACATGTATATCAAATGCTACTAAGTCCATGTTTAATTCCCAAAGGTCAAACGGCCTGTGCTTTATGTTTTCCCTAATTAAAAGAAGGGAAAAGCCAAAATACGAATTGGAATAGGTGAATAAAAGAAGATGCAAATAAGTAGGCCACAAGATTGACGCAATCTTGAAAAATGGGCATGTGATGGTCCGCTGGCTGAAAATCACTATACCGAACGATCGATATACCGAACAAAATCTGTGGATCCCATGATGTTCGTTATAACGGCGTTCCACTGCATGTAAAAGCCCGTGTTTTTGTTCATCACAAGTTCAAATTACAGGTCTAGTAAAAAACAACAGGGAATAAATAAAGTAAACTTTGTTATTAAAGGTAGGATACACCATTGGTAATTGCTCATATTATCGTGAATTGGTGGATTTGGGAGGTTGTATTTTATAGTAAATATTGTTTAACTGGCCTGTCCGAAGTTTTACAATCATGAATGCTAAGAAAAGCATTGTTGTTCTTGTTTTTTTCGCGATCGCCGGACGGTGATTGCGAATTGCTTGTTATAAAATTCAATTTTCGAAACAATTACAGGATATCTAGCGCAATCCTTCGGCTGAATACCTAAAATCATTTTTTTACTTTCAAATCAGTAATATATTTCTTAAAAATTTGGTAATGCATTTTTTCGATATCTGCAAATGGTGTGTCCTACCTTTAAAGTCAAAGTCGGATAACGTTATTCTCCTCTTAGAATAGGGTTTTATTTACATAAATGTGAATGCAGCGTAAAATGATGCCATTGTGATCAGATCAATTCTGGATACCGCTCGTCTAATTAAGGCCTGCAGTCAGGCAGTCCAATCGCTGCCTCTGCAGAGTGGGCATGGGAAACCACCACTAATGATGCGCATTAGTGCGCCCTCTATGGATTAGATATGACCAGCCATATACTTCGGTAAACCCCAAGCGTATGTGCTGCCTGGTGACGATAGATATATGTTGGACACAAAATAACGATTTGCTAGACAGTTTTAGGCACGAACAATATAAAATGTTACTAAAATGAAGATTTTTGACTGAAAAATTACCGTTGAAACAAAATAAGGTAAGTGTACCGGTACCAAATGGCCACCGCTGTTCCACAGACTCCGTGTGCGACATTAGGTTTATGCGTATACATACGTTATTCATAATCTCGAAGAATTAAAAACTGCTCTTATAATAATATGCATAATAATATGCATCCTAAAAGTTTCATCCAAAAGGGATGGGAAAATATATTTGAAGTGTTCTGGCAAAATGAGACCGAACTGGGCACAGGGCATATAGTCAAGAAAACTGCAAAATATAGCTAATTTGTTATTTTTATATATTTTTTTATTTGTTGATATTTGTTGATATTTGTAATCTTTGGCATGCCTTTTAAATATATTTGTAGAGAAATAGTATGGAAGTAGTGGAATAAAACTGTTTTTGAATAAAAATTATTGACTTCTTCCGTATCACATAGTGTATAAAACATGAAACTTCCAATACCATTTACTCAATATTTTAATTTTGCGACATGTTGATAAATGTCAACGTTAACCAGCCATAACTTGTTAATGAAATGTCCGATTGAAGTGCAACAAACAGCATTGTAAGGAGAATGTTATCATCCTCTTTTATAATACCAAAGAACCCTCATTTCAACCTCTGGCCAGTTCGGTCTTATTTTACCAGAACCCTGTTAAAACATCACAAGATGACGTTATCATGACGTTACTTGTATGTATAACACATCCCTGACTATGCAAAGTTGAGACCTAATCGGCCTTCTAGTTTTTTATTTATGGGCCCTTGACAAATTTCACCTTTAAGATGAGTCACATGTCACCCGATGAAGTCAGATATCACCTGATGACGTCACATATCACCTGATGACGTCACATGTCACCCGATGAAGTCACATATCACCTGATGACGTCACATATCACCTGATGATGTCATCATGACATCTGACTAATATGCACGAGTTCAGTGCAAGTTCTGAGAAATAAAAAAGCCTATGGCATAAATTTGTGTTACCAGAACAAGAAAAACAATACATTTCTTTTTTAAAGTTTTTATTTTTTTGCTAATTGCGAAACTCAGTTTTGGAACTATTTTCAGCTGAGAATTGCCAAGTAATAACAAATGAGGAACTGCAAGGTGTTGCAGAATCTTCAAAGTTTTAATGCAGGCATGTTTAACACTGGTAATGTTACATTAACAGACACCAAATGGCTCCATCTTCTACATATCATTAATTTGTTTTGGGAAGTAATTTAGGAAAGGTGCAATGGAAGACAAACCATTGATACATAAATGTACTATTTTTGACAGTGATATTTTACGAATTGCGGAGTATCTTGCCATAAATGTTACAATTCAAAACAAGTTAATTTTGGTTTTTGGTTTGATTCCTTGACAGCTATCTAAGAAGTTGCCATCGGGCCAGCCAACTGATAACAGCCAGCTCTCCAACTCCCCACTTATGACCAGGGTAATGTTCATACTTGGCTCTTTTCAATTAATCCTCGGAAATAAACTTGACCTCAACAAATTAGGTAGCCAGGTTTCTGCCAGTAAGCCTCGGACTAGATATCATTCTCTGTAGAACTTTAGTCTTGAATCTTTTTCTACACCCAACCAAAGAAGAAAGCCCCTCTCCCCTCCGATACTCTTTGTTCTAATTTTAAAACAACTGGACACCTTCCGGTCAAATAACTATTAATTATTAGCAATACAGCTATACTTGGGAAAAAAAGCGATTTGTTTAACAATTTGTAATAAAATGAGGAATTTAAATGTTTAAATTTGTTCACTGAAGTTCTAACATTATAATGATGCACACCAAACAGGGAGACAATGACCAATAACAACAATTGAAATCATTATAAAAAGGTTAAGAAATTGCTTTATAAATGAAAGTTAACACGCATCTTTGCTGTGTTCAAAAGTGCAAGTTTCTGATAAAGGATGATGACAATGGTGAACCTGTGTATCAGGCGAGTTGTGTCTAAACATTTTGCTTCAAAAGAAATCTTTCAAAAAACATTTTAAATCATTTTAAATGTTGCTGTTCATCTTTTTTTCCTGTTTGATGTACATAATTTGTATGTTATTCAGTGAACAAACAAAATATTTACATTTAATTGTTAATAACCTGTTCGTTCATTCTCCCATTTAATTGATGGCATTTCAACATTCAATATTCACATGTATTGATATCCTTGTTTTGTTTTCTCACTAAAAGGTACTGGAAGTGCTTCATCGGCTCATGACATTCCAAATGGTGTTTGGTTATCAACAGTTCAGGTACGTTATCCTGACTCCAAAGGGTGTGTGTGAAATCATTTTTAAAAATGACGGATTTGGGATCGTTTAGGTAACTTAAAGCAACAGTAGACATTTGTCAGTTGTGCATTTTTAATCGTTTGAAGCAGCAAAAAGTGCTCAATATAGAAAAGTTCTTCATGTGCATGTGAATGCTGTATATTCTAAAAGACAGTAGTGTAAGATTTCGATTTTAATTCAAAATTTGCATTCGGCTCAGGGCGTGTTCTTATTCAACCGAATGCAGCTATGTGTGTGTCATGCACTGAATCTTTCGACATTAGCACCTGCGAGTGTGTTGTTCCAACGTTTTTATACACCATTCGCGTAAATATTTTCTCAGGAAGTTTATTATCAATAATATCTTTACAACCAGTAAAGCTTTTCAACAGTAATTTGGTTTCGTTACTTTTTGGATTTAATGTTATTACTGTTATTAACCAGTTCGCGCCGGATGACGTATATAAACGCAAAAATTTCCAAAAATTCAAAACGGATGACGCATAAACACGCCAAGTTCAAGTTCGGAAATGTATGTCAGCAGCGCGCAAGGCCGGAAATGCGTGGGTGTGCTTCATGGCACTATCAGCCTGAACACGCTTCGAATCGAGTTTCGTTAAAATAATCCCGCTCGTCGGCTCGGTGTTGTTAAAATAATCCCGGCGCGAACTGGTTAAAGGGCATGGTTGGTTTTTATAGAAAGAACAGCATCACTATTCAAACAGTCATGCAATTTTTGAATAATGAAATACATTGGAAAATGAGATCTCTAAATTGTTTTTGACAATTTTACCTTGGTAAGATGTTTTGCATGGCACATGGCACTATAGGAATGGGCATGATGTGATTTTGCATTCGAAGTGGGCACGGTCCCTAGCAGGATCAGATTTTAGCAAAAGATTTTCAAAATCACTCCCAAATGCCTCAAATTCACATCCTCTTCCAGTTCCAACTTCACATCCTCTTCAAAATTCACATCCTGATGTGATTTTTGAAATCTTTTGAAAAATTACATCCTGCTACTGGCCGTGTAACGCTTTTAATGAAAAATCACATCAAGCCCATTCCCAGTGTGATATTTAGGCAAAAATCAAATCTTTTAGTTTTTCTCATAATGGTGTTTTTGTTTGCAGTGCTATTCAGTGGGATCGCTTTCTACATGCCGACCTCCTAGAGGAATTACTGCAGTGGCTGTCCATGGCCCACATTTCCAAAGCAGTCATCATCTGGAGAAGGCACAAGGTTTGTACTTAAATACAATACACTGTGAATCAGCAACAATGGACTTTCATTGTTAGTGCACCGTTTTTCTTTTGTTAGATGTTCATAGTGCTATTGATATCGTGGAAAAAGTGTATAGAGGATTTATTTAATTTTTCTTTACATGCATCATCCATTACTTGGTTTGCTTTTCAGCTTGTCTAAACCTAATTGTAAAGCCTTTGCTTTTATATCAAGGTATTACAGGTTTGTTCTCCATCTCATTTCAATTCAATCAGGAGTTTATAAGAAAATAGTTGAAACATTAGGCTTTTACTTATTGATAGTGAAGAATACTAGAAATGTTAGATATGCCTTAGTATTATACAATAACAGTGTATTAGAAAATTGTGTTTATCTCAAAATTCAACAGTACAGTGAAACGCTGCTATACCGAACATTCAGCTATATACCAAACACCATCCTTGGCTTCAGATTTTTGTGAAAAAAATACCGAATACTGTTCTTGAAAAGAATGCAACAGATTAACAAAAAAACACTGTCCTTGGCTCCTGATGAGGGTGCTTCATCATGAGCTGACGTGCTAAAAAAGTGCTCCGGAAGAAATTAACTATAATTTTTAAATAAAGCTGCTCCATATCAATCAGTAGTTATCTTTGTGAGTATACACTATTTAGTCATCATATTCCCAATCCACTCAAGCTCAACGCAAGCAATATGCCTTTAAAAAAAAGGACAAAAAGGTTATGTACCAACAGAGCCATCTCTCACGTCATTCCGTCAAGTGACCAACTCCGATTGCCTGATGCGTCATCGAACATTAAAAGAGCCAGCCTGTGGCCTGAAATTCAGTCACTAGGATTGGATCTACATGTTAAACTAGACAAGGTACATGTAATACTCAACCAGGAATTTTTCCTAACGAGGATCCATGGACTGCAAACTAAACAACATGAGATGGTGGAGGTGATCAGCTTCTTGTCTAAGACCATCGACAAAATCGTAGATCAGAATAAAATCATGTCGGATGGCGTCTCTAATTTCAAGTGCCAGCTAACCACATTCATAAACAGAATCAAACAAAGGCTGGAAATATCTGTCAGTGACTGGCTCATGGCTGGCATGTGTGGGTGTGCTGCCCACGGACTGCCAGCCTGGACCCGCTTGGGTCGATGTTTGTAAACAATAATCTTGCGTCCGAGTCCAGTAAAAAACAAACAAAAACCAGCGCAAACTGGTTAAGTAGCCTCCAGGACATGCTGCCAACAAAATTGAAAAGATGAATGGACAGTGGTTTTGTGACTCACGTGGACGTGGTCTGAGAAATACAATAACAATGGTCCTAAAAAGAAGAAGTAAGTATGGCCCCTCAAGAGGGTCGCTATTTAAAAGGACGGATGTCATCTTGAAAAATGGGTACCTGATGCCTGTCTAGTGGCTGAAAATCGCTATACCGAACGATCGATATACCAAACAAAATCTGTGGATCCTGTGTTGTTTGTTATAGTGGCGCTCCACTGTATTGTTGACGTCCACTAATGTGACGCACTCGATTTTTCACCTGTAGTTCCTTGCCGGAGCAAATGTTTTACCTCAAATTTCAGCAAGCTCTAAACATTCTTGTTTATAAATCTCAAGTTAACTTGCCTATTACAAAGTAAACTGAGAAATTTATTTTGGCATGATTTTTTGATTTAATTTGGATGGTGCACAATGAACCCTTTCAAATGGCTAAAAGAAAATAATTTTTTGACAAACCAAATATTGAGCGTAGGTAATAACGGTTTGTCAGAATTTGAAGAAATTATAAAATATTATAAAGTGCGCCACTTTAGGGAACACTCTGCCGATTTTGTGCCCTATTTTGGGATGTCACTATTATTAAATGTTTGCCTAAATGTCATGACACTGAAATTGTTCAAATGTTCACACACAAAAATGGTATGATATGATTTTGCATTCAAAGCGGACACGGTCCTTAGCAGGATACCAGTGATTTCAACCAAAGATTTCCCAAATCACATCCAAATGCTCCATATTCACATCCTCGGTCCAAATTTAATGCCTGAGGTAAGTCGATAACATTTGAATTCACATCCACTGAATTCACGTCCACTTAACCCAGGAGGCAAATTTAGCCCGAGGGTGTAAATTTGGAGCATTTGGAAGTGATTTTGGAGCATTTGGCTGTGATTTTGCAGCATTTGGGTGTGATTTTGAAAATTTGTTGTTGAAATCACATCCTGCTGAGGACCGTGCCCACTTTGCAAAATTAAATAATACTCTTTCCTAGTGTCAACAGCAAGTGTTATTAAAGTAAATGTACCAGTGTTTACCTGAATTGATTTGAAGTTTGTCAACAAATGGCAACATTGCTATTGTTGCTTTTTGTTCCATAAAGCAGTTTAAGATTTAATTATGAGTCCAGACATCTTACCGTAATTTCCTGCGGTAAAGCCGCACGGCGGTTAAGGCGCAGGTCCCTAAAATCACCCAAAAAAAATTCAAACGCCAACAGATAAAGCGCACTGCCGAATAAGGCGCATGCTTGAACGCACCCAAAAGAACACCAGGCGCCACCCGGTGTAGGTACATCGCCAGAAAGGGGTCATTTTGTTGCCTTGGAACGATCCCACTATTCCAAGCATGAATTAAACCGTAACCCCATGGGCTGGTCCCATGAAGAAAAAACCCAAAGTACCTTTATCCATCGAGCCAACGCTGTGCATGATTGGGGTCATTTTGTTGCCTTAGAACGGATCCCACTATTCCAAGCATGAATTAAACCGTAACCCCATGGGCTGGTCCCATGAAGAAAAAACCCAAAGTACCTTTATCCATCGAGCCAACGCTGTGCATAATTGCGGTTTCTGACCCTACAATGGTGCGTCTTTTTCCAAAAGAAATAAGGTTCAATGAACTAAAACCTTTGAGTGAGCCGACACGAAATGTATCAACAATCCCAAACCCCAGATGTTCCTGACCACAGAGTTTATACAATGGAAGCCGATACACGTGCCTCTCCCACAGATATCGGGTTTCAAAACCACGTTTAATGTTTTGGTCCGTGGGATTGTAAATTAATTCAGTACCGGTAGTACCGGTAAGTTTAGTCAGTCAGTGATTATAGTTTCTTTCCAGACAACTTAATCAGACAACATAGAGTTGACTTAATATATGGAAGGGATTTTTAGAGGGGGATTTTTTTAAAATAAAGTTCTCTTCCTTTATTTCAAACCTATAATTTGTTAATCACGTTCATAAGATATTTGTTTAATACATCACTTCTCTTAGTGTTAGTTTTGTTTTGAAGATCATTAAACTTATTTTATATCTTACTAATAAAATAAACGAAACAGACACATGAACCATCTCTTTTATGTATGTTTACCATAAACATTGGTACCGGTACTTCATATTATCCTAAATAGTACGTTAGGTCTAAAGCAGACTTTGAAGATATAATAAAACACCCTCAACGTTCACACAATAGAGGTTGGGTGAATGCGAATTCCAAACGTTTAAGTAATTCTGTTGCAGCATTTTCGGAATGAAAAAACGACCACAAAGAAAAAGGGGGTCAACACACTGCGGCATTGTTGGAATAAAAGCACGGTCGGGGGGGGGGGGGGGGGGGGGGGATCAACACATCGTGGCATTGTTGGAAGGTAAGCACGTTCATAGGGGATCAACACATCGCGGCATTGTTAGAATGGAAACACGGTCACAATGTCCGAAGAGTTGAGCTAATTGGTTGACTGCATTATTGAGTAAGATTGCGGCGTTAAAAGAATTCTTCACACAAAGACCGTCACTTTGAACTCAAGCGACATCATATACGGCGCACTGAAAGATAAGGCGCGGCGATGTTTTTGTGGTCTAGAAAGTCAGATAAGCCGAGTCTTTACCGCAGGAAATTACGGTACATGTCAACATGTTTGTCTTCTTGGTTTGTCTTTGCAGGCTGCAATTGAAATTAAATTGCTATCCGGCGGCAACGAGACCCTGGAATCCATTCTCTGCTCCATTCCGGAGAGCACGCCGTCGGCACAGATCATACCCTGGCTCAGAGAGGATCTCATTCCTTTTGTCATCCACAGGTTTCCTCAAGGAAAGGTGAGACGAGTTATCCAACTGTCTGTGATGACTGCATTGACACGGACATGCAACACGTACAATGTAGAAAATCATGTCAAATATTGGGAATGGGCTTAGTTTGTAATGCCTTTTTTATAATGACTCCAACAAAATTGCAAATTTTATGTGATTTTATATGACCATCCAAGTTAACACGTATCTTCTTTGGAAAAACTTATACTTGCAATAACACTAATTTCTGGGTGCTGTGATACAGCAGGGCCTACTTGTTCATTTGATTTGATGACGGACTACTTGTGCATGATGTATTGAATTTCCAAAGATTTGTATTACATGTAAGTGATGCAAATCACCGGCTGTAAGGTAGAACTTAGTTAAATAATATACTGGAACTTTCTTGTAAATGCAATTTGAGCATAGATTTTTTGTTATCTTTCGATTGGTGTTAATGGCATCTGCAAATCATAATTAATTTACGGTTTCAAAGTCTTCATCACTTGCAACACATTTTACAAATACATGTACGTTCAACACATGGAGTACATGTACATGAACATTATGTTATTTTTTTTTTGACAGAAATTCCTGGCCTATTGGATGGAAGAAAGGGCCAGGAATATGGAGATATCAGAAAAGGTAAAGTCTTGCCTGACCACTTCATTTTTGCTTGACCAGTTGATCCACAACTTTTCTAAGAGTATTGTGCCCAAACTTAGTAGACATACTGGGTAGGCCATGGGCTACGCCATGGGCTAATTAGAATGTAATTACCCCATTAGTTTTATTCGCATGTGCAATGGGAGAAACATCCTGCCTGTGCAAGCAATGGTCAATAAAATATAAAAGATCTGCATCTTATACTGTGCATTTTAAAACTTCCTTGATAAAATTACTCTGGGGCGCTGTGGTCCAATGGCTATGGTGTTTGACTCGTTTGCGATAGTACACGGGTTCGAATCCTGATGGGAACACAGTGCTTGTGTTCTTGGGCAAGACACTTTACTGCAATTGCCTCTTTCCACCTACACAGATCACTGCAATTTGTCTCTACCTTCACAGGTACCCATTTATACTTCTACATATATGTAGAAGTATAAATGGGTACCTGTGAAGGTAGAGACAAATTGCACTGATCTTATAAGCTGCTTCAGAAATGTTAAACAGGGATAATTGTATTAAAGCAACGTGCCTATCTCGTTGAGATGTTTCTCCATTGACCTGGGAATGGTTCCCAGGGCCCCACACTGGAGTGACCTTAACATTTCCCAACTTGCGGAGTTCTCTCGCAAAATCCTGGTACTTTAATAACATGTTCTCCTTTAGGAAATGGCCAACAAATACCTTTCTCCTTTATAAACAGTACTGGAAGTCAGATTTTTTTGTAGGGACAATATACCCTTTGTCAGTTGTGCATTTTTATTGTTTGATGCAGCCAAAGTGCTCAAAATATAAAGAAAGGTGCTTGACAAACAACCTGATGAAGCTTTTAGCTCTGTGAATGCTGCAAATTCAGAGAAAACAATATTCAAAAATTTTGATTTTAATTTAAAACTTTAGCTTAGTCACAATTATGGGTATGCTTTAAGCCAGTGGATTGGAGCTACGGCATTTCACGCACTGAACAGACCAATAGTAGTGCTAACGTGTGCACCGCTTGTTGTTTGAACACTTGCGCGCACTATTTGTGGACATTTCTAATTGTGTTTTTCTCTGAGACACACATTTTGAAATGGCATTCTTTTGTTATTTTTTTAAAATGACAGCATGCCAGACAATAATTTCACAGAGTTTAGAATCATTAATATATTTAGACAAGTAAGTTTTTCAACAATATTTTGTTTGGTTACTTTTGGATAGCTGAAAAAGGTATATTGCTCCTTTAATCATGACTATGATTAAAACCAGGCTGGCAATGGAATTTGGACGTACAGTATGTTCATGTTTCTTCCTTTTATGTTCATGGCTTTTTTTACTTCGTCTTGTGTGGCATCATCTTGTTAACATTACACCGTTTCATTACCACCAGGTACTTTGGCCAAGTAACTCCTTGGAGTTTGCCAAGCTCTTCTTTGCCGCCGGACAGCATAAGTCGTCTGCCACACACAGGCGGTATCTTGCTACACCAGCACAACTTGCCACTGAGGTACATGTAGGCTATAGAGAAGAAAGTAACTTAAAAAATGGACATTGCTTGAACATTGCTTGAAAATTCAAACATTTTTGGTACAACAGTAAGAGTTTATGACAGAGTCCCGGGAGGGCTTGGCCATTGAAAAGCCCCAAAACTTTCTTTTGTCAGCCTTCAACCTAACAATAGAGCTGCTACATGTACCAATAAAGCCTAGCCTGGAGAAGGCGGAAGACACATAATACTAACCTCAATATTTTTTTCAAGGAGCTAGGTACATAGTGTGTAAATGTATATTCATGAGAAAGAGCAATGGCAACTCATATACAATGTACATTAAAAAAACTATAAAGAATTATATAGAACGGCTTCCCCAACCAACTCGCCAATAGCATAGTGGTCTGTGGTTCGAATCCGACTCGTTAAAGTTTGTCTTTTTCTTTGACAACTTTTCTTATATCATTATATTACCATAGAACAAGGTTGAATGAAAATTCGGGTTAGGGTGCATAAGTGCCTTGAAAAATACAACAAGAACCGCTACACTGGTTAGTTTTTAGTGACTTCCGGGGAACACCTGGCCTGTATTAAGTCCCTCCCCCTTTAGGCTGGTATGTGGCTAATGTTCAGTTCCATTCAGTGAGCAAAACAACTAGCACAACAAGGAAGTTCTTGCCGCAGAGTGACTACACTGAACAGTGAGAATCAGACTGTAGTTTTTCATTACAATAGTAAAACTCTTGCCTTTAATCCTTGAATCTCGTTGAAGACTATAACCAGGGGCCAATTTCATAGAGTTGCTTAGCACACAAAACTCTTGCTCATTAAAACAGGTTACCAGCCAAAATTCTACAGGTTTTTCATGCTAAGCCCAAAACCAGCTAATTATCCATCGAAAACAAAGATCACGTGAAAATTTGTTCTCTAACCTTGTTTTTGCCAAGGACAACATTTCATGCGTATGACATGTGTATCCTACTTGATGTTGTTCCAACAGAATATTAATTAACCAGATCGCGCCAGCAATTGTTTTAACAACACAGAGCCAAGGGGCTGGGTTATTTTTAACGAAATTCTGCTCTCTGCTGACAGGCATTGCTGGCCTTGCTAGTGACGTGTTTATGCGTCATCCGTTTTGAATCTTGGAAAAATTTAGCGGCGTGTATATACGTCCTCCGGTGCGAACTGGTTAAAAGAATATTTTACCGGTAGGTTTAATTTCTCTTCAGGCACATATCTAAATTATTATCTTGAATTACTATTTGGGTTCATTACGTTCATGTAAATGGTTTTTTTCCCAATTTTTAAAGGAGGATAAAATCAATTTGTATAAAACACATGACAACTCACAACATAGTCTACTTAGAATTTATTATTGGTCTTCACTCTATGCTAAGATAATGACTGCTGTTTCTGATAGCTAATAACAATGTTATTTGCTTGTTTTCCAGGTCTGCAACCTTTCTGCAGGGAACTCAAGGAAACTTGCTGGTGAGGATCATGTTAAAAAAGAGGTGAGTGTCTTCACTATAAAACTTGGCAGCATGCTTTCTTTTTGTGGGTTTGGGAGGGGTAACAAAATTTTGGAGATTCTCATTGTTTCACAATCTGTCTCAGATGATAAACACCGA
The DNA here is from genome assembly GCA_037893245.1 of Crossaster papposus. NCBI lineage: Eukaryota > Metazoa > Echinodermata > Asteroidea > Velatida > Solasteridae > Crossaster > Crossaster papposus. Next base: position 94,650 of record JBAIAA010000568.1, on the reverse strand, counting down.
GTATGACTGTACGGAGGCTGTCTGCAGACTGCAGGAGCTGATCAAGAATCTGAAAGAGTTATTGCGACTGCACAGCAAGTACCAATGCAAGCTGTCCTTGGCCGAGTACTCACAGGTGAACCTTTTTGTATTGCATTGATATGGTAACAGCATAACGTTTGCATCGGATGACGTGTGTATACACGCAAGTTTTTTCCGCAATTCAAAACAGATAACAGATAAACATGTCACGAGCAAGGCTTGAAATATCTGTCAGCGACCGGCTCACAACCAGCGAGGCCGGAAACATCAGGGTGTGCTACCCACAGATGCTGGCCTGAACCCGTCTCGGATTGATGTTCGGGAAAAACAATCACGCGCCTGGGCCCGGTTAATGTCAAAATCATGCAAGCGTGAATTTGTGATGTCATGAGGGAGTTTTTGCATTCCAAATTTCGAACACATTTCAAATTCGGCGAAATTCGCAACAAATATTTTGTGACATCAAATTCGTTTCGCATTCGCTTGAGGAGCTAGAAAATGTCTTACGGTACCTTAGAAAGTTTACACCTAAATTCATAATATAAACTTTTCTCTCTGCCTTAAAAATATTTTCAGGAAACCACTAGCACGATGGTATTCCGCATGCTTGATCGTGTGGCAGCTCCTGAGCTGATCCTGAGCACCATTGAGAAGCTGATTCGTCCTTACATACAGGAACACAATCTGAATGAGGATAAGCTACTACTGCAGTACATACAGGTCAGTCACTCTTTCATTTGGAGTATATTAAATTACTAGAGAGCTATGTACATGTAGCCTGCTTAGGTTCAAAACTCAAAATGTACCGTAGACTCAAAATGTTGTGTGGCTCTTGAATGTCTTTTTGCATTTGCATTTGTATTCTAAATTATTGAGCAAGTGATAACAAATCGGCACTTTATTTTGCTTTGTGCACACATGTGACCCACTTCACAAAAAAGGGTATTATGTTGCAAAAAGGTGAGTTACCGGTATAAACATGGTTGGAAAGCCCACAACGCCAGCTTTCATTTGGTATATAATAGAGCTACATAGCTCCTCCTGTTCTGGAGATATGACATCCTTGCATATTGATTACTTCCTTGGACAACTGAGAAATACACAACTGTGAAAACAGGTTTTGAACTAGCTGGCTCTGTTGTACATGTATGAAAACAAAATGATGCACACAAAATGGAATTTTTTCCCACTTTATTCATCAAAATCAACATTTCTGTGAATGAAACCTGAAACTGTAGATATTAAAGATGTCATTCATGACAACAAATGATAATCAAATTTGGACAAAATTGTCACCCTCTCAATGTTGAACGAGCCATTACATGATAATGCACAACACAACTTAATACCCTTTTTGTGAAGCTGGTCGCATACTATACCCTTTATTTGATGATCTCTCACACTGCATGTAGAACTTCTGTGGATTTCATTTAACAAATCTTTTGGTATATTGCTGCATGTGAAACTCACCCGTGAATTTTCATTTTATCTAACTTCAAAAGTATGCGGTGGAAACGAAGAGTTTGTTCACTTTTAATGCTACGTTTGAAATAAAATGATGTATATTCCTGACAATTTTGTAAGTGCTTTCATTTTAAGGTTGTTGTTGCTGCTGCATATTAACATTTCATATTTTTTTCTTCTGGATTTAATGTTCCCTTTAAGTGAAAGAGTGTCCTTATAGTACATTTGGGGGGGTGTTTTTTTCATCTGGATATCCATTAAATTGTAAAGTTAAATCAATTTTCGGTCTTTTATTTAATTAAGAAGGGTTTGCATTGTATGCAGGATTTTTACTTTGCAATTTTGACACTAAAGCAACTTCTGGAAATGAAAATATTTGTTGGCAGTGTAGACTCGGTGTACAAACAGTAGATGTGTTTTATGACTGTTCCTGAGTGCTCCCAGTACTCGATATACTGTGTCCATGCACTTGTTGAACACATGATACAACATATACAATGGTTTAATGTGCACAAACATGCAGGAACTCTGTAGACCTGGTGCCAATTTAATCAAAAGTATAAGCTAAACAAATTGCTTAGCACAAAAACATCTTGCTCAGTAAAACCAGGTTACCAGCCAAAACTCTGCGCTTTCAATGTTTAGGCATACACCAGCTGAATAACACCCGGCCAACCATGCGCATAGAGCATAGGGCGTTTTCGAATTTGCGGGTTTGTAGCGGTTAAGGCGATTGTCCTAGGGTCAATAGGGTCAATAAAGCCCAGAGTCCTAGGGTCAATAAGTTGAGAGTCCTAGGGTCAATAAAGCCCAGATTCCTAGGGTCAATAGAGCCCAAAGTCCTAGGGTCAATAAAACCCAGAATTCTAGGGTGAATAAAGCCGAGAATATAAATAAATTGAGAGTTCTAGGGTAAATAGGTTGATAGTCCTAGGGTCAATCAAGCCCAGAGTCCTAGGGTCAATCAAGCCCAGAGTCCTAGGGTCAATCAAGCCCAGAGTCCTAAGGTCCATAAAGCCGAGAGTCCTAGGCTCAATAAAGCACAGTCCTGGGCTCAATAAAGCACAGAGTTCTAGGGTCAATCAAGCACTTGCATTGCGTGAGTGCCTGTCCCACCCCCGGCCCACCACGTATCCGCTTGAGGGGACCTCCTTTGGACTTTGTCTTTTTTAAGCTATCCCCCATCAATTTGCGTTGCGTGCGTGTCTGTTCCACCCCCGGCCCACCGCGTATCCGCTTTGGGGAAACTCCTTTGGACTTAGTCGTTTTTACGCAATCCTCTGTCAATTTGCGTTGCGTGCGTGCCTGTTTCACCCCCGGCCCACCAAGTATCCGCGTATCCACGTATCTGCTTTGGGGGACCTCCGTTGGACTTGGACGTTTTTAGGCAATCCCATATCAATTTGCGTTGCGTGCGTGCTTGTCTTACTCCCGGAACCTCCTTTACGACACTGTTTGTTGGGGGAAAACTGCGCCCTCGTGATTCTCTCTTCTCTGCGGCTCTTCGCTTCCGACCCACCCCGTATCCCGTATCCGCCTAATTTAGGGGGTTACTTTTGCGTGGCGGGGTATTCTGCAATTGCTCCCACATGTTTTATGAAATTGGGCCCTGGTAGTACCAGGCCTATAGTCGCTGTCATATTGTCAAGGGGGTATTTATGCACAGGTTACATAGGTAGCAGAGCTTGTACATGTATGTACCGGTATGGGTAAAATGGCTAGAGGGTTAATGTTGTATCTCTGCTACCATATTGTTCTTTTTGCATTTTTCACCAACGTAATAATTTTTACATTGCCATTTTTGTAGGACTTGTTGAATTGCTACGCTCAAGGACGAAGAGCCACATATGTTTATGAGGCATTCTGGGAAGCCAAAGCCATAGCTGTGATTCACTGCATCAAAGATATTGAGGTAAGATTCTGTCATAATTCAGAAATTTTAGATTTATTTAAATTGTTTTAAGCCATATATGTATATAAACATAAATTGGACCATTTTGAATCTTTTAAATTCAAAAGTAATTCAAAAAAAATGGTATATTGGGTTTTGCACTTCACGTTCATAATTACATGTGTACCGTGAACCAAGTGTTGTTCAAGGATTTGCAAGAAGAATTCACAATGTACTCGGGTGGGACTCAAACCTACGACCTCCACTTACTAGTACTTACGCGCGAGATTATTTTTAACAAAACACGATCCAAAGCGTATACATGCCGATAGTACCAGGAAGCACACCCACGCATTTTCGGCCTTGCTCGCTGCAGACAGACATTTCCGACCTTGCTTGTAGCGTGTTTATGCGTCATCCATTTTGAATCTGGGGAAAACTTTGCGTTTATATACGTCATCTGGCGCGAACTGGTTTATAAAGAAACAGTATACATGTACCTTAAATTGCAAACTATCCAAACACTAACCAACCAAATTACTGTTCAAAAGCTTTCTTGATGTAAAGATATTAACCCTAACTCCCTCACCATTGTTATTAAACAATACAATTCCTTCAAAATCCTCCAACTTCCTTTGTTGTGTAGGGAGTTAGGGTTAATGACTCTAAATTCCCTGTGAAATTAATCCTTCTGGCATGCTGTCATTTTAAAGAAAATAATAAAAATAAAAAAATGTGTCGCAGAGATGCCCTTTTTTGAAATTTCCATTATCAGTTAGTTCAAAATCGAAATCTTAAAATATATTAATTTCTCGGAATATACAGCATTCACAGAGCTAAAACTTATTCAGGTTAGTTGACAAACAACATTCTTTAGATTTTGATAACTTTTGCTGCTTTAAACGATAAAAATGCATAGCAGATAGCACAACTTACAAATGGTATACTTGTATACATGTAGGCTAATACCACTCGACCATTAGGGTTACCAGGTCGACTGGCTGGTTTAAGACTAAGGCCGTGTCTAAATTGATGGCTTTCGCTGTGACTTCGGCCATTGCTATGCTGTTGCTATGGGCGGTCATTGTCTGCCCTTAGCAGCAGCATAGCAACGGTCGTAGTCACAGCCAAAGCCAACAATTGGAACATGACCTAATGAAGCAGTGGATGGCTATCGCAACCAAACTTTAAAGAATGTATGCAATGTATGCAATGTATGCAATGTTGGGGAAATGAACACTGGTGAATCAAAGGTTGATAAAAGTTTACACATTGGTCAAGTTCAAAAGTTATATTTTAACTCTCTCTCTCTCTCATTTTTATTAGTTAGATTTAACTATAAAACTATCTTTAAAACAAGATTTTTCTAAGAGTTGGTCCAAGAATATAGTTTTATTTATTACAGCTATATTTGCTCAGAAAAATATGTCAATTGAGTCCAAGCATACTGGCTTTTATCTGGGCATATAGGTACCGGTACATAGTACATTTTTAACATTTAATGCAGCCAAATCTAACGAGAGCTGTGTGTGGCGTTGATCCTTCCCCAACTTACACGGACCGTACACTTCCTCATCCAGTCAATTTTTTTTATATCAATTTCGTCTCTATTACACCCTGCTCTGCAGTGCAAGTGCCTGGGTATCTATTATCTGATGTTAAGCGCCTCCATGCCGTGGAATGACAAGATGGAGCAACTAGTACGCCAGGGGCTGTCACTCAAACACCCAAAGTAAGCAGCAGCGGCTGATTTCTCAAAAAAACCAAAACATTGAGTAACTGATGCCGTGCATAGGATCAAGGCAACAAATTTATTGTGCAACTGTGCAATAAACTTATGATTGATTTTCGTGAATGCAACTTTTTTTTGGATCAGCAGATTTCCTTATTTTTCACATTTGAAAAACACTGTACAAACTCTTGTTAAGGTTAAATTTTTTTGTTTTTTGTTACTTCTAAGTGGCATACCTGGGTATATTTGATTTTTATTCGGTCATGCAGTCACTCACTGACCGATTTCTACCAGCCATTTTGAAACTACCGGTAGATTTGGCTAATAAAGCACATCTGAAAATTATGTTACAGGTGTAAAATAGCAAGTCGTATCTTTTAACCAGTTTGCCTTAGAGGACGTGTATACGGGCAAAGTTTATCCGAAATTTAAAATGGCTAACGGATAAACACATCACGAGCAAAGCTAAAAATATCTGTCAGCAACCGGCTTGCAGCAGGGAGGCCAGAGACATCAGGGTGTGCTACCCACAGATGCCGGCCTTAACCTGTCTCAGATCAAGGTTCATAAAAAAAAATGTCAAAATAATACCGGTGCAAACTGGTAGAAAAAACCCAAAGAATTGAATTTCCTGCATCGTACTTTTTAAGTTGAGAATGAAGTCTCAACAATGATTCGGAATAGTAAGTCAAATTACTTCTTTTCATTCGCTGCCTAAAAGCTGACTGTTTAACTTTAACCATAATTACTCTTTCAACATTTTTCTCTTATTATTTTCCCCTAAACAATTTTAAAACTTCTTTTGTTTTAATTTAAATGATGTACTCCAACATTTTCTGTATCTGAAAATGGGATTCTTGTTAATCATTGTTTTTAGGAAGGAATTTTGTTTTGTAACTAAGCAAAGTAAAGTTCTAATTTTTAATTATTTTGTATTATAAACATATACATTTTGTAAAACACTTTTGATATTGTCGGAAAATCAGGTCCTAAAAATTTTATATATAAAATAAGTTCATGGCCCAATTTGATATCTCTGCTAACCACAGAATTCCGCACTTACAATTACTATTTTTCACTAACAGTGCGAGAAGAAAATTTCTGCGCTTACCCTGTAGGCACAGAATCCTTAGTTAAGGAATGTACGCATGCGCAGAAACCAAAATTCCCCGCTAACTCGTGAACTACGCTTACCCTAAGCACGGAAATCATCCTTTTGATTGACAGGGTGGAGGAATTACGTGGCAAGTACAAGCTGGTACAACTGAAGAAGATGCTGGCAAACTATGACCTTCGACATGATGATGTACGCAAGGATAATGCTCAGGTATGTGGGATTAACAGAAACAAGTCCTTTCCACTTAAAGAAGCATTCATGCAAATGGTACTAACTATAGTCAACAATGTCTGTGAACGTTAGCAAAAAAGGCGATCAGTCTTCACAAGTTCTTCGCCAATATTGAATTTTATGTTTTTTATGCGAGCAGAGAAGTTTATTAACCCTAAGTTCCCCAAGTCATTCAAACTCCAACTGCAGGTTTTGGCAGGATTGTTACCAAATATTAGCAACTTGTTGTTGGACTCTATTTGACTCAGTACAAAAAGCCCAAGGCAGAAAGGCATGAGACTTGTAAAAATGTTAGAGCTTGGGAGAATGCACCTGGTTTCTTTTTTCGTTGGTGAGCTCACCCATGGTCACAGCACAGTTCCTGGTCAACTGTAAGTGTGCATACACCCTGTGTGTTTACTCACACATTCTTTTCGTACATGTACATTGTGTTATGGGGACAATTCATAGGGTTTGTGTGCTAAGGGAAATCTCTCTAAACTTAAACTTAGAACATTCTAAAATTCTAAAGTTTTCAACATCACCCTAATTTGTCTTCTTCTATATTTTCTTTCATCATACTCTAACCCAATTCTACCTCTCAACCCCTTTACTGAAGACCCAACGGGCTAAGAGGACACGAAAATGTCCCCACTGCTCAGTCTGTTTTTTCCAAACAAAAAAACCTGTCCCCATAACTAGGTGGAGGATCCAACACACAAGTGCGTATGTATTGACCGCCAATCATGGTCATCAGACAAAAGAATTGGGTACGTCCACGATTGACAAAACGTCCACGATTCCAAATCGTCCACGATAATCCTATGGAGGTCATCCAAAAACGTTAGAGTACAAACAAAAGAAGGGAAGACGGTCGGACAATGCCCCGTCCACGATTGTCGGTGTTTACCAACCTGAGTGTGTATACGCCTCCAACCAAGGACCTCCTATTGTCCCTCTTTTGTTTGTACTTTTTCTGAAGTCCTCCCATAGGTTTTGTACACGAATCCAAATTGGGGACCTTTTTGAAATAGGTGACCTATTGTCCTCTATTGTTATACATGTACATGTACGTCCCCTATTTCAATCAAAAACAAACTCATGCATACCTGTAAAGCCCTGATTCTGAACACTGAACAATGCATAGACCCATCTATACATGTACCAACTCAATCAAACTTTAACAATTGTGGTTTGATAGGTTTAGTACTGTTGGGTTCAGTACCAATAATTATTTAATGTGTGTGCAGTTAATGATAGGGTTAATGTAAATGCTGTTGTCCAAGCATAGTCATTTAAAAGGACATGTAGGATACACCATGCGCAGATTTCAAAAACTTGTACTTCCGAATTATTTAGAAATATCTTACTTATTTGAAACAATTGAAATATATGTGCTTTTTCAACTTTGAAAAACTTTTCAATTGACCTTTTAAAGTATTAGAAGTTTCAAGAATTTTTATTTCTTCCAATTTCCGTAACAACAACTGTCAATAAAGCCAGTTTGGTATTTCAACTGCGCATGCTCACAATGATGCGAGTCACAGGTCATTCAGGATAAAATATGAAGGCGCAAGGAGACTTGCGCTCGATGCTTGCGTGTATAAAATTAAGAACAGAATGGGCATTCGCTTAAAAAATATTTGTGATGTTTGTTTTCTTTCTTTTTCGGTAAATGGCCTTTGATCTGCACTACCTCATTGAGGTATCTATTGGCTCACTGCATTTATTTATCGTGCTTTTTGTTCGTAACCAGACTATAATCGCTCTTGCATGTGATCGGATCCATAATGTATTCTGGGTGATGTGTGAATGGAAACTTTGCTACATGTTTACTAAAATCCAACAATGATTCTCATCTTAGATGGTGATCAAGTACATCCTCGCCAGTGACAAGCCGGACTGTCTAGAAGATGCTTTGCAGGTCACTAATGCTTACAATCACCTGTCACCTACTGATGTTTACATCTTTAGACTCAGGTCACTAATACAGCATGACAGGGTAAATTATTTACAATTCTCCCAAAGATCCAATGATTAAAACTTATCAAAAGCTAAGACACATCTATGTACATGTAGGACTGATATAAAACAGCTTTGAATGTTTAGAAATTAACTTTATACATACCGGTACATATGCACACTTAAGTAAAATTAAACTAAGGGTTGTGTTTGACATTGCAGTCGATAGTCTGACATAACCAATAGCATTGCTTCATATGTTGCATATTATGCATTGTTTTTAATGCAGCATCTCCCATGTTGTATGTCTGAATTGATTCGTTGTGACCCTGCTAATAAGATTTTGATAAATGACCCCTCCCGGAAGAAAATAACACAAATAGATAAATGATATGAAAATGTTCATTATCAATTTTTTGTATTGGTTTAAACAAAATCTCTAAGATTATTTTGTACAAGCTCCCTTGTACATTATGACCTAAAAAAGTGCCCATTCTTGTTGGCGCACGGAGCTCAAAATATAAAGGTTGCCACTCACTAAAGCTATTACAGACACTTCCATTCATGTATTTTTCTTAACGTGTTGGTCACTTAGGATGGGATGTTTGCGTACAAACACCATGTGGAGAATATCTCTAGTGAGTTGTGTGGTTCAGAGAAGAACCAGTAGATTAACTTAATGTTTCAAACAGTATGCTCTGTCCATCATCAGCAGACAGTCTCTTGTGTTGGTCTCTTAATATCTTTCACTACACCAATAGCATTAAGCAAGTTTGGGTAATGCTGACGTAGTCCCTTTTGTCAATTTGCGATTAAAATCACGCATATGTAATTTATGAGCAGACAACAAGCACTCGTGTTGTTATTGAAGCAAAATGTTGACATGTCATTTTTATTTTCTGTTATATATTTCGATTATTTTCTTTACTTAACTTTTAGTGCAATAGTGCAATAAATAAATAATTATCTTATTACAAGAGTTATCAACATTGGACAAAGTTTACAATTGTAAATATTTACAAAACTTGCCTAAGTTTACCTTTCCTCCATCTTGAAACTGTGATGTACATGTAACTCACGAGTGACTCGAGAAATAGTGCTCCGGGGCTAGGTTGATCCAGTTGGACTAGCTAGTCAAACCATCCCCCCGAAAAAAGAAAAAAAACCTGCCCGCTGCTGGTTAAAAACGAATGCTGTTTTTCTTGATTTTTATCACGACATTCATGATTTGGACAGACAGGTCAATTGTAAATTGTTTGCTTCTCTCATTCGGTAAAGATATTCCTTAACAAACATGTTTAGTCACTTTAATTTTAAACTACAGATTCAAGATGGAATAGAGATGCTGTCATCAATGAACTCCTCTGAAGCAGTGGAATGTGCCAAACGGGTCGTGACCTGGTCAAAGGTCATACTAAATGAACCGCCACACTTCATCTTGGACTCTGAAGTAAGTTGTTTGCAGGAAATAATTTTTAATCTTTTTTTTTTGATTTTTTATTAAATGCATATTAGCAAAGGGGGGGGGGGGGGGGTATTTTGAATAAATGTCTAAGTACTGGAATTAAAGGAAAACATGAATCAACCATTTCCCCATGAACATCACAAACATTTCTCAACTCTACTAACTGTAAATGTATAATGTCTTGTGGATCTCGCATTGTTTGACCAAAAAGCATTTAAATACATGTACATGTATGTACCAGTTTGCAACAAAAATCTCTTTTGATTTGATTTGATTTCATTTTTATCAAGTACAAATAAATATTATGACTTTCCAAATATGTTTTCTGGGGAAAAGGGTCCTAATTTGTTAACCATATAAATACATGTACATGTATATATGTATAGCCATGTGCTAATTGTATATTCCTGTATAAATTGAACTATTTAAATACCACATGTATTACAGGACAAGAAAGATCTCATTCTGATTACCCAAGGAGCTGCCAGCATTCTGAAGTTTCTGCTGAGTAAAACGACCGACCCTTCTGAAGTGTGGGACTTGCAAAATCTCCACAAAGACCTGAAATGCATGCTGTCATTGCAGGTACAGGCTCAATGAAACACCCAACAATAATTGTGACTTTTTTTTATAAAATACAAAATATAGCAAGTCTGAAAGTGATTGAAAGGGATTAAAGGCTACTAGCAAAGAAAGTAAATATTGGATAAAACAGAAAACTAAATTGGCAAATCATAGATTGATACGGCAGATAGGTAATGGGATTGTGCCTTTAATAACAAGCCTGTGATATGGCCCTGTTTTATATTTTCTTATAACATACTCTGACTGTGTACCAAATTTCATGCTTGTATAATCATCAAAGGCCCCACTGCCCCCAAATATTTTCTCTATACTGTATCTGCCCCACTATGAGGCAAAGAGTTGTCTTTACTTTTGAAAAAAGGCAGATGCCCGTCTTGGAAAATAGTTTCATACAAATGGTAGACTTAGAAACGAGGCCTGCTGCATGTTAATCCGCCTGGAATGCTGTGGCCACTAGTGCCGTAGAACACATTTTTGTGAGCTGATCAGCTCACAAGCCGTGTGCTATGGTGAGACAGCTGCATGCTCAGTCCATTGTGCAGTGCAGCTACTGGACACAGGCTGCTGTGCAGTCATGCCTATAATTCTGTGCAGTGAGAAATGGGACACGGGTAATACCGGCGTCAAGGGGTTTATGACTAAACCCAGACTACTACAGATCACATCCATAATTATTAAATCAAGCCTCGTCATTTGTCTATGAAAAGGTCAATTTTTGGGTAAAGTCATTTTGAGCCAGGTGATCCAGAATGCAATACTCTGTGGCACTGCTTTGCCAGACAGTTTTCACACCTTGTGAATTTGTATTTTCATCTCTTGTTTTGTACAACAGGTTGAGTTCTATGAGTTTCTTTCTCTGGACAACTTTCGGGATGCAAGCATTAGAAAGGCGTTATTGACCAAACACCTGGCCACATTCTACAGAAACAAAAGTGGATCCTCAGAAAAGGAGGTGGGTATTCTGTAAACAATCTATGTAATTCTTTTGTAGATCCATTGTCATATATTTATGGCAATGAATGAATAGACCAATCCATTCATACATACTCAAATTCGTATCCTTGTGGAGACATCGCTTTGTTCTCGTGTACACAATTTTTGGAACATCAAGGGATATTTTCAAAGTGGTCCTAGGAATAATTTTCTGGGCTGTAACCCTAACCCAGTAACCCTTAACCCTAACCCAGTAACCCTTAACCCTATTCTCAATTTGCGACAGATAAACATACTTTGCTAATTCCTAGTTTTTGAGTAAAACTCCAAGAATCTATTTCATAAAACCTTGTGGAGAATTATTCACGTATAGAAATTGCCCTGTGGAGACCTTTGTGTTCAGGTCTCCACAAGGTAGCATTTTTTGAATCACATTGGCAACAGCATGTGTGACACTTCAATGCCAAACTGTATGTTCCAACCATGTATGTCGTACACATTTTTTACATGGAGCTTTTATGTGCACATGCCAAACACTAATCACCACTGTGATCGGTAAAAAAACACAATTGAGGGGTGGTAAGTTTATGTAACAGTCCATCGTAAGTAACTGTCATAGACGCACACTCACTACAGATTACTAGTGCTCATTGGCTAAATACTCAGTAGCGCGTTTACTTCCAGTTTCAGTGGTTAAGCTCCACTATGTGTGAAGTGAAATGTATATATTGAAATAACATCACACTACAAACCGGATTGCAAAGTCTTATGATGGGAGGATTATTACATATTCATGTTGTGGTTGTGGTCTTCTGCTGGATATTGTTGGTGTCACAATTTGTTCTAATTTGTTTTCCTCAGCAGAAGGACACAGTCTACAAAGGGGAAAAGAAGAGATCAGCTTCGACAAGAAAGAACTTCTCAAGACTTTACAAGTACTGCCAGACTTTTGCCTGAATTCCATCCACAAAATTTTACGTCTTTATTTACCAACAGTGCAAGGCGTTCGTCGTTATCCGTCCAAAATCCACACCCGCTACGCGCTGCAGTTAGCAGTGCAAAAAGACAACTCGAACAGCAACCTTACGCGGCCACTATTTATGCAAATCAAATAAAGATGACCAAACGTCTTGTTTCAACCATCTATGAAATCTTATGTTTTTCCTTATTTTGCGCTAGATTTCTAGCACACGACTTTAGAAGCGAATACAGATAAGTCTATAGGCGGGGGCTAAGATGGGCCACTGAAATGTGCAGTTTTAGTCCTGTCGTTCATGATGATTAGTGCAATAGGATTTTCCTCGGGAGCCACAGAATTTTAAAAAATATATGGAAAGTGTTAATGTAATGTATATCCATGCACAAATTGGAAATTCGCTAAAGCACATTGAGTAAAAACAAGGTTACCTTCCGAACTACAATGCAATGTATATTGATAGTAAAATTGGTCCTAAGTAGGGAATCAACCAAATTCCACCCAATAAGCCATTTGCTAGTTAAATTTGTATAAAAACTGGTATAATGACTTGCTAAAAATGCTTGGCACAAGATTGTTTACTTTGTATTCCCCAAAACAAAGAAACTGTTACTGTATCACTTGATTCGGGGCAAGCCTTATGCTAGCAACCACCAGTTCCGGAATGTTCTGGTGTTTTTATGCAATTCACATTCATTGTAAATAATGTTTTGGTGCTGATGAGCATATCTTACGTAACTATGCAAGAGCTTGCCCCAAACAGTCTCTTTAGTATGGAGAATTCAAAGTAAAAAATATGCCAGGCATTTTTAGAAAGTCAGTTTATCGGATGTTATTTAGGTAATAACAGTGCGAGGACCCGGTTATTACTGCGTGATAATGAACGGGTTGGGGGATGACCGCTGGTAATGGATCAAGCCGAAGGCGAGGTCCATTACCAGCGGTCATCCCCCAACCCGGTCATTATCAAGCAGTAATAACCGGGTCCTCGCACTGTTATTACCTTTAATAAATATCTTTTTAACTAGAAAAATTGTGAAAATGCTCCAAATTTCATGACTTTTCTTTCGGCGATATTTCTAGCGTTTTGTGTTCATGTTTAGGGGCCATGTTTTAGCTTATGCATGGTGCCCTGTCTCTTCAATATGTGGTGTTATTATAACCCATATTTTGAGACCAGACTAGCTGACCAATGATGCCCACCGTGCATGGCAACGCGCTAGCGTTAACAGACGACACGCGCATTTTAAAAAATAACGCGCGTATAGATACAAACATTCTACGCGTACATTTATAGTGCGCAGTATCAAGATTTGACGCGTCCTTGTTACAAGTTACCGTAGAACTGTTTCATTCGGCCAATCATGGGCTTACATGATGCTTGATTAATGCCGGTTCAGGGAACATTTATTCGCTTCTTCTTGAAAGCCGGGTTATTACTACATAATAATCCACTCCACGTGATCGAGTCTTGACCAATTAGAAGCCAGCAACTCTCCTAGGTATTTATTAATCACTTTTAACTTGCAAATGGCTTATTGCAAGTTTGAGTTACTTGGTATGGATGGCTGTAACACAAGCATCTATGGAAAATGACTTCAGTCACCTCTACGGTTGCATTATGTTATTACAAGCTGTAGCCAAGTAATTTAGATGCATGACTTTCAATGTCTCTCCATGCAGTCTTGCTCAGATACTTGGCACATCTCAAGAGGAACTGAAGAGTCAACTCGCCGTGAAAGCTGCAGAGACTGGACAAATTAATACGGCTTTGAAAATGTGCAGGTAGGATTTCAGAAATTATATTAATGAGGAGATTCTAGTGTGATGAAGCAGTCTAAAATGTATGGCGGATCATTCCGTGTCAAATCAAGTGTCAAATCAAAAACTGTTGTCGTCATTCTCATAGATTTTCGTTACATTTGCTGGATTTGTTTGAGCATAGGACAAAACTTAAAACTCAAATTTGAGTATTTTGGGTCGCACAGTTTGTGAGATACAGGTTGTTTAATAGTTAACGTCGGTACATGTATCTCTGGTTATAAATAATGGAAAAACTTATTTTTCTCTTGAATTGATATAAGAAATTGTCTAGGTTACAAATAAAAAAAAAAAGCTAAATTTTTGCATGAGGTTAAGCAGAATAAACTTTGACCTTTGACCCTGTGGAAGCCGCAACATGGATTACACAAAATAATGTGTTCCTATAAGGCCTCGGGTTTACTCTTTGTGCTTGTGAAATATGAAAATGGGAACACAAGCAGTAAAGACCGGATTTGCATTTATGAAGGTTGTAAACAAAAAAATGCACTCAAATTCCCATGTTTCTATGGGTATTCTTTCATATGGACTGTTTCTTGCAAACCGTGCGACCCAAAACACTAAAATTTCATATTTGGGAATTTTCTCATATGGCCTAAAATTTTAAGAAAATCTGTGAGATTGATGCGGAAGAGTGTTTGATTTGACACGGAATGACCCTGGCTTAAATCCAGATAAAGGCCTCGCCACTAATAATGGCCTGATTTGAAGGCAAGAGCTAGTAGCGGCAACCACGCCACTGCCATATTTTAAACGTCACACTATTGTCCCCATTTATCAATACCTGTTTGATTAAAAGCCATAAAATAGTAGAAAAAGTATATCTTCAGTAATTTTTGTTGTGATTTGCGGAGTGTGCTCAACATTGCCTGGTATACAGAGATCATATCAGTTAACTTTTTTTATTCATAGAGAACTTTCTGAGTACACCATTACCCCAGCTATATCCAAGACCATCTACATGGTAGCACACACTGTAAGCAGGATCTGGGCGGAGTCACACCCCAGCATCATGAATTACACTCCGATCAACGATGCACTTAGTCTGTCCACCGAATTATACCAACTGACCTGCAAAGCCTTGGCCTACTGTGACCAAAGTAGGTAGAGATATTTCTACCTCTCATATGTATTCTTGACAGGGAGCTTAATTCCCCATTAATTGCCAAACCGATAATAAGCCAGTTCTCTTGTACACAACAAGATTCTGTGATTTTTCTCTGGGATAAACGCGGCAGATAAATGCACACAAGGCTATGGGGGACGTGGTAACTGTATCCGTATACTGTGAATTTGTGCATGCAATTGAAAAGACGATGGAAAGTTTTGTTCAAACAAAAGTTTGGACACACGAAATACCCGAAAACACGTTGCTGTCCAACAGGTTTTTTGTTGTTGAATGTTACTTTAAAACACAACAATGTTTGAATTTTCTGGTACCCCGTATGCTTTTGCACACATACAATGAAATCTCAAAAGAAAAATCATCAAATCTTCATGTGTGTATGCGCAGTTGGAATTGTGATGTGTGGCTACACGCTGCTAGGGGTGACGTGGAAGGTACAACATTGTGGCTCAGAATTATTGTCTTCTTAAGCCGTGTTCGCATTGGACTTTTTGGGGGAAGGTTTTACTGAGACGATGGTAAAATAAAAAATGGTCAAATGTTACCGCTGTTCGCACTTGGACTTTCGACACGGGAAAATTTTACTGAGACCGCGGGAGAAGTAGCCTAGCTGTCATTATAATGACTCGTGAGGGCGCTTTGCGTGACCTTTCTGCATTGACCCCGGTGTACCCATATTCGCGCGCGTGCTTTTTTTTGGCCGATCGCATTATTGACGCCATCGTCGGTTTTTAGCCGACGCATCCGTTGTCGTGCTTTCTTTCGTCGTAAGACACGTTGACGTTCTTTATTATCATTTGGAAATAATGCACTAGTAGCACCAATCAAACTTCTGACTGTATCAATAATAATATCTGCCATTGTCCAAAGGAACCCCAACTCTACGTAATCTTTTTGCAGAACCACATGCGAATGTGATCACGATGCGATTTGCATGCACGCAGCGTGCCCGCATGTAAACAATGCAAAGAGCGCATGCGCGGTGTCTTGTGTAGCATGACCTCGCACTGGGGGGCCGAATTAACGTTTTCCTGGGACGCTTTTACCGAGTCGCGCTGTTCGCTCTGGACTTATCGTCTAGGGAAAAGTGACCAGGGACGATTTCCCGGGCAGCAGTTGGCCGGTAGAAGTACCCACTGGACTCGGGAGAAGTACCTGAGAGGAAAACGTCCTAGGCTGTCCGCACTGGACTTAAAATGGGAAAAGGACCCATCGTCTAGGTATGTTTTATCATTTTAAGTCCAGTGCGAACAGGGCTTTAGTCAGTCAACCCTGTGAAGGTTATCTGCATTTACCGTATTTACTAAACAGTCCTGAAACCATTAAATGCATATTGTGCAGACACAATGACAATTGTACGCATGCACAGACTTTTTGAGAGTGGTAATTTGTTTCTTTTCCCAGGCTCCTGAAATTACAATTTAGTTTGAGGAATGAAATATTTCCTGCTTAACTCTGAGAGAGACATTATTTATTAGTATAGGAAGATATACATCCTTTAGAAATTCAATTTTCAGATTTTGTGTGTTTTGTTATTGACAATCTAACCTCTGTAGCTAGCTAGCTAGCTAGCTTCTAAGTTACCGATTATGCATTTATGAGGTTTTTAATCCAAATCAAAGTTCCTTTTTTATAAGATGGTCAGTATTATTTCTCCCTAGTAATTGGAAGTTGAGAAACTAGTTTGCAAATTTGTAGTACCTCGGGGAGCTAATAATTGCTATTCATTTGTTAACCAGTTCGCGCCGGGATTATTTTAATATCGCCGAGCCGGCGGGCGGGATTATTTTTAACGAAACTCGATCCGAAGCGGGTTCAGGCTGATAGTGCCGGGAAGCACACCCACGCATTTCCGGCCTTGCGCGCTGCTGACATACATTTCCGAACTTGAACTTGGCGTGTTTATGCGTCATCCGTTTTGAATTTGGGGACATTTTTGCGTTTATTTACGTCATCCGGCGCGAACTGGTTAATACACACCCATAGTAGAAATTTCTCATTGAAACACAGAAACTGTTCAAAGTTTGAATCCCACAATACTATAAAGTGATTGTAAATTACAACTTTGTGTTTATTGCCAAGATTTACTGTGTGATTGTCTGGAGTTGTGCAAGCTTCTCCGTCTGACCGACACCGTCTATCGTCAGTGTGAAAGTGGCGACTATGGAATCTCAGTTCAGGTAGGCTGCCTGAATTGTGGTCGCGTTCAGTAGATTATGCAATTTGTGATACATGTATCTATTCATAGCTTTCTCGTGGAATCATCCTCTTCTATCAAGTTTAGAGGTGGCTCCTAAAAAGTTTTTAAAATGTGCAACTCCCATCAGCTTTCCATTCAGAGGTGCAGCACCCATTGAAACAGCCGATACCTTTTTTTTCACCTACATACTGAATGCTAATTTTCAAGAGCCGCACTGCAGGCCTCAAATGTTTTTACTTTGCGAGCACACCCTCTTCTGTTGATGGAAAAATGTTGATGCTGGTACCTTCGCCCAATATTATTACGTGATTTACCATATAAATTATAAAGGTTTACCAGAGTTTCCAGGACAAATGTTTCTATAGGCATTGCGACAAGTTTATTGTTCGGCTAGCTTTGAAATGCATTGCAACATTGGCGGACATGTCTCGATGAAAACATGTTTGTGGTTAGCAGAGGCTAAGGTTTATGAAGGATATGGGGGAGTGTGACCCATGGTTTGGGTTTGTGACTCATGATCAGAAGGTCAGGGGTTCAAATCCAGCTGCTGCCTGCTGGCCATATGTTGTGTCCTTGGTTAAGCCACTTAACCCCCACTTACCTCCTTCCACCCAGGAGTATAACTGGGTACCGGCATCACCTGGGGAATAACCAGCGATGTACTAGCATCCAGTCTACTCCATTTCATGCTAAAGAAACCAGAGTTAAACACCGGTCTGATTAAACACCAGACGTATATACACGCAAAGTTTTCCACAGATTCAAAACAAATGACGCATATACACGTCCCGAGCAAGGCCGGAAATGTCTGTCAGCAGCGAGCAAGGCCGGAAATGCGTGGGTGTGTGCTCGGTTCGGCTCGGTGATAAAATAATCCCGGCGCGAACTGGTTAAAAAAAAGAAGGAAAACAAACTAGTATGTTCTTTTTGTCAGGTACACGTGTATGTAACATCCTGCTGACATTAAATGTATTTTTGTTATCATTTCATTTGAGTTTATTTATCTCCTACTTTGCCTGTTAGACATTAAGTAGTACAGAGACCAAGCGGGACCCCTATCAAGACTGGACGTTCACGGACTTCTTCCAAGAAAACACATTGGTGTTGACGTCATCCTACTCACTGCCGACAACATGCAAGTTCTTGGTATCGAGTCTACCGGATGCCAGGCCTGATGCTCTCCCGTTGCAACACTCTAGAATGGCTGGCAGACCAGCCATTGATATGCAAGGTGATTAGACAAGTTGGGAACACACCCGCCTACTCAGGGTGGTCTAAACAAATGTGATTCATGACACTAAATTTCACATAACTGACGTGAAATTTGCCTAAATGAAAACGTCTTTGTATCATCAAAATCTGACCACCCATTCTAGAGTTACACCCGTTTTAGTTAAGCATAGTCATGTTTTTACATTGAAGTAAAATTGCTTAAGTTCAGACCCGGTCATATAAAAACCTGACTGTGCTTCACTTAAATGGGTGCAACTCTTTAATGAGTGGTCGGTTTTTGATGAAATAAAGACTCTTTTTCACTTAAACAAATGTCCATGATATAATAATATTGGGAATGTTTTATTTATATTTTTTAAGTTGGTATT
This sequence comes from Crossaster papposus, assembly GCA_037893245.1. Lineage (NCBI taxonomy): Eukaryota > Metazoa > Echinodermata > Asteroidea > Velatida > Solasteridae > Crossaster > Crossaster papposus. The sequence continues at coordinate 75,546 of JBAIAA010000568.1, read as the reverse complement.
TCTGGTTGGAAAATGCCATGTGCCACATGAAATAAATATGCCACTAGTATGGTCAATCCATTAAGTTTGGACACAGTGTAACATTTCGCTGCACTTCTAGTCAGATGCCATCTATTGACTAAATTATTTAAATATTCATCCCGGATATTTAGATGTTACACAGAATGGGTAAAATTGTGTACCATTAGTTTCCTGTTAAATTTGACATTTTATGACAAATTTACTACTTCAGTGTAATAGGTGACGACCGTGTGTCTTTAACATGTTTATGTCATATTGCAAGATTTATTGAACAAACCTCTTTATACTACTAACTAATCACAAAATGGAACCATACATAATTTTATAAGGTTATTGTAGATAAATTACAAAATTGTAACAAATGTCACACTAGAGTACACTTTACACAAATAGACCACAAGGAAAACTGACTAGGTAAATTTACATACATTTTAAATTTAACATTGAAATTGGTAAGGCATGACTCAAACCTGCAACCTCCGGAACACCGGACTGGTGCTCCACCAACTGAGCTATTTTGCCTTTGTAATTTATCTTCAATGACCTTATAAAAATATGTATTTGAGTATGTATGTTAAATTGTTTATAGATACTGATTGACTTGTATTTCTACTAACGTAAAGCTTTGTAGGAGGTCCATTTTATGTGTTGTACTTCAACATGCATAGAGAAACTGTGTAGTGATATGTATAAGTACTGAAATTGCCTCACAGTAGGTTCTGAGCATAATTGTGACACCAAGTCCTAACCAAGTCCTAAGGAATGACCCTCATATGTATGCTTGGTGTTTTGATGCATCTAGATGTAGATAACCCAGTGAACAGCACTCAGTACCTGGCTCATCTCAGTTCAGCAGCCCTGGATCTTATCAATGACCTGCAGAAGAACAACCAGTATGAGCTGGCATTCCTGGTGCTGTCCCAAACACTGGGCACCAGTCTGCAGTACATGGCAGCCAATACCATAGGCAGCTTACCGAACCACAAGGTATCGTATACAGGGGTCCAAAGAACAAAAAAAATAAGACAGCTTATTTTTAGCTCTTGCCGACCAGAAAAACTAGTTTGGATAGATGGGGAATCTTTCTAGATAAACAAAAATGATACTAAAAGATCCTCTGATTCGGTTCAGTAGTTTTCACTCTAGTATTTTTGGAACAAAGTTGGGGCAGTCAGTTGAACAGGTGAACAACCAGGCATGAGAATCTTCTGGTTTAAACCGGATTTCCTTTGTGTTTTTTTTCAAATTTGTGGTCTTCGAGTTCAGTTTGAATTTGATATAAAATTTGGGGGGTGAGTTGTAGGGGGTATACATTTGGATTTCGCTAATCTCTTTTTTCTAATCAGAAATTGTAAGTACACCTTTGTAATCGTATATCGCGGATCCACACGTTAAGAATAAATTGCCGCCCATCAGCTGGCCCGATATGCGGCTTTAATATGGCGAAATATACGCTTTAATAACGCTGAATACTTCATATTAACCCTAACCCTCCCAAATCCTCCAAAATCAATATGATTTTGCACACACCCTAGGAAGTTAGGGTTAATGCAAAAACTTCATATTTGTTTATGTTTGCTTATTAATCGTGACCCTAAAATGAAAAGCAATATGCGCCGTGCCCCGCCCACAAACAATTACGTCACGGTAAGAATATAGCGTGGTTATACCAGGCTAAGCCTAGCCTTGAGTACAAGGCTGTGTTATATCTGCAACGTGGGATCATCATTTGCCATAACACCACACGTGTACATAGCCCGCAATGCATATTATACGTACTCATTATACACGCGTACACCGTTGTGTGCGCCCACGCACCGTGCGCATGAGAGCCAGCCGAGTACGTATAAAAATGCATTGCGGGCTATGTACATGTGTGGTGTTATGGCAAACGATGATTCAACGTTGCGGATACAGCGCAGCCTTGTATTCAAGACTAGGCTTAGCCTGGTATAGCCACGCTATATTCTTACTGTGACGTCAACTTTTGTGGGCGGGGCACGACGCATTTTGCTTTTAATTTTAGGGTCACGATTAATGAGCAACCATAAACAAATGTGAAGTTTTTGCAGTTGTTTTCAGCGTTATTAAAGCGTATATTTCGCCATATACAAGTTATGAATTTCAAGTACCCTTTAAGTGGGCCCTGGACTCTAGCCGTAAAGGACTTCGTGCTGCGCGCTCGTGTTGTGTGCTTCGCACACAAATTTGGGACTCTAACAAGTTGCACTCCAACTTCAAAATAAAATTCTTTTTTTTTATCATCACCTATTCTCATGCCTGGAACAACAGCAGTGTAAGTTATTTGCACTGCTGCTTTGTTCAGACTCCCGAGTCTATAGTCTTAAGTAGGAGTGGAAAGATTTTGAGTGTAGACACCGAGTTCGAAACAGCAGCAAATCTTCAGGGAGGGTGGAGCACCTTAACCTTTGATACAAACCAAACCCACTACTGCTTACTGTACTATCTCACAGCAACTCGATTCAAACTGAAAGATAGACTTCTGGCCCTTTACATTCCCAGCGATGCAAATAGTAAAGTTATTTGCACCGATGCTTTGTTCGGGATCCGTAGTCTATAGTCTTAGGTATGGGTTAATCTTTCCACTTGTGCGCCTGTCAATCTGCACAATATGCAATATCGCTTGCCGTCTTTTTCAAAAGCTTTTTTGGTGCATCTACATGTATGCATGCCTCACGATGGCTGTTAGCCACGTTGCTTCCGTGAATTGTAAGTCTCGCACGGACTGGTACGATAAATTATGCCTTGGAGACCCGCAACTCTACCAAAGCCTTGCGACAAATTTGAACGAAACACCCCAAGGGTGTAGAAGGGATAAGTGGCGCATACTTAGGTTTAGCAATTAACAAACCTGCAAACTATTTTAAAGTGAACAAAGAATTCGGCGAGGCAATTTGTTCCAGAAAAAGGTTCCTGGAGCGAAAACTACTGGACCGAATCGGGTGAGCTTGGTATTATTTTTTTCATCAAGAAAGATTCACCATCTATCTAAACTAGTTTTTTTGGTCGGACGGTATTGAAAAAAAAGCTGTTGCATTTTGTTTATAGACCACTCTGTATAGGTAACCATACAATCAGGGGACTGGGGAGTCTCAGGATATGGGTTGTCAATACATTTCACCTAGCCGTCGGGTAAGTTGGGTGAGCCATCAAGATATAGATGCAAAGATCTTTAACTGTCCACAGTTCACTTCCCGTCTTTCTGTAATGCAATCTTTCTGTAAGTACAATTAAAGATGGTGTAATAGTTTAATTTACAATGTTGTGTCATTGTATTGAGCAGGAGTTTACAGTGCTCATGAGCAAGGAGCAGGAAATATGCAGTCAGATGGTCAAGATGGGTCAACAGAGGGCTAACGACTTCACTGCCATTCTTATGGACAAGGTAAATTTAAGAATGAATACTTGTCTGCTGTTGCTATATGCTTTACAGTTCTGGCTGTTACTGCTTTTAAAGTAGCCATTACAATAATGAAATAAACTGATTGAGCTAATTCAAAACATGTATGAACAGTGTTTGTGTCCAGAGGTTCCAGGTGTGCTCTGCCACAAAGAACCACTATCGGTAACGGGGAATATCTGTGGACAATAAACGGAAATGATGATGAACTTGTTTTTAGTACTTTTGAAGTTACCTAACAGATTTTAATGACAAAACTATCCGAATCTCAAGAGCAACAATTATCTCTGGCACTTATACATATTTTAGTAACTCTGCTATTTCTAAACAGTGTATATCACATTTGAAATCACAAGAGTAATCACTGCTGAAGTGTAGTGTTGGACTAAGTGCCTGATGACATGTATTTACCAAGAGAATATACTTAAACAAATAGATTAATGGATTCGTAGAAACTTGCCCCTCATGTCAGTTAATGTCCATAGGCAGACATTTTTATAAGCCCATACATTCCCATGAACTCAGGATTTTTCTACAATTCTAGAATTGTTTTATTCGGGTGGAATTAAATATGAATGTTTAAAGTATAATTGTTACTAAATATTTAATACATGTATAATTTTACCATAAACATAATTAACCGTCCTTGTGTTGTATGAAATCTATTTAAAATCTATTAGACTTTGTATATGAAATCTAAATATATAAATATAATAACTGTGCATAGACTGACATTACATGATTTCTATTTTAAGACTTTATCTTAAAATTGCCAATGTGATCCCTGCTTATTGACCATGTTGTATGGCACTTCCACAGATCTTTGGCAGTCGCCGAGTGGACCACCATCTTGCCCTGAGCATGGCCTGTGTCTTGCCCAAGCAAGAAGCTCTGGAGAAACTCAAAAGCTTGACAGTCAGTGCCGGCCATCACTACCGCAAAGTCCTGGTAAGGTTTGTTTCTCTCAACATTATAATCTGCTTCCTGGCTGTATGACCTTTTGCATCTACGTCCACACTGCAATTGCTTACTTGTGAGGTGTTCTGGAAAAATAAGACGGAACTGGGCAAGGGCCACAGTTGGGAAAATGCAAAATAGTGAATGGGATGATTTTTGTTTATATTTGTTTAAATCTTTATGTCTGCTTATAACTACATTTAAAAAGAATTACCGATAGTAGGAAAGTATTGGAATTAAAGTGTTTTTAAGGAAAAATAGTTCGCCTTTAACCTTTGTTTGAAACTTTAAGGCCTTTTCCTAAACATTTCTCTTTGGCGACATGTAGATAAATGCAAATAATTATTAAACACGCATTAACGGAGTAACGGACTGTCAAATTAAAGCACAACAATCGATGTTCTATATAGAATTCTATTCTCTTTTTTAAAGTATGTCTGTGCATTTTTAAAAGTTATGATTTTTTGAATAAATATGCTTCTTTGCATTGGCAGGCCTTTCTACAATTTAAAAGTGTTTTTTGTCATTGCTCAAACTGCACACTCCATGTTCAGTACTTTTGAGCGAAAGACAAATGTTCATGTTGTTAAGTACCAGTCTCTTTATGCCAATTCAGGTCATTGACAGGTACACATAGCAAATCTGCGCCGCAATCATGGTACATGTACGTACATGGTCAGGTTGGTTAAGCGGTACCCTACCATTTATTTTAAACACCTGCAACAGGTACACAAATCTACATACGTACATACGTTAGTGTCAACAACTATCGGAGGGAAACCAATCGTGTCTACAGCATCTATCAAAGAGAAACCGTGTCAATGACAGCATCTCTTTAAGAGAAACCAAGCGTGTCATCAACGACATCTATCAGAGAAAAAACAAGTGTGTCAACAACGACATCTATCAGAAAAAAAACAAGCGTGTCAACGACATTGATCACATTTATCACAACGACATTTATCAAAGAGAAACCAAGCATTTCAGCGACGACATTTATTATTTAAATGAAAACAAGCGTCTCAGCGACGACATCTATCAGAGAGGAAACAAGTGTGTCAACGAGGACATCTATCAAAAAGATGCCAATTATTAAAGTGTCTAAACATTGACATCTATCAACAAGAAACTAAGCTTTTCAACCACGACATCTATCTAAAAGAAACCAAGTGTGTCAACAACTACATCTATCAGAGAGAAAAAGAACGTGTCAACAACGAAATCTATCATAGAGGAAACAAGCGTGTCAATAATGCATCTATCAATCAAAGAGAAACCAAGATGTCAACAACTACATTTATCAGAGAGTAAAGAAGTGAGTCAACAACGACATCTATTGATAAGAAACCAAGCGTTTCAATGACGAAATCTATTAATAACAAACCAAGCGTGTCGACGATGACATATATCGACGATGACATATATCGACGATGACATATATCAAAGAGATACCAATTAAACGTGTCAATGATGACATCTTTCAAAGAGATACCAATTACCAAGAGAAACTATTCAACAAAGACAACTATCACAGAGAAAAGAAGTGTCGACGACATCTATCAAAAAGAAACCAATTCAAGTGTGTCAACAATGATATCTATCGGAGAGAAAACAAGCGTTTCAACGACGACATCTATCGAAGAATATACAAGTATGTCAACAACATCTATCAAAGATGTTCAATCTACAATGTTCAATCTGTCAATAACGACAACAAAGAGAAAACAATTGTCAACAGTGACATATATCAAAGAGAAACCAAACATGTCAACAACAAACCTGTATTGGAAAGAAACCAAGCCTGTCAACAAAGACATCTACTAAAGAGGAACCTAGTGTGTTAACAACGACATCTATCAGAAATAAACCAAGCATGTCAACGATGACATCGATCAATAAGAAACCAAACATGTCGACGAAAAGAGACCAAGTGTGTTAACAACGTCATCTATCGAACATTACACAAGCATGTCAACAACGTCATCTATCGAACATTACACAAGCATGTCAACAACGTCATCTATCGAACATTACACAAGCATGTCAACAACGTCATCTATCGAACATTACACAAGCATGTCAACAACGTCATCTATCGAACATTACACAAGCATGTCAACAACGTCATCTATCGAACATTACACAAGCATGTCAACAACGTCATCTATCGAACATTACACAAGCATGTCAACAACGTCATCTATCGAACATTACACAAGCATGTCAACAACGTCATCTATCGAACATTACACAAGCATGTCAACAACGTCATCTATCGAACATTACACAAGCATGTCAACAACGTCATCTATCGAACATTACACAAGCATGTCAACAACGTCATCTATCGAACATTACACAAGCATATCAACAACGTCATCTATCGAACATTACACAAGCATATCAACAACGTCATCTATCGAACATTACACAAGCATGTCAACAACGTCAACTATCGAACATTACACAAGCATGTCAACAACGTCAACTATCGAACATTACACAAGCATATCAACAACGTCATCTATCGAACATTACACAAGCATGTCAACAACGTCATCTATCGAACATTACACAAGCATATCAACAACGTCATCTATCGAACATTACACAAGCATGTCAACAACGTCATCTATCGAACATTACACAAGCATGTCAACAACGTCATCTATCGAACATTACACAAGCATGTCAACAACGTCATCTATCGAACATTACACAAGCATGTCAACAACGTCATCTATCGAACATTACACAAGCATATCAACAACGTCATCTATCGAACATTACACAAGCATATCAACAACGTCATCTATCGAACATTACACAAGCATATCAACAACGTCATCTATAGAACATTACACAAGCATGTCAACAACGTCATCTATCGAACATTACACAAGCATATCAACAACGTCATCTATCGAACATTACACAAGCATGTCAACAACGTCATCTATCGAACATTACACAAGCATATCAACAACGTCATCTATCGAACATTACACAAGCATATCAACAACGTCATCTATAGAACATTACTCAAGCATATCAACATCAAAAAGAAAACAAGCGTGTCAACGACATCTATCAAAGAGAATCCAAACGTGTCAACGATGACATCTATTAAAGAGATCTGTATACATGTATTAAGAAATACCAATTAGGCATGTGAAAAACTACATTTGTCAAAGAGAAACACAGCATGTCAACATCTATGAAAAATTAAACATGCCTGTCAATAACGACGTCAAAGAGAAAACAAGTATTTCAACGACATCATCTATCAAAGAGATACATGTACCAAGCATGTCAATGACATCAAAACAAACATTTCTACAACGACATCTACATGTATCAAAGAGAGAACAAGCATGTCAATAACGACATCTTTCACAGAGACAAAGTGTGTCAATGACGACATCTATCGAAAAGGGACAAGCATTATAATGCTCTAAGCGCTCGAAAGGGGCTGGTCTGTGTAACTTGATTTAAATGGACGACGAGACGATTTCTGACTGATAATTTGAGTAATTTATTGTTGATTCATCACCCAAATAACACCGTGAAAACTGGAGAAAGAGAGAGAAGAATTTACAGAAAATGAATTACAATGCAGATGTAAATGACAGTAGTGTATTTCCCTTTATTTAAAGGCAGATACATGTACATGAAATTACATACGTTATTTTTGAGAAGAAATTCCTAGAGGCTCAATGTAAACAAATACCATGAATGCATTTGTAATTATTACTGCCGATAGAAATCCTATCGGCCTTAGACCAGCATAATTTCCAGTACTCGACTCTTGTCAATGACATGCATGGCTGCTCCAAAGGCTAAAGTTAAACAAACAATAGAACAAACTTAGAGTTACCATCAAGTAACGTAATGCATAACACATCGCATCACGTATAAAGCTTACCGACAATTATGGCAAAAAGATTCACCTGTGGTCTCAGAAAAGTTAATCAAACTGACCCGAAATTAAGCGTGGGAATTTACATTATATAACAAATAATAAATATTTACGTACCCCATAAACACTGTTAGCAAGTGCTAGAAATAATGACCCGTCTGCACTTCACATAGTTTCATTTCGAATTGAGCTAGCTGTAATACGCAACTCGATGCAAAAACATATCAAAAAACGTTTGGACAATATACGTGCGGTGCGCGCACAAACGCGTCACTTACAATCATGTCGACAACAACATCTATCAAAGTTTAAACAAGCGTGTCAACAACGACATCTGTCAGAGAGATTACGAGTGGTTAAACAGCCTCTAATGTTACCGTACTGTTTTATATCAAGTTTTTGCTGCATTCAATTTTGCAATAAACGATTCAAAGATCATGACTAAATTGTAGCATTTTTCCTTTCATCATGAAAAAAATTGACAGATAGACATGAATTGAAAATGCTGTATCCTTAATTACAGCATATGCTGAGAGCTTTGAAACTAGACATTACCTCGTCAATATTCCAAGCATAGGTCCACCTAATGAATAATATGCAAGGCCCAACCCAATAAAGTAGCTCTTTGATAGGCACAAAATCTCATGTTTCTCGACACAATAAACTAACAAAACTACCCACACACACCCCCCGCAACCCCCCACCTACTGAAGAAGATCTTGTTAAGATAACAAAATATTGGGCCCTTTAACTTTTTTGTTCATATTTACTAGGGAATGCATAGGGAACCATCAAAATATAGCCATCAACTCATCTGTCTTGTGTTTTGTTTGTCTTGGAAGGCCATTGCCAAAGTTGGCTGTGAACTGGGTAGGCTGTACAAGGAGCAAGTGGTTGAGGAACGCTGCAGAAAACTAGAGACAGATGCTACCTGGGGCCACCTTCTTGGGAAACTCAAGGTAGGCTCTTTATTAATATATTGGAGGGGTTCTTGCAAAACGGAACTGGGCTAAAATGAGTGTTCCCAGCAGAGTTGTTATGAGTCACGGATGAGTCACTGATCGAGTCGACTAGTCATTTTAAAGAAGCGAGTCAAGTCAATAGGTCAAGAAGGTCGAGTCGAGTCGCATTGTGTAGTCGAGTCGAGTCAGTGTGTAGTCGAGTCGAGATATGTATTTAGCTTGAGTCAGTTCAAGTCACAAATATTTGACGTCATGTTGCGCAACATCGAGTGACATGACGTAAATAATTGACGTGTGTGTGTCATGCAACCAACTGGTGCATTCATGAAGTACATTTCAATTGAAATTAAAAATTTTGTGAAAATAATTTTATTTTCCATTCTCGTTCCCTTTTGCAATTTCACACATGTGCCTTTTTTGAGCAAATATTTTAAGGGGGCCAGACCCTTCGCATAAGACGTCAACTTCTAACTTCAGCTACTGCTATTTTCTAGCATGTACTTTTTATCGCATTTTTTAAAATAAAACTTTCCATTTATCTACATACACTGTAGAATCGTGTCGAGTTTTGAAGATGTTGTGAAGTTAATTATATCACGTCTCATTATCAAACTGATATTTTCTGACTTTGCAACAGATATCCTCCAAGGGTGTATTCAATGCCCAGGACACCACAGACAAGAGAATGCTGCTACCAGAGATAGTCAAACACCCGGCGGTGGATATCGCAATGATCAATAATTACTGCAGGTAAGAAGATTCAAACATGTGATATATCTCATCCACATTCTGTCTTTGGCCGTAAGGATGTCAAATTGTGTTGGCTGTTTTAAGGGAATAACAGCGCAAGGAGCCTGTCTTTACTGCGTGATGACCAGGTTATGGGGTATGCCCGAATATATGCCCGAATATATGCGCATATTTTTTAAAAAGGCCGCGCTTATAGATGTAGAATAATGCACATTGATACAAACAATCTACGCGTACATATCTAGGTTTGTCAAACAATTTGGTTTAGTAAAAAATCTCAAGAACCTCCAAGTGAATCTGTATCGGTACAGTGTACATGTAGGAATTTATTTAAAAGGTGGCAAAAATATTATCTTCAAGCATATCCAACAATATATTTGTCAGAATATTCTTATATTTGACTATTTAAAAGGGTCGTATTTCCAAAATAAATTGTAATTTCAATTGAAACTTTATTACAGGTCTCAATGATTTAAAGGGACAATAGACCATTTGTCAGTTGTATATTTTTATCGTTTATAGCAGCAAAGGTGCTAAAAAAAAAAAAGGTGCTTGACAACTAACCTTGTGAAGTTTTAGCTCTTTGAATGATGCATATTCCGAGAAAACAATTTTATAAGTTTTTATTTTGATAAAAAATTTGCCAAGTCACAATTTAAATTGCAACCACAATCTGCATTTAGAGCGCATTCTCATCTAGCCGATTGCAGCTACTTGTGTGTCACACACTGAACCAACCAAAAACAGCATTTACGCATGCGCCGTGCGTACTTGTAGTTTAAATGCTTGCGTGTACCATTAGTGGACATTTCCAAAAGTGTATCTCTGAGACGCATCTTTGGAAATAACTATTTTTTGCTATTTTCTTCAAAATGACAGCATGCTAGAAGTAATTTCAACAGTATTTTGGTTGGTTAATTTTTTGATACCCCCGGTAGTTGCAAAAGGTACGCCTTTAAGTCTAGCAGTTCTCGTAACTTCCTTTTCGTTTGCGATAAAACTTTTGCTCCTGCGAGAAGGGAAAATCATTAACAAAAGATCTGGGTGAAAGGCACACTTCAACCTAAAAATTGTTGACACAGGATGTTTGCTCTCCATATTTGTATATGCAGTGCATTTGGGCTTGACAAGGACGAAGCCTTGTTGATGTATGTGGAGAACCTGCTGCTCCCCCAGGTCAGAGCTGGTGATACACCCAGTGATACAGCCTTAGACACCGAGGCCAGGGTACCGAGTGTCATCAGGGAAGTGACTAATAAGGAGCTGCTGGTTTCAAAACTAACAGAGATTCTTAATAAAGTATGTCAAAAGTGTTTTATCGATGAACTTATCCAGTAAACGAATGTATGTGTATAACATCTGGAACATGCAGTTCGGCACTAGATAGATACTTGTTAAGGGGGTCGGGCTATCGCAATATCATAACATTGCCATTTAGTTTAAGTACACGAAAGTGTATACAAATGACTGTTAATTGCTTTGATTTCCAAATATTGGTATCAAAAGTAAAAATGTGAAAATTAATCGTGTAAGTCTTGCCAGTTCACGTTCACTTCTTCTGTGTGTCTTAGCTAGTCTAGTCACAGATTCCCGTGTTTGAATTTACACAATTGCTATCTGTGTGATCGATTGAACGGAAGTTAAAGGTCAACAAATGTAATTTTATAATAGTCATAATTTGCAGTATTTTCAATATGTTGTAAATTGGAATGCTTTATTTCTTTCAAAATGCCCATTTATTGCCATTGATCAGATGGACCTCAGTCAAGATGCAAAAGAAATGCAAAAAATAGGATCTTTGACATGTTGTAGATACTGTAAACATGGTGCCCGAATGATGTATATTCTCGTAAAATCTCACAAGATTTTGAGTTCAACTTTTGCAACTCAGAAAAGCTACTCTCCTAGTTTAGTTCACTTCTAAACTCAAATTCCATGACATTTAATTAACTTGTGTGGTGCTGAGTTTTCATCAGACTGAATTGTTGGGGCCCATTTTCTTTGTTTGCCTTTGTGTCTGGTACCTCCTAAGATAAAGGTAAAATTGTATTTGTTTCCTAATGTCCAGGTTGACTCCTATAACTATCAGCAGTTGATCTTTGTTCTCAAGTGCATCCTAGATGAGATTCCTAAAGACCCCTCGGCCGGTGTGGTAAGACTTGCGGAGAGTCATTGATGCATGATTAAATCAAATTAAATCATGTATTTTTAGGAACTTATGTAGTCGGTAGTTGTATTTTTAGGACTCTTTCAGTGCCAAGGCCGTACATGTACAATCTATTTTATGTAAACCAAAAGTGCATTAATAACGGTTCTGATCCTTCAATTTTAATATAATTTTGCTCACGCCCTAGGGAGTTGGGGTTAATCGAACGTGTACGACCCATAGTATTCATGTTATTGCGTGAGGGCACCAACGCTTTAACATATTCTTTTATTTCTTTTATTTCTTTCATATTCTTTTATTTCTTTCATATTCTTTTATTTCTTTCATATTCTTTTATTTCTTTCATGTACAACTTTCATTGTTTTAGTTATTACACTAAAAAGGCTTGGGGACTATAAGAGTTAAAACCAACATTCATATACTCCACAAAAAGATGTCCATTACAATGAAAACTGATAGCAGTTTTTTGATATTCAATTCAAAAAAATGTGACAAGCCAATAAAAGTCATACAACCTATTCAATGTTGATTGTGCACAAAAATGTGATGTCTGTGGGCAAGCATTAGGCACCATTGGCAATGCTCTTTACAATGCAATGCATTTTCTCTCTGAGGTGCCCACCCCCCCCCCCCCCCCCCTCATACTCCTAATTTTCCTTTCAAAACCATTGAGTCTATTAGGGTACTTGTGTATGGAAGAGTACATTTCGCATGATGTACATGTATATTCTGATAATTTCTTGCCCTTGCTTAACGTACTTCTGCCTTGTTTTTTATGTGTTTGCATTATATTTGTTGCCAGGGGTTGCAGCTCATGCAGTATTTAGTGCACTACACACGCATTACTGAGCCTTGCGAGTATGAAATAATGTTCAATTGCACATCGGAAGAAGAGCAGGTAAGGAATCTGTATAAATAGTCCAGTCCGCAATTTACATCAAAATAGGGCCTGACCTAGAAGTAATTGCAATATAATTCGTTTTAACACTGTCTCGAGGGGGAAGTATCACTCTTTGACATACTAAAAATCAAATATTCCCTAATGAGTGGAAAAGTGATTTGTATTCACTTTTTCGCTACTATTTTCTATCATACAACAGCTGGTACCAGAGGAAGTGTCGTTTATCTTTTGCGTCCCTTAACCATCAGAAAATTCATTCACATCACGCATGCGACACCGCGAAACTAGACTTATCACAAGCAGACGACTTTTCTATGTCTACCAATTTATATAATATATGGAAATCTACCTTGCCACACAATAAATATCTTTGGCTGTCGAAATTATTAATCGGTTAAAATAAATCACCACAATAAACTATTTGTTTTAGAATGTTTTGGCATAAATATGTCAAATTCAAAAACGGGCAAACAATGATGTGCACGAAGTGACCCATTTGAAGTTAAACTTAGATGTCCATGCACATATTAGCTTGAGCCAAATTTGGGGATATATCTCAAATCTGGGATTCGTGTTTGTTTCCTGAGAAATCAACGTTCTTGGCATAACTTTATAATTGTAAAAAAAAAATGAATATACCAAAAGCCTTAATGAAGACAAAACGGGCCGGGTTAAAATCTTTCACTGACAATTTAAGTGAATATAATTGTCCACTTGTTTTTAATATCGAGGATCAAATTTGCATTTTCTACATCCTTTTTTCAAAATAATAAACGTGTTTCATCTATAGACTTGCGCACTGTTGGGTGAAAGTCATCTACTCTGTCAGAAGCGACTAGGACTGTGAATAAAGTTATGTCTTAAAAACTACAATATTTTTCAGTCAATTGTGGAGTTGTAAACCAAGTTAAAGTTTGTATTACTCTTAATATATAACTCTTAATATATAACGTACTGTATAGTTTATGTAAAAGAAAAAATGAAAAAAAGGGCCGTTTCGCAAACCCCGACTTCGACTGTGTATTCGGGCCGTTTTCGTTCAGTATGGCAATGAGGATGGAGCTAATACGGACCGAAGCCAGGGTTTTTAAAATGCCCTAAGTTTCCGACGTACTGTCGTCTGCTGCACTCGCATTTGGTCTTGAATCCTAAACATTATCTTACACAGGCATGTCTATCGAAGCAAGTCACCAGGCGAATTGTGTGAGGACAAAAAGTCCTAAATGTTAATCTTCAAAAAGTGCATGGAAAAGCAATCTTTCACTTAATAGAAAACATTCGATTTGTTTAATGTTGTTTGTTTATTTTTTTAAAGTTCTTTGACTCGAATGATTTCTATTGCAATTAGTTCTAGGTCTTAACATAAATTGACTGGACTAAAATCATCATAAGGTCATGAAAAAATGTGACCTGTTCCAACGAAACCCGGACAAAGTCGCACAATGTGTTTTGTCACAATGTACTCCTGAAGTCATTTCGGGATGGATTTTACCATTTTGAGGTTTTAGGTTTTCCTAAGTCACTTACTATTAATCTACAATCTCCTCAAATTTGAACAAAATCTGTCTACCAGAAGTGTGTTTTTTTGTCAATTTTGTGAAACATTTGTGTATAGAAATAATATGCTTTTCTGAACTTCAAAGCTGTTTATCTCATAATTAGGTTGTCAGGGTTTTATCACTAAATCCAGACCCCAGAGAAGATAGGGTGGGGGTGCATATGTAAATGATACATCATTTTAAAGCTGAGAACCTAGAGAATTTGAAAAAAGCAAAATCTGAAAAAATAAAAAGTCAACTTTGTCCGGGTTTCGTTGGAACAGGTCACAAATGGTCTTTTGTAAAAGTGCCATATGGTCTAGTGGTCTGGAACATTGCATTCGTGGTCTGCGGGTAATTCTCCAGGATGTGGGTTTTAACCCAGCCTGGGCTATGGCACTTCTACGCTGACTTGGTTACCCATCCCAACCCTATTCATACTGTGATGAGATCAAATTATCTTGTCTGGTTTGGGGGTGTGGGCCTGGTTCTTCCACACTTTGGGCCTTGTAATGGGCAATTTGCATAAAAAACAAATCCATTAGCTAAGTTATCACACCCCTGTAAATCTTTTTTACTTTTGGATAATCTTGGCATTTCTTTGACATGACTTTACTTTGTCTTTTCTTGGACTTTTAAGGTTTTTTGGGGCAACATATTTGTGACCTGTCACCACAAAATGAGAGTAAAGTCGGAAATATTGAAAATTGAGATATTGATATTTTCAAATTCTTGAGAAAGAGAGCTTTCCAATGGTTCATAACACTTGGGGGTTTTGCGATAAATACTTTTTACAGCGCTCCAGAAAGTCATGGGTTTCATAAAACGTGTTTGTGAGAAAACTTACTTTAAACATCTTAAACAAAACACGCAAAAGATTAAAAAACAGGACAAGTAAGGTTCGGTTGAGCATACAGTAGCAACAGCTATGTTCTGATCATTATTTCTTCTTGAAATTTTCCACACATACAAACTATTGTATAAACAGCAAAATATCAAAGTTTTGAAAACGTGGGATACTTACGAGGACCTGATTTGCATATTTAATTACCGTGTTAATTAGACTACTATTGGACTTTCAAACACTAACTACGCAAACACTACGAAAAATCGCGTAATTTAAGAGGTTTTCGATCATCTGATCTCACCCAAAAAATGGGAATTTGTAGAGGAGGACTTGGGCATTCCAAATTATGCAAAATCCTAAAATTGACCACCCCTTCATATTTTGACTTGGGGTGGCCATATCTCTGAATCACATTGTGCGACTTTACTCTCATTTTGTGATGACAGGTCACATTGCAGTCTGAAACTTCTCAAACTCAATTACAAAACTGTCACGGTGACAATGGAAATTTAATAGGTGGTAACTCAAGGTTAACTTTAAGGTTTTAGGTTATTACCAGGTTTTGCTGGGTATGGTGGAGTTCAGCCTAAAGTTATTGCTTGTTTAATTTAGCATTCTTACCCTAACGTACATGTAGGTTTTGGGACGGCCAAACACTGAGCCAAATTCCTTCATTCAATGGTTGCAATAATGGTACTGTACACAGACAATCATACAAACTTAAGCATCCCTATGAACCTACCGTGGCTGCACAACAACTTGTTAAACAAACATGGATCCCAGCCATTCATCATGAATGTGATATCTTAACAGGGACATTTTTAGTTGTCTCCTACATGTATATATTGAATGTTGTGAGTAGTTTATTGGAATGTGAACACAGCTGTACATTAAAGATTTTGTTAATCTGTATCTGTTTTGTTTTTGTTTGGACAGTTTGGATCATTTGTTGCCAATCTGGACACTTTTATAGTGCTTTTATATAATAATGGCTCTGAAGTGGTCTTGCCTCATTACTGTTTGCATATTCACCTCTAATGAAGCACAACATGCAAAATCTTAATCTAAGACCTTGAATTGAATCTTCCGGATATTTAAATTTTTGTTTTTTACAGCTGCGACATGCCAGCGTTTCCCTCTCCCCACTTTCCAAGGAACGGCTCCCTTATCATCCCCTCATGAAGGGGGGACAGTGGAAGATTTTAAGTGAGTCAGTGACATTGTCTTCTTTAAATATACCTGGTAAATAGTATCATAGAGCAGTGATGTTTAATACTGGTTAGGGGCTAGTCACCTAAAGTAGAAGTTACTGCTTCGTGGTTACAAGGAAAGCTGTGTAACCTAACTATTACTAAAATGGGATGCCACTTGTCACTCCTTTTTCACGTACATTCCAGACATGTCTGGCTATGCTGAAAAGTACTGAAAAAGTACTGCCACTTTAGACCGTTGGCCCTTCTTGCCCGAGCCATGATACGGCTATGCACACACCCACTATAAACAATTAACAAAAGAAAAACAGTGCACTAACACTTAAAATCCATTGTTACTTGGCACTAAATCCATTGTTACTTGTTCACAGTGCCCAACCTGTGGTTGCACCAAGCTATTTTTTTTTATCAGGCTTTGTGGTTGCATCTCTTATGGGGCCGAAACCTGCAGCCGATTTCACGAAACTGTTCGTAACTTGTGCCTTAATTAACTGGATGTGGCACAAGACATGCGGCGTAACTTTAATGCGTTGCTACGCAATAAGTTAAAATTGGTTTCATGAAACTCGACTTGCCTACTTTTCTAAACTTGATGCGAAGGCGGGTTACTGGTCGATCCACTTGGATGGCGCATCCCAGGAGTTGACAACGTTTCGGACACCATTTGGCCGATATTGTTTTCGCCGCCTCCCTTTTGGTTTGTCAGTGAGCCAGGACATTTTTCAACAATGTATGGACGACATTGTCAGCCAGGTACCAGGCTGCGTAGGCATTTCCGATGACATTGCCGTATTTGGCCGTACTGAGAGTGAGCATGATGCCAATCTCTTTAACCTCGTGGAGACTGCCAAGCGAGAAGGGCTTGTCTTTAACAGTGCCAAGTGTCGTATCAAGTCGAACCAGATAAACGTTTTTGGTTCCATCTACTCGGACAGTGGTGTTCGCCCTGATCCAGACAGAGTTGCAGACATACATGCCATGCCGACTCCCCAAGACAAAGAGGATCTCCAGAGATTCCTCGGTATCGTCAACTTTGTGTCTCCTCACATCCCTCACTGTGCAGACAAGGCCGCACCCTTGCGGGACCTTCTCCGAAAGGAAGTTCCATTCCTCTGGCAGGATGATCATCAGGCATCGTTTCGTGCACTCCAGCACTCCATCACTGCCGAGTCATGTCTGCAGTATTACGATCCGAAGATAGAAACCACCCTCGAGGTTGTCGCCTCACAGAAAGGTCTTGGTGCATGCCTTATTCAAGACAGAAAACCCGTGGCGTTTGCATTGAAAAGTCTGTCGTCCTCCCAGTCAAACTACTCCAACATCGAATGGGAAACTCTCGCTCTGGTGTTTGGTTTGATCAAGTTTCACACTTACCTTTTCGGTTCCAGATTCCACGTGCTCACCGACCACAAACCACTAGTGACTATATGGAACAAGCCCCTTACCAGTGCTCCGCCCCGTTTACAGAGGCTGTTGATCAAAATTCAAGGCTATCAGTTCAGTTTGGAGTACAAACCAGGCAGCACCATGATAATTGCTGATGCGCTAAGCAGGCTTCCCAATCCGTCCCACCATGATGATATACCCCTCGACATTGCAGTTGATTACCTAAGTGCGAAGCAGCGAACAACCACCCAGCAACTTGATTTGGTTCACTTTGGGAAGGCTAAACAAGATGCTCTTCAGCATGAGACAGCTCGAGACCCTGTGCTCAGAAAGCTTCAGAGGGTCATCTACACAGGGTGGCCTGAATCAATCAAGGATGTGCCTCGTGACATACGTCCATACTGGTCGTTCAGAGATGAGCTGGGACTGTCCTGCGGTGTAATATTCAAGGGCCGTCAAGTTCTGATTCCTGAGGCCATGCCACAGGATATACTCACCCAACTCCATGTTTGTCATCTTGGCATCGAAAAGACGAGACGATTAGCTCGTAATTCTGTGTACTGGCCGAACATCAATGACGATATAACTCTACTTGTCAAGTCATGTCAAGCATGCCAGGAACACCAGACTCGTCAAAGAAATGAACCACTCCACCCTCGAGAGATACCCAACACACCTTGGACGAAACTGGGCACAGATCTCTTCGAGCTGGGAAAAGACACCTATCTCCTCATTGTGGATTACCACTCAAAATATCCTGTTGTCCACAAACTGTCCAACACATCCAGTGCATCGGTGGCTCAGCGAACAGCGGCAACCTTCAGCCTTTTCGGTGTACCCAAGGAGATAGTCTCCGACAACGGACCACAGTTCGTTGGGCAGGCTTACCAGGATATGTGTGAGGGATGGTCGGTCACCCATGTCACCTCATCCCCGAGGTACCCCCGATCAAATTGGATGGCTGAGCGAACGGTCAGGACAGTCAAGTCCGTGATGAAGAAGTGTCATAAAAATAGACAAGACGTCAACAAGGCAATGCTACTTCTACGAGCAACACCAATCGACGCTCACTTACCTTCTCCATCAGAAATACTGTTTGGAAGGCCGCCCCACACCACACTGCCCAGCAGGGACCCTACGGGGACTTACCAGAAACCTCTGGAGGTCAATGACTGACTAGCATCTCGCAGAGATGAGATGAAGGCCAATCATGACAAACATGCTGGCCCAGACCTGCCTCCGCTCTACGTTGGACAAAAAAAAAGTCTTGGACTCCGGGTGAAGTAACCAAAGTTTGCAAAGAACCTAGGTCGTATGAGGTCAGAACACCAAATGGATCCACTCTCGGGCGCAATCGATCACATTTGCGCGAAATGCAACCTCTGCCGCGCGAAGCGCACGCGCAAACAAAGCAAGCTAAGCGTGTTCGTTTTGATGAACAACCCCCGCGAGTCCTATTCTCACTGAGACAAGGTTATGACCAGAACAAGCAAAATAGAGAAACGCAGCGGGATGGAAAACTCACTAACGGGGAACAATCTTGCCAAACGCAAGCCAAATCTAAGGCTACCAGTACTTTTCTCCAAACCCCACAGACTACCCGATCTGGTCGTGTAACCAAAATGCCAGCCAGATACCACTAAAATTAAGTTCTTAGTTATTCCAGTGTTGAAAGTTAACAGACTCGTACGCGGGTTTCATTGAGTTAGTGTTTTTAACAAGTGTTGTTTACAAAATTAAAGAAGTTTAAAGTTTTCTTGTTGCTTACATGTCACAATAGTACAATATAGGATGTAGTGATATGCATATTCATGTATGCGCATGCGTGCTCGGGAGTTGACCCCAGGAAGGATCTAGAATAAACCATCCATGCTAGCTGTGCTGTCCACACACTCGCCGTCTTACGAGCCTCCTTATTTCACCTCCATTAACCATCTCAACAATCTCAACTGGGATCCCACCTTCTAACCTCAACTGGGATTCCACCTCAACTGGGATCCCACCTTCTTACCTCAACTGGGATCCCACCTTCTTACCTCAACTGGAATCCCTTTTCAACTGGGATCCCACCTGGAATCGAGATCCCACTGTGATCCCACTACCATCCCACTTTGCATCCCACCGGGATGATGATATCCCAGTGGGATAGACCTATCCTGCCGGGATCCCAGAGGGATCCCACTTTCATCTGTCACTTTTTTATGGGGCTATCTGATCAGTATAATTCCATTTTGTGACTCCCATGGAGAAGGGCTCTCGCTCCACATCACTATGCCAGCCTCCCTGGGCATGGCAGACGAAGTTTGTGACAAATTTGCCACCAACAATAGCCATGCTAGTAAAGTCAGGATGCCACCAAGGGAAACCACTTTGCACTTGTTGATCAAGCTGCCTGTTGGTCCTCACTACAACAGCCTTCTCCCTCATTATAATTAGACGATGACTTCTTGCAATCATGTCTACATCTTTGCGACGGAACAGAACTGTCAGATTTTGGTATACAAGGCTGACTACATGTAAGTCCCATGTCATAATCGACTGGCCTGTTTGCCTTGGGTGATTTAGACATCTATTCCAAACAGTATGAACCAGGAATGTCTGAAATGCTTTTGTTAGTAAGTGCCTTAAATGTCTAAAACGTAAGTAGAAATTACGATTCAGACATTTAAAATGTCTCAAACATAAGCTTTCTAATCACCAATTGCATTTCCAAACCTCAAAATGTCTGAAACAAAATCAAGGTATTACTTTTCAAAACATTGGCCCAGCCTTGGCCTCAAAATGTCTGAATACCCTGATTATTGTTTTAGACATTTTAAGATTTGGAAATATCTGAAATGTAATTGGTGATTAGGAAACTGAGGTTTCAATAAAAAACTCTGCAAACTGTCTGCAGAATTCTGCCGTTGCTAAGGGTAAATGAGCTTGCTGGTCTCCCAACTACCGGTACATGTAGCCCGTAACTAAGGAAGAAATTTAGTCTGCAGAGTCTGCCCATACTGCAGATAGTCATTATTTGAAAAGTCTGAATCGTAATCTTCACTTAAGTTTCAGACATTTACATGTAATGTCTGAAACGTAAGCCGATTGTTACAGATATTTTGACACTAACAACAGCGTTTCATACATTCCTGGTTTATAGTAGCCTTGACCAAGGCTTTCAAGATTGTTCCCTGAAAGAGAATTTGTCTGATCCACGTCTATCTGTGTACGGCACACACAGTGCCCAGCATGCTAGCAGCATGGATTCATGTACACAAATGCCCCACACGTACATCCGTAAATAGTGTACGGCATAGTCGAGACGAATGATACCCTTGACCCAACCATTTCAAATGTTTAATCTGTTTCTTTAGACTTTTAGTCAAATTTATCCGAGCCAATCAAACACCGTAAACGTTGACCCGATGTATAGTCATTATTTTGAATAATGTATACCGTCTACGACCAATAACGTCACCGAAGGTAATACAATGCCGGCGCGCACGCTGAACAGTATAGTGGCCGCTCGCTCGTTTAGGGAACAAGCTTGAACAAGGCTATGTTTATAGTGAAAGTCTATAGCTAAAAGTGGCTAGGTTTTTAATATGGACGTTTCTGTTCCTGTGCTTACATTGTCATTTTATTTTAGCTCGAGAACTGAATGAGGAGACGGTTCATCAGCTCCTGCCTGTAGCAAAACTTTTAAAGGTAATACAACTGTTGTAATGTGATGTCATCAATTTTGGTGGAATAACATTCGCATGTTTTAAATACAAGTTAAACTGCACTAGTTAATTTAAATATGCAATACTGTGGTCAAGTTGTCTTCCAAAAACAAAATATACTGAAGTATAATATTTACATAGTAAATAACTATAAACTGTGCTCAAAAGATATTCTCAGGAGAGAATTTCAGTGTTCCCCTTTAACCAAATTCTTAGATTTCTTTCAAAAATAAACCTACATACTTTTCCAATTTGTGTAGTTTTCCAGGTTTACAATTATTATTAGTTTTTTTTTACAAGTTGGTTGCGAACAAACCTTTTGTTTGGCTTTTAAAGCCTTTGTTTTTGTTCTTTAAAAAAAAAAGCATTCCCATAAAACTTAACCGAGCTGAAGACCATATAGTGAACTTGTGTCTCGCAGACAGACACCATGATGATGTCATCATGGGTCACGTGACGTCATGTACATATTTCAAGACCCTGTATGAGTAGAGAACTATAAGTCTGGCTAATAAGCCATTTGCGCGTGACCCCAAGTTAAATTTGAATAACATCTGGTACACTGACTTGCTCACACAGCTTGGCACAGTTTAACTTTAAATTCTCCAGACCAAAGACGCTGTTGCTATATCACGTGATTCGGGGCAAGCCTTACGCGTCATACGCTAGCAACCCCCAGCTCTGGAATGGTCTGGTGTCTTTTTGCCATTCTCACCCATTGTAAACAATGTTTTGGTGCTGAGCGTCTCTTACGTAACTACATGTATGCAAAAGCTTGCCCCGAATCACGTGATATAGCAACAGTATCTTTGGTCTGGAGAATTTAAAGTTAAACTGTGCCAAGCTGTGTGAACAAGTCAGTGTACCAGATATTATTTAAATTTAACTCGGGGGTCACGCGCAAATGGCTTATTGGGCTCAAATTAGTTTGTGGGTATGTGGGTATGGCGGTATGGCGGAATGTGTTATAAATAAGATATTGAGGTGACGTCATGATTACGTCATCTTATGATTATAAGTGAATTATCACGTTTTTAGACCTTTAAGCCATATCTCAGCAACGAACATGCCAACATCAAATATTTGTTGTACTAGGTTTGTCATGGGATAGATAGTTGCACAAAAAGTTCACAAATGTGTGATGTTATCGTTTTAATCAGTTTGAATTCATTTTATTTTGTTTCAATTAACTTAAATTTGTTTTCAATGGTTTTGAACTGTTTTGGTGGTATACAGTTAGATTTTTGAAAAATAAAATCTGAAAAACTGCGAATGCGAAAAGGCCCTATGTTTTGTTCCTTGAACCAACATAGTTCTAGTTATTATGAATCATTATTATTTATTTGGCCAGAACATGCAACATGCAAACAAAAATTACAATTTTTTTTTTTTAAATTACTAAATAAGTAAATATATACATTAGTCAACAAACAAATAAAATAAAATAAATAACTAGAAAGTATAGATACTTTAAGGGCCGATTCTCACTGAATGAATAAATGAATGAAAGAGGGCAGGGCATGCAGGAGGGGAACTGAACCATGAGACAAGAAAGTAAAACCAAACAAACGAAAAACAAAGAACAAATCATTCGGATCAGGGACAACATAAGTAAACTTAATTACTATTGCTCAGAAGCATGCTGCCCCATGCATGACCGATGTAGACAAACACAAAAAAAGGGGCTGGGAACATAGCATTGCTATAATCACGAGCTGCATGCACCACAAGTGAACAATTAGTATGCAAGAGTGTTTAAACAGACGTCTTTAACCAGTTCGCGCTGGATGACGTATATAAACGCAAAGTTTTCTCCAGATTCAAAAAGGATGATGTATAAACACAACACGAGCAAGGCCGGAAATGTCTGTCAGCAGCGAGCAAGGCCGGAAATGCGTGGGTGTGCTTCCCAGGACTATCGACCTGAACCCTGCCTCGAATCGAGTTTCGTTAAAAACTTATTCTGCGCATTGGCTCGATGATGTTAAAATAATCCCGGCGCGAACTGGTTAAGGCACTTACATGTAAGATGACGGAGAAATGTCAGAAGGGCCGGGACATATCACAGCAGCATCCCACAATCTAGGAAAATGATGAGAAGGCGAGTGAAACAAGGAATCAGTGCATGCAAAGAGATGGCGGAATTTAAGAGAGTCAAAGTGACAAGGATTTATGGTGATGCTAGCAAGAATCGATTCGTGGTGACAAGTACATGTACCATGTAATACCTTGTAAACAAAGGCACTAAGGAGGCAATTGCGCCCGTTTGTTTATTTATTAGCTGCAATCTGTCCTCAAGACATTACTCTGCATCTTTGTTTAGGACCAAAACGTGTAGCTTTACTTTGAACCTTTTTCAGCCGATTTTGTTGAGATGAAGTGTGTGGATGCCGTGCTGGAAGACCATACTCTAGAATTGGGAGAGCGAGAGATTTATACAATGTGAATATTGCATTTGGACAGGACCATAGCTCTGGCAACTGTTGTTATGAAGCCTAAACATACGATTGGCTCTAGCTACTATGGAGGAGGTATGGGTAGCGCATGAGAGTTTGGAGTCAATTGTGAGCCCAATTAGTACTGAAACGATTTTCAATAGAAAGGTTTCCTATGTTGTATATTTGTGGGTTAAAGTGTCTGCATCTAGTGATATGCTTAACTTTACTAACATTGAAAGTCATTTCATTGCACTCTGACCAGTATTTAATCCTTTTTAAGTCAAGTTGAAGTTGAAGAGTGGTCATCATTTAGGCTTTCTATTGTGCAGTACAAGAATATATATCGTCTGCAAAAAAAACACAGCTAGAGGCGACTGAATGGGATATGTCATTGATAAAAAGATTGAACAAGAATGGCACCAGAACACTTCATTGCGGGATTCCAGAAGTAATGCCAACCCAAGAGGAAACTCTGCCCCGAATCGAGGAGGACCCATTGCCCCGAATCGAGGAGGACCCATTGCCAGAAATGATCTGACCCAATGCCACAACTCCCCCCAGACTATGTACTTCTATACAGCTTCTTTCAATTATTGTTTTGGACTTGGAAAAGGACTTGACTACAAAGGACAATTCTTTAAATGTTTTCTTTTTACACAATTTGTCTGGATCAAATCTTGATCAAATCATTGAGCTCCTTTTCTTATTATCTTCTCTCTAAAGCTTCCCACTGACCACATCTTTGTAACAACCATCAACAACCTGATGAAGCGCTCCGGCCCTGACGGCACATCCCCTGACAGACCCTCTGGGGCAGGTGGTGACAGAGGAGCTTGCGGAGTGGACAAGAAAAGCCTAGAGGTGGTGCAGAAGCTTCTGTTGAGTATCTCCAGCCCAGAGATGGCTGTGGCTACGGCTAGGGTGGTGGTTAAGGAGTTGCCCATGGGTAAGGTTTCTAGAAGTTTAGGGTTTTCAGATCTCCCACTAAAAAAAGGAACCACACTCTCTAAAGTCTAATAAACTATCTTTTTCAAAAAATGTCAAGATACTTACCCGTACCTTTCCCCGCCGCCTAATTTTGGGTGAATTTGTAAATAAATAATTCAATTATTAAACGTGGGTGGATTTTGTTGGTTCACTATCTCGTTCAAAAGTAAAGAACTTCTATTTTGTTATGTTAAGCATTTTGTTTTGTTTGTCTTTTAATTTGGTAATCAGTTTTGACAATAAATACATACAAATACTCAGATAATTAAGAGTGATTATCAAACTGATTGATTTACTAATAATAAAAATGATAAATGTGTTTGGTGAATTATCTGTGCAGGTCCTTTGAAGGTGATGGCTCTAGAAATTTGTGTTCTCCTTGCTCGTCGCTGGAAAGAAAAATGCCCAGACAATGTAAGGCATTGTTTTAACTGTATTTTATTGAACACACTGCTAAAAATGGTATTCCTAAAACACGAACAAAATCTTATTGTAAGAAACATTTTCTTGCCACACTCTAGAACAATTTCTAGGGAGAGAGACTGGAAAATATTTCTTGAAACAAGAATTGTTTTCTTATATCAAAAAAGTAAGAAAATAATTGTTTATTAATCTTTATTAATTTGTTGTGATTGAACAACTGTTGTGGTGCTCTATTATTGACCTATTTGGGATCAAGGAGAGTTTGTTTCTGGACATTCCAGGATGCCACTTTCAGATTTCTCGTCATGGTGGTTTTGGTCAGATCTTGTACTTTTTCCTACTTCTATTGTTTCGACCGCATAGAGGGATGCCTTAGTGGCAAGGTATGTAACCCACTCGGGACCACTTTGGACTACCTTTTTCTATATAGGCCACCCTTATGAGTGAGGTGGGCAGTGCGATCCTGAAACAGTTGCCCAGACATGCGGATTAGCTGCCTCGAAGGAGTGCCGCTTGAATCCACTAGCTGACCTGCACTGCCAACGTGCTAGAGGCAGACTGGAAGTTCCCAAAACCTGCTCCCAATTAATGATAATGGGTAAAAGCGGAGAAGAGGAAAGGTTCTTGCAAGATTTCTTGCAAGAAATTTGGGTGGAAAAGTGGTTGTGCAGTTTGCCGACCCCAACATCTTCACCCAAAGGAGCTGAGGATCAATGGCAAGGAAGAATCCAAGATGTCTGACAGCTCCATGGGCTGCAACGTGCCAGAACCCGGTTTCTGGTTGTAAACTTGGAGATAGTTGCCCTTCTCCTGGGAAGATTGCCGTCCTTCTCCTGGGCAGATTGCCGACCTTCTCCTGGGAAGATTGCCGTCCTTCTCCTGGGCAGATTGCCGTCCTTCTCCTGGGCAGATTGCCGTCCTTCTCCTGGGCAGATTGCCGTCCTTCTCCTGGGCAGATTGCCGACCTTCTCCTGGGCAGATTGCCGACCTTCTCCTGGGCAGATTGCCGACCTTCTCCTGGGAAGATTGCCGACCTAGGCTAACAAGCTCTACCTACCCGGAGCACATGGTTAAAGCACCAGGATCACGCTTGCACCCTCTGTCATTCAGTCAGAACAGGATTAGCACGAGAAGCTAGAAAGTAGATTTGGTTATGCTGTGCTATAAGATGGGACATTCCAGTGGGAATGGTTCTGCTCCTGCTCCTTTCGCCATACCACCCCAGCGCATCCTAACCCCTACTCTTGTATAGTGCTGTGAAAGCAGAAGAAAATGTTATTTTTACAAAGTTTTCTAGTCATTTTAGGCAACATCGTAGCCCTTCCTCGAAAGTTGTAGTGCCTAGTTATTAGGTGGCACGATCCAGACACTGGTCCTACATGTGACTCGCCATGTAGCCTCCTTGTTTACTGTTTATGCTGTCGGTTTTCATAATCCAGATTGTTTCTTTTATCCATCTTGTGTTTTACCCAGACCCCAGAGAAACAGAAAGCGGAGTTGTCCCACCAGAAGCTGTCCCAGTTCTGTCGTTGCCTGGCCACAGAGCAGGTGCTTCACAAATACCAGCTGGCCGAGCCTGAGCTGCTAAAGCTGGTAGACCAGCCTGCCAAGCTGACCTTCAAGCTGTACGAGCATGAGAGTATTGATAGGAGGATTCTGGAGTTGGAGGAAGGAGGCGAACCAGGTAAGTAAGAAAAAAAGGAGAATCTGATCATGAACAGATTTTCCCTTTAAAGTTAAAATGAATTCTGGCTCAACATATTCATGGTCGCTTTGCCTACAAATGTCTGAGCCTTGTCCACAAACAAAAAGAATGAAGGTTTTTTTTAAAACCAGAATAGGCACGACCGAGTTACTTTGGATCTGTTGATTACAAATGTGACCGGCTCTACCAAAAAAGGGTATTAAGTCGCGCTGTGCATTATCATTGTCAACATTGAGAGGGTGAACATTTCATCCAAATGTGATTTAAAAAAAAAAAATTATAAATGGAATCTTTAGTACCGGTACCTACATTTTCAGGTTTCATTCAAAGAAATTTTGACTTTGATGAATAAAGTCACAAATAAAACGACCACTTCGTGTGCTATTTCAAAGCCTGTTTTCTCAGTTGTATAATTTAAACTCCAAGGAAGTAATCAATATGTAAACACGTCATATCTCCAAAATGAAAGGGGCCAAGAAGCTCTATTATACCAAATCCAAGCTTACCAA
Organism: Crossaster papposus; assembly: GCA_037893245.1. Taxonomy (NCBI): domain Eukaryota; kingdom Metazoa; phylum Echinodermata; class Asteroidea; order Velatida; family Solasteridae; genus Crossaster; species Crossaster papposus. Next base: position 47,697 of record JBAIAA010000568.1, on the reverse strand, counting down.
CCATGTATATAACTCAAGTTTGTATGTGGCATAATACCCTTTTTGTGGACGGAGTGGGTCACAAATTACTGTATTCGACGTCCATCAATCAGAAGCAATCCAGTTTTACGTCACCTCATAAGCCATTAAAATGATTGGTAACAAAAGCATTTTTTGTGAAGCAACATGTAATTGACTTATTGCCGTTTGTGAGTTAGCCACGCCCCTTAGTCAAATTTACACGCGCGTGGATGCGATGCGCGAAATGAACAGTACTGCTAATTAATACAGCGAATCATTGCATAAATACATGCTCTCTCTGACTGAATACAAGACTTTCCCAAGTGTACTTGCAGACTTCTTGTGCGACCAGTTATCGCAAAAAGAATAAAAATAGCTTTTCCCATTTTTTGTTTGCTCGTTATAATGCATATCCTGAATAATGCAGGCTCCCCGGATCCCACTTACATATTTTCACCATCCCAGAATAGGAACATTTTTAGAAATATGAATAGAACAAACTACGCTTAATGGGCTGCAAATTACAAGATTAGTATGAAAACTTGAAAACGGGCCGATTGAGTGTTTGCGTTAAATCTGACATGTGTTTGCGTATTGTGTTTTGTTTGTTCAAGATTTAGAATATCATGTGATGTTCAACAGACACAATGATTGGATAATGGTCATGAATGGCGATAGGTCAATTGGCTAGCAAACAGACTTGTGATGGACTTACGATCCAACATAACCATAAGACTGGCTTGATCTGTTTTTTTTATTTTTGCATTTACAACATTTAAAGACATCCATGCCACAACTAATGCTGTAGCTGAGGTCAACAACTGTAATATTCAGAAGATCCGTCTGCATCTGATAGAGCAGTGGCTGCCCAACACATCCAGCAATATAAAACAGGCTGAGGAGGATATAGTAAGAAACCGTGTTTATCAGGTCTTTTCTTGCTTTTCACCATGATCTCGCTGCATTGCGACCACTCACAAGAGCTCCTTGACACTGTGAAAAATTGGGTTTAGAACTGTTCACATGTTTATTTAGATAGAATTTACGACAGGAGATGTACATTCAATATTAGATTTTGGCCCTTCACCATCATGTTTTATACTCGGTGTTAATACTCCAATATTGAATTTACATCTCCTGACACAAATTCCATCTTATGAAAGATTTTCTTGCAGTACCCACTGCTGATCAAATTCAAACCAGCCAGCCGACTCTGGTCGAGCTCAGTGGTCGAGTGGTAAGACATCTGCACTAAAAAGCAGGAGGTCATACATGTAGGTTCGAGTCCCACCCAAGTCACTGCAACACTGAGTATACAGTGTAAATACACATCGGTAAAGGGCTGAAATCCAATTTTGCGTGTTCACATGTTCTCCTTGGAGTATATCACCTATCCCAGGTACATTACCCTGTGTTTTACAAAGACATTTAAATGTTTTCGTCTCAGCTACTACTCAGCTACTTCTGTACATGAATGTGAACAACACAGCTACGATCAACCCATGCACACTAACACAAAGTATTATGCACACAGTCATGAACCACATAACGACCAATGATCCCCTATTGTGTTTTTCTTTATCCCTGTACTATAACTGTACTGTACTATAAACCCATTACCTAGCGCCCACCCAAATGATGGAGGACCAAATTCGGACAAAGAAACCTTTGAGGATTCTTTGTTCTCTGTTGTGTTTCGATCTTCGGTTGTAATACGATACAAGAGCACCTGACTGTGAATGCGGGTGCGGGGATCAATGATATTACCATATTGGATCTAAATATTTTAAATGTGTAGGGGTATCAAAAAGACAAACAAATATCCGGGCTTTGTTAATAATGACATTAATCATTTTATTACTTCTCAAAGATGAGGCTTTCCTCAGACCATGGAGCAATAAACTAGACTCCATGCTCAGACCTTTCTCTGAAATCAGACTTTTTTAATTTTAGAGAAAGACATTTTGTATAGAAAGATATGCATCTTTTGTTGACATTGACATTCAATTGACATTTTCATCCCGGAAAGACTCAAAACAAATATCAAAAATAAAAGCTGAAAATAAAATAATGTTAAAGACTAATTTAACAGCATGCAACCTTCTGTGTATTTCCTGATTCCAGACGGTTGATCTGTCCAACCTGTCATTCCTGACTCCCAAAGAAGACAAAGCAGCAGAAGAAGAAAGAAGCTTGGCAAGGTACAGTAAAAAGAAAGAAGAATATTCTAGATATTCCACACTGTGTATGGTACGCTGGATATCTGGCTAAAGTTGGGAATTCCATATGCACTATACCAAAAAGACCAGTGAAAAATGAAACGCACACAAGGAACATGAAATCACACCTACAAAGCAAGGATCTATCCATGAACTGCTTTAAAAATATTGACACTGCTAACGGCTGAAAAGAAGTTAGTTTAGGTTTGAAGACTTTAATATGAATAAATACTTGTTGAAACAGTGTGCTTTAGTTATCAAAGAATAAATAATTTTTTTTCATAAGGTTAATTATTATTGTTAAATACGGAAATAAAAATGTTGTTGGCCAGTTTTAAACAAGTATATTTAAAATTGGCTCGTGGGCCTAGACGCGTTCAGGCAATGTTCAGGCCCATAAGCCAGTTATAAATATAGTTTGTTTAATACTGGCCAACCACATATTCAATATCTTTCGGTCAAAAAGTCAAAACATGTCAAGCAATTTACAATTTCCCAACGATTATATTCAACAATATTACCTCGTATTTTGAGGAACTTTCCTCCAGCTATTTTTAATGTTATGTGCCTCACTCACGTGCCTGGTATGGCGTGATGTGGACGATATGGAGTGATATGGCATTGGGACTATTAAACGGACTTATGATCATTGGTTGTATTGCACATGCTATGATATTTAAACTAATGAAATGGTCATAGACCAGACTTCATAGGAGTGCAAATTTAATGTGACACGGAAAAAGAATTTAAACATTTAAACTGTTTGAGGTATTTATGAATATTTTAATTGTTATTATCAATGGCACTGCCTTCATTTTTTTTCTACAATGGACCTCCATTTTCAGGGTGAAATATCTCCTTCAGTATGGTGGCGATGTCCGAGGGAGTGCTCTTTTTCTTCTCAACTTTGCCTACAAGGTTTGTGTACATGCTTCAAGTTGGAATACAAATATGAAGCTGGTACAGTACAAACAAAAGAAGGACAATAGGAGGTCCTATATTGGAGGCGTATAGACACGTGTGGGTGTACGAACATTTCATACGTACTGTGGACCTACGAACACTTGACGTCCCCAGGATGCGGGAAGAGGTTACTGATTGTACATTTGCACATGTCCACAGTTTTACCCTTTCTGAAAAAGAACTTAAGGTTAAAATGGGTTAGGGTTATATATAGAAAAAAATGAAGGGAACACATAAGAGGCCTAGAATTAAAAGTTGGTTTTCAAAAAAGTTTTCTACAAGCGAGAAAAATGTGTATTTTATAACCAATGTTTTTTTAAACTACAACAAGACCAAAAAATGTGGGGTTCGAACATTTTACTCGTTTTACTTTTATCTAGATCCGGGTGTATTGGTGTTTTCATGCCACACGTGTATCACAGCTTTGGAAGTGAATTTCTTGGAATAGCTTTTTGGTAACACTAATGTGCATGCATATTATACCACGCCCCATTGCCTTGCAAAATTTGCGGTTGAACGGTTAGAGGACTGAGTGAAGTTGCCGTAGCCTGTGCATTACTCGCCGCGGGCTGTACGACACCCGCCGTGGGCTGTACGATCGACACCTGCCGTGGGCTGTACGAAACCCGCCCGTGGGCTGTACGACACCCGCCGTGGGTTGTACGACACCCGCCGTGGGTTGTACGACACCCGCCGTGGGCTGTACGACACCCGCCGTGGGCTGTTTGACACCCGCCGTGGGCTGTACGACACCCGCCGTGGGCTGTACGACACCCGCCGTGGGCTGTACGACACCCGCCGTGGGCTGTACGACACCCGCCGTGGGCTGTACGACTTGGTACATGTCCCCTATAGTCATGGTGGTTTGGGTGGTTTTGTAAAAATTTTGGGATTGGTATGTTTTTTGATTTGATGGTATTCAAAATATCTGTGGTAGCAATTTTGTTATTTTAGTCTATTTGTGTTTTCGTTGATAATATTATAGTTTTTCTGGTCAATTTCGGCAAAAGAGCAGCCAATTTAGCCAATTGCTCTTTATTAGGAAAATATTATTCACTCAAGTCATCTGACATAGAAAAGCACCTTTTCGAATATGTTGTCATGAGGCATACATGTACATGTCCCTAATACATGGAACTTTCACCCGTGACAACAATGGGCTATGTAATGTTTATGTACTGAGTAAATCTTTCTAAACATTTGTCTTGGTGTTTTATTTCCTTTTCAGCAAGCCTCCAGTAAGATCAGCAATGCCTGTCGGGTGCGCGCCCTACGTTGTCTCTTCAGTCTTTTCAACACCAACCTGATTGAAGTAGTAGCAGACAAACCAGTGGATGACATCAGGTGTAGCATTAGTGTTTGTTGATCTGGTCCGATCCAATCTCATGCAGTTTTTCTCAGCAGCGACCTACTAAGAAATGTGCTAATTAAGTAACATCTGTTAATAAACACCAGTCACAAGCAATATCCATTGCATGCCATTTTGGCTTGTAACCTGTTTCTGTACTTAGCAGATTTCTGTGCTTAGCAACTCGATTGAAGCTGGCAGAATTGCTTGGCTGCGGCATGAAATTGCACACAACTATTACAAGTGGCTGCAGTTGCTCCCGTAGACTTATGAATATGATTATTGTTATCCCTCTTTTGAGTTTCTTCTCTGAACCAATTATGCATCATGCTTGTATATTGTATGTCCCCCTTTATGTTTGTTTCATGTACACAGCCATTTTGTCTTTGAAGAATACTTGTTAATAACCTTTACACCCTGAATCTTATTTAGCATGTTTACTTTTTACTCTGTTTAGTATAATTAGAGACATTTAGGGTTGAAAGGATTAGGATCAAAATATTAGGCCCTCTTAACTTCTTTAACCCTAACTCCCTCACCATTGTTATTGAACAATACAATTCCTTCAAAATCCTCCAACTTCCTTTGTTGTGTAAGGAGTTAGGGTTAATTACCGTAGACATATGTCTAATTTCAACAAACTGTGATGTCATACTGTGATGACTTGTGGATTTCTGGTGTTTGGTAGGATTGCACTAATTTATTTCAACATTTTTTTTCAATGGATATTGTTGAGATAATTTTAAAAGTCACTGTATTAAAATTTCGATTTCAAAAGGTAATCAGTACTTAGAGAAAACTTTTTGATAGCTTTTATATTTGTTCACCCAAGTCCTTTTTAAATTCAATCAAGCCATTTAACCAGTTTGCATTGGAGGACGTGTATACACGCACAATGTTTCTGAAAATCCAAACAGATGACTGATAAACATGTCACGAGCAGCTCGGGGCAAGGCCAGAAGTATCTGTTAGCGACTGGCTCACAGCTGGCTTGTGTGTGTGTCTGCGCTTCCCACGGACTGCTTGCCTGAACCTGCTGGGGTCGATGTACTTGAAAATTACCTGACGCAAACTAGTTAAGATATCAACACTAGTTTTTGTTTACAGCTGTGGTGTCATATTGCTCTTTCCATAACCTTATTTTCCTGTTGATTATGCTAATTGAACAGAGAGTTTATGCAGAACCTAATTTATCTGGTGGAGTTCGAGTCTCTGAATATGTCCATGGATCTGAGTGTGTTTACCAAATCCAACAAACAAGGCCTTGTGCGAGGATTATGGAAGCATTACAACCACGAACCTAGGGTAAGTTGTGCTGTGCTGCCTAGACTACCCGGTACATGTGAAGACTTTAGGTGCAAAAGCTGCTAGCCACTTCTTTGAAAAAACAATATCAAGTGAAAGCTCTCAGTGCCTAGTATACGATAATAAAATACTTTTTACTGGCGTTTAGTGGCTTTTTGCGCCTGAAGTCTTTATGTGTAAATGCAATGTTTGAAATAATGTTTTTAAATAAAAGAGAGAAAAGCTCTCTGGTGTGCAACTTGTATGCTAATGTTGTTTCATATTGCCCTAATATAATTTGCTTTTCGACACTTACTAGACTCTGTAATTTAAACATTATAACAGAACTTTCAATGTACTTGAAGTTGCTCCTAATACAGTCAAACCTACCATTGCGGCCACCTTGATACAGCGGCCACCTTGATACAGCGGCCACCTGGCTTAACTGGCCACCTTTGCTTGGTCCCAGTTTGATTCTACCTTTATATGTTTGCCCTTCTTGCTTCATTTTTCTTTTATGATTTTTTGTAAACACTCCAGGCTGTACGTCTAATAGCTGACTTGTGTTTGGACTACAGTGTTCATGATCCTAGGCTGTGGAATAGTGTGCTGCAACAATTACTCAAATTTGCCATGGTAATACCAACATTCATGACATTTAAATATTCTTTTGTTTTTATTAAATTAAGGGAACTAGTGGGCAATTTGACAGGATCTCCGGGCACCATTATCTGAGATAATTTTCCTTTAATATCTGATAGATTGTTTACAATTTTGAGATTAAGGTTATAATTTAAAATATACTTGCATGTACTTGAAATATGTTTAATTTAACCCTACCTGAACTTAACCCATCAAAATCTAACTGCATGTTTTGTTGGAATCCGTTGGGATGTCCATTGACCAGTTGTCGCCGTTTTTTTTTTATTTACCGGACCTGAGAGAGGAATTATTTTTTCTGCAGTTCGTGGGCAAAACACCCACACATGCCATCTGCGAGCCGGTCGCTGACAGTTATTTCCAGCCTTACTCTAAGTAGCTTGTGGCGTGTTTATCAGTCATCCATTTTGATTTTCAAAAAAATGTGCGTGTATACACGTCGTCCAGCGCGAACTGGTTAAAATGGTACTTCTAACTAAAGTCTTAAACTTATCACCATTTTCTTTGTTTTATATTGTGAACTAACTAGGTGGATTACCTTCAACACGTACTGGTATCCCTGGCTGATGTATCAGAGCTGTGGCAGCTGCAGTGTCTGCCTAGAATGTGGAAGAGTGTCATACTGGCTCCATTTGTTACAGGTCAGTATACGTAGGGACCACTTGGTCGGGTGCCCGGCAAAAGGGAGCGTCATTCTGACGTAAAAATCACTTTCAAGAAAATTGCATTGAAAGGCTCCATTGTTCTCCCACACGTATCATAAATCGTACAATTTTTTAATTCATCACACATCTGAATCATAATTTTGGAAGCAACTTGTGTTAATATCTGACGGAAATTGTAAAATTTCATTAAAATAGAGACAGAGAAAATTGTAGTGATTACGCTTACGAGCATAAGGGCGTACGCATATACCCTAATGCCAGGCACACAACTTGCGGTTGGTTGAAGTCACACTGAGCGAGTAATGTGACTTTTATTATACCACATTTACAGTAGAATGTTTTATAATGTATACAAATAACCCACTTCCAAAAAAGTTAATAATTTAAAATTGCATCAAATGAGGAATGATCTTTGTTCTGATATTTACCTAATTTAAAAAAGTTATTTCATGTCCGTTGGGTGTTTTGAACTTTAATTTGTTTCCGCTTCTCTATATCCCTGTCAGTCTTGGCATTTCTCTGGTCCATTGTTATGTTTAACTTTGTTTTTCTTCTTTTTAGTATGTACGTGTGCACTCCAGCATTGCAGCTTTTAAGTCCATTTGTACTATGGTCCATTTATCCTAATAAAACATATTCTGAAAGTATGGAATAAACTGGTGTAATTTGACAATACACTTATGAGCAGATGCATGTACATGAGCCATTTCAAGCCAATCAATCGTAAGAACTGATCAGTTAAGAACAAATGTTAATTTGTTAATTCTGTTAGCAAATGTTATTTCTATATAGGCTGTGTATGTTGTTGTTGATCTAGTTCTCAATATTTTGTGTCGCCTAAATAAAGTTTTGGGGGCACTAACCAGTCGTAAATTCTGTATCTTCGTATGACCGTTTATTTGTATGACCGTACATTTAACTTCTATATGTGCTTTCGTGGATTTTTATGAAACTTGGATGCAGTGACCCTTGGATGGGAAGATCAAATTCTTCATCGGGTTACTGAAATCAAAGGTCATTTAGGGGTCATTTAAGGACATCGTTTAAACAAGCAAAATATTTGACTTAAACAAAAAATGCAAATCATATATGGATCGACATTGGGGAAAAGGCAACACTCGCGATCCGGGGATCAATTGTCCTGCAAATTTGTAGTCAAACCTCCAGTTCTTGCTATTTTCATTGTTTGACATACAGCAGTGTGCCTACCTTTGACTGCGGAACAAGATGAGGCCTGTAGACAGTCAGCTGCTTTGCTACAAAGGTTGGTAGTTTCCCCTCCCCCTTCATCTCATCCTCCCCCTTCCCTAAGAACAATATAAATGAATATATTGACACCAGGGTTAGCAAACTGTAAGTTACATACTTATGTACAATCAAGCTCAGTTCTAATGTTAACCATTTTGTTGGTAAAGAAATAACAAAAGTTATTACACAGATTTTCATTGAGGAAATTCTAGGGGACTTTAGTGACAACTATCATTATTAGGCAACTTTTGAACCGTTTGATACATCCTTGGTGTTACTTGTGGCAAGTTTATCTTTGTAGTAAGTGGCTTTGGCAGTTTGAATGAGATACGCGAGTACAGTGAGCTGTGATCGATAGGCCTTTTGGTGTACATCCAGCTTGGTCCTTGGCCTCCTTTGCTGAAGTCGTTGCTTAGGTCGTCTTGCTTCATAAATATTGTTATTAAATCAGGGTGCTCTTGGGCATTACGTATGCCGACCAGTGTTTGCAGTGGAGAGTGAACATCAAGTATTTTTAAGACGGTGGTATTATACAAGTCCACTGCGGGCCCTCTCTGACCTGCTAAATTCTACTTATGCAATATTCCTTATAGGACGTAGGCTAATTCGCTAGACTTTACATATACCACAGTGCCGTCTAGGCCCATACTCTGATGGCGCCAATCGGCATATCGTCCTCTTTTCTTCTAGTGCCGTTCAGGTGTAGTCGTATTCTATTGAAGCTCTCTCAATATACGATTTTCGCTAGCTCTAGAAAGGTCTTTTCTCCATTAAACCTCCTGTTTATAAGCAACCAAGTGTTTCTTATCTACGTTTATCAGATTCTCATTTCGTGATTAATACCAGTGTTCCAAGTGCAAATTGCAATCAGATCTGGTTGTTTCTTTCAATTTATTTTTCAAGATGGCCGACGCGAGTAGCGTTCGGCGGGTTCCCCCCTAATGTTGTTACCTGTACAAAGTGTAGAATAATTAAACCGCATTCTAAGCAGGATGCACACAATTTACGCCCCAACTGTAGGGTATGTTCTCGGTCTCACTTGTGCGAAATATGCAAAGGGTGGGTTTCCGATGAATGGAATGGAGTCTTGGCATGGGTTGATTCAGTGTTGATTCAGTACGAAGTGGTTCTTTGGAGCTCTCCGGCCGACAAAAGTCTTGCCTACTTGGCTCTGCTGATAGGCTGCTGTCTAGCACTGCCGCTAAGAGTAGAGGTAGAGCCGCACCTGGTAGGCCTCCGGCTACTACTACTAAGACAAAACGAGTAAGTATGAAGTCTAAGCTCGGCAAATCGGCCACCAGGAACGTGCCTGCTAGGCCGCTGTCCTACATGCCGAGAGAGTACCAGCCGGCAATACGGCACCCGATACATGCCTATTTGGCCGCTGTCCACCGGTCCCGGGGCCAAGAGAGTCTCCGCCCACAAAACGTTGTCCGGCGACATGCCTATTTGGCCGCTGTCTTTCGGTCACGGGACAAAGGGAGTCTCGGCTGACAAAACGGTGTCCGGCGACATTTTCGGCCAACCATTTTTGGCCAATGACTAACCGGCCTCACAAGGGGGCCAAACGTCACTAGCGGCCAATGGAGGCGAACCCTCAAGTTCGGGCGGACTGGCAGCAGCCCCCCGGATAGACGTCGTCCTTCTATCCGGTGATGATAATTCTTCTGGTGAAGAGTCTACTAACTTAACTACCCTTTCGGCTACTGACCTTCGATTTCGGACAGTCATGAAGGATATTGTCCGGGTGCTCAGGATACTGGCAGAAGAAGAACCGCAGACGAGACAGGATAAACGACAAACCTTCAAACACCGAACCACCCCATCCGAGTCTCGGACCCGGTACAAGTTTTTCCGGCGTTCCCTATATATAAAATTTGTACGGACCACATCAGAGCTTTGGCGACCTAAAGACAATATTAAGGCACAGACATTTAGAGCGCCGCCGAAGAATCATGACAAATAGTTGGCGGTTCCGGTAATTCCAGACGCAGCTAAAGACAAAATGGCGGCCAACAGAGGCAACCGGGCGTCAGAGAAAAGCCCCTTTCAAGATCGTGCGCGTGGCAAATTGGAAGATACCTTGGCGAAGGTGAATACTGCCTCATGTTTTGGGTTGAAAGTGAGTTGTTTTCTGAGTTCTTGGTATGCGCTTGTGAAGCTGACTCTTAAAGTTTCCCCCGAGTCTACAGAAATGGCATTCCGATGCATGGACAACTGTTTACAGTTGTGCATGGAACAGTTTATAATTACATGGATTTCAATTGTTTTCACAATGGTCAGAAGATCGAATGTACTTAACACAATCTTTCTCCCTTCTGCTGAAGCTTGGGCATGCCTAGATGCTCTTCCACTTCTGGGTACTAATATGTTTGACAATTCCAAGAACTGATGGAAGAAGCAAAATGGATCGAAGCCACTGGGAAGATAAACCTTAAAAAAACGTGAAAACAAAGCATCTTCTCAACGGTTCCCAAGCAAACCACTGAGGCCTTTTCGTTTCCGATCAAGCCAACCTGCTGGAGCCTCAACTACTGCAGCCCAATCCTCGACTGCCCCGACAAAAGCAGCCTCGGCAGCTTATTACCGGTTGACAGACTTATGACAGACTTCTACTTTGGCCCACGGTCTCGGGCCCGTCAGCGGCCATCTAAAATATTTCAAAGAGACTAATAGGGCCCGTATTTGTTCCGACGGGTGGGTGCTCATCAACTCCATATTTCTTGGATACGCCCTAGAATTCTCAAGCACTCTCCGCTATCCAAGCTTGTACCGGTACTCTCCCTTGTACACCATCTTATGATGTGGTGGAGCAACAAATGCAGTCTATGGTTCGTTAGACACATAGACGAGGGCTCAGTTGCCGGGACTTGGTCCCCAGTGGAACGGGCTTTACATATCAATGTCCTGGAACTACTAGCTGTGAAAAAGGCTCTGATCTATTTTCAAACAGAGGCTGTAGGAAAGGTTGTTCGGATTCGTTCGGACAACTCGACTGTCGTCTCCTATGTATCAGCCGACAGGAAGGCACCCAGTCCATGTTCACATGGAATCTTCTCCAATGGTGCATTGAAAAACAACACAACATTAATCGCCCCCCTTTGGCCACGACAACCATGGTTTCAAAGGCTCATTTGTCTGCTGGTACACCCTCTAATCCTGTTGCCACAGCCTGCAAACCTCCTGAGTCAGCCCAACTCAATGTTTCTTCACCCAGACCCAGAGAAACTCCACCTAACTTGCTGGTTTTTGTCGAGTCGTCCCCCCGAACAGCGGGCCTTTCAGCAAATGCTGAAATCGTGGCAGCCAAGGGCCGAAGGGAGTCCACACATCAGACATACAATTGCAGGGTACAACATTATCTGTTAGCTCAACAGCCCATTGAGCCACTTGGTAGTGCTTCACTGATAGACCTGACTGTGAAGACTGTTTTTCATTTTGACTGTGTTGAAGGCGAAGTGAGCTCCCCGTTCTTACAATTGCTGAAGGACACATCAGGTGGGAGCCGCATTGTGTCAGACTGATACCCAGCGAACGTTTACTAACCAAAAACGGACATCTTCGTCCCACAGATGAAGACAGTCTCTGCGGGAAAAGAGGACAAGTTGTGGTGCCCTGTTCGGGCACTTAAAATGGTACCTCGCTTGCACTAAGACTCTCAGAGATTCTATTTCCCAGCTCTTCTTTACAACAATGTCTCCTCGCAGAGCAGCCACCCGTGACACCATTTCTTGCTGGGTGGTTAGGGCCATTTAAACATCAATCCCAGGTTGGCCAGCTGAATCCACTGGTTCTGTGCATGCCCATGAAACTAGGGCAACGGCAACATCTTGGGCCTTTCTAAAAGGGGTTCCAATGCATGAAATATTGCACGCAGTGGCATAGAAGACTGCCTCTACATTTGTCTCATGCTACCTCCAAAGTGTTTTGCATACTGAGGGGCAGATAGGTCGCGTGGTCATCTCGGCTTCGATGCCCTAAACTGTTGAGCAGGATGGTGGTGATGGGGTAAACCCAACCGGCGACAAGAGATGCCGCCGGAGTGATGGGACGACCCCTACCAGACGGTAACCCCCCTTTGTGGTGAGTTACTGTTTACATATGTACTTACATAACAGTTCATATTGGGGTACACGATAGGCCGATACATAAGGTGTTTTTTTGTTTTTACACTGCCTTTCGAGCCCCCTATGGAATCCTCGCCCTTAACCTCCTGCTTACAGTGCTAATCTATGCATAAGTAGGAATTAGCAGGTAGGAGAGGGTCTGAAGTGGACTACTTCAAATCTGAGGTGATTTGGTAGTCCACGAGGGGCCGATACTTACCTGCTAATTCTCCCTTCCTCCTACCCCACTTTGGGCTTGGTATTGTTTGGTTGGGAATTCTTGTTTAGTTGCTATATTCCGCTTGGCATCATGAGTATTGAGGGAGTGGGCCCAGAGGGCGCTGTGTTATATATAAAATATAGCGAATTAGCCTTTGGCCTATAAGGAAAAATGCATACGTACCGGTAGGAATTAGCAGGTAAGTATCGGCCCCTCGTGGACTACCAAATCACCTCAGATTTGGAGTAATCTACCTGACCGTGGACATCGTTGAGTTCTAGAATTGTGAAGGTTGGTACTGGACAAGGTGCTGAGAAATCTAGAAAGTAGAAGACTCCGGCTTGGATGGAAGATCAATGTGATTATTAAAGTCACCTAGTATGACATGTTGACCAGGGATGTTATCTGCCTCGACCAACAAATGTGTGCAATGAAATGGAACAAGCACATCAATAATATCACATCTAAAGCCACAACCTCTTCAAACTTTCTGAGACGTAACCTCAAAGTTTGCAACTCGCACATCAAGCAATTAGGATATAAATCTCTTGTTAGGCCTCTCATGGAATATAGTTCAGTAGTCTGGACTCCACACACACAAAAAACTTTTAGTAGTCAGCTGGAAATGGTGCAAAGGCATGCAGCAAGATTTGTTCTGAATCGTTATCATCACACCTCGAGCAATGTTGAAATCCCTTCAGTGGCAAACCCTCAAAGATAGGCGTAGAATTGCAAGACTCACAATATTCTACAAATTTTATCGTGGTTTGGCTGCTGTCAACATGTCAACTGAGTTCAAGAATGAATACTTACCTGTAGAGCATCCCTCCCTCCTTCCTCACTATCCTCAATGCCATGGGTGCTCCAATTTTAGTGCTCGAGAAACGAGGAAGCGCACGAGGCATGCCAACGGGCACTATTATGTGAACTCTTAGCGGTATTAGGAGATATGCAAAAGTAGATTGCTCTACGAGTAAGTATTCATTAGTAGACCCCATCCATACTCCTGGTTGGGAGGGAGGGGGGGGGGGGGGGTACTTTACATAGTAGTGCAAACACTAGTAGTGCAAACACTAATGTCTAAGTCATTTTTGTGTACATGAACTGAGCTTCAAAACTTCTGATTATGTATTAATGAACAACTTGGTGTCTTTCCTAGATGTCCTATTGTTCATGACTTGGACATGGTGGAGCCATGCCGTCAGTTCCTAAAGGTTGAGATGTATGCCTTTGCAATGGGTTGCCTGATGTACATCAGTGATAAGGAGAAGAGAGACAAGCAGATAGAGGTAAACAATGTAACAAATAAATGCTACACCTTGGCACACATGTATAGTGTGGTATGCTAATTATTGCAGTTTTCTCTTGAAGGAAACCCTTTTATTTTGCTGACATCTTTGTCTTGATTTTGGTATGTTAGCCTGTTTGAAATATTGTGATCACAAAAGTAGGGCACTATAATGATTGGGAGTTGGTAAATTTAAATATAAAATAAACTCGTATAAAACAAATATAAAAACAAATTTACCACCGTAATTAGAGCTTCCAAGAAATGTTTTATTCAGCGTCTTTTTAACAAGAAAAAACTAACATAAGAAAACCTGGAAAATCATCAACGGAACTTTTAAATAAAAAGCTTGAAAACATTTATTTAATTAGTTCGTTAAAAATATACAATTATGATGTTTTTTCGGTACTCTAAAACATTCGCAGAGCATTTTAACCAATATTTTGTCAACATTGGCCAAGATTTAGCTTCTAAGATACCACATAGTACTTCTGACCCGTTAAAATATATCAAATATGAATAGGATTAAAACTGCTTAATGGCTGGAATGACCTGAAACATACAAATCAAATAAGTTAACACTACGAGTTATTATACAATGGGAATCACCTTAAAAACACCGTAATATAACAGATTTTCTGGTGATTTAAGGGTGAAACTGCATTTCTATTATTCAATTAGAGCATGTAAAATGTGTTTTAAAAAACTACTTTACAGTGCAGTTTATGTGAATAGTGTTTAAAAGCAAAGCTATTACATTATTTGTCAATTAAACCTTTTTAATAACACATGAAAACTTAAGGACCAGTATCCTATTATTTTTATTATTATGTAATTTATTAATCTACAATGTATTAAAATTATTAATTTATTAGGTCATGAATTCATGGATTTTATGTAATAGCATAGTATTTTTTACTAATATCTCCTTTCGTTAATCTTGAATACTATAACTTCCTGTACTTTTGTTAACCCGAGTTCGCGCCGGGATTATTGTAACATTCACCGAGCCGAGGCGCGGGATTATTGTTAACGAAATGCGATCTGAGGCGGGTTTAGGCTGATAGTACCGGAGAAGCACACCCACGCATTTCCGGCCTTACTCACTGCTGCCAGACATTTCCAGCCTTGCTCCTGACGTGTTTATGCGTCATCCGTTTTGAATCTCGAGAAAACTTGGCATGTACCGTAATTTCCTGCGGATAAGGCACTCGGCGGATAAGGCACAGGTCTCTAAAATCACAAACAAATTCAAACGCCAACAGATAAGGCGCACCGCCACATGTTTGAACGCACACAGAAGAACACCAGGCGCCACCCGGTATCGGTACATCGCCACAAAGGGGTCATTTTGTTGCCTTTGAACGATCACACTATTCCAAGCATGAATTAAACCGTAACCACATGGGCTGGTCACAAATACCTCTCCTGCAGATATCAGGTTTCAAAACCACGTTCCAGGTTTGGGTCCGTGGGATTGTAATTTAATTCAGTAGTGAGTTCAGTCAGTGATATAGTTTCTTTTCAGACAACGTAATCAGACAACATAGAGTTGACCTAATATACGGAAGGGATTTCTATCTTGGATTTTTGTGAATTAGAACATTGTTCCTGCCGTTTAAGTAATTCTGATTGCAGCATTTTCGGAATGGAAAAACGGCCACAAAGAAAAACGTTTGTATGACGGCATTGTTGGAACGAAAGCACGATCACTAAGGGGGTCAACGCATTGCGGCATTGTTGGAAAGAAAGCACGGTCGTGGGGGGATCAACACATCGTGGCATTGTTGGAATGGAAATACGGTCACAATATCTGGAGAGTTGAGCCTTGGTTGACCGCATTATTTAGTAAGATTGCGGCATTGAAAGAATTCTTCACACAAAGACCGTCACTTTGAACTCAAGCGACACCAGATAAGGCGCGCCTAAAGATAAGGCGCAGCGATGTTTTTGTGGTCTAGAAAGTCAGATAAGACGCGTCTTATCCGCATGAAATTACGGGTACGTTTCCCTATGTAAAGTATTCAATGTACATGTACCTATAGTTTGGTTATATACCTAAAATCTAACAAAGTAAATTGCAAAAAAAGTATATTTAAAATATACCTTTGTTGTGCTATTTATTTGACTATCATTGTCTTGGACCAAGACTAACTGATGTATAATCAACAGTGAGTCAATCATCATGGGGGGGAACCAATAAAATTAGACCCAAAACTAATTTACCAACCCAATGAATTTCCCTGATTTGTTGTTTCTGGTAGGCCCTGTTGAGTGGAAAGAGACACGTCGTCATCTTGGATGAGATAGCAGCAATGCAGAAACAGAAGAAACTCCTGACAACGGCAGAACAGGTTTGGTCCTCCAAAGATTTGTGTTGGTGATGGAGCATTTCCAATGATTTGTAACAAATTTGCAAGGCGTTCTGGCAAAATGAGGCAGAACTGGGCAGACGTCGAAATGAAGGTTTGCAGGTGTTCGGAAAGTAATTATTATTCTCCTTACATTAGTTTGCTGCACTTCAATCGGACATTCCGTTGACGTGTTATGCCTGTTTAAAAGTTTGTATTTATGGACATGTCAAATGGTTAAAAAAAATTAAAAAAAAGGAAAAGGCACACAAATGTTCAAATTTTGTATTTATGAAAATAAAAGATTAATCAAAAACACTTTTCTTCTACATATTTTATACTATAACTTCAAAATGCGTGTAGTAGGATTATAAAAAAAGACTACAATTATGATGTAAAATTGAAGAACAAAAAACACCTACATGTATTTCTGTTTTTTGACATTTTTCTTTACTTTGGACTCTGCCCAGTTCTGTCTCATTTTGCCAGATTGAGTCACATTTGCTTTCAAATAATTTTTATTTATTGTTATTAGTAATTGCACATAATCAGTTCTTTGAAACCTAAAGATTGGAAAATATTTAAATTGGAACAAATTTGTTCTCAGTCCGTACTGTTCAGACTAATATTGAAATGATATTTTTGAAACCCTATGGAATTAATTCATTTTTGTCTAAAACGGCATCCTTGAAATTAATTGAAAGCAGTATTGATTAATTTGAATGTGCATCAAACTTGGGTAATACCCGGCCTCCATAAATAACTGCCAACCATAAAAGTTTCATTATTACGACTAATATACATGTATGTGGAACTTTTTGTTGCTGTCCCTAAGATCAAGAGCTGCATATTCCAGTACACAGAGAAGACGTCAAGCTACGAAACCCTTCTGGCCACTTCCCACTTTCCCGAGTTAGTGAGCTACCTGGTCAGGGAAGACAAGATTCAAGGCCTGCTGCAAAAGTGCCTGCTGGCTAAGAGGTATAATAACATGACAAGTCTGGGGTGTGTTTTGGCCGTACTGAACCTAGAACTGTTTCTGATGTAATAACTTCGACCAGAAACAATTGAAGAGTTCAGATGCAAAAGATGCTAAGCGCCACTTTTGGCGTCGGCGGGGAGAACCTTGATTGGAACTGGTCTCATTTATCCCAGGACTCTAACCAAATCCTATTATCCCACAAAAATAATTGTTAGCCTCACGCAAGGATGAGCGGCTATCCAGATGCAGGGTGGGGGAGGGAAAATAAACGAACGGCGAACTTAACCTAGAGGCAATTCGTTTTGGTGGAAACATACCACCGTTTTATGATTGAGTGATTGATTTGATGTAACAGAACACTAAGCGATTCTACACTGCAAAAAATTGTACTCTTCAAACAAGAACAACATTTTATTTCAAGAAACATTTTCTTGCCTCACTTCCTAGAAAAAAATTATAGGGAGTGAGATGAGAGAATAGTTCTTGAAACAATAATTATTTTCTTATATCAAGAAATATAATAAAATCACTTTTGGCAGTGTAATAAACCTTAAAATGCAAATTAGCCTCCTAGTGTATTTTCCAAGTATTTTCAAAGACGACCAATAATTGGTCTTATTCTTCTCTTTTATTGGTTTAATGAATATACACAATAAATTATACATAATAACCCTCAATCATGATAACCCTCATGTAAATTAAAAAAAGGTCAACTGCACCCCTTTTTATGATGTACTCTACTTGAAATAAAACCACACATGGTCAACTACACCACTAATGCTTGGTGTAGGAACTTGGTGGCCAACTGCACCAGCTAATCCTCACGAAGCCCAATAAACCCTAATGTGGTCAACTGCACCACTTGAGTACGACCTGCCTTGGTTTGTACAATATAATTGTTATGGGGGCATACACCTATTACAAATAATATCCTTATTGTTACAATATAAAAGAACACAGAATAGGTAGGGTAATGAAACACTTTAAATATGCACAAATTAATCCTTGCTATAAGTTTTGTATACCTCAACCAGGTTTAGCTCACTGGCAGCGAGCTCATTGTAGGTTCTATGATAACCCTCCACTGACTTCACCAATTGAAGTATAGCTTAATAAACTCAGGATAGACTACTCAAAGGTTATCCTCATGGGACACTCGTAATGCTACACTCAACAGGGACAGCTAACTGACTCTAAACCAACAGACACCGAACAATGACAAACAATCCCTCTAATCAACCTAGCTCCGCTACAATCCCCGCCAACTAGTTTACCCCTCATGCTCGACCCAGGTCCCCAATAATCCAACAAGCTACCACACTGACTCACTAGTCACACCAGATTGCCAACAACACTCCACTGTCAACAGTCCTACTGTCACCCGCTGAATCCGCGCACACAAATTGTCGTTCAAGCTGAATTTTTTCTACAGATGCTTTAGCACTGTCGGCATTTCCGAGACTGACTGAAACCCTGCGCCGGATGCACACAAGTAGTGAAAAACGCTACAGTGATTGGTTGCCGCTTGCTACTGATTATTCATGCACCGGGCGGCATGCATTACTCATGTCCACATGCGCTGGTGATTGGAGGATGCCCCTTGATGAAGCAATCAGTGGGAATCTTGAACCTACCCTCCTCGAGCCTTCACTCTTATTCACCTTCTGTCTTGAACTAACACTGTGACAATTCACCTCTCATTATCTTCCTCTCAGAAAAATTGCATCAAATTGAAGGTGAATCTTCACGTTGGTAGTTTAAAACAGAAGGTGAATAAGAGTGAAGGGTGGGTTCAAGAATCTCATTGATTGTTGCGTTAGACAGCAAGGTCCCCGGAAGGCAGATGGCTGCATTATTTGACACTGACGAGTGATCCAGAAAGCCTTTATGAAGTGCGGCAATGGCTGACCTATAATTTTAGTTGCAGCAACTGTTAACTTAGATTCCAAAAGATAAACCAGGGAAGCCTCAATATCTGTTGAATAGTAGAAGTATTGGAGGAATTGGGAGAATGCCATTTGCGACATAATATACTTTTTTCCATAGCAGGTCACATATGCAAATGTGTGACTCTAAAGTGTTGATTACTTGATTTGTAAGTTTTTAGGTTGGTTTTCTAATTCATAATGGAAATTGTTGTTAATTATTATGAAACCATCTAATAACTGTAATCTGTTGATACATGAAGGTTTGACGTTGCAGTGAGTCTTATCCAAGTCTATTACAGCAACAATCCAGGCTCACCAAGTGCTCTGGTCTCAGACTCCAACTCTTCACATGACGTACTGCAGCTCAAGGTAAGATTTCATTCACCCTTCCATTATTCCGTAGTTTTTTAAGACCTGCAGCTTGAGTAATTCAAAATAGCCCTGCTACTTTACCATTAGGATCACAATAAATAATTGTCATCACTGTGTAAGGGTGCCATCCAGAGGATATTAAAATTTCATCTCAGTAGATGCCATACTTTTGAAAAAAAACTGTAAAAATGCATATCCTTATTTTCCTTTATTATTTCCGTTGAAGGCACCATGGCTTGGTCCTACTGGTAATAATCATCCTGTGGAAATGACAGTACATGTAACTTGGCACAATGATTTCACAGGAGGCTTGGTCCTGTTTTCATGATATTTTGCACATGGTGTCCATCACCTTTGAAACACATGATGCGCTTTTGCCCAATTGAAATGGATAAACTGTCGCACGTACCGTAGTACAGTAACAAAACAAAATGACCGTGCTACTGTTTCATCAATGTTCAAACCTTTTAAAAGATCTTTTAAATGCATTTTTTGAATTGGTACTGACAGAGCTATATGGATCACCATGGAATGAGTGACCTGACTTCATTGCTGCCCCTTCCTCGATGCAATGGTGATGGAGATAAGTAAATAAAATATACCTATACATGTACAAGTTAAGACTTAACCTGTTCGCTCCGGATGACGTATATAAACGCAAAGTTTTCCCCCGATTCAAAACAGATGACGCATAAACACCCCACGAGCAAGGACGGAACTGCGTGCTTCCCGGTACTATCGGCCTGAACCCGCCTAGTATCGATTATTATTAAGAATAATCCCGGCGCGAAGTGGTTTAAACGCAAAAGCCGCTAAACTTTACTTCTATGAAAAGTGAGGTAATGATATCAAGTAAAAGCCCTCATCAGTTCTATAGTATTCAATAATTTTTGCGGGTAGTTGTTGTTGTGCTTGAATTTTTTTAAGTTCTCATCTGAGGTTTGAGCCCAAATATTAAAAGCCTTTCATATCTTATTAGAGTACATGTATACAAGTCTGTGTACCAAACACTGTCTAGTCTAGTTATCTATGGATGTTGACGTTTACAATATATTTAATAATATTATTATTTATTCTGCCAACAAATGAAACAAATACATGTACAATTAAAAAAAAAATAAAGTACAGCAATATATAAACTTCATTTTAAAATACCCATAGTCAGGACACCAAATAAAAAAAAAGTAGGATGTTAATAATGTGATCTTGTAATGTCCCAGAAATGATATTTAGCAAACAAGTTTGTTTAAAATAAGATAATACGTGTACATCAAGCGCCAATGTACTGTACTGAGCTACTGGCTCTTGAAAAGATTCTGTTTGGACGTTACATATAAGCCTTAGGTTGACAATGTCCAAAAAAACGTTTACCATAATGCCTTAGTAAATTACGGAAGATTCATCTTATGCAAATATATTTTTTATAGTAAAAACAAAATCAAAAATGTATTAAGTCATTCCATCGGGGGACAACAATAAAAGCTAGGGATTAATAGTTCCAGGAACTTTATTAGCTATAGCCAATTTATTTTCTTCTACTTGCTTGCATGAGATTTTTCAGACATGGTTTGGACACAGATGCATCTTTTATAATTTTTTCTAGGTATACGAGTGTCAATGCAGATCTTCCATATTCTCGGCTTAATTTGTATTTAATAACATGCAATCTAATATTAAAAGGGAACTCTTTCCAGTGTTGTGTTTTGACATTTTAGTCGCATGTATTTCATCATTTACTCTATTAGTATTATAACAAAATGGTGATGTGTGATATGACATACAGCCAAGGGTGCTACAAACATCATTTCGTGGCCTTAAGTGATAAAGAGGTATTAACATACCAACATTTAATACAACTCTTTAAAGGTAATCCTTAGCAGATATTGACAAATTAAATTTTACCCCCAAAAATTCACAATTGCCAGACGGCGATCGCAAAAGAACCACTGCCCCATGCCAGTTGAAAACGAATGCTATTTTCCCAGCATCCATGATTGTAAAACTTCAGACAGGTCAGTTAAACAATATTTACTATAAAAAATACAACCCCCCTCCCAAATCCACCCATTCCTGATAATTCAAGCAATTACCAACTGTGGAATGTTGCAGGTTCTACTTGCACAATGTGCACAATGTATAAAAGCCATGTAACGTGCATTGTTTTTGGCGGCACACGATATAGCAATACGTTATTACTAAAAGATAATAAAAAGTCAATGGCACTGATAACAATATTTATATGTACTCTCTATACAGGGTGAACCTAAAAAAACAAAACCCACCGGAAAATGGCCATAATCCCGAAAGTATATATTTCATGGAAAAACTAAAGTCAATATCAGAAAGTAGGAGCTACAAGCTTTCTTCTGACACCTACATCGCAGGCCTACGGTCACTGGTAACTGAGTACCATTGTCTTGAAAACCATAGTCAGATTTCAGAAATGTCCAAATAGGTGTGCGTGTTGTTATCTTCGTGTAGGAAATAAGGTCGCCTGGAAAAGAACATAATTCCCTTTGTTATAACCTGTTTATTTGAAACAATAACAATGAAAACACTTATTTGGCTTTCATAAGCATCTTTCTCAGTCCTTGAGGTCTGATTCCTTCAACATGGCCGCCACCTCTCTCAACGCAAATTTCACATCGTCTTTGCATATCCTGCACTGCTCTCCTCACCATCCCCGGATCTTAGTCGTAAAATGTCAACTTCTTGCTGAATCCTCTCCCGTAATTCCACAAGGTCCCATGGGGGACTAGCGTAGACCTTATTCTTAAGGTATCCCCAAAGGAAAAAGTCACATGGAGTTAGGTCAGGGGATCGTGGTGGCCACTCCACTTCATGATTCAAGGCAATCACACGGTGTGCAAAGAGTTCTCGAAGACGTTCCCTGACGGCGATAAGTCGATGGGCAGGAGCACCATCTTGGGCCCACCACAGACTGATTTGGACATTTCTGAAATCTGACTATGGTTTTCAAGACAATGGTACTCAGTTACCAGTGACCGTAGGCCTGCGATGTAGGTGTCAGAAGAAAGCTTGTAGCTCCTACTTTCTGATATTGACTTCAGTTTTTCCATGAAATATATACTTTCGGGATTATGGCCATTTTCCGGTGGGTTTTGTTTTTTTAGGTTCACCCTGTACACTGTAAAAAAAGGCTGAGCCTACATACGGTACAAGGCCTTATATGTCTAAAAAATATATATAATATTGGGTTGAAAGATACACTTTCCCAAGGGAGGTCAAGTTGACCATAGTACCAAGTTTTCCGATTTTAGGCATTGGGACAAAGGTAGCCTACTTGCCTCTGTTTGGATGATTGCCTGGCCTATACTGCAAAAACTGTCTTTACCCAGAAAATTCATGTTTGTTAACATGAGGGTGGATAGTGTTTAGCCATTGAACATTGATGTTTCAGAATTGGACACTGCGTTCAGCTGCTAAACACCAACAGGTTATCCACATTGCCACACTTGCAATCAAATATAGAAACACTTGATCCCATTGTCAATTTGATAATTATCAGATTTGGACATCATTTTAAAGTGGGAAATATGTCTTTCAAATGTTCCTTATATTATTTATGTTGGTTATTATTATGTTGACCTCAACAAAGAAAAACCAAACTGATACAAAACAAAAAAAGTGGCTGGAAAAATTAAGGAACGTATAAACATGTAATTAAAAATACCAATAATCATTCAATAGAGAATAAAAGCGAGGCTTCCCTATGAGGTAAACAAAAAACACATAAAAAGCACAATAAGAAATGATTGTGGGTCAGGGACCGCAAAAGCGAATTTAATTTATGTTTGGCATTCTGTTATATTTTGTTTGCACACTGTATAATAAATGTAACAATACAATGCCCTAAAACTGAAATATCAGTTGCTCTTTTGTGAAGCGTGATCCATTACTTACACGGATAATTAATAATCACAGTGAGACTCGAAATGAAAAAGTTACTGTTAATGCGCATTGAGTTTCATCACATGATGATTTGACTTATTAATTATGTCTGTTCACATTCCTATTTTGTGTTGAAACTAGGAGCCAATTTCATGGAGCTGCTAAGCACAAACGTCTTGCTCAGTCAAAACAGCTACCAGCCAAAACTCATGGGTGCTTTTCATGCTAAGCAAAAAAACGAGCTGAATAACAATACATGTCACCTGAAAATTTGGTTTGTAACCCTGTTTTTGCCAAGGAGAACTGTTTATGCTAAACATTTTTGTGTGTGCGCAACAGCTCCATGAAATTGGATCCAGGTCGGAAGCATTTCATTGACGGATGGCATCTACTATATGTGACCTGTTCCAACGAAACCCGGACAAAGTCGACTTTAGTTTTTTTAGATTTTGCTTTTTTCAAATTCTCTAGGTTCTCAGCTTTAAAATGATGTATCATTTACATATCTACCCCCACCCTATCTTCCCTGGGGTCTGGATTTAGTGATAAAACCCTGACAACCTAATTATGAGATGAAAAGTGTATTATTTTTATACACAAATGTTACACAAAATTGACAAAAAAACACACTTCTGGTAGACGGATTTTGTTCAAATTTGAGGAGATTGTAGATTAATAGTGAGTGACTTAGGAAAACCTAAAACCTAAAAATGGTAAAATCCATCCTGAAATGACTTCAGGAGTACATTGTGACAAAACACATTGTGCGACTTTGTCCGGGTTTCGTTGGAACAGGTCACATATGTATTAAAAATGCCCAAATCAACCCTATACAACAAATGTTCAAAGTTTCTCGAGTTGCAGCTCTTCAGGCTAGTACCTGTTCTTTGCTCCAGGGAATACTGATATCAGCTTGTAACCAGTCTTGTGAGTTCTGTGTAGGCCATCACAAGTCAGTCAAACAAAGGAATGATTTTGTCACAGCTCATTTGTCACAGCTCATTTGAACAACTCATCCATCACTGTGACTCGAGATAGAGCACTTGAGTTTATTGGTCTCACATGACAGCACATGCAGAGCTTACCGTCCGAGACTGAGACCTCACACAGCCTTCAGTGTAACTCCTGGGCCTGTTCCCCAGGAAGTCCAAAGCAGCATCCCCAACACTGCCGGCCCCGTCCGAGGATGAACCCTTGCTGTGTTCTCCGTCACTCCTGGACCTTAAATTGGCCGTGGGAGAGTCCACGTACTTCATGCCGGAGGGAGATGATCCTCCTTTCTCTTTTCGTGACAGGGACCGGGTTAACTGTGCCTGCTGGTTGATGCTGAGGTCTGCCGGCGATTTGAAGCGGTCCAGGGACACATGGGAACGCACCGATGCCTGCCGGTTTATAGTTGCTGTGGACAGCATTGTTGTGTTGGATTGGTTCTTCAGCTGGCTCAGTGCCACAGATAGTTGTGTATCCAGCTGATTGATTTTTTCCTGGTGTTTCGTTTTGTCTGACTGCAGTGATGAAATCTGTCAACACAAAACAAAAACAATTGTTTATGCACAAATGATAAATATACAGGGTGGCCCAACCATAATTGCAGGAATGAAAAAAAAAAGTCTTTATTTCATCAAAATCTGGCAACCCGTTTAGCAGGAGGAATTATACTTATTTTAGTGATAAATCAAATAGGTAGTTGGCCACAGAAATCTGGAAATATTGCGCATTTTTTTCTGGTATGCCCTGTTTTGCTAACTTGTTAAAATGGGAAATTGTATAAAGTCTTTACAAAATCTGCTGTTGTTGGCGCCTATCTGTCAAGAGAGACAATGGAGTAGTGCACCCATAGTTCAGTCTATTGTTAAATTGCAGCCCTTGCTGTGGCTTGATTGCAAGCTCTGTTGCAGTTATTCATTCGTCTGACATGGGCGAGTAGCGCAAACATACTTTGGATGCCTGCCTGGTCAAGAACGTTTAGACACGGTCTTGCCATGTGATGCCAACAATTCTAATGAGGTTGCGCATCAGATGGTGTTGAGTCTGCGCTCTTGGCGAGAATATAGAGGGTCCATACCTCACTGTCGTAGAGCTTGCTCGATACACCTGCATCTTGGTGTTAGTAGTGAGCATTGTGTTGTCCCACACCTTTCAAGCAAGCCATGGTTGTTGACTCTAATGCAACAATACCCGTCTCGAACCAGTCTGGGTTTTGCCTATCTTTTGCCAAAGGTGTCCATAACGGAGATGGCATCACAGATGTGTCTCCACCTCTTTTCCGCATTACCTATATTACATATCTTGCTTCATATGGTAATGACCCTGTCGTGTGTACATGGCAGGGTCATTAGAAGGCTATAATGTCTCATGCAACATTAGAAACCAAACCAGCTCCAGGAGACACCATCTTTAACTCTAGTGTCTGCCTTATCCTACCTCCTCTCTCGCCTGTGCTAGCTGCAGATCCCTCTTCTGCACAGTCTGTTCAGATTTCTTGAGTTCACTGTGGCATTTGCGCAGGTTGGTTTTCAGAATGTAATCCTCTTCATCGTTATCTGTGTTCTTGTGAGGAGTCCTAAAGCTGGTCGATCGATTCCTGAAAAATAACACATGCGGTTTATCAGCATTTCAGCAGAGGCACTCATGCATGGAGGTTGAGAGATCTGCAAGTATTCGCTAAGACTTTTTTGTACTTTACCGAAGATGTACAATTTAACAAAATTCAAAATATTAAGTGGAGAAATATTGCTTAAAGGTAGGATACACCATTTGCAGATATCAAAAATATTTACTACAGAATTATTAAGAAATAAGTCTTTAAAAATCCAAGTGGTGGAAATATGTCTAATTTGCATAAATCGTTAACCCCTGCCATGTAATATGTTTATTCCCATATTTGGGTATATATTTTATTTTATTTTTTTGAAAAGTTTATTTAGGTTATTATAATTACACATCCTTACTTCAATAGCATTTTCTAAAGCGTGTAAGTGACAAAATAATTATGAAAATATAGTAATGATCCAAAATGACTACAATAATACCCTATAATTTGCACGCATTTGTCTCCAGATATCATCAAGTAGTCGGTATTGACGAGCTTCAAACTCACCAAGTTGTTGCTTATGCACAGTTATCCTATTAAAACCTTATGGAAAATCATATGAACTATGATAACAACTATGATAACATTGTGGTATAAGCCCAGCAAACAAAAACTAAAATGGTGTGTCCATAAATCGGGCTAAAAAGTAGATGAAGGGTTGCCTAAGGTGAGAGACTTAAACAAGTTCAAGGAAACCCCCCAAATTAACGATTTTTGTTGCTTACAATAATCATATCTAGGTTAGAATGCATTTTGGGGATTTCCTTGAACTTGTTCAAGTCTCCCATGTTAGGCAAAGTTTAACTACTTTTTCGCCCAATTTATAGACACACCATTTTCCCCAGTTTTTGTTTGCTGGGCTAAATATCACAATGTTATTATTGTTCATATTATTTTTCATAAGGTTTTAATATGATAACTGTTCCAGTAAGCAACTTCGTGATTTTAAAGCTTACCAATACTGACTACTTGAAGATATTTGGAGACAATGTAATGTGCGCACATTAATAGGGTCACAAAGTTGTCATTTTGGATAATTACTATGTTCTCATAATTATTCAGTCACTTATATGCTTTAGAAAATGTTATTGAAGTAGAGATATGTAAGTAGAATCACCAAAATTAATTTTTCAAAAAATAAAAAATATATATGTGACCCAGCACGGGTAAATGAGACACTTTGAGGCAAAAATAAAATTTGAGATTTTGATTTCATCATTTAAAGCTAAACAAGCTTTAAATGATGAAATCAAAATCTCTATTTTCATTTTTGCCGCAAAGTGTCTCATTTACTCGTGCTGGGTCACATATATATACCCAAATATGGGAATAAATATATTACGCGGCAGGGATTAACGATTTATGCAATTAGTCATATTTCCACCACTTGAATATTTATAGACTTTTAATATGTCATTGTGTGAACCTTTTAGAAATGCATTGTGGTGAAACATTTTTTGTTGCAATTTGTTTGAGGTCAAAACATATTTTTCCTGGACTATTAAGCCACCCGCTTAAGCCAAACTAACTTGAGCCACCCGCTGCAGAGTTTGTATTATTGTAGTGGCAGTTGTGTTTCTTTACCGTGGTGCAATATCTCTTGCATCAAAGCCTGCCCTCTCTAGACGTTCTTTGTCCAACTCCAGTTCCTGATGCAGTGTGTCGAGTTTCTATAGAAAAAAAAGGTGATTAATGTTGTTTGATATTTCAAATAATTTCCAACCCAGTCGGAAAAACTATGTTTCAAACACAGGTTAATAAAGAAAAAAACGTGTGTCTTCGCGGGTTAATAATGGTTAATAATAATGTCTAGGCGAGGCAAAATGAAATATCCAAACACGCGTTTCAAATGTGTTCTATATGTATTACAATGTAATATGCGTGTCTGAAACTACTGTTAAACACGTGTATTCTTGAACGCGTGTTTGGAAATTTCATTTTACATCACCACGCAAGACATGCGTTTTTTTTAACATAGTTTTGCCGACTGAGAAGCTCCTTAGCATGGCTAAAAAAAAATAATCTTGTGCACATAAAGAGATTGTATTTCATTCCAAGAAAAAAAATTGCAGATTTTTCAGTACTGTGGGATAAATTTGCTTTGGGGCTCAGTATTTTTGTCCAGCAGCTGATGATGACATGGATTGCACTCACATCATGTAGAAGTCTGAGGTCCTCCTCCTTACTGTTACACAGCTCCTGTCTCCTGTCCAGGTACTGCTCTATTTCTTCAATCTGTTAGGATGTGAGAAGCATATATACGGTAGCATTACATTACGCATCAAGGTGGAGTTCAATGTTGTTGCACAAGGCTTGACCCCCAAGGCCCATTACCCATCTGAGACACAACAGCAATGTGTATCAACAATTATTTGCAAGATTGTACAGCAAAGATTGTACAGCAAATACTGTAGATTCTTAACAAATTGACAGTTCACCCTCCTGTGACGTCACTCCATTTGCATGAATGGAACGATGGGTGTGGTGGGTGAAGCAACTTATGATATTTTACTATACTTTCATAGATCATTATAGTATCCGAGTCGGACACTTTTCCCCAAAAACAAAGTTTGATAACATTTCGAAAACCACCATGGACATAGCTGGATTCAAACTCGGTTTTTAGATTCAAAGCTCATCTCTACTGTGGTATGCAGCTCGACAGGGGTTGTCTTCGGTCAAGCAATAACAAAGAATTGTTATGGAGGGTGTTAAGTAGTTGATACACAAAAAGTGCACCATTCGTGGGTGGTGAATGGAACAAAAGTTGTGCACCAATCAGACGAGTTAACAATATTATCTGGTAAAGATACAAGCACGTGGCTAGACAAAGTTGAATAGATTGTACGAATCTATACCTAATTATTCACAAAAGGTGAGATTTTGGCAAATCAGGGATATATTACTTGCATAAACTATTGTTTTAATAAATGCCTTTATCAAGTTAGAAAATACACTCAAAACTGTAGATTCGCGCAATGATAGACTTGGCTTTGCCTCATCCATTCTCGGCATGAATATACAGTTCTTCGTCCATTCTACCTAACAGAATCACCTCATTCTCGTACTCTACACACTGCAAGAAGCGAGAGTCCAACTCCTTCCTGAACCCTGCCAGTTCGTCCATGCGTTGGCTGAGGGCAGTATACTGCTCCTCCATCCTAAGGTCACTCAGCTTGACTTGCATCTCCTGACGCTTGCCCTCTAGTTCCTGCTCATATTTGGTGATCTGCAAATGGAATGATTCAGCAACACTGAGGGAATGACCCTGGACCAGACTTATGAATGTAGTGGTATATATTCATCCGGGGTGGGTGGAACCTTGCACCTGGCGGCATTTTGCCATATTAGTTTTTGTTTAGGAAACAGCACCTCACATTACTGGTAGTCGTACCATTCCCCTGCTATTTTCAATACTTTTACAAACAGTTTAGGGTATTTTATTGTAGAATGTCATATGGCCCAGTGGTCACGGTGTTCAACTCGTACGATGGTGCGTGGGTTCAAACCCTGCTAGGATCATGGTGTTTGTGCCCATCGGCAAGACACGTAACTACAACTGCCTCTCTTCACCTAGGAGTATAAATGGGTACCTGATGAACGAGCTAATAATTATTGTAAAACGCTTTGAAATTGTTGATACAATGGAAAGCACTATACATGTATACGATGACAATTATCAATATTTGAAATTTGAAATTCAACACGCTTTCAACACAGCTCACTAGAGAAATCACAATATACTTATTTAAAAAAATCACCTTTACACAGCACATTACCTTGACATATAGTGTGAAACTATCATATCATAAACATTTTAAGAGTGCACTGCGCGTGTATACTGCAATTAGAGTACAGGGTCAAAACTAAGACAATGTTCCACTTAATTCTGCTTGTAGATTGTTTAAAACAAATAATAAGTCGTTCTGCTCTTCCTGTGGATTTTTTTTAATCATGAAGCTCCAGTTGGAAAAAACTAATGTGAAAGCCAAATTCGGATAAACAAAACTTATTCACAAAAATTAATAATTGGCGAGGCTTGCCTTGAGGTGTGCCTGACTTTTAGTATAGTGATTGATTTTTACTTTTAGTCAGTGTTAGTGTAAAATGCCACGGGAAAACTTTTTTGTAACCATGAGTAACCATTGGTTGTGCAGAATTCCAGACTTATCCCATGGCTTTTTCCCTGATATACATGTACCAACTTTCCATGACTTTTTCAGAACTTTCATGAAAGATTTGAATTGTTGGATTTTCCCTGCAGGAATTTACTGTGACTGTGAGAATGTTATAGTAGATATTGACACTGACTGACTGACTGGACCACTTATTTTGACCATTTCGGATAATACTCAACATCTTCTTAAGGGAGTTTGTGTGCACTGACTTGAGGAAATAATAAGCCACACCACAATTTACTAGCTATTAAGTTTTATACAAAACATATCTTGAAAAAGAAAAAATACCGCAACATACCTCTTCTTCAAACTGTTTCTTGGTTTTCTTCATTTTGTCCTTGAGTAGCTGTTTCTCTGATAGGTACTTCTGTTTCTTTGCAATCAGGTTATTCCCCATCTTGGTTATCATCTTGCTGTCCTTCCCTGCTCCCTCTCTGTGGGAGGATGATGCTGGTTGCTCACTCTTGTCTTCGAGAGTGAAACTGTCAATGTGAACCACCGAGTAGGATTGGTTGTTGTCCTCGTCTGTAGAAGTACCAGTTAATTCTGGATTGCCGTTCATCGTGGTCTTGCCCTTGTGATTAGTCTGTGGACAGTCACTGTTTGCACTTTCAACGTGCTCTCCCTTGCTAGAGTCCGGTCGCTTTGTTTCACTTTCATGCCCTGTCAAGTCACTACACTTTGAGTTGTGACGCTTACGACTGCGGCTTCTCTTTCTGGAGCTGCTGCTGCTACTGCTGCTGTGCCGCGATCTATGGCTGCCAGCACTGCCTTTCCTTGCAGCTTTATTGCCCTTCCTGTCATGGTCATACTCCTCACTCTCCTGAACATCGGCGGTAAGTCTGCTGGTAGAAGAGGAGTCGCAATTTCCTACTGGCAAATCGGAGTGATTAATCTCGGTAGTGTTTTCCCATGATGCTGGCCGTTCCACTTTAAGGCTGGTATTTTTAATGCCCGCTTCTTCCTCAGTAGACCCGCTCTCTTTGCTTTCAATTTCGTCCATGTCTCCCATTTCGCTCCATCAATTAATCATTCTACCCCAGCACTGTCAATTGGTAGATTGACAATTCCACTGTTTTAATTGAGCCCGTTTGTATGATAAAAATGAACTGTGTTGAATTGTTGTGAATAGATTCCCTGTAAAGGCATCCTAGAGCAGACAACAGCAGACATTCTGCACCGCTCATCATCAGAATTTCTTGAAACAGTTAAATGTTAAACAATGTTTTTAAAGACCAGATGTACAATGTACATTGTACATCATACCAGCCACTCCTCCTAGTTTCCCTGACTCCTGCATAAAAAAGAAAGGATAAAGTCTGGCTTCATCACATTTATTATTATTATTTTATCATCATTTATCATCATCATCATTTATCATCATCACAGAGCAGACACCATAAAATGTTTACTCACTATAGAGATGGAGGCCAGCATCCAATTATTACAAGTCGATCCAATTTAGCGCATTTTTTATTTCTCTGATTATTTCTCTAAAAATGCAGATACGGTTCCGTTTCATCTATTTTTATTGTATTTTTATTTTTATAACATTGTAAATTGGAAGCCAAACTCTGGATGGAGGTTTAATGTAATTTTCTAGTCTATAGTGACTTTATCAGTTGTTCTCCCTCTCAAGCTTGCTTTTACCAAGCTAATTATATACGAAAATTATAAAGTGATTTTAGCAAACTTTGCCACACATCAACAGAAAATTAATTTTAAAATTGTTCAACCTGCCGCTAGAAGGTACTATAATATTTTATGACGTCACTGTGGTAACTTTGTTTTTTACAACCTAGCCAGGGACTAATATTGATGAAAGTATGTTCACATCAATTTCCACTTTTATAAATTATAAGGCACTTCCGGTTTGAACCAGAAGGAAGGGTCATGTGATTTTAAGCTAACAATATAAAATAAAGATCATGGACTATTCTACCAATTACATGTACCACAAAATGTATGTTCCAGTCTTTTAGGGTTAATTTTTGATTGACTTTTAAAGATTAAATCTATTAAAATGTAATTGCTTGTAATTTGATACATGATGATGTCATCATGACATCTGAGAAATTATGCGAAAGTTCAGTGTGGGTATTTGCAAACTTTCATTTAAATTCAAGTCTGTTTAATGACAAGAGTGACTCCGAAGATGAAACCTGTACAAAATATAAGTCTATATGTGGCACGTACAGGAATTAAGAAGAAGACAAAACAAAAGAACAACAACAAAGACTTTTTCACTGAAGGGACAAAGCCAAACTAATGTATTTCATTGTGTAATTTCATTTGACATGTTGGCACAATAAACACTGAATCAGTAGACCCCCTGTTTTATGTATGTATACGTATTGCACATGACAAACATATAAAATCTGTATACATGATGATGTAGCACAGAACTACAAATTGCCAGTGATCCTAGAAAAGTTACAATTCCCCAGTTTAACGTTGAAAACATACAGTGCGTATACTCACATCATAAAGATAATAATAGTGTTTACAACCCCCAGGTAAATCCAGCAGTTAATAGATACGTGTATGATGATCACATGTAAAAAGCCACACAACTAATGACAAACCAAGCATAGTCCATTGATCATCATATAGCGGGGCCAGTCAATATTTGCACGCCCCAATATCAACAGTGAATAGGGGTTCTTTTATTTATCATGACAATAGACACCTTGCCCAGAACCTGTTGTATGGGGCAGGGTTAACCAAATGACAATGTTTTATGTGTTAAGGCCCATTAAAGGTCATTTACACAGACGAGCGGTAACGGAATTCCGCGCGGTGAAAAAAATAGAACATATGTTTTTTTGATGGGATCGTTTACATTTAGAGCGGACAAGCCGCGCGCGCTGTATGTAGGGCGATAAACCGCTGCGTTTAGAAACCTGAGCGATTGTTTTTAGAAATACCGCGCGGAGACTCCGCGTTCTGGCCAATCAGCGGTCTCGTTAAGTATGACGTCACGGACTCTCCGGAACGCTTTGATCTCTAAATATTTTTTTTTTTTAATTATTGGTGTTTTTTATTGTTTATATTAACAGCCAAGTGGACCTGCCAGTACCTACATATCCCCAATAGTGGTTTACATCTATTTTTAGGTAAATGCAAGCGATTTTAAAAACAAATAATATGATAACAATATTTCAATAATTCTTACAAACAAAATTGTCCATGCAGGTTTCCTATTTCTTCCTTTTGCACTGTGTACTCCTTCAAGGCACGCCATATTATGATTATCATGAACAGCACACTATTTTGAAATGAGCAGGACATCTAACACGAAATGAGGGGGTGGGGGGTGTGAGTCAATAGTCACTGCTAATTAGTCAGACTTTTGTCCTGATGCACTGGCTGCGTGCAGCAGGGTTAGGGCTAATAACTGACAGATTGTGGTTGGGTTGAACATAAGATAACAGTTTGTAATAAAAGACCTACGTTTTCAGCAATTCACCTTTATTATCGTCCACAAATGCTCATAAATTGAGAAGTTGCGTTTAATACAGCCTCTGCCCAGTTTGGTCTTATTTGTCACAGTTTTAAAAAAACCAATAGGCTACGGGTACCTTTTAGAATGTTGCTCAACAATCCAGGAGCCCCTATGGAGGGTATGCATAGCTTTAGAGTTTCTTGAGTGCCTTGCACCTAAAGCTAGACTGGTCCGTGGCCGAAGGTGGAAACATCATCCAGTCAATGCCTGTGTATACAGGGAATAAGATCATGAAGGATGTGGAGGGGTAATATTTTAACTCTGCTGGCTCGTTTTCATTTCGTGATTAAATTGTACACAGTCAGTACTTGTTGATTTTTGTCAATTTTGACTTAATTTGTACTTGCCTGAATTTGCACCTTTGGAAGCCTATGAGCAGTGCTACAAGCTTGCCTCATTGATAGTAATTATTTGGGAATATAACCAGAAGGTCTCAATACCATAATCTTTAGCAAGCTTGCCTCAGTTATTTAAGGGAATATACCGTATAGCTGCCAGTGTACCCTTTTGCATTTTTTCTGAGCTCTCTGCAAGCTCTATGCAAGTTATCTGCAAGTTCTCTACAAGCTTGCCCTACATGTATGCAAGTTTACAGCAAGCTCACTGCAATTCCTGTTAAGGGACGTATTGGTATTGCAAAGATAAAAATTGCCTTTTTGTCAACTGCATGATATAAGACCAAAACCCCTGTTTGACCACAGATCCTCACCAATGACCAAGGACACTTCCTCGACGTTGACCAAGGACAATCCCTTACCACTGACCAAGGACTCTTCCTCACCAATGACCCTTTCTTGTTGTTGACCAAGGACTCTTCCTCACCAATGACCCTTTCTTGTTGTTGACCAAGGACACCTTCCAAATTCTTTAGACCTTCCCTCGCCAATGACCAAGAACCCTGGCAATCTGTCGGCGTAGACCAAAGACACCCCCACCAGTGACCAAAGACCCTCTCCCACCATTGACCAAGGACACTCCCCCTCACCAATGACCAATAACACTCTCTCACCAATGACCAATAACACTCCCTCACCAATAACCAAGGACACTCCATTACCAATGACCAATACCACTCCCTCACAAATGACCAATAACACTCCCTCACCAATAACCAAGAACACTCCCTTACCAATGACCAAGGACACTCCCTCACCAATAACCAATAACACTCCCTTACCAATGACCAAGAACACTCCCTCACCAATGACCAAGGACACTCCCTCACCAATAACCAATAACACTCCCTTACCAATGACCAAGGACACTACCTCACCAATGACCAAGGACACTCCCCTCACCAATGACCAATAACACTCCCTCACCAATAACCAAGGACACTCCCTTACCAATGACCAAGGACACTCCCTTACCACGACCAAGGACACCCCCCTCACCACTGACCAAGGACACTCCCTCACAAATGACCAAGAACACTCCCTCACCAATGACCAAGGACACTCCCTTGCCAATGACCAAGGACACTCCCTCACTAATTACCAAGAACACTCCCTCACCAATGACCAAGGACACTCTCTCACCAATGACCAAGGACACTCTCTCACCAATAACCAAGAACACTCCCTCACCAATTACCAAGGACACTCTCTACCAATGACCAAGGACACTACCTCACCAATGACCAAAGACACTCCCTCACCAATGACCAAGGACACTCTCACCAATGACCAAGGACACTCTCTCACCAATAACCAAGGACACTCCCTCACCAATTACCAAGGACACTCTCTACCAATGACCAAGGACACTACCTCACCAATGACCAAAGACTCTCCCTCGCTCACTGTAGACCAAGGACACTATCTTGCCGTTGACCATTGACCAAGAACCCTTCATTGTTGTCACCCATGTTCCCTCACCAATGACCAAAGACCCTTGTCGTTGATGACCAAAGACGCTCCTCAACAAAGACCCTCCTCAACAAAGACCCTTGCTACTTACCAAGGACCTTTACTTGCCATTAAACAAGGACCTTCCCTCACTATTTCGTACGGACCCCCATTCTCCGTAGACCCAAGAAACTCCTTCGGCACCCAATGCTGCAAGTCAACCAGACACCTTTGAGTTTGAGGAGTTTCGTTGATGGTTAAATCATTAGATATAAAGGCCAAGCAGCCTTAAAACCTTGCCTGGATCCAACACTGCCAGTGAGGGTACAATGTAGTTGTCCTTGTCTCAGTTTATTACTGCCTAATGTGATCCTAACAGACCTTTATACCCTTTGCATTATATTTTTAATCTGACAATGTAAGGGTTAATAAAATATTTACATGAGTGATGAAAAGCTTGTTATACTCGCCGAAGCGACTGCAGTACAGGTAGCAGCAACAAATATCGCACATGTCCAGTTCCTCCAACCTGCATAGCACTAGCAGGCCAGCCTCTAGTTGGAGGGTCTTGAGAAGGTTGCTTCCTAGTCTCAAGATGAGAAGGCTGTGACACAGTCCTCCAGCAAAAATCTTTTCTGGAATGGTCCGCAGGAGATTTACTGTGAGATCTACGGTACCACCCTTAGTTTTAAAAGCTCCCCAATTTCTGACGGCAGCACAACTATTTTGTTGTGTATTGCACTCGGTTCTTGTAGGCACTGCATACTACCAATGCTCTTTGGAAGTGTCAATATAGTTAAAGTTTAGGTCCAAAGTGACCAGATGGGGTAGTCCCTTGCAGTCATAGTCGGGGATGTCACTGATGGCATTCTATCCAACGTCTTCAGGAGCGTTAACTTTACCAAACACGAGGGCATGTAGGTCCTCTGAGTATATGCAGTTGCTCAAGTACAAATACCTGAAGGAAATTAGGTTATAGAGATCAGCTCATTTGGGATCCGGGCAAGTCGGAAATGACCGAGAAACCCTAGCTTCCTTCAGTCTCAGATGAATGAAGGCCTCATCGGATGAGGTACTGTTTTGACGGCTTTTAAGTCGTCTTGAAGTCATCGCGTGAAGCTGTCTATTCTCTACCTCGTTCTTATCAATGTTGACATCGTATAATAATGCACAATTAAAAAAAATATATATGTAAGGGATAATGCAGTGAGCACCCGAACGTTGTTCGCGTGAGTGGAACGCACCCAGGGCCCAATTTCAGGGCTCTGTTAACCACAGAATTCCACGCCTACGGTTACCATTTCCCGCTAACCGCGCTAGCAGAAAAATTATTTGCTTTACCATGTAGGCACAGAATCCTTAGTTACGGGATGTACGCATGCTCAGAGACCAACATTTCTCGCAAGCACCGAATTTTCTGCTATAGTAAAGCAGGAATTTTTCGCTTTCGCCAAGAAATTGGGCCCAGGTCACTCACAGGCCGGGGGCGAAATTTTTTTCACAAACGTAACTGGCGGATTTCATGAATTATTCATTAGTTTGGATGAGAAGTTATGTTTATTCATCGGAATAAAACATGACGTCACAGCATTGTTGTTATTTAGTCAACTAGTTAAATTAAATCACTTTAATGAAAAGCTGTTGTCGAGCTGCTATAAGTAGTGTAGTGGGATGGTCTATGGATCAAAGATCCTAGTTCGGGCTGCTGTAGGTCACCTCGTTTTTCCTAGTCAAATGGATATCTTTGGAGTATTTTTAATTTAAGGGAAAAAAGAGACCTAGAACCTTAATGTTGTACAGTGATCAATGCAACTACTGAATAATTCATCTGCCAGCTAGATTTGGGAAAAAAATATTCGCGGCCCGTGGGGTGGGGGTAGACGTGCTCTAGTGACCGAATCATGCCTGGCAAACCTCTTGATGAGGGCGCTGAAACCAGTCAAAAATGTTAAGTCTAGTGCCCGCTTCGGGAACTATTTCCTGCAAATTCAGGGCGGTGCAAATCTCACGCAATAGCCTATATTAGTTAACCTCACGTGACCGTGTTTCAGCCAACCAGAATACAGAACTAGCAAGAGGTGAGTTATAATTATAATTATTCAAAATACAGTGTATAGTTGTGCACTCTTTAGAAATATCACAGATTCTAAGGAAAAAAGATTGTAGGTTTATGTGCCATTCACTGCGGTTATATTTACCTTGGTTTTGTTTGTTTTTTAATTATAAAGGTATCTTCAAATTGTTCAAGGCACCAAAATAGTAGTTACAATTTTCGGGAGGTCAAAACCAAGTGATCAGAATATTTATTTGCTGGTCTTTCTTTACTTTACAATTGGTTCAAAATCAATTAATGCACCCATTTATTATATCCTACAATAATTATTCAAACAAACCTGAATAAACATCTACAAGTTACAACACAGAAAATCAACTTAAGTCCCCCCCCCCCTTTTTATTTTCTTTTTTAAGTTTAAATACAAAATTGGTTGCACCTCCTGTACAACCCGTTTTCCTCTCTTTTCCCCCCATTTGAGACTCAAGCCCCAATCCTTCAAGTGATTCCTGTATGGAATGTATTGTTGCATGTAATGACATTCAGCGAGTGTTAAACAGTGTAGTAGCCCATAGGTGGCCATAACTAGCTCATTATAGGGAATACCAGCTACATTGTAACTAAAATAACTCTCCCCCCAAGGAATTAAGCTCAAAACTAGTCAAGATATTTCTAATGGAGCTTTTTTTTGTAAATATACAAACGGTGACAGCTGAATGAGATTGATTCACTTTAGATCAATTGATACTCGATATTGACCATCAAATAACAAAAAAAGTCAATAATTAATTTCCAAAATTGGGGGGGGGGGGGGAACATGACTTTAGCAATGTTTTTATTTTAAAACTATGCAAGATTTAAATTTGCTGTATATTTATACTGACTCAAGAAATAAAAGTATAATGCTGGGAAGACCCCAGATACGTTTGAAAAAGGAAGGGTGGTATTCCACCTCAAAAATTGAGAGGTGTAAATAACATTACATGTATTAGTGGACTTTTAGTAGAAAGTCACATGCACTCAACAGTCATCCTAATTACGTGTCTCCACCTATTTCCAAAAGAGACCTTTAATTTAGGAAACGGATGCTCATCATCTGCTCAACATCTGTCCTCTCCAGAGCCTGTTTAGGAAGTAAACAAACATCATTGTAAACTCATTGAAACAGAAACAGGCATACTACACATCTAAAGCTGTACCGCATTAGTTGCATGAAATGCACACAATAAAGCCAAGTAGAGTTTTATAACAAGCTGTTCAGAAATTCAAGAATAGTTGGCAAGTTTTGATTACCCTCTTGGAGTGTCGCCGGCAAGAGTGGGGGTGCTATTTCAAGGGGTAGAATTTCAAGCAGACCCAGATTAAAAAGTACAAGAAAAGTAGGATCAAAAGTAGAACTTTGGAGGACAAAATCAGGATAAAAGTTGGCTTTTCACAGGCTTTCATGAGTGGTTTTTGGTGATACTCACCTATGTCCACAGCATCATAAACCATTTTGGCATGTTCTGTACTCACAACACACACATGCTACGTCTCCATCTAAAGCTCTTGGAAGTACAGTTGCAGTATTCCGACACCAAAGCCCTTCATCTTTGTGTTATTTACATAATCTAAGTGTATATAAACACTGTTACGAGATATATTCAATGAGATTTCATTTTGTTTTTGAAAGACAAAAAAGGTAGGAAATAGTAGGAAAAGAGTTACCCATAAGATGGCACCATTAACTCTAACCCCCTAGGCTCTCGCACTAGAAAGCATACCAAACCTAACAAACTTCAACAGCTCACACAGATTTAGTAATTTTTGGTACACTGTACTGAACTTAACAGTACTAAACCTGCCAACTCCAGAAGTGTTCTTGACTTGGTACAGTGGGGACACACATACAGGGTGTACGTGTACATACACTTACAGTTGACCAGGAACTGTCCCGTGACAACGTGGATCACCCACGAATAAATGCCTGTGCACTCTCCCAAACTCCAACATTTTGACATTTTGCCTTTCTCTCCTGAACCGTACAGAATTCAACAGGGTCTGATCCCTGGGCCTTTAGTAATGAGACAAACAAAGTCCAACAACAAGTTGTTATGGTTTGGTACCTAACCTGCCAAAACCTGCAGTTGGAGTTTTATGGGTTTGGGGTAGTTAGGGTTAAATGTCCACTGTACTTAAAGAAAAAAGGGATCATGAGGGAAATATTGATGCCCACCTTGACAAAGTTTTCATAGGAGATGGCGCCGCTATTGTCCTCATCTGCCTCAGCTATTGTCCGGTCTGCAATGGATCCAAGCTGTTCTTCAGTTATGTTTGATCCGACCATCATCTGCAGGATGACCAACAATTCTTCCCGCGTCACCATGCCACTGTTGTCCAGGTCATACATGCGGAAGGCAACTTTGGGAATGAGGGATTGAAAACTGTGAATGATGTTACTGTTACAAAGTGCTTCTGTGTTAATATAGAACCACAGAGCTATATGTAACACAAAAGTCTATGACTTGACTACGACTAGTTGCATGTCAAGAACTAAGGGGGGCTCTTTACTGCTTGCTGCCTTACCCCACGTCAGCACCCTGTGCTGGATATTCATTATAAAGTTTGCATACATGTAACAGATACAGATACAGATGTTAATCAAAATATAGAATGTGAAAAGGTCTTACAGGAAAGCTTGGCACCAATGAGCAGGTACAGGGTTCTAGCTAGAACCTTTTTAGTGCCGGGTAAATTATCAGATTGCGAAGCGTTGCGAGCGCAGCGAGCTGAGCTCTCGCGCCTCACAGCCGGGCGTCCAGTTAATTTTTGCATGTTTCTGTGAAAGTCTAGCTAAGTTAATAAAATAAATTACTACATGAACATGATTAACGTGACTTTGTATCTCCTCTCTTTCTTTTGTGCCCATAATTTGATTTTAAAAAAAGTGTGCCAGGCGGCACAGCCAATTTGAGCCAAGTGCCGGGCGAAAATTGGAGTGCCAGGCGTTAACGCCCGGCGCCGCCCACCGTGGCTAGAACCCTGAGCAGGTACTAGCAGGCAGGTTTATTCATTCTGTAGTAGACGGTGTGTTTGTTGAACAGGCAGTGGTGCACAATTTACTGGATGTAGAATGGATGTGGATGTAGAGTTGGTTTATTGGGGCATCATACATTTGGTCAAAGACGGAAGGCAAGCGCCTTCAAATTCCAATGACAGTCGTTCTCAAGGCTGTTAGAGATGCTTCTTAGAAAGCTCTGTACCTGAATCTGATCAAATCCCCCTCCCCCAACATTACAAATTGCCAAATAAAAGTGATAAAACTCACATCTTAGTTTGTTCTCCCTACTATTGCAAGGGTTCTCTATGTCCTTGTCGTGGCTCTTGATAGGCCTGAAGAGCGATAGCGTACTCATGAACTGGCGGAAGTTAATCTTACTCTCGGGGTTGTCCGTGAAGAAGGCATGAATGATGCGGTCCCCTAGCGGGTTGATTGCAAGCTCCGGAATCCTCAGTAAATCTTCTCGACTTGGAAAGCAAAATAATAAAAAATCTGAAGATTTGCCAATGGGCATTGAAACCCGAGGTTATTAACCCTCCTAGTCAATATCCAGAGCAGTCAGTTCCAGGTGAAGGGATTTTCAGGTTAAAGCACATAGCAAGAACCCTATGCCATACAGAGAGTCACTAGCTGCCCCCCAAAATGGCACTGTGGAGAGCAGTTTACTGTGACTAAATCTGCCTTCTTGCCACGAGCTTCAAACCCTAACTCTCTACCCCATTTTTCTTAAACATAACCTGGATTCTGCAAAATCCTGCAGTGGGTTTGTCATTGAGCTATAAAGGAGCCAAACATGGAACAAACAGCTGCTAAGTGCCCTATTATAAAAAGAGTCTGCACAAATGACCTTTGGTAGGCAAACGTTCCCTATCATTGACACACATGTGTAACGTACACCTTGACTGAAGCTCTATGGGGAATGTGCATAGAGCATGAGATGTGTAAAAGTACAAAGTACCAAATAACCTTAATCCTCCCAAATCCTCATTTGGATAAATAACCCGAGTAACCTCAATCCTGCAAAATCATTCAGCAGTATTTTAGGCCTTATGACCTGGATCCTGCATTAACCTCCAGTGGCAAAAACCCAAAACGCCCTCAATCCTGCAAAATATTGCGATGCATAAATTTCCAAGCGACTTCGAGCTGCAAAATCCTGTATTTGGGATGGTTAGGGTGAATAAAAATGCCAAAAAAAACTAGGACGATCAAAGTATATAAAACAAACTTTCAAAAAAGAATAGGTTTTATTGGATCAGAAATGAAAAGGACAGAGGTATTTCGTAATGGAAATTGAGTTAGGCACCCCCCCCCAAAAAAAACCAACCAAACAAACAAACACCCCAACAAAAAAACAAAAAAATAAATAAACAACAACCCTGTTACACCTGTATAACTCAATATTATAGAAAAGAACTATACCCTGGTTTACTGTTCAAATTGCAACCTATTTATAGTATTACCTCAAGGCACCATTGTCACTTTTGTCCAAGCTTGTGAAGCGACTGTACAGTCGTACAATCTGTCTTTTTGAAACTGCGTGTGAAAAAGAAATGAATAACATTATTTCATTGTCCGCCATCTTGCTTTGTGGTGTGACTGAGTCATGACTTTTTTAATGCAGAACAGGGATTGTTCCAACCGTTTGTAAAGAAATTGGGAGGGGATTCAAATGATTCTTTTATGGTTTACAGCAGTGTGAGTACATATCAAAAAGTAACAGAAAATATTTACGTATAGCAACTGGTGAAAACACATGTGCCAAAGAAAATATGTTTTCACTAGCTGGCATAATGCCATTCTGCAGTTAAAATAATTGCATACAACTTAATGTTAAACTGCAGCCGGTCGGACACAGCCTGCTACTGTAGACAGGAGTCATGTGATGGTCCACGCCTGACCCTGGGGTTACGGTACGAATTGATTGAACTTCGTAAATTTAGTGTGCGGAATTGAGACCGCTTAAATAGATAGTTTTTGTAAATGCATCAACCCGTGGCGTTGTATACGCCACGTTCACGGGTCTAGTCTATTAGTAGTAGCACTAGAGGGAAAGCCACGGCGATATATTTTATTTTTTATTTTGGCCGGAAAATATTGATTCCACCACATAAACTGAAGTGTGTAGTAACCAGTATTTGATTATTTTTTTTAATTTATAGCCAGCAACTGCGGCTATTTTGGCCAGTTCCACAAATGAAATGGCAATTACTGAAATTACTCAATTAGTGTCCGGAAATTGGGCAACATATGTACACGGTGTCAGGTCCACTTGCCCCCTGACCGACTCGCCCCTTACCTACATGTACATGTACTCGCCCCTTACCTACACTTACCCTTACCCTTACTGACTCGCCCCCTGATCGACTCGCCCCCTGACTGACTTGCCCCTTACTAAGTTACCCCTGACCGACTCGCCTCCCTGACCGACTCGCCCCCTAGCTGACTCGCCCCCTGGATAATTGTTTCATTTAAAGTCGTGAGTGCTCTTCCCGTTTGTGTGTAGTTTGAGTTACATGTGTTTTTAAGTCCATAATTTGTGTGACTTAAAACA
The DNA here is from genome assembly GCA_037893245.1 of Crossaster papposus. Taxonomy (NCBI): domain Eukaryota; kingdom Metazoa; phylum Echinodermata; class Asteroidea; order Velatida; family Solasteridae; genus Crossaster; species Crossaster papposus. The sequence goes on along the minus strand of JBAIAA010000568.1, from coordinate 4,381 downwards.
AAAATAAGTCCCACATGCGCGCTATTTTGCCCTCATAGAATAACTTAAAAGACAATGTGGGTAAACTTTACCCTTGAATAATTCTTATGCATGATCTCGATTATTTTTATTCAAGTTTTCGAAAATACCTTTTCCAATCCACTTAATCGATTTCGGCCAAAATAAATTTTTGATCAAAAAAATATTGATTTTTGCCAGATATTGATTTTTGCCTGATTTCTCCTTCGTATTATGTTCGACCATGCGTCCTTTTTATGTATGTTTATTGGTTTAATTTTCTGTGTTACTCATGCATCAAAATAATTCACCTAATGTAAATAACATTTCTTGTTCAACTCATCGTGGCGTAGGCCTATCTTTTAAAGCCGCTTCCACAAGAGGTAAACCATTAGACAAACTAATTCTTCCATGCTTTGATGATGGAAATTAATGACAAAGCAGTAGGCCTAATTCTTTGAAGCCAAAAAAGTTAAACTCATAACTACATTGTATTTATTTATACATGTATACCGGTATATACATATATTGTTTTAAATGGGGGGGGGGGGGAGGGTAATCATGTTTGGTTCTAGTTTTTATGAGTTTCTTTTTTCGGAGTGCGGTTGACAAGTTGATCGCATAATTTGATCCGATTTCGTTTACTGTTTTCCAACCCAGTATAGGGAATCTGTCAAACACTTCGTCATTCTTAGTTACGAAAACCAATGCTAATAAGAGATTGAACTGGGTGCTACGACGCGCAGCTCCACTAAACTGTCGGCTGCCAAACGGCTGTCGGCTGTCAGACCTAGATCAAAGAACTGACAGTGAATACAATAAAGTCGCTAATTAGACCAATGAGGTTGCTACTTTTGGAGAAGGGGGGACTGTAATTGTATTTTGTATGTCCGGTGGTGTTACATTTAATTTTCACATTTTATGCATGTTGGTTTTTAAGACGTTTGGTACAGTATGTATGTAGTGTTTGACCTGAAGAATATTCTGAACAAAAAATCGTTTTTATGCATGCTTTTACTAAACAGGTAGGCCTATGTCAGAAGCGATTTAAAAAAAAATTGTTATCCCTAGATTTTAATGTAGCAGTCTACTAGTCCATCACAGTTTACTAGTTTTGTGGATTTCTCCTTAATTATAATATTTGAATCATTTCTTTGTATGCCTGATGTAAGAATATTAGAAAGTTGTCCATTTCCAGAAAGAAGTCGCATTCTTATACTATAGCCTATTTTTGGTTGTTATTGTAAAACAAAATATTCTTGTAGGTGCATATAATACATTGATAAAAATCATAGGCCTATTAAAATTTAAATAAACGTATATACATGTAGTCTAAGAAGTAAACCAAACAACACCTGGGGCCTAAACACATTTAAATCAGCTTCATTCAGGCAATATAAATAGCCTAGGCCTATCTACATGTACATGTAGTATCCATTACAGAAATAAAATAATTATTTTGAATCAGATTTGATCGATTGTATTAGTTTGTAACAAAAAAGCTATGATTTTATTTACATCCGTGGGCTGAGATACGGGCAAAATTCCTCCATGGTCAGACCCTCTAATCCACGCGGTCCTATTTTTACGCACTCGCCTTTAATCTACGTTTGGCAACACACACGCGGGCATGATGCGTTAGGGTGCACGTGCGCAGATAACGGAGGGTCAAGGCTTATGCCATGACGAAGTTGAGAGTTCGTTTTTATTCCTCAAAATAACGAATTTTATGGTAACGGATATACATTGTACTACATGTACAACTAGTATAAGGTCCATAAATCAAACGAGCGGACTGCCTACTCAGGGGGCGAGTGGGCCAGGGGGGCGAGTGGGCCAGGGCCGGGGCAAGTCGGTCAGGGGGCGAGTTGACCAGGAGGCGTGTTTTTAAGGGGCGAGTCGGTATAAGGGGCGAGTCGGTAAGGGGCGAGTCGGTCAGGGGGCGTGTATAGCCCAGGTGGACTCCCAAACGTCCCTACGTTTACGTAGTGCAATGAAGACGTCGTCCAACCTGGGCTAGCGGGGCGTGTACTAAGTAATGTAATGTATACGTACACATCAATGTCTTAGTTTACATATCAACTTACACCCTGTTTCTTTCTGTATTTCCTCTACTTCCTCCGCCTGAAGTAAGCTTGACGTTCGAGACCCCATGGTCGCATCTACAATGTTTCCGGGTATGATGATTCAGCTATAGCTGCGTTAGTTAGCTGGAAAGATTTATTTCATCTACGAACCAGTCATTTGGTTGTTTTGTTTCTATTAAAGTTAAATACCGCCCTCTGTTGACAGCGTCTCTTTCGCCCGATTTTTCTAAATGATTCCGATTTTTTTGTTAAACTAAAGCCTAGTGCCATTATTAAATGCTTAGAGGCAAAATGGAATGTTCCATGGATCACCGAGGGAGGCTAATTTTACTACCGACGCTTTCAATATTTTGTTTTAATTTTTTTTAATTAGGCCTATCTAAATCTAAAACTTTGATTTTAAAACAAAATTGGTGGAAAATGTCTTTGCTCTTTTCTAAACCAACCCTTCACAAAATGTTTGAATCCTGCTCTGTAGCTGTATAAATTATGGAGATGTTAGCTGACAAGTCATCTTCGATCTCGAAGGACGAACTAAACTGTAGTGGTGGCTAATTATTAGGTAGTACTTTGGGCCGTGCACAGAAAGATAGTAAAAATCAAGACACAGAATGAACCGGTGGGTGAGGTGTTCACATAAATGTAATTATAGGGCGATTTATTTCACAGTAAATCGAGGCCATCACCCATGTTGCTTTGCAACGCGTTCTGTAGGTGATGGTTCTGGACGCGCGCGTCATCTGCGTCTTTCTCTCTAGTGTCAATGTCCCCTCAGTACCGTAAAACTTACACTAAACTGTCTCCCTAAGGATACATTTAGCAAAATTAAGATAATAATAATAATAACAGCCAGTCTGCTTCTCAAGCAGACAGTGATGGAGGTACAGGTTAATCTGATTATCAAACGTGCAGACTAGTTCCACGTACAAACGTCTGATATATCGGAGCGTTGTAATTTGTGGCCAAAGCAAAAATAGCTATACTTGCCAGTTGGCCAGTTGGCATTCAGCGCATCTCCCACCCTCGAAAACCAGCCAGCCGTAAACAAATACTTGTTTCTGATGAAAAGGACATGAGGCGGAGGCAAATTACTAAAATAGACGATTGTTTGTTTGAATAGACACAGATTAATATCTCGTGAAATTTGCTCAGACTCTCCCAGTCTCGAGGCCAACAATTAGTGTGTATTGTAATGCTTGTGACAACCGTTTGTGAATAAAGCCAATTCAATGTTTAACTCGCGCATGTGCAAACTTGCCTTGAAGGTAATTTTGTTTAACCGGTTCGCGCTGGAGGTGAACGTTCGACATGTGGATGATCTTCATTTAGTTGCTAGAACACAAGGGCTGCATTTCTGGCCGATACACGCCTTTCCGAGACTCTGGGATAAACTCCCAAGACAGCTGAGAACTGTTTCTTTGAAGACTTGGCTCAGTAGTCTCAAAGAATCTGTATGCACCAGACTGTAATTATTTTATCGTAATTTTATTTGCTTGCTATTTTTATCTTTTTTTCTTTTTTCTTTTTTTCTTTCAGTGATTTTGTTGCTTGGGTTAAGAATGTGGGTCACCTTTGTATTCACGATTCTTTCATTCACGTTTTAAACGTTTAAACATTTAATTTAACATTACATTTAATTTTAATTAACTTTTTTAGGGTTGTTGAGGAGGGGGAAAGGGCTGTTGGGGTGTGTGGGTGTTTGTTTGTTGGGGGGGGGGGGGGGTAATTTGTTTGAATATTTTTATATTTTCAATTTCTCCCTTTTTAAAACTATTTATAAATGTATATAATTGGAGCGCTTTGATGTGGGGCGACATGTCCACAGACCACAGTATTTATACTTTTGTTGCCCCTGGCCCATCTCTGTGTTTTTTTATTTTATGGTCGAATAAATAATAATAATAATAATATACATGCAACTTTTTCCCCAGATTCAAAACGAATGACGCATTAAACACGTCACGAGCAAGGCCGAAGGCCGGACTGCGTGGTGGCTTTCCGGTACACGGAAGAAAGTTTAGTGGTAGCTCAGTCTGCCCTTGCCAGCTGGCCGTACGCTATGCCACAACACGAATGGCTAGCCCGTTATGGTTTGTTTATATCCCACAATTTCGCAGGTGCACACGACAAAGGGGTTAACTACGTGAGGGGGCGAGCAAACCCCCCCCCCCCCCCCCCCCCCGAACCCAACCCAACCCAACCCAACCCAACCCAACCCAACCTTTGTCTGAGGTCCCATTTGAAACACTGAACAATTACTAGCTGCCTTAATCAGTTCCCCATAAAAAAATGGTGCA